>CAWUFW010001701.1:1490000-2235000 GCA_963921515.1 Calotriton arnoldi | reverse complement strand
TATATAGCTCTGTATTGCTATGGACATGCCTAATTCATACCCAACTAGGCGCAATAGTCTAAAGGTCTTCGTGCATATCAACTAATACCCGCAATAAGCATCTACCATTTTTTTTAGATACTCACAAGGTTAAACTGTAGGTCCATTCCCTGGCTAACAAGTCTTAGGACTGCACAGCACAACACACTGTTTAACTTTTCTGCGATTGCAGAGCATGTTATTGCACCTTAATCCGTTCAACAACTGTATGCATTTTAAAGAGACAACATAAGTGACTTCGCCCCTGGCAGAAGTACACCATTCACACTTTAATTGTGCTGTCCTTCGTACCGTAAGTGCTAACAAAGAACCAACGTAAGCTGAAATTGGGATACATTTGCTTTTAATTTGCTGCTAGTTTGTACTGCATGACCCTCACTTTAAAGCTTGAAGTTTGCACATGACTCATTGTTACACCTACGAGTCCATGTACCGACGTTATGTGGAGATTACAAAGTAGCACGAGTAATTTGTTTTTTAAAAATTATTTTAGCTTGCAAGAACTTTATACATTATTGTATTTTATAGGAAACTGGGTCTGTGTAATGCACAGTATGACATGCAATGGTTTTAATTAACTATGCATCGTAAATAAATAAAATGAATTGAAAACTAATACCCCAACATATACACCAAAAGTACAATAACACACAAACCTAAAGCTAAGTGACCATCATACTAGTGGGTAGATGATGCCCAACATGCAGGTAAATTATAAGTCAGTAATGCAACACAAGAAGGGTAATATATATAAATCTGTGCAACAAAATGGAACAGTTCTCTGCCCAATATTTCCTCGCAGGCTGCCAGAAAACACCAGCAGTTTAGTAATGGTTTGACAGCCAGGTCATCATGACTACCTTAAAGTACAATCAATCATCGGGCTACCCATTTCCAGCAAGCCACAAGGCACTTGTCAGCTTTAATAATCATGCTATTGTTCTTCTCCATGTCTCACCCTCCTTCCTCTACTCCATTTCCTCACCCGTTTCTAATCAGTCGGTCTCTTCTGACCCATACTCACCCCTCACTTTTTCTCCCCTGCCAACTCGGATAAGGGCCATTTACCTTTTAAGTCCCTCTGCACCCATACATTGCCCCCACACCACTCTCCTCATTTCTTCAGCCTACTTGCTCATCTTCACACCATTCTGTCCCCGATCACCATTACTGCTCATTTCACTAATTTCCTCATACCATTTTTTCTCCACAGTCTTCTCCCCTCATTCACTTGTCTTCCTTTCTTCTACCCATGTCCTCTCCCACACTTTGCAACTCTCCAGTTTTCTTTTTTCTTCAATCATTTCAGCTTGTTTCCTTCCTTAACTCTTGCCTACTCACCAATTCCAAACCCTCTCTCATCTTCCCTTCCCTATTCTTTCCTCACACTAACATCCTGCCCTACTTCCCAACCTACATCCCTTCATTTTCACACCTCACCCCATTTCTCACACTTCTCCCCTTCCCTGGTCTTTCCCATCGCCATTTTTTTTAACCAATGCTTCCTTTCTCATAACCCCTGCCTTTTTGCCCCCTACAATAACCATACTCTTCCCACATTTTATTACTTCCACAGTCCTCTAGTTTGTCTTTGCAGCCCACTCTCCTCTTCACCTTTGTTTACTAAATCACGGGGAATCACTTTTCCATGCCATTCGTTTCCAGCTGCTTGTCACAAATCTTTTCTGTGCAATCAGTTGGTTGTATGATGTTACAACGCATGCATTTACCACACAGGTAAGTGTGTGTATGTATAGATATATATATACATACATACATATACATACATACACATACATACATATACATACATACACATACATATATATACATACATACACATACATATATATACATACATACACATACATATATATACATACATACACATACATATATATACATACATACACATACATATATATACATACATACACATACATATATATACATACATATACATACATATATATACATACATATACATACATATACATACATACATATACATACATATACATACATACATATACATACATATATATATATATATATCTTCCACTCAGCCCAAGTTTGGACGCCGGCGCTCTCAATGAGGGGCGGTGCGTATTTCCTCCGGCAGAGCCACGCCGGTAACTATTTCTTTGAAGTTGCCACAACAATGGATCGCACTCACTCGAGATAGAATTTGAAAAATGCGTATTTATTAATTCAAGGGTTTTGCCATGCCCAACGCGTTTCGGTCCTACGACATGGACCTTGATCACGGGATGATTGTAACTCGTTCTCAAACATCTTTTATTTCCTGCATTTTTTACAAAATGAATGTCAAATCTTAATGCATATCAGAATTCCTGCCATTTCCTCATTCAATAACCATACTATAATACCCTTTGGTTATATATTCAGACAAAACAGCAGCACCCCACCCTGTTATTGATGAACGCGGAACACGAGGAGGAAAGGATAGTCCACGCACTGTGCAGTGAACGCACTTCAATGAGCGATCTGTACACTACATCTCCTACACGCTCTCATCAATGCCCTTGGTAATAGTATTGAAATGTCAGTGAACGCAGGCTTTGTACCAATTCTGAGTCACATCCTATTGATATGCATTAATACGCTCTGTACTGAGCGTAGTATACATCAGATCTCCCACGTGCCATCTGTGCCTTTATTATTTAATTTTGATAAAAGTGTCATGATCATCTAAGTAAACTTAGGCTACGCACCTATTCTGAGCCAGAATAGTCTTTCGTCATGGCCTCTGCGTACATAGTTCCATAATCAAGCGTGCTGATAACTGTCAAGAACACCAACATGTACGTAAGCAGACTACTGTAAGACAGTGCGTCACGTCACGTCGTACTCACTAGACCTACTCACGCACGCCGCGCACTGTGGGTGAGCGGTCTAGTTTACTAAAACACATGGTCACGCACCAACGCGTGACGCAGTCTATCAGGAAGTGCACTCGCTCAAGAACATTAAATACCCGCCGGATACCGGCCCCGGGACACATCCAGTTCCAGAGGATGCCGGAATAGGTTGAAAAGCGGGCGAGCACCGAGACAAAGTAAGACCTTTCCATGCAGAAGCTTACTGTTGTTTTTTAATCTGCCACCTCGGAACTCTGTTGGATTGCAGAATCCTCATCTATGTTTTAATCCTCATCTAGAGCACATAATAGGGGCTCACCCCTCCCTGGAACCGAAGGGCTATGAGAATATCGTGATTTACGTAAATACCATCTAGTGATCCCATTTTTTCAGTATCACAATTGATAGCACATACAACACAGTACGCGCAGCGCGCTTGCCAGTGAATCTCACGCAGTTCGTAGACCGCCACTATCAGTCACTATCACTGATTTTTAGCGATAGTTGACACTTCACGCAGCGCGTATTCTAAATAAGATATACTGCATGCTCACCAAATCAGCAATAAGCATGCAAGTCAAACAGCGGCCACTATCACTCACAGCGATAGTTGACACGCAGTGCAGCGCGCGTCTATGATCATTTAAAAACCCAGGCATGCTCACCAAGTCGCAATTGAGCATGTTTTATGTTGAATATTTTACATATGTAGGAGTGGCTATGCACGTATGAGCGACACCGAATGTTTTTGTAACCACATGGGTATTAAGAGAATGAAATTGATAACAAACAAAAGAACCACTGTTTTTATATGTTATATGTTGTATCGTCTTGTCCAATTTCTCTTCACAGGTAATCTAACAGTGGACCCGGAGTCACGGTCAGTCCACTTAGCATTAAATGCACACCTTAGCGTGTGTGAAAAAAAATGCATTAACACATGGTTATAATTTTTTACCACTCACTTTTTTCACTTTTCACCACATTAAGTATAGAGAGGTCCTGAAGAAAGCTCCGTGTAAATTTTTTGTTGAGAGCTGAAACATGTTGACCAAGGGATAAATCAGACACAAATAATAGTTCTGAAACATTATCCATCTCATTTGTTTTTAAACATACCCAGGGCCACTGGGAATCAAAGTATCGGTTAGTGAGTTTCCCCAGAGGTATTTTTAATCTCACATCACCTCCAGCACCATCACATGAAAACAAAAAACCAGCTCCACTGTAATCAGGTGTCGCAGCACAGCTGGGTAGCATTCGGCTACCCAGCTGGGAACCCTATGATGAAGCATGACACCAACCAGGTTGGTGTGCGAGGGTTCTTTTTTTAATAAAAAAAAAAACAACCTTGTGGTGCCAGGTACTACGGTGTTGACCAAGCCACTTTCTAGTGGACCGTCTTAGTTGATTAATTCATTATTACACAGGGACAAGGACGGCCTACATACTGTCCTAACTCTCTCTTTTGGTTTGTATACACATTATCCTGCACATGGTAGAGAGCTAGACCCAACAGTCTAGTGCCCTGAATAAAGTGCAATATGGTTTTTAGAGAGGGCCTGGGGACCCAGGAACAGTACCTTAATATCATTTTGTTGATTGAGAAGTTCACAATTGCCATAAAAAGGCTCCCTCTTTCTTGCATTCATGGACCCAAGCAGTGCTTTTGAAAGTGTGAACCACTCCAAACTGTGGCTCTTCCTAACTCAGATGGGACTGTCCAAATCTTTGGTGGACTTTTTGCAAGCAGTATATTGTGGCTTTTCAGCAATGGTCGGGTACGGCACAGAGGGCGGAGTGCACAGGTACCTTTAGTTTGTCTGGAGACGTACGCCATGGCGGTGTCTTGGCAGTCATCTTGTTTCTTTTATATATAAATGATTTTGATTCATTCCTCATTGCCAAAGGTAAAGATCTTCCAATGGTTTACTCCATCCCATGCCCGCACTGCTTTATGCAGATGATGCTATTCAGCTCTCCTATATGTTATTCTTTGGGAGCATTTTAAAAAAAAATGCTTTACGCTGGCATAAATCTGTTGATTTTAAGTTCCTTTTTATGCTCGAGTATATAATTCTTATGCAATGATGACTGATTTGCAACAAGTAGAAATTATGTGGATTGCGAATCCTATTCCTCGCCTGGTTCCTTTTTTATATTTTTTGTATATGTGCTGCACTCAAGCACTTTATTGGCCTCTAACAGTGCCCTGCGTTCGGCCGCATATGCAGTAGCGAATTTATTGACAAGTGTATGGTCGCATGGTGTGATTATCTGACATTTTTATGAAATAACCACTTTTTAAATTTATAAGGGGTCTTTTATGATTATATTCGAATAAAAATAAATCAATCCATCAAATGCCGTTCTTGTCTGGACCATGATGGACTGGGGAGGGGGCAGATAGGCGATACACAGGCCTTGAAAAATCTACTACTCCACTCACTATGGCGAGCCAGATTTTATCAGGGCAAGCTAGTTTTAGAACTTACTCGCCCATTCTAGCAAGCTGACGAGAACAAGCGTTCGCTTCATTCAAAAAGTGAATGAGCAATAGAGATGCCTTTCAATTTTGTTTTTATCACGTCACATTTGCTGTGTTCAAAGACAGAAAATATTGTCAGTTTATATCTTCTTACAATTTGCTGCTTATTTTATCCTGGAGGTTGTTTACTTTTCTTTCCCCGACTGCAAAGTTAGAAGTTTTGTAAAGGGAACTGTCTGACAATCATGCTGTACGAGTGTGTAATGAAAGGCTGTAGGACGTCAGAATTTTTCCCCCACAACATTTAAATAGCTTGCAAATGAAATGCATACATTTTAAAATATATTTCAGTAGTTAGGAAAGCACATTTGTTGTAATTCTCAGTGATGGAAAGAGATTTTAATTGGATCAAAGCAAGTCAACATTTCACTTCGTAATGTGCAAATGATAAACATTTTGGCTGAAACCTTATTCGCTATATAGTTATCAGTAAAACTGCATGCTAGTGGGAAAGTTGTGGCCATTTCAATGGAAAATATGCGGTCTGTGAAAGACAGTGTGTTACCACATCATGCTTTAGTAATATAATTATAAAAATTTAGATTTTTTAAACATGAACTGAGAATCATTCCTGTCCCGTCCGGATGACAAATCCACTAGTGAACTAAGAGGCAGTCAGGGGTCCGTGTACCCAGTATGTGGGCGAGATTCTTATTATACATAGCGCACACGGTTAGTATATTAAATCAAATCAAAAGAGTTTCATGTTCAGCAGGGCAAGCACATTACAGTTAGGTTGAGTAGATTCAAGTCACTATCCCTGTAGGATGTAATTCTTAAAAAACTAGAAGGGAAGGAGATGAAAGACCGCACCCCCCCCCCCCGCCAATCCAAAAGTAGAGTGGGATATCAGTGACGGTCATGAGTGCTGCATAGAGTAAACATCAAATATACCATGAGTTTCCCCAATAGTGAGGATTCATACACTGCGTGAATGAGTGGAGACAACAGGACAGTTTATGTTAAGAGACTGACAGGTGATAGGTGAATTCTATGTAATATGTGACGAGGACACGACCCTCCACTGGAAAAGATCCCAAGTTGGTGTACCTGCCAGTTCGGTTATTATTGTTAATATAAGTATTAAGTGAGACCTAACCACAAGGAGACTCGTGAAATTGAAACTGTCATTTGCAATAGCCAAAACGTTTAGGTATTTGCCACAAAGATAATATGTGCTTTGTTGCTTGCAACCTGAAAACGACAGATGTTATCACCACAAAAGGAAAAAAATTAATAAACAAACAAAAACAAAAAAAGCACTAGAACTGCTGTTCTTCCCCATTTCAAGTAGATACCTTTTTAGAATATAATGCATCTTACAAACTGGAGTCACGGGTTCTCAACAAACAGTAAAAATTAAGGAGTAGATTTCCTAGTTCCAATAAGGTTATCCCAGACACGGACTTTACGCCATCAACAACCCTGAGGTATTCCTTACACCAGAGGTCTTCAATCTGTGGGGGCACGACGCAAAGGGGGGCTGTGAAGTCATGGGAAGCGGGGCGCACATTCCCCAGCCTCACTTCTGCCTGGAATTCAAAATGTTTGTCCTTTGTTTTGGAAAAAGACAACCGTCCCCGGATGGTTAATTCCGAATAGTTAAAATGCTTCAGCGTCATTCAGAAAGTGTCAAACGTTATGAAACCAAAGTCGGACAGACAGTTAAACAAGCTTTCCTGCCAGGGTGCCCGCTTGCCTTGAAGAAATGCAAAGGTGCGCTAGGATTTAATCTGCAAATGTAAAGGGTAATCTGCAAATGTAAAGGATACTTGGGAGCCGGTACTGGCTTTAATTGAGCGAGTCACTCAAAGCTTTGTGATAACAAAGATTTATTCCCTTCGAGTGATAGTGCAAAGAGTTAACTACCGAGCTGTAAAGTGCGTTTTTAATTGTATTTACATACGCTTACTATCCCTGAAGAAGTGTTGAAGGGACAGTTATATAAAAAAAAAACAATTACGTATGGTCTGGGTATTACTAAAATCTATATTTTGGAAGCACCATTTTATCATTGTGGCAGCCTATATTAGACTGTGTGTAATGAAAGTTTAAAATAATAACTTACATATTCACAGTGCTTTTTGTCATAGGCTGTGACCTAGTAGCACTAAAAATACACAAATCACTATTCTCCACTGCACCAACCAAGATTTAATTCTGTGGCTCACTGGTTGCACACAGACCTTTGCAGTGCTTGAACTAATAGAGGTTTCATCATGTACTATAATGCATTTCCCACTAACAACTTTGTTTTTTCATTTAAGCTACCTGTTGGTGAAATACCTAAAAAACATGCAAAATATTTTGTTTTTAGCCACACCTTTCACCCCACACCCACGCTCAGACTCTCAAGGTCCTCCAGCCTCCCCCCCAAACATGACTGAGGTCAACAACAGCAGAAGAAGACTAATATAATCAGGAGTCAGTTTTTGCTAAAATAGAAAAGTCTGCTTTCAACTGTTAAAAATAAAACCCTTTTTAGAAAAAGCGAGTCTAATAAGATTAAGGGACCACTTCCTCCCTTGGAATTAAGGAAAGCATCCTACTTGGACCTTACAGTTCATCATTAACAAAAGTAAATGGTATGTTTTCATTATGAATTATTATGTTCAGCAACCTCCAGTTCCATGCAGCTGTAAATGCCACGACACCAGCATCCCAAGAAATATAGTATGGTTCTCATCAGATGCCATGCACTAAAGTTGCGGCCCCTGCATTACAGCCATTATACCCAGGACCACTGGAATTATGCGATTGTGCGGCCGCAGAGATTTTCACATAATTATAGATTTGCCACATATTATTGATTTTAACACAAAAAAACCCCAAAAAAAATAGTTAATAGCTCAAACGGTTTAAAAGTTACTAAAAAGCAGCAACACGTTGCCGCGCAGTAGAGGACTATGCAAAGCTGGACTGGTCACCTTTTTTTGTAGCTTATTGCTATATTTGGGTGTTAAACTGGTATTAATGAAGTGCAACCACAGATGGACCATATCTCAGGAGAAAAACACGCACACCCATCACATTAGTTCAGAAAGATATTATCATCCAAATAAGTGTTATCAAATTAAATTTTGCTTGTGAGAAAGTACCATTGTGCATTTTCGGGTAATTCTTTTGGGAGACTTTGAACTTTGTGGTAAGCCTCTGACAGCAATCCACAGTCACCCACAAACCTTTGGTGTGCTAAACGTGGTTTAATATTTTTCCCCACTAATATGGGGCGTTTATGGTTGTCAATGATGAGTACCAGGTTCTAGAAGCGTTTGTATGGAGGAGGTCCTTAGGCCTGAAAACGTTTGACGGGGGAGGGGGTCTCAGCCTCAGAAAGCTTGAAGACCTCTGCCTTACACTAACCCGCTAGCCCATTACTTACATTAGAGTGTACAGCACTTGGCACTTAACCCTTTCCTGTTCCCTAGCTCATCAGCATTTTATCAAGAACGAGGCATTCTGATTCTTCACAGCATGGTTCCAAATCAGTCACTTTTAATTAATGACAGTGTATAACAGAACCCTGTTCAGAGAGAGCACTGTAGTTATAGCAGTCCGAGGTTCTATCAGAAATTTTTTAAATATTCTATAGCCAAAAACAGTCTCTTCCCTAGAGAGAACTGCAAGCCCTTGTGTTTATTTCTATTCATTTATAGTATTTTTATGGTATGGACCAAGATTTGAGGGCACCAGAGACTAAAGAGAATAAGCAATTGCAGTGTAATGTTGACAGGCGTGCACATGTTACAAGCAGAAGTGGTAAAACGTGAGCAGGGAAATAAAGAATCAGTGACATTGAAAGAATAGGTTGACATGTCTCTGAAGGAGCAGATGACCACAGCCTATATCGGTGCAAGATTTATAACAATTAAAGGTGTAACGGCACAAGGAATGGAGTCAAGACTGCTTGAAATTTGGTCCTTAAATTCCAAAATATTAGTGGGGATTCCAAAATATTACAGTAGGATAAACAAGTTACAATTATGCATTCGATACAGAAGTATGGATAAGAAAATGAAATAGACTGTGGGTATTTCGGGAGCGGAGAACATAAATTAGAAATTCAAGTTCTAGGTCAGCATTACAGGGTCAACATGAGCATAACGTGGTGATGGTTTTAATCAAGAAACCGAAAGGATCCAGAAGTATCACGGACACCCAAGACTCCTTACTATTCAACTCGTTGCCTTCATATAGCAGTGAGAAAATCCAACTGATTAGTATTGCTAAAAACACAAATCATCAGGTCCTCTGAAAGGCATTTGAAAGAATAAGTAGAGGGGTGGGGCTCCATGGGTACCACTAAAAAAAATAAAGGACATTTCGTTGACGGAGAAACTCTCCCACAGTGATCCTCTGACTCTCGCCAGTAATATTTTTATCATTACATTTTAGGGCTTACTGTCCAAAACGGGCACTTTACAAAGTCACGTAAAATGAGATTGAATCCTGTTTACTTAATAAAAACGTAATATACCAGCAGCTGCACACCAAGGTCCTGGTATGTCAATTCAACAGTAACCAACACAGATATGGCTCGCAAAATACAAATACATAACAAACTGAAATTTACTAACATTCAAGCCACTTAACAAAAAATGGAATATGGCATATCCTTAACTAGACACGATATAGACCTGAAACCCGAGTTTTCTGTGCGGAGGCTAATTCAGATGTGTTCAGTGCTAACAAATACATGATGTTAAAAACAAGGTACATTATTGGCTTCGTGAAAAAATTAGAAACACAGAGCTCTAGCAAGGGAAGCTTTTATGCACAAGCGCAGATCGAACAATGCCCTCAGCGTTCTAGTAAAATAAATATTTTATCTAGCAACAAAATCTCTCATACCTGCATCTGACAACTACTTGAATGTTTTTGCCTTTGTCATCTTTCTTTGTGTTGATGAACGAGCTTGTGATGGACATCGTGAAGACCCTAAAAATATAAACACATCGGATTCTGATGTTTTTTGTTTTTTTAACCAATGAGGACAAAGTTAGTAAAGTCAAGACAACCATCACATGATAGCCAAGTAAGGCATCAATTTACTTGAAATATTTAATTAGAAATTCGCGCAGCTAAATTTCAGGAACACACGGTCAGGATGATCACGAAAGAAATCTCTACCACTTTTACAGTGTGTCCTGTGCGGAATAAATCGAACTTTTACTTTAAATGGCTCCGTGCGTTAAACAGAAGGGCTGTCAAAGTGTTAATATCTGCCTACACGTTCCAGGTTTCCCAGGTGATAAAGTAGTGTCAGTTCTGTCAATAATGCCTGCATGTGATTTGCGAGAGGAGTGCAAAAACTACACACAGCAATCCATCCTTCTGGCATCTCATAACTAAGCCAAACACATCAGTCTTGCGGGGGCTTGTGCGAATGTCCGAGAGCATAGCAATTAAAACCAAACCAGTAATACGTTTTATCTGTCAGATGAGCATTGTGGTAATCCGCCTTAGTAGCGCTGTACCCCCGTTTTCCAGTTCAGTCCCTACAGACAGCGCCGAGTAGTCCCACCACTGGCGCAACGAACGGCATCGCCCAACTCCCAGCTAAAAAAGCACGGGCGATGTGCCATCATGAGGCACCCTGGAACACACCTCTCTCTCTGCCCTTAAGTCAGCAGAAGGGGAAACGCCACATTAATACCGTAAATGGAGATTTCGAGCACCGGAGCCCAAGTTTAGAGACCTCTTCCTATTGCTCACCGGGTACCGCCTAATATGACAGATTAAAGAGTGCGCCGTTAGATCAGCCAACCCATAGCCTGATTCAATGAATCCCTGCCGGACATTAAAAAGTACTCCACTTACCTCAGCTACCACTCCGACACACACCGCGTTTTAACCCACTGCCTACTCAGCTGGAGCAAAACGAGTCAAAGCGACAGAAATTTTCAGCTACTTCCACAGTTCTCAGTGAGCTCCTACTAGGTTTGAAAACCGCGCTTCCGCGCCAGGTGCCCAATCAGCAAGAAACCAATAGGAAACAGCGAGGCATGATGGGAGTTATTTTAAAAACCCATTTCAGTGGCCACAATAAACAAAGAGCAGTAGACATAGAAAGAGGGAAAACAAAGCGTGACTGTTCAGGCTGTCACGGCTGATAGTTTAAGAAACGACCATCATGGAAAAGGTTAATGTACGATTCCTCGAGCGTGATCTTCAATAAGATAATGTATACTTTCCCTGGAAGGAGTGGGAAAACGTCAGATATCCGTAACAATTTTCCGCAACAATGAAGTACTATGAAATAGTGCATTTGTCCATCAAAAATACGTAATTATATATATATATTCTTATTTTTTTGCTTGCACTTTTATACGGCGCGAACTCGACCTGAAGGTTTCAGACCGCTTTACATGAGCACCAGTTGCATTACATTAATTTTTTAAGGAACCGGGAAATGAAGTGGTGTGCCCAGATAATGCAGATTTTCCACAGTTTTAATGGGTAGAAAATCTTGATTTTAATAAAGGCACGGAGGCTAATATTATGCACAATACCTTTATTGCGCTCAAAATACAGCAGCAACAAACTAGAATTTCGAACACTTAGAACACTTCTAGAATCTTTAACATGTATAACCCTTTTGAACGTGCAGCCATCTTCCTCTTTAGGTGCTGCCAAAAAGCCAAAAAAAAAAAAAGTCCCAGCTTAAAAACACATCCATCACTTCGACTTCAGGCGTCTCTTATTCCTCCTGTAACAGCTTCATCTTTACGACCCTCCATCTTCATCCTGCATACAAAACACAAACGATTAATAAACAGGGCGGGTTCAGTGGAGGGATAATATTAGCCTCCGTGCCTTTATTAAAATCAAGATTTTCTACCCATTAAAACTGTGGAAAATCTGCATTTTACAGCAAGGCCCGGAGGCCAACATTATGCATGTTCAAAGTTCATCTAAAACTCTTTCCAACACATTCTCTACCGGTTTAAAATAAAACCTCTTAAACGTTGATTCATTTGACCAATCTGCCGCTCTCATAATCCCATTTAAGCTAAAACCTCTCATCACTGCTTTGCTAGCTACAGCCCCTCTAACAGAGTGTGCACCAAAAACACTCACATCCACTCCAGCCCTAGACATAACCTCTCTCACCCACCTTGCTAACGTGGGTGTTGACACTGCTTTATATGGCTTCCTATATGAAATCAAAAGTTGACTACAGTCAAACTGCCTCAGACCCACTGTCCTTTTCTCGTATTCCTTAAGACAACCTACCACACACAAATTATCATGCCCCTCTAAAAGTGGGTAAAAAATTGACCTTGACATAGTCTTAGTCCTTTTCCTGATTTCAAAAAACACACCCTCTGGTTGATAATACCTAGAATCCACGTCCAAAGCCCTAATGTCTGAAACTCTTCTGAAAGAGACCAAACAGAGCAGCATGGTCAACTTCCATGACAGGAATTTAAGCTCCAACGCAGTATTAACACCCCAACTATTCAACTCCTTCAATACCACTGAAACATCCCAGAGCACACTATACTTTGCTTTTGGAGGCACAGCCACTCTAACACTCTTAACCAATCTTTTAACCAACACGTGCTGCCCCACCGGCAAACCACCCTCCAAGACATGCCCTGCTGAAATTGCAGATCTGCTAATGTTAACAGTATTATATGCCAAGCCACTCTTAAACAGCTCCGATAAATAATTTACTACCTCCACTACAGGTGCTGATACGGAATCCAAACTCCTCTCAACACACCAACCAGACCATCTTCTCCATGCTGATCTATATACCTTTGAGGTTCCCTTAGACCATGACCCTGCGATAAGGTCCTCAGCCTCCTTTGATAGTCCATGCACCTGCCATATTCTCCTGAAATCAGCCAAGCCACCAACCTTAACTGGCCTGACACGACCAGATCGTGTACATTCCCCTCTGGATCCTGAATAATCTCCCTGAAGTCTGGCAACAACACTGGATCCTGCATTGCCATACTCATCATATCCGGAAACCATACCTGTGCTCTCCAGAATGGCGTTACCATGACTAATTCTGCCTTCTCCCTTTTTACTTTCATCAATGCCCTCTGAATCAACGCGAAGGGAGGAAATGCATAATTTCTCCCTTCGCTCCAATCTTGCAGGAATGCATCTATCCCTAGCGCCTCTGGATCCGGTCTCCAACTGTAAAACTTCTTCATCTGACAATTCAGTCTGTCCGCAAAAAGATCCACTCGCAGCGGACCCCATCTCTGATGTAACTTCGTAAACACTTCCTTGTTCAACTTCCAATTGCTTACATCCCTGAGATACCTTGAATACCAATCCGCTTCTACGTTGTATTGCCCCGGAATATACTGCGCCTGAACCATAATCTCCTTTTCCAAACAAAACTTCCAAAACTCCTTCGCCAGATTCGCTAATCCCCTTGATCTCGGGCCCCCCAACTTGTTCACATATCTCACTGCTGACAAGTTGTCCATCTTCAACAGCACACAACACTTCACCTGATCCTTTAGAAAGCTCTTTATTGCAAACGACCCCGCAAGCAATTCCAGGCAGTTTACATGCATCTCTCTCTCCTTCTCTGACCATTGTCCCCCTGTTGACACCATCCCACATCGTGCTCCCCATCCGTGCCGACTCGCATCCGACTCTATCTCTACTTCCGGCATCTCTCCAAAAATCGCCCTGCCATTCCAGGCTTCCAAACTCATCAACCACCAATTCAATTCCTCTCTTGATTCCTGATCCAGAACCACCTTCTGTGAGTACTTTGCCCCTCTTCTCAAATGATAACCCTTCAACCTCTGCAATGCTCTGTAGTGAAGAGGAGCTGGAAAGATCGCTTGTATCGATGCAGATAGCAGACCCAGTAACCTCGCTAACTGCCTCAAAGTAATCCATTCCACCTTCTTTATTCTCTTCACCTCCTTCCTGATTTTTCTCACCTTCTCCATAGGCAACTTCAACACACATTCCAACGTCAATATCTGAAAACCTAAAAATTGCATCACCTGCTGAGGCTCCACACACGACTTCTCTTTGTTGACCACGAAACCTAGATCCTCCAGGACTCTTACTGCAAACACCGTTTGCTCCTCTGCTAACTGCTTCTCCTCCGCCAAAATCAACACATCGTCCAGATAAACAATCAAACGAATTCCTCTTGATCTCAACCAAGCTACCACCGGTCTCATTACTTTTGTAAAACACCATGGGGCTGAACTCAAACCAAAAGGGAGACTCCTGAACCTCCAAAACCTTCCCCTCCATCTGAACTGAAGGTAATCTCTTTGCACATTTGAATAGTCAAATAGGCATCCTTTAAATCCAACCTTGTCAACCAATCCCCTTTCCTCAACAAATCCCTCAACATGTGGATGCCCTCCATCTTGAAGTGATTGTAAGAGACCCAATCGTTCAACTCTCTCAGATTGATTACCGGACGCATACCTTTCCCTTTTTTCTTCACTAAAAAAATATTGCTTATGAAACCTTCTCTCACTTTCCTTGTCGGTTCTATTGCCCCCTTCTTTTCCAACTCTTCTATCTCTTTTGTCACCATATCCTCCATTTCCTCGGAGAACCTCAGAATATTCGGAGTCCTCTCCTGCACTGGCGTCTGAATGAAATCTATTTTGTAACCAGACACCGTTTCCAACACCCATGGATCCTGAGTAATTTCTTTCCATCTCGAAACAAAATGGGCTAGTCTGCCGCCCAACTTTATTTGGATAGAAAAAGGGTCTTGCAAACAGCTTACCTGAGGATGCCCTTGGTCGCCTCTCTGAACGCATGCCTCTCGCTCTACTTCTCTGCCTTTGAGGGAAGAAACTTCCCTGACCCCATCTTGATCCGTTGTTATTCGCACCATATCCTCCACCATAAGGTCTGTTTCCTCTTCCAAAGTTCCCTCTAGAAATACCTTGTCCACGGCCGGGGAACCGACCCCGCATTCGCCCGGCCATGCCAAAAACTCTCCTCATGTCCTTTTGCGCCTTCTCTAGAGAACTAAACGTCCCCACATATCTGGACATTTCTTTAACGAAATCGTCCCCAAATAGTAAGCCATCGCTTCGCTCCCCTGGCTCCTTGTTAGCAAGATCTGCCAACTTTGGGTCAATCTTAAACAGAATACTCTTTCTTCGCTCTACACAAAGCGCAGTATTACTATTTCCCAATAGGCATATAGCCCTTTGCACCCATTGACGCATTTCAGCCACGTCTATACCTGTATTGCTTGAATGTGCTTCCTCACACATATCAAATATTTTCGTCAAAGGACCTAGTATGTCCAGGAGTCTGTCCTGACACCCCTTCAATCCTTTCTCCAAGCCTCTCCTTGGATCCTTGCCATTCTTAATTATGAATGCCATCATTCTCTGATCCAATTCTGGCGTATATGCCACTTTACTATCCAGACTTGGTCTTGGACACTCACTCCTCATCCTAGTCCTTACCTCCTTCGGTATTTCCCTTCTAATCCAATACCTTACATATTGGGCAACGTGCTCTACTGGGCTCCATTGTGGAGAAAGTGGATGTTGAATCAATAATGGATCGAACATCTCCTCACCCTGAGGATCAATGATGTCCTTTTCCTCTTTAATAATCTCCTCTCTCTCACCTTCCGCCTTTTCATAGGCACCTCCTCCTCGTTCGACTCATCTATACTTGAGCTACATGTTAGCTCTACGTCCCCACTCGAGGAACTTGAATCACAAGCCACCGCTGTGTGTTTCACCTTATGCGCCTTTATAGCGCTCTCTTTCGCCTTTATAGCGCTCACTTTCGCCTTTATTGCGGTTCCCTTTTGATCCTTATGCTTGCTCTTTACATCCACATATTTCCTCTTTTGAGTTTTTTTCCTTCCCTGTCCTGACCCTCCTGCGACCACTTCCATCTCTTCTGTGGTCCAAAAACTCTCTTCATCACCAGCTCTATGCTTCTTTTGCATACTTTTTTCCATACTACTCTCTATTTTCCTATCCAGAGATGCACTCATCTCCACAAACATCTTTTCCATGTAACTTTTCATTTTCTCCTCTAAGCCAGCCTCTACGTTCTCCATAATTTCTACTTTTAAAATATTTCCTCCTGCTCTTGTTACCAAAAATACCCTTAAACCAAATCTCTTAATCCTCTCTTACTTCCTAGCTCCTTAACTAACAAGCAACACTTTCTATCTTCCTTTCCTCACTTCTCCGATACTCGACCTCTCTTTCTTCCGAATAAACCGCAGTCTGACTGAAACTGACCCGCGTTCAGTCAGACTCCGATTCTACCCAAAGTATGTCTTCCTGATTTGCCCTTCTCTTCAATTACGCTATCCCAATCTTCCAAAATGGCCGCCGCACGTTTACGTGCCTACGGACCCCAGTTGAGGACAAACACCTTCGGGTTAGCGCGTTCGCACTGCGCCTGCATTCTTCCTCCGACCTGATTCCAGCTCGTGACAGATCTCCGCAGTACTGGTCCACGCGCACTTCCAACCGTCGCAGTCAACGGTAACCCTTTTCTTTTCACCGCTTACGATATCAATTCGCTACTCCCAAGTAAAACGCTACTCCTGTCTCTTGAAGCCATTACGATCCCTTGATTTCCTTTAACTAGAAAAAACCCCCTTTCAAACTTTTTTAAACACCTTCACACACTTCATTTTCAACACATCTCGTTCTTAACGGCATTATCCCTCTTCCCCAAAAACCTCCCTTTCAAAAAGCCCCCATCTTATACTCCATTCTCTTTCAATTATTATATTAAATATCTATTAACCCTTCATTAATTAAAAACGCGACTTATCTGTATCTTGAGCAGCAACAAAAGAGGAAGATGGCTGCACGTTCGAAAGGGTTATACATGTTAAAGATTCTAGAAGTGTTCTAAGTGTTCGAAATTCTAGTTTGTTGCTGCTGTATTTTGAGCGCAATAAAGGTATTGTGCATAATGTTGGCCTCCGGGCCTTGCTGTAAAATCACAGGATGTTTGAGCGAGCCTCCCGCCAGACTTGAACCTGGTTCCCCAACTTCAAAGTCGGCCGCTCTACCCTTTAAGATATATATAGAATCGTGGTGCTTGCTTCGGTCATAATCAGGGCTTTAAGTGGGCCGAGTCTCACCGGTGCTGAGCACCGACAGTTTTTTTAAGGAGGCCTCGAAACGGGTCCCTATCGGTCTCTGTTTTGTGCCCTGGCACAAGCGGTCCGTTTTTTTCCGGACTGCAGTGACAGCAGGCACATCGATGTGCGCTGCTCACACTGCTCACTTCTCACTAGTGGAGAAGTTACCGCATGACGTGAGCGTTGTAGGGGAAGGGAAATCCTTTAAAGAGAGTCATTTGCTCTCGGGATTTCCCTTCTCTTTTTGAAAGTCAGGAGCAGCAACAATGTCGTGGTGTCACCAGGGCTGTAAATCGAAGCTTTTTCAATATTATATACAAGCCATAGTTTCGCTTATTTATCTTTTGAAGCTAACAACCATTGACAAAGCCAATAGTCGTGACTTGTTGTAGGTATGATGTTACTTGTTGTTTCATATATCTGGATGCAATGACAGAAACCGCAAAATACAAGTCGGGCGGCACACTATGCTAAACTCAGATTTTTAGCTTACATGTTTTTAAGCCACACCCTTTTTGCATTGGCCACGCCCCTTTGAGAGACCCCCCCAGTTTTTTCATCCCACTTAAAGCCCTGGTCATAATTCATTGTCTTAAGATACAGAAACAGAATATACAACTTGCACCGTCTTTGTTGTCTAACGAGAATCGATGATGATTCCCTACCTCCCAACAGTACGGGATATTTGGAGTCGTTTTTACCTTCTTAACCAACTTTCTATTGCAATTTCTTAGGAAGGGGCGTGTTGAATACCATCAGAGTTTAAATCGCATACATTCAGTAACAAGCATTGGCATAGCCAATAGTTCTCGCTTTTGGGACATTATAAGTGTTTAGCCATGCAACAGTTGATGTTGCACCAAGGATATTGTGCTGCAGAATTAAAAACTTATAAGGTCCCAAAGGCGAGACCTATTGGCTATGCCAATGCTTGTTTTATATGCTGGTGAAACCTTATTGCGCACTGGGGTGAAGCTGCATTAATTGGTATACATTGGAAATAGTGTGAGACCACTCAAACAATACATCCAGTAACATCACAGAGTGATTAAAAATGGTAACTTCGAGCTATCTGCTGGCAATACATTTTCAAGAAGTACATCCAAAAGGATGCACATTTTGGTTTCATGTAGTTAAACACATTCACAGCAGAATGTTGTTCACCGTTTGTAAACCATTTGTAATGAGTCAGACTGGGTTTCGCCAGATGATAGTATGGAAAGAAGGGGAGAGGAAGGGAGGAGAGGGAAGAGAGGGCAAGAGATGAAGAGAAGAAGAGGGAGGGCGGGGCAGAGAGACTTACTGAAAAGCAGGAGATGGGGTGAGGAAAGAGGTGGATTGAGGGAAGGACAGGCAGAAAGAACTTGATTTTATATAGTGTCTCGGACTATACTGCAGTTGTTTCTAAGCGCTGTAAATAATGGGTGTTACAATTATACAATTAATAGTACTCAAAACAGAGCTTCAGGAGCAGAATGCAGTGGAAGGGATAGGGCACGAGCGTAATTTATAGCAAGAGTAATGTGAGGTAGCGGAAGGGGCTGGGGAGAGGGAGGAAAGAGGAGAAAATGGACAAGAGCAAAACCAGAGGGGAGAGTGACGGGGCTGAGCATGCCAGCAAATGGCGACTGTAGAGTAAAACGATGCGCTATGAAAAGGGAGCGTGGAGAAGACGAGACAGGTGAGAGGACAAGAGCTAATGGGGCGCGTAGATTAGAGGAGTTGGAAATTATGGGCGCCAACGACCTGGAGAAGCAGGTGCAACTAAGAAAGGAGGACGCGCGGTAAGGTGAAAGGTCAAGACAGAAGGGAAGATAAGAAGGAGAAGGTGTAAGACAGAAAGAGAGTCCGAAAAGACGTAACAAAGAATATAGAGAGAGAGGGTGACTCAATGAAGCGTCTGGCGAGGGAAAGTAGAGAAAATAGAGAGAGAAGTTAAACGGGGAAGAAGAAAGTAGGCGAGAGTTGAGAGAAAGGGGGAGGGGACAGTCACAGCGGAAAGAATACAGAAAGGAGACAGAACAGGTAGAGGACAGAAGCCACAGCACAGGGGAGGGGGAGAGAAAAGGGAGAGAAGAGAAAAGAGAGAGGAGAAAAGGCATGGGGTGGTATGAAAAAGAGAAAAAAAATGTGTGACATAGAACGATGACACGAGAAGGAACAGCTGGATGATATAAATAAGAGACGCTTTGGGGTCTGAGGAGTGCAGAGGACAGCACACAGACGACACGCAGGTATGTACAGCGGGGACGAGAAACAGACGCGCAATACATATTCAGCGCAACGGGAGAGGGAGGGGGGGCGAACGTACAGGCGCTCTGGGCGGCGGGAGCAGAAGGTGCCGGCTATTGTACAGTCAGACATCTGTTGACATCCAGGCGAAGAGTCGAAGGTAAGGAGTGAAATATGAGGGTGGATGAAAAGGAGAAAGGGCAGATAGGAGGGTGAAAAGGATTTTAGGCAAAAGAGAGAAAGAAAAAAATAAAATGCATAGACAGCGGTAGATAGGGAAATGAAGGGAAGCAAAATGAAAGGTGAATGTGGAAGTCATTAGAAAAAGTAGAGAACAATAAAGGAAAATTAATGAAAATGTTTTGGGAGAGAAAAGGCGACGAAGAGACAAAGGTGAAAGCAAGAGTCTAGAAGAAACGAGGAACTGGAGAACCAAATAAAGTAAAATGCAAAAATAACTGAAAAGAGGGAGTTGGGGAGAGAATATAAGAAGTAGTAAGCGAGAAGGGGTATGAAGGACCAGGTGGAAAGAAAGGAAACAACCCTCCAAGAAAGCAAGATAAGAAAGAGTAAGGAACACGGAAATGGGAGAACGAGGAAAGAAAATTCGAAGATAAATAAGGATGGAAGAATAAGAAAGAAACAAGAAGAAAAGTGCAGCCGCCATTGTTGCCAATTAGGAGCGGTGTTGAAGATGTGGAAACAGAGTTGGGCGAGCTGCGCGACCGGACGTGTGGGCAAGGAAAGAGGCGCGCGCGCGCTTGGGAGAGCAGTCTGCTCTTTTTCAAAGCACATACTCGTGCTTGTGGCGCGCCGCTGCGCACTCCCGCAAGGCGTATGCCGCCACAAGCACGAGTATGTGCTTTGAAAAAGAGCTGCACGACGGCTAAAGGTCTCCTATGCAGCCCATGCGCGCTGCGTAAGTGAGACCTAAAAATGACAGAGTGCGCGAACCACAGAGTGAGTGAATGGCTAATAATTTTTTTTTTTAAAAGCCGTGCACCAGTGAGTGAATAACTAAGGCTAAGGCTTTGAAAGCAAAGCGGATATTTCTAAGCACATTTACTAATGCCGATACCACAGAGTGAGTGAATGGCTAATAAAGAAATTTAAAAAAAAGCCGTGTGCGAGTGAGTGAATAACTAAGGCTTTGTTCCTATTGCTAACAGACCTGTTGGCGAACATCCGCTGGTTTCCAAGGTGTTGAGAGGTATTAGATTTGTAGCTCCACCTCACCATAAATACTCGGTCTTATGTGATGTCAGCTTGGTCCTCAGATCCCTTCAGTCTTGGCTGGATAACAGTTCTTTGTCCAGAAAAAAACTATTAGCTAAGTTAGCCTTGCTGCTATGTCTGGTCTCTTGCAAACAGGTTTCACACGTGCAAGCTCTTGATTTGGCAAGTAGTTGTTTTACTCCTGAAGGAATTTCCATTGTGATTTCTGAAAGGACTAAACCAGCAACTAGACATGTTTCCTTTTCTGCATTACCATGCGTGGCTTAATGTCTTCAAGAGTACAAAAAAATAAATTCTCCCCTTAAGAGCTCCCCACCTGGTCAATTACTAATTTCCCTAGAGCATCTTTATGCACCTCTATTTTGGTGCACCGTATCCTGTTTGGTTAAATGGATTTTAGTTCAAGTGGGCATTGACAGTTCGTTTGGCGCCCACTCAGTCAGGGGAGCTATGTCCTCAAAGTCCTTCAGGGTAGAACACTTGGAAGAAATAATTCGGATGGCAGATTGGTCATCCGAATGTATGTTTAATGAATTTTATTATATACCAGTAAGTGATCCATTTTCGATGATTGTGCATAAGCTTTAAACCTGCATAAACCGAAGCCTCAGGCCCTGTTATAAAATTTTCGATTATATGGTTAATGTAGGAGGCTGGCTAAGTATATGGTGCACACTTATTTAAGTGAAGCACGTTGCACTAATCCAGACAACCCTTATGGTGATTTTAGTGGTCTTGGACAACCATAGAAAGCTCTCTAAGTGATAGCTGTGGAGAACAGCCTTCAGGCTTAGTCCAGAAGGAGTGTTAAGCAGCTTGTTTTACCAGATCTAATCATATAGTGTAGGTTAAATGAAAAAGAACCACACAGTGTATTTATAAAAATATGTCTATTTAATATACAGCACTCACTAACACATTGGTATTTCTCCTATCCGGAGATATCAACACAATTACACACAATACTTCAATTGCAAACAGGTAAGTAAGCACAATACACAGGGGTCTCCAGGAGGAGACCAAACCATATACTGAGAAAGTGGAATGCGAACTGCGACCAAAGTCGGGACTTGGACCAGGAGACTCCGACGAGCTGGGGACATGAGGAACCACCCAATGTAAAACACACAAGTTTGGCAGTGTACCCCGTAAAGACCTAGCACCTGACCCACTATCCCTAATTAATGTAATAGGATTTCTCCAATGATAGTGTGTGCACACCGTTAACACACCCACTGCTGCGGTGCAATCCAAGACAGGATTATAACAAGCAGACTAAAACGCAAAGGTGCACCACTTAGTAACAAGAAACAATAGACACATCACAAAACATCAAGTCCGTGTCCATAATATTTTCCATATATTTTCTTCTTTTATTTCTCAAAATATTCTTGATATAAAACCACAGTTGACGCGTTTCGTCCAGTGATGGACTTCTTCAGGGCATTAGAGCCAAAAAGGCGGGCACTCCTGGAGATAAGTCAACATCGGAGTTCCACCCTCTGGGTATATGTTACGCTGAAATTGCCCAAAGCTCTTATCCTCTGTATGATAATAAAATCAAGATAATTATTCCTTAATTGGAAAAGGCAGGATTCATTCATGGGAATAGTACCCTCCACACGAATCCTTCCGAAGTGCGCCTCACTGTGATAAAGTGGGCCAACAGTAGAAACGGGCAATTTCCCAATACAGCCTTGATATGGCTAAGAAAAACGGCGACCTCGAACAATCTCCTGTGAGGGCGAAGACGGTATGTAAGTACCCAGGAACCCCACGGAGGCTGTGTGCAGAGTGGAAACACAACAGCGTACTCAATAGAAGCCAACTGGAAAGTCGCAGTTGCAGTTTTGAAGAAGAAGGACCCTTCCCAGTAGACCCTGATGAAACCCCATGGAAGACAGAAGGTTGGAGAGTCACCCCACCCGTGGATACCCCAGGAACCAGGATACCTACATCAGGGAAGCTGGGTGCATAGGTGCGAAGTGACGTCAGAAACTGCCGTAGACCACAATGGAGGACTTCATAAAAGATGCTGCTGCGAAAACTGTGCAAGAGTCCGGTGGAATCCAAGTGTGGATTCTTGAAGAGAAGAACCTGCAAGCAGAGGGGGCAGAGTCTATGCCACTCAGAGGTGACCAGGAGGCACGGAAGAACAATGACCACCGATGACAGAAGATGCAGGAGTGATGACGGTGACCTTGTCATTGCAGCAGTGGGGGACCAGGCGACGCTGAGGAAGACCAGGAGCCGTTCACGAGCTGTCCCACATCGGAAGTCGAGAACCAGGGGGTCAGTGTCCGGCGGAAGCACCAACAAGCCTTGGCAGCGCAAACAGACGTGGAAAACAATGAAGGAGCAACGTTGGGACCAGCAACGTTGGTGAAAGCACAGGAAAGTCAGAGCAGGCCCTGAGCACGCAGGGGAGTCCACTGAAGCAAGAGAAGACCCTTGAGAGGACCAACAGGCCAAAGGCACAGGAGTCGCAAGAGGAACTCAAGCAGCATACCAAAGATGAAGGCCCGAGGTGCAGAGGATGCGGTGAGGATGAAGTTCTTGGCAAGAAGAGATGCTGGAGCTTCTTGTAGCATGAAGATCTCTGGAGTGCAGAGCCAACAAGCCTTGGCAACGGCAAGTCATCGCTGTCCACCGGGGTTCAGTCCCAACTGTTCAGACGAGGGATACTGGCCTCAAAATTGCTGAGAGGACAGGTCAGGCCTCGAGGGAGTTGCAGAACCACCACCTGTGTTGCTGAGCTTTTCGAAGTCCCTGGGACGTCAGGAGCAGCAAACCAGTCCGCTTTGTTGTGGTGCCAGCAGATGCAGGGGGGTGACTCCTTCAATCCTAGGGAGATTAATTCGGGTGTCCTTAATGCCCACAGGTCTGTTGAAGATCCTGGATGAAGCACAGACACAGAAGACGAAGAAGGGTTGTAGAACAGCGAGACCAGGAGCAGCAGGAGTCTTCCCTGATGCAGTCTCGGTTCCAGGCGAAGTCCAAGTGTCCAGAAGGGCGAAGAGTGACGTGGTTTCAGACTTGAGTCTTGTCCCAGGATGAATCTGAGGACCCACCCACAGGTAAGCCCTTTTATACCCCAAGAAAGGGGTTAGGATGTCTCAGGGGTCCCTCCCAGAGGAGAGGCTGGACAGAGAGGAGGATACTCCCATGTCCTTTGTCCAGTTGCGCGCCAGAGCGGGAGCTGAGGGCTCCCAGACTGGTTCTAACTAGAGTATGCAAGGAGGACACCAAATGTGCCCTTCAAAGCAGTCTGATGGCGCTGGCAAGCGCCCCCTCCCCAGCCCAATACACTAAGTCCTGTCTGGGAGGTGGTCACACCTCCCTGTGACAGGAAACCTATTGTTCTACCCTCCCCTGCTCGAGCTCAGCTCAGCAGCAGGAGGGCAGAAATATGTCTGTGGTCGTCAGCAGCACTAGCTTGCTGTTACTGGGAGTACTGGGGGCTTCCCGGAGGAGCCCCTAGTGCATGGAATCATACCTCCAACACCGGTAGCAGTGTTTGGGTATGATTCCAACATGTTTGATACCAAAAATGCCCACGTTCGGTACAGCCACTATATAGTTAGCCATCGCATAATAACGCATGACCACTATATGTATCAAAATGGCACTTACAAAGCCTGGAGAATCGACTCCGGGGTTTGTAGGGTCCTGCTCATGCAAGGCACCCTGTCACTTACAACCTAGCACCCTGCCTTCAGGATGGAAAGGCCGGCCTTAGGTGTGGCTTATAGGTTTTAAGAATAGTGACCTCAGATATAAGGAAACTTATATCTGTCATACGTTTTGCTAGCACCAGCTTAGACAGGCTGTAATGGCAGGCCTGTAGTCACAATTTGAGTGGTCTCTCATGGGTGCCATAATACATGCTGCAGCCCATGGGAGACCCCTGGTGTACCTATGCCCTGGGTACCTTAGTACCATATACTATGGACTTGCATGGGTCCACCAGTAGCCAATTGTGGAGGTACCAAAGTACTTACCATGACAAATTTAGGGAGGAAGCACAGTGGCTGGGGTCCTGATTAGCAGGATCCCAGCCAGACTAGTCAAAAAAACATACTGACACCAGCAAAAAGTGGGGGTAACCATGAAAGCAGATCCTACTTTCCTACAGTTACGTATAAAGTTTGAGAGAATATAATAGGAATGACTCCAGTATAAATCCTGCAGGTTGTTCTTCTACATTAGGAATTAGTGAGAAGATTGTATGGGAGCTTGCACAGTCATTCCTTTATACAAGTTATAACCTTCATGTTGACAACTTCTATAAAGGAGTACTGCTGTTTAGTGAGCTGTGCAGCACTGGCACTGTGGCCTGCAGTACCATTCAAAGTCACTGTAAAGGATTTCCTCAGGAGCTTGTTTGTAAGAAGCTCTAAAGAGGCCAGAGCAGTGCACTGCATAGCAACAGCCTGCAAACTATCAAATTCTCAAATAGGTGGCAAGTATATGTGCTTGCTACATTCACAATGAGAGAACTTCTCTGCTCATGGTTGGGGGTCACTTGGCAGTAGTACCCAAGTCCAAATGTATACTTGATTACTAGGGAGGAATGGATAAAATTACCAGGTAGTTCAACCATGTAATGCGAGTCGTAAAACTCGAACATGGTCTAAGTTGGCTACCACCTGGTTCAGTTGGCGGCAACATAAAATATGTGTCTATTGTCAGACTACGACCGAACCACTGATGTTACTCCTTGAATTTCAAATGGCGATTATTAATATTCCTACTGCTGTAGAAGCAGTAGCCTCTTCTTCATCTGCTGTGGAGGATGTTGCAAGGCTGCAGGTTCAGTGCTTTGCTGACAGCATAAATGGAAAAAAGAGGACTACATATTGCCAATACAGAGTTTGCACTTGCCAAGGAAAGAGGCAGGAGAGTCATTATTACAGTCCCAAGTGCCCTTCTCAGCCAGGCATGTGTTTTCCAACATGCTTCACTTTTTATCACACATAAGTTATGTTCTGGGAATTTGACTGAAGTGAATGAGTCGAAAAATCGAAAATCTTTATTTGGATTAGAAATCCATAAAAGATACATATGTTAAAAACAATATCATAAAGAATTTAAAAAGGCTTAATATGAGGATGCAGTAAAATAGTTAATTCAAAAAAGTGGATGAGTCAAATTAAGTTATTAGTAGCCTTTGAATGGTTGTGCTTGGATAAATACCTCATATGGGCCATGACTTGACTACTATGCAGCCTTTCAAATGTTCCATATAATTTGGAAAATCCTTCTAATAGCTCTCAACCAAGAAGTACCATATTCCAAGACTATTTTTCTTCCTAAATTAGAATCGAGCCACCGTGGATTTACTGACTCCATTAAACAGGCAGACATTGGTCATAATGTTGGCTTCTTGCTCCTCCATCCTCAGGCAAAATGTGGCAGAAGTTCTGCCCATTGTACTAAAAGTGCATTACAGTCAATGCACTGAAGATAATGGTGGGTGGGACATCTGCCACGTTTTGAGTACCCTGCCTGCCAAATGCTCAGGTCCCTCGTCTTTCTGGAAGTGCTTTTTAGGGAAGTTAGGAGAGTCTGTTCCAGTATGTTTATACTCATCTTTCAAATGTAGATTTGCTCACACTGTCTGATGTATGGGCCAAAAAGACATACTTGCACACCTCTTACTACCACGCAAAGGAGTTGGATTTAATGCAGTGAGTGCACTAACGGCACATGAAAGACAAGTATTCCTGAGCCTAAGCAAGGTGCGAGGAGGAGGTGTTAATAAAAGTTCACCTGGTGCCCACATGGTATTGGTCAGGGCTCCAAGTGATACAGAGACATAGACATGAAGAGATAGCTAAAGCTTAGCCTAGGTTTGTTTTCATCCAAATGTCATGAAGTTAGATGGCAAAGTAACACACAGACCCCTACTATCATATTCATACTGCAAACACACAGCTCTAACCAAACATACAGATCTGCCAGTAAACTCTGCATGCTTGTAGCACTTGTGTGTTTATACAAATGTCAAACAACAGAAACGGAAGATCCCCAGTGCTTGCTGAGAGGGTCCACTTATGAAGGATGCCACATATGTTGTTGATGGCATTTCTTCATACTTTTTCCCCATTTTCCAAATCCACACTGTGGTGACTTAATATTGGGTGAGACAGGAGTACTTGGGCCCAGGCTAAGCCGCTACCCTGGGAAACCTACAAAAGCAAAGCATATCTGAAAACTAGACACACAGGGAGTCCAGAGTGGTGTGAGTTGCATGGCCCCCACTCCATGTAAGATTTTTCTTGTTTTTCTCAAAGTGCCCTCTTGTGAGATATTTCAGTTCTTAAATCAATAAATTGTGAGAGACATCAATAGAATCAGGGGGCATGCTGGGGACTGTGTAGCAATACAATACAATTTATAAAGCGTGCAGCTGCTTCAGAAGAAGCGTCCCGGTGCTAGCAGCAAGCAAAATGTCCAGTAATACAAAACAAATAAACCAAAGTGACAAGAATTAAATAAAGATGAAAGCCTTAAGATTTTTTTTTTAAACAGTTTCGGAAGGGGCCAAACGTAAACTGAGTGGGAGAGAGTTCCAGACGTTGGATGTAAGGTAAACAAACTATCTGCCCCCTCTTCTAGCTTTACGAACCTTTGGAACTTGGAGCAGTTTAGAATGATTAGATCTAAGGGTTCTGACCTGGTGATAAGGTTTAATTCTATTGGTTAAGTAAAGGGGTCCTTTCCTCAAGTTGAATGCGCTTGATCACAGGTAGCCAATGGAATTGTCGTAAGTAAGGTGTCACTAATTGTTCAAAAGGAATTTTCAAAATTAGTTGAGCAGCTGCATTTTGATCAATCTGAAGAAGTTGAATCAAATAAGTAGGGAAGTCCAAATAGAGGCTGTACACATAATCAAGTCTAGAGGTTACCATAGAGTGGACAATGATCTTTCAAGCATGCTCCGGGACCAAGTGCAACATTCTCTTTGAAGATTTGAGAGCAGCAAAGCAACAAGAGAAAATGGCATTTGATCTGAAGTTCAAAAGAAAGATTAGTATCAAATTTGACACCCAGATTTCTTACTGCTGAGGTGAGAGTGGGGAGAGAACCAAGCTCAGCCGACCACCAATTGCTGGGATCTGGGGAGCACTTTGTCCCGAAAAATAGGATCTCCGTTTTATCAGAGTTTAATTTGAGACAATTACTGTCAATCCACTGGACTACTGATTTTAGGCACTGTTTAAATGAAATCCGGGTCTCCTCATTATTCTCTGATCCAGAGAGAAATATGTGTGAGGAGCCCTTAGACAACTGAATGTTAAGGAATAGTATAACCAGTTGAGCATAATTATAGTGGAGACAGAGGTTGATGGAGAGAAAGATGAACACCTTCACAAGATGCGAATACCTGTATTTAGATACTGAGTAACCCACAATCCCAACATTATATCTTCTACCTAAGATGCACAAAGATATAGATGAAACTCCTGGGAGACTTAGAGTTTCTTCCATCAGACGTTTATTTGAAAAAAACATCAATATCAATAGATCGTTTTCTGTTTCCTTTAGTTGAGGCCATCTCCAGTTAGCTAAAGGATAGCACTGATTTCATCCTGAAACCGTATGATCATTTTGTAAAAGTTGGAAACTATGTTATACCGTTCAATCTGAACAGTTTATATAAAAGTATTTACCATCATTATGGGATTCAGACTTGCATAAAAAGTTACATATTAAAGTGAAATTAAATATAAGATAGAAAAGTGGGTCAGGGGATTGGAATATATATGTAAATATTTCACTGGTAGCGCTAGTGCCAGTGTAGTTATGTTAGGTCTGACTTTCCATAGTAAAGGCATTTTTGATCTTTAATACCTTTGGCACCGTTCGATGAATCTGCACAAAACTTTTTTTTTTAATTACTCTCTTTGATTCCTTAATGGAAAGTTTAACGTTGATCCGCCAATTTCCCGTTTTTATTCCCATAGAAAACTGCTCTCCAATACAGAAAAAAAAGGACTGAACATTACCCAAATTTGGGGCCAGTTAGAGCTTTTCTCAGAAAGCATGCTCTTCGTTATTTGATATAAGTGCATTCACCAGTTTGACAAATCTGCATTTAAAAAGGTGCTCAGGGTGGTCATAAAGTGAGTGGTTATACTCCTAGAAAAGTGAGCGATATCTAGTCCCTTACGTACTGCAGGACTCCCACTGTACCAAAAATGTTTTAATTCTTTAATCTCATTGACTGGGTAAGCCCAACAGCCAGTGGAGAACTGCAGTACCTGGGACAGTAGCGGGGCATCAAGTACTCTTAGTGGGCAGTTCCAATTCTGTATCAAAATGTTACGGCAGCCATTACATGATTTAGGGACTTGTCCCCATATCCTAAAAAGTCCCAATTCTCTTTGTAGGGACACCCTGACCCCCAGGCACTTCTGGGTGAGACCAAGAAGGACCCACCCCAAAAGAGATTTTTTTAAATTTTCGAATGGTGGGTACTGCAGTACTGTCGCAGAACCCCGTGCAGCCCTTCTGTGAGGTACTGTGGTGCGCTTGCGGGACTTCCCCAAAGAAGCCTGTATGGTACCACAGGGTAAATGCTTGCACAGCAAGTCCCAAAAGAGGAGAGCAGCACCCAAAAAATGTAAAGAAAAAAAAGGAGAATGCAGGTTGGGTGTGAGTGGACGAAAGATGAGCACAGTGGGGGTTGACCTCATGGACAGGTCCTACGTTCAACCAGTGCTGCACATGGCCGAAGGACATACATAGCGGGGTTGTACAGGATTGGGCGCCAGGTCTGGCCTTCGAAGTTACTGTGCAATAGGAGTTGGATGCATGACAAGGGTTGGCTGTTGATCCAATTAAGAATATGATTAAAAAAAAAATACACTGGAAAAATATAAAGGTTAAAGTAACATTATAGTTAGGTTCTAAAAACGTAACATATGTTATTTAAAAAAAAAAAGAAATTATTGAAAAAACCAAAAGTTAAAGTGACGTTACAGTTAGGTGTTGGAATGAGACATGACCGAAAGTTAAAAGCACAAAGAACACTGAAATACACTAGTTCTAGTTTAGTGAACTATCATAAAACTTACACCCCATCATGAAATGCTGTAGACGTCACATATTACATCACTTAGGACATGTTAACATAAAATAAATAAGTAAAAGGGATGAAAATGAGGGTTGGACGTTTGTGGAGAGTTGGGTACAGGGCCTGGCTGAATTCTAGGCTCGGGGGTAACCCATGCCGCACACAGACTCAAGAAAAACTGCAAATCTGGTCTCAAATATTAATCTTGTAAGGTGCCTCAACAAACTATTTTTATAATGGGATGGAGCTGTGTTTCAGATGGTGCATTTATGAAGGAGGAATGGGTAAGAGATGTGGATGAAGATCCAGTTTTCAAACTTATATGGGACTACCTAAAGCAGGGATACCCAAAGGACAGCCCGGGTGCTGCTTGCGACCCCCTGGTAAACAGCAGCACTGGGCTAATGTTTACATGACAGAGCACTAACATTCAGAAAGCTGTTAAAAAGGCAAGTGTTTATTTACAGTTAACTAACGTAAAGGAAACGAAGCAGAGAGTGTGTCCTGCAACACTTATATTTAGGAATACATTAATTTTTAAAGACATCCTGCAACAAACGTAAAAAAATATATATATTTCTTTTGAAAAATATTTCATTAATATGTGGAAGTATTTAACCTTAGTACATCAGAATGTATCACTGCATTGAAAGCCATTTGTTAGAAGTGATAGTTTTCAAACATGAACTTAGAAACATTCATGCCTTCCCTGCACTGACAACAATGCCATCAGTGAAACGAGAGGCAAGTCACTTGTCATGTGCACCCTCTGGGTGGACTAGGTTGTTATACTTGGAACAATATGGTAGTTTATTAAATCAAACACAAGGGAAGGTTTTGTATAGCACACATCCTGAACAAGATGCTTACATATGTGATAATGAAGAAAAAGGAGGCAACGTTAACTAAAACGACGGACTAGTATCACACAATTTGGTCAAATGGGAAGCAGGGATTGATCCCAGATTTTCTGGTTTCACACTGTGCAATTCAGCCACTGGATCAATATCTGTTTCCCTCTCGCGCGTTACTTTAAAAATAAATGCTTTTACTTGGTGCATGATGTTAGAGCGTGGATGTTGACTTGGTGCATGATGTTAGAGCGTGGATGTTGGACAGAAGCGTTTGTATTAGGCTTGGGGATCCAAGGTAAATTAGAGCTGAGCCAGAGCCAGGCATAAGCCTCAAGCTTGGCCCGGCCTTTTGTGGTTCACCCATCTCTATCACATAATGGTAATTAAATGGACTAAGGCATAGGAAGAATATGATTTGACCCTCAAAATAAATCCATGACTCATTTGTACCTTTGCTTCCCGCACACCCACCTTACACCACCCCAACCCTGCGGGCATTAATGCGGCCCTCGGTCATGTCACAGGCCATTCTTTTTTGCCCCTGGGAAAATGGTTGCGAGTACCCATGACTTGAAGGATGGTTGGTTTGAAGAAAGGCAACTAATTGGTGAATGAAATCCCTTGCCAAGATCCAAGTTGAACTTTCACAGGAGGATGCCGAAGATGGATGAAGTAGGTCGCTGGGTTAGACAATGCAGACTATAGTGATGGTGATAGCAGTTGAGCTATGTATGATCAGGTGTGCACCTGATGAATTTCTGAAGGAGTCTTGGCAGAAGGTCGGGTTTCATGGCTTGAGATGCACAAAGAAGGAGGCCTATGCCACTTACTTTGCAGACTTCAACCTCCAAGTGGCTGAACTTAAAGTAGCTGAAAGTGTCACTATGCTTTTGATCATTAGGCTGTGAAATGACTTCATGTGACTGTCCAAGCAGCCTGGATATAACTGAACACTGTGATGTAGATAGCTGGATTATCTATTCTATAGATATAGATATGACGCCCTGTGACAATTGCGATTTAAACGTAGCCAGTACAACACTAGTGCTAGGATGAGTATATCAGTGAAAGGCACCAAACTCAATTCCAGATACAGGGGAAGAAGGTATTTAGACAAAATATCAGAAACAGAAATATTGTGTGGACAAAATATTGTGTCAAGAATATCAAGGGCAAAAATATTGTGAAGGTAGGTTTCAATTGGTAAGCAAAGTTTTACTATATATAACTCCACATATATGTACCTTGACAATATATGTATTTTCAAGGTGCGTAGATGTGGAGGTAAGAATAGTAAATCTATACTTACCTATTTGCATTTACCTTCTCGATATTTTGGTCCTTGATATTTTTGACACAATATTATGTCCACACAATATTTCTTTTTCAGATATTCTGTCAGAGATCCAGGGAAGAAGTGGCATGCCAGGACCCAAATTTATAGGGGATCATAAGAATGAGTTTTCAATTTTTTGAAGTCACTGTATCTCTATAATTTGGCGGCGTATATTGCAGCTGCTACCGTTTTTTGCCTATAGACTTGTAGAATGACGGTCAGGGTATGACAACCAATTTTGCAGATTTCCTTAAAGCCGGGGCTGATGAAATTGGCATTACTTTTGGTTTTTGTTCATTAATGCAAGGATCCTTCTGGCTGCAGAAGCTCTCAAAGTTCTCCATGTTTTTGTGCATTTTATTCTGCGTCCAAATCAATATAACTCTGCAATCTGCGAAGAGAAGGATGACGATTTTTTTGTTACATGACTTCAGAAAATCCGGTCTTTCTCTTAATAAATACTCTTCGCAGTTGTTTAAAAATAGAGAAAACAACAGGGCAAGTAAACATCCTTGCTGTACACCAGATCGTATTGAAAAATAGGGGGTAGTTTCTCTAGAGCCTCTGTAGCGGACACAGGCGGTTGTTTCTGTGTACAGGTTTTGAGAGCTTGGAGAAGGGTGTTTTCCACCAGATCAAATGCCAATCCTAAATCTATAAATGAGAGTTATAGTGGCAATTTAAGCACCCTTTCATATTTGTCACACACCATATAAAGTTTGACTGCTTTGTCAATGATGCTAATACCTTTGCGGAATCCAGCTGGGGCATCAATGAATACGTTATTTTTATCAACCCAGGCCTGTAGCCTGTTAAAAAAAAACACACAGCCAAAGATTTCCCCAGTACTATCAAGTAACGAAATGGGCCTATATTTACTGGGAAGTAACTCGCTACCTTCTTTATGGAAGGGCATTATGATAGCAGTTTGCCATGAAGAGGGATTGCAGTTTTTCCCAACGCTGCATTGAAGAACTTAGCCAAGATTGTTGACCAGGCCTTGGGGTCAGAGTGAAACATGTCCACTTGAACATTGTCAGGGCCTAGGGCTTTATTGCCTTTTACTTTATGATTGCTCTTTCTTCTTCTGGGCATAGAATATTTAATTCTCCAGTTGATCTATAGTTAGCAGGTTCTTTTAAGTGCATCAAACCATCACTGCTATTATATAGTGCCTTATAATCACCCACCCAGGTTTGTGAGCATATATGATGGCCATGAATATTTGGCTCATCCCTGAACACTCTGGCAATTTTACCCCAAAAACCTGTTCTTTTTCGCTTCAGCTGCCTTTATCAGGCCATTCCACACTCCTTGCTAGAAGATGAATTTCTTCTTCCTTAGTAGACCTTTATATTTACTCCTTTCACTCCTAAACCTTTGATCAGCAGCTAACAAATGTTACCGGTCCCTATATAGCTTTAAAAACCTTTAACTTGGTGAGTCTACACTCCTTAGCATACCACCCAGTGGCATTTTAATACCTACCATTTTGCTTGGGCCTCCAAGTTGTAGACCAGTAGAGCGTGAGTTCTCTTGACATAGCACTGAAATTTTCTAGTACCACGTTATGGAATTTATTTCTAGCGGCTTGGATATTCAGCACATATATCATCAGTATGTCCTTGTCTGCCGAGTTAACAGCTGCGTTCCATTTTACTACTTTCCTAGTGTTATCTGGGATGATACTAGTGATATAATACAGGAGATGCTCAGGCACTGTCACTGTTCCATACTTACAACACAGAGGCTCAAGATCAATCTCAGGCAGCTGGATTAATTGCATGTCCATCACCAATATCCATTGGTTGTTTAGGAATAGAATGTAGTCGATTATACTACATCTCTTATTACTTTGAAATGTAGGAGCTGCAGAGCTATCAGAAATAGTTTGGCCGTTCAAAAAGCTTTGTTTTGAATTAAGAGGAAGTTAGCGAAGGATCTCCCCTTACTGCGTCTGCTGAGCTGAATAGAGCAGTCAATATCAGGCAAAGGAATACCCTAGCTCTCGTCTTCCCTCCCTGCTTCGTCCCATATATATTCAGGCGGATGGATATTAAAATTTCTACAAACAACCAGATGATACTTATCGCTGTGATTTACCTCGGCCTTTGTTCCCCGAATGGGTTCCTTTAGCATTGCTAATTGATCCTCTGGTTTACCATACTGGCTAGGCTTCAAGGAAGCATAAACAAAAGGTTGATTATGGCATGTGATTTCTTGAGGGCCTTGATAAGTCTTACATGTAACATACATAATGGGATTGTGGATGAAGTAACTTTGGAAATTACATAGTCCAATTTTGCAGAGATCCAGGTGGTGAGCGCCCCCATCGCTCTTCCTCTACTGGATCTAATTGCTTTGGTGGCAAAACCCATGTAGTCCTAAGGCGCTGCTGCTGCCATAATACCATCCACAACCCAAGTCTCATGGAAGCAGCAGATCTCCTTGGAGCTAACAAATGTAATCCAGTCGCCATCCTTGAGCTTTGATTGAAGGCCGGCTATATTCAAGGACATGTAGGAAGCTGGCTCTGTATATAGTATACAACTAGGTGGTTATACTGTGCACAGAGTCCAGAGATTCCCCCAGAAGTGTAAACGGCTCAATGTAAACCCACAGTGGTCTATTAGTGGTAGTGTGGCGAGCAGTCTTAGGCCTAACACAAAGGAAAGTAAGACATTTATTGCACACACATTGACCAATAACTGACACATGACTCAAAAAGGAGATCCACACCAATTTGGTAAAAAAAGCTTTTTTGAGTTTTATTTTAAGCCCAAGATCTTCGTGAAAAGGTAAGTAAGTTTTTCAGGAAAAATACTTTCATTTTTCAAAAGTCAACAGTGCAATTTTCAAACAGTTCAATATTAACCTATGGACGAAAACAACAATGCGGTTTCACAGGTACGTACCCAACTTACAATTACAATTTTAGGTCAGCAGGGGGCAAGGTTCAGGTAAGCACAAAGTGTGCACCGCCAGCGGCACAGGGGTGGCCAGGTGCAGAGGTCAAATTCGGTGATAGGCCCAATGTTTTTCAATCGAGACGGGGGGTGTTTGAAGCCACGCTGCATGCAGGTAAGTAATTTGGATCCAGGTGCCAAGCTTTGGGGGTTAGAGCAAGCACAGGGGGGGACAACAAGGTGGCACCAAACATACACCACCAGCGGCACAGGGGTGGCCGGGTGCAGGGTGCAAATACAGCATTGGGCACCCACTGCTTTTCAATGGAGGAACCCTCCCCCAAGCGCCTTGAGACCCTCCGGGTGAGTAGCGCGCTATACAAATGCTTGATTGATTGATTGATTGGATTTGAAAACAGGCTGCAGGCAATGAACTGAAAATACACGCAGGAGACGAGCGACAGCAGGGGTAAGGGTAGATGTTGTGGGGCGTTGGGACACCGTCAGTCAAGCTCCCCAAGGCCCAGGGGCTTCAGGTGCAGGGGTGTCCTTTGACGTTGGATTTTCTTATCGGAGCTGGTCGCAGTCGGAGGGAGCCTTTGGATTCACACTGCAGGCGTCGTCGTGGAGTCCAGGAGGGGTCGGCCAACGCTGGGTTTGGACTCAGGATTGCTGGGGGACCTTTTCTGGATCAGGGGCCCACCTAGACACAGGCCAGAGGTGTCAGGTGCAGAGTGGTCAAGAATCACGGATCCGGATGGCACCAGAGTCCTTGGCGTTGTTTTCTTTGTGGACAGAGCCGCTGTCCTCTGGAGTTCTGGTCTTCTTCAGAGGCAGGCAGTCCTTCCAGGGGTTTGTGGAGGTTGCTGATTGCTGGACAAGTGTTGTTTTATTCACAGGATTTTCGAGGGCTGCAGACAAGTCGGTAGGGCTGGGGGCAAGTCAGTAGGTGTCTTCAGTCTTCTTCTGCGCATCTTCTTAGTCCTTTTTTAGGTCTCGCCTGGCGTTGGAGCGCGCATGCGCTCCTCGCCTGCGAGAGCTATAGTCTTGAAGTCAGTTTCAAGAAGGGGACTCGAAGCCCTGCACCTCATTTTCATTGGGTAGCGTCAGCTGGCTTCCCATTGAAAAGGAGGGTTTTCGGTTGCCGCCCTTTGGCCTTTTTGGACGGCACCCAAGGACTCGGTCGCCTGCATTACAGCTGTCGTGACGAAGTTTCTTATCAGAAGCTTCGTCACGCTGCCTTGCACGCGCCAGTCGGCTCTCTTATCACGCTGCCTTGCACGCGCCAGTCGGCTCTCTTATTGGTTGGCAACTAGCAAATAAGCACTGTGATTGGTGGACCTTGTCAACCAATCAGAGAGCCTACTGGGTGCATGTTGCAGGAGCGCACGGCAGCGATGTTCAGCCTCCGGGTCTTAGTGCAGCTCCCGCCCCTTCCCAAGCTCTCTTCGCTTGTTATTTGGTGTAGGCACTTTTTTCCTTACAGGACGATGTGCGCAGCCGGGACAAGGGCTTTCGCAATGGCAGCGCGTGTTTATTTTTTGCATCGCGTAAAAGCGCGATGCAAAAAATAAACACGCGTCGACACTCCGCAATACAAATCTGAAGAACTGCATGTCTGCGCTTCCACAGCGCTGGATCAAGCTGACAGCCAAAGCGCCTGCACACCGTGAACAGAGGCGCTGGGTGCCACCGACCCGTGACCAGAGGGGATCGTGGTGAGCTGATATCCCCCCCGGCCCGGAAGCTTGAAGGCGCTGTGTGCCCCCGATCACCGCCGCCGGCCTGGGAGCCGCGAGAGCACTTTGTTTGCCTTCACCGCCGCTGGCCCAGAACGCGTACGTTTTCGATTGGTGAGTGTACGCGAACTTCAGGATTGGTTAGTAGCTCAAAGGCTCATTGGGCCGCGGTGTATTTACAAGGTCAAATTGGCTGGCGTAGCATTTCCCGCATGTTCATTTGTTGAGGTGCCTCGGGAAAGAATTTGCTCGCTACTCTTCTACTTTTTTCGGCAGTAATTAGGCTCCCCGATCAGGCATTTTGCGACTTTACCTGTACTTGTCACTGAGCCATCCATTGGCACAACACAGATGTTACGTCCATACAATCTATGTATTGCTGGATGAACGCAGGCACTTCAAACTTCGCCTTGGCGGTCAGACTATAACCAGCTTCTGCGGTGCAGTCCGGCGCGGAAAGCCACCCGGCTTTATTTACGCCAGACGTTGTCGTTTCCTGCACCCTGCTCCGTCCCACACCTTTCAGCACTGGGCTCGCACTGTTACAGCAGGGTGACACCTGCGTGCAAGTGCTTAGGTCCCCTGCTGAGCTTTTCCCCAGTCCATCTTGGGACCACTAAGAGGGCGGTAAGTGTTTCCGTAGTGACATGGCTCTGAGGATGCTCGCACTAGTTGTCCGTCTGGGGTGGTATTGGACTGCCAAATTCAGTGCTCGGGATTCGGCAGGGTCTGTTAGTGGCTAGCCCTTCTTGCCCCGGTGGTTCTGCCCTATTACCCACAATAACCAGCCCTACTGCTCCCTCGTCCCTCCAGTAACTCTGCCCTTCTCGCCTCTCTGATTCTACTCCCTACCTCCAATAACCGCACCTAGTAACTTCGCCCTCGTGACTCCACAGATACTGCCTTTTTTGCCCCGGTGGTTCTGTTCTATTACCCCGCCACCTACCCCACACCCACCGTCCCTCCAGAGACTCTGCCCTCCCCGCTTCAAAGGCTCTGCCCTCCCACCACCAGTCAATCTCCCGAGTGACTCGGGCCCTCTCAAACATCCTGTGCCCCTGTCTGTCTCCCCAAATCAGTGGTCGGGCAGCCTGCACGTTAACAACCCCAGTCGCAGTGAAACCATCTCTGCGAGTAAAGTCGATCCTCGGGGAGATGGGGGCAGTGGGGGCCAGGAGCAACCAAGGAGCCCCCGTGGGTGCTCAAATTCAATTTCTAAGCCTCTTTTCTGCTCCAGTGCTTCAGCTTTTCAGTTCTGCTGGGGTCATCTCTATCTCCACCGGTCAAACAAGCACACCGGAGCACCCCATTATCACACCCCTCTCCTCCAATCATGGGAGTACCCCGTAATCACAACTCTCTCCTCCACTCCAAGGATCAAACAACATTATCACACACTCTCTTCCACTCCAAGGATCACTCCATTATCACATCCTTCTCCTCCATTCCAAGGAGCACCCCATTATCACCCTCTCGCTTCCATTCCAATCAGCACCCCATTATCACACCCCTCTCTCATCCACTCCACAAAGCACCCCATTATCACCCTCTCCTCCATTCCAAGGAGCACCCCATTATCACACCCCTCTCTCATCCATTCCACGGAGTACCCCATTATCACACCCCTCTCTCATCCATTCCAAGGAGTACCCCATTATCACAAAGCAAGCATTTACAATGCAATAGGTCTCGCATTTACACAAGTTTGAGATATTGCTATTATAAATGACAATGCGTTTCTTTTTTTTTTTTTTAACCATAAATAAAAAGCATTGTCATTTACAATGCAAAACTTTAAGCTATTGGCATTATAAATGACAATGCCATTTATTTATCTGTTTTCAAAACCAATACATAGATAAAAGGTTTGTCATTTACAATACCAATAGCTCAAACTTTTGCAAATGCGAGACCTATTGCATTGCAAATGCTTGTCTTCTTAGGTCGGATGGAACTAATTACACGGTCTGAGGGAGCCTCCTAAATACTAGATTTAGGGGCGTTACACAGGAGTAGTAGGCAGGGGCCAATGGGTCTCTTACCCAGGGTGACTACACCCACTATTATGCCATCCTCCTGTGGGAGGGGCATGGTTCTAGCCCTGATTGGAGGAGTCCCCCATCTTCGGGTCTCTTACCCAGGGTGACTACACCCACTATTATGCCATCCTCCTGTGGGAGGGGGCATGGTTCTAGCCCTGATTGGAGGAGTCCCCCATCTTCGAGATGGCGGGGACTAAAAGGTGTACTTCACCTCGCCTCCTTCACCTTAGGGGTGGAGTTGGCAGAGGTCCTATTTTTCCTAGGTTTTCGCGCCCAAAGCGCGCGTGTAAACCGGGGGCTGCCATCTGCTGCTAGCAGAAGAGGCTGGGGTCGCATTACAAAGGCGACAGGCTTTTGAAGCTTCCCTCTCGAGCACTGTGTCCATTCTGGGGAGGTGTGACATCTCCACCCAGGATGTGCTTTGCTTCTGGTCCCAGAGAGCAAAGGCTCCCGACCCAGGAGTCCAGAAACATGGACAGCATGTCTAAAGCCAGTCTGTGGCCACACCAGGGTTGGTAAGTGCTCAGGGGCAGAGGTGTCCCGAGTACGTTTCAATAAATCCCACACTGGCATCAGTGTGGGTTTATTGAGAGGAATACTCTGGTACCAAACACTCCTGAGTTCAGAGAAGCTATCATGGTGCTGGAGAACTCGAGTTGTCGAGTTTCCAGCCCATGTACTCTCTATGGCTTCCCTGGCACTTACAATATCTAAGAATGGACTTAAAAATGTAGGGGCATATCTGCTCCTGCAAATATGCCACACCTGTGGTATAGTGCACCTTGCCTGAGGGCTGTAAGGCCTGCTAGAGGGGTGACTTACCTATACTCTAGGCAGTGCTCGTTGGCTATGCACACAGGCAGTGTGCCATGTTGGCTTTGTCATTTTGTCTGCACCAGGCTATGCATGCTGCAGTGGCAGTCTGCATGGCCTAGGTGAGGGGTCCCTAGGTGACCCTCTTCAGTCCCAATGCCCTTGGTACCCAGGTACCATTTACTAGGGACTTACAGGGGGCCTGAAGGGCCAATTGTGGAATAGTTTTAGGGAAGAAGCACTGGTTCAGGGGACCTGGTTGGCAGAGACCCTGTGCACTACAATTGACACCACATCAATTTTCAGGCAAAAAGTGGGGCTAACCATGTCAAAAGAGGCACTTTCTCGCAGGACAGAATAGTAAACTCACTAGCTATTTGCTGTAGTCTCTCTCCAGGCCTAATTATACAGTTTTGGACAGGAGACCAGGTGCCTTTTTTGCTAAAATGTCAGGGCTGAGGTGGAATGAGCTGTGTAACCTGTTGTATTGAAGCTTTTCAGTACTGCTGGTAACCAGTGCCAGTTAATACTGTCTACAACAGGCTGAAGACGCATCCCCTGGTTGATGGCGACAGCTCTGTTACTTCTTTTCTAATAACAGTCATATTCTTTGCTTCCCTTAGGGCATTAGGTGGCAGTTTATACAGCCCCTCTGGTCTTTTAGGTGGAACTCAATTATCGTGTTGCTCCCTCTTCCCGGGTCCCAGCTCCATCTGACATTCTCACCGCAATGCTACAATCCAGGCTCCCTACTTTGAAGGACCATATCTAGGCCCCTCAGATGCAGATGGTCCATGTTATGCTTTATCAGTTTCAGAGTATCTGGTGTATAAAACTCCACAACACTGTACGCCCCATTCCTGCCAACCTGGGAGCTGTAACTAGCGTGCACACAGGGATTAACTAATTTAATATCTTGCAAGATTATCAGGCTAAGTGCAGGGATGGCCTGAAACACATCTAACCAGTGTGCTCGATTTAGTGGCAATGGACATACTGGCTCTGGAAATAAATAAACGAAGATTAATTTTGTAGGTGCCTGGGGCGACAGCACATTGCAAATCATAAACATTCCTGGGGATTTAGTTACCTCTGCCATGCTAGTTGGTTCAGGCAGGAAAGACCTCTCACAAGGGTTTAAAGGTGCAGAATTCCTACCATTTGCACTGCTATGCACTTCACCACCAATCCCAGTAACATTTTCTTCAAGTGCACTTTAATTAAAGGTGACCCCGTCGGAATGACTATTTCCAGGATGGTTTCCTACATCTGGAGTTGAGACACTTTGTTCCCCTTTGTGGAGGTATGAGTTGGACAAAGTTGCTGCAGTCCTAGTTATTGGCGTAAAGAACGACACTTAATTCGGTACCTGGCCGATCACCATTGCTAAGGAGACGGGAGCCAGGGTCACATTTGCTACCATGGTGTTTGAAGGAGAAACTGGGAAGCTTGGGTAGGTATTAAACAGAGGAGGTATGTGTGAATGTAAGGCGATATTTGAAGAGTACAAAATGAGAATGGGTCAATACATGGACATTAGGGAGATTTTTGCTGTCCCATGCACGCTGTGTGGGATCCGGTAAGGATTAAATATCCGGAAGGCCTGGGTAGAACTAACGCAGCATGGTCTGCTACAGTCAGTTACTGTGGTTCTGAAAGGAGCAGTAGAAGTAGAAGGTGGAGTAGTGTGGACATTCAATTGAGTTTCTGCGTTTAAAGGTTGGAGTGAGAACGAGACCTTTTTTTCCAGTACAAGTGCGTGTTCTGGTACGTTTCTGGATGGTGACGGTAATGGTCCAGATTGATATTCTGATCTAGACAGAGAAAATATACAAGGCTTGCCAAGTGGGACACGAGGTAGAAATAGTTTGGTTCCCGCTAAGTTCCAAAATGATGTTATGCCAAATTAGTTGAGGTATTCAACTTGTGTATGGTTTGTATGTAGGTTGTGTTGCTATGTTAGGTTGTGTCTGGTACGTTGGGGGTATGATGCAAGAGTATTTGGAACGTGGATGTTGGGCTGGTAAGACTAGAATGTGTAGGGATTGGGGATAGGCTCGTGGAAGGTTAATGGGAGCGTTCGATGGGCTGGTAAAAGGTTGCAGATAGCGGTTGTTACCCGATACTTGAATGAACCAGCGTAGGCGACAAACTTGCGTTGTGCACTTCATCCACCCTCCTTCTTACACGTCTGCCTAGTAAATTGTGTGTATACATGCTATGCGAATAGTAACTCCCTGCGTCAGCTGGATTCCATTGAGATAAAGCTGCGAACTAACTGCCATGCAGGCGGGTGTCAGATGAACACAAGTCACTAGTGACAGCAGAAGTACCGGTTTCTGCCTCCCCCATTCCTCGCCGGAGCAGCGCTGTGATCTCACAAAGTGCGTCTGCCTCTGCCCCGCTGCAGAACTCCGTCTCATCTGGCCACAAGAGCAGGTGAGACTATGCCTACATGGCACGGCCAGCAGTGAGCGCGCAGCCAGGCACAGAGCCTCACGGTCGAACTGCTGCCCGTCGCACTCCTCGTGAACACGGCTGCTGGCACAATTGTTTCACAACGACTGACAACTGGATATCCGGGGTGGCGGTGGGGGGAGGATTGGGGGCAAAACTGAAGTCGCTGAATCCGCAGGAATACTTGAGACCCGCTGACTCACGAACACGCGCTTCAAGCCGTTGCCACTAGTGCGAGAAAAGTAAAACCAAAGCCTTTTTGTTGACCTAAGACCGCGCACGCGCAAAAGAACAGTCCAACGTCGAAAAGAAACTGACTGTCGAAAAGAAACTGAACGTACGTCCTTTTTTTGTTGACACTGACAACTACGTCTGCGCGTCGTGCGTGTCATACGTTGCGAATGATAGGGTTTTCTCACTTTTTCTCGTTCGAAAGGCGGGCCTGGTTGGCTGCTGAGTGAGATTGGCTACGCAGCGGATATGGCGCCTCTGTCGGTGAAATGGGGCAGCAGCACCTTGTTTTCAGGGCTTGCCGGAGGCTGTGTTCTATGCTGCTGAGTCCGGGGTATGCTGTGTGTGAGCCGACAGCTGCTGCCCTCTATTACTAGGTCCCTCCACGGGTTCTGCAGGCCTGCGTCTTTCTTTACCGGGTGAGTGTGCTTCTTGGCCAGGTTCTGGAGCTGTCTGCACTCGCAGGCCTTCAGCCGCGTTTCTTTTGTGTCGATTCCGGCTGGCGGTGGCTGTGCTGGTGTCACCCCGCAGAGCCGTGACTCAGCGCTTCTTCCTGGTCCACAGCAACTGTCTTTTCGCAGCTTCGGTCCGTGGTCATTTTGTGTACCAGCCAACACCCTCCTCACTAGCTGTTCACCCACTCTGGAGAAGCTCCGCCTCCTACCCTGTGTCCGGCACATGGTGCCCCGTTCTTCCCAGGCCCCATTTAAACTTATTCTCTGAGCAGTTTATATGTTCTTCGTGTTGCCTATTTTGTGATAAGGCCTTTTCTGCTTCATAAAACTATGTCCAAACCAACTTGCCTTCCCAGACCCGTATATTTTACCAGACGCATTGCTAGAGAATGACAGATTGTACTCCGGGACCACCTACTCATTTGGATACACCCTCACTCAAGACTGAAGATAGGCTATGCTCCAGTCCCGCACTTCCAAAACATTGCTTTCTGGCTCAGAAGCGATGGCAGACAGGGCTATTTTAACATTTCATTAACTACCAACACACCGACTTGCGCCTCTCCATTAGAAGGCCTAACTGAAAGCTATGACCTGCCATGTGACAGTCTTCTGTCATCCTTCCAAAGTCTGGGGCGCCCCAACCACTGGCCACATTCACACATAACGAGAAAGTAAGTGGATGCAGCCAAACGACTAGAAAGGCTCTGCTTTTATTTTTTTTTTAACAATACACAAAGGTATACCTATTTGCACCTAATTCCATTCATCCTGCTACCTCTCACCGCGTCCTATTTCCACTTTCGTAGATTCCCATCCTGCTACCACGGGCACAGGTCCTAAAAAAAGAAGTGGGGGACTAACCAAGTTAGGCAGTACGCAAGTGACATCATGGCGTGTGACATTACCGTGCATGACGTCGCACATGGCATCACAGGAAGTGGCATCACCAGGGACGGCCCTAAATCAGATTGACAGGGACAGCGCCCTGGGCGTAAAGAAAATTTGTTGCTGGTTGTGGGGGTCGTTGCAGTGTGACCGCAGAAAGTGTGAGGAAGAATAGAGGAGGGTATGGGGTTGAGGGGGTGCTAACAATTACGCTGAGATACATTCAGGGCTAATTACAAAGTCTTTAGCAGGACCCTATTGAGACCAAGTGGGATGGACGAGCTGCTGTTTGCATTACATTAAGTCAGGCAGCTCTCTGCCGCACACCTCAGAATATTGGTGGCCTGGGCCCAGCTCGCCCATGGCCGGCCCTGGTCATCACAACCCATGACCTCACAAGAAGTGACATCAGATCTTAAGACCTCCCACATGTTTAGCAAATCTATCATGAGCGCATTACCATATTTAACAAATTAGATTTTGAGTCGGGGTTGTTCTAAAAAAGTGACACAACTTGGAAGCAAAATCTGGGCATCAACTTATACATTTTGTTTTTTTTAAACTCTCCAGAAAGAAACTGGCAACAAGGGGAAACGAGGCAGTAAATCTGTTCTGCTTAATTGGTTGCAAAGTCCTCATTTTAAAATATCTTATGGGGTTAAGGCACCTGCTGCAGAGATCTTTGTGTGCCAACTAAATCTCAGGGAATATAAATAATGGTAAGATTATTTGGAGGTTTACATATTTGCTGGTGAGATGTGTTTTGTCTAGTTCCAGTTTTGAATCAGAGTAGCAGAGAGGGTTAATATGTCTGTTGCAAAGCACATTATGTAACCCGGAGATGACTGTTTTATTTTATGTAAATGGTTAAGTGGGTTACTGCTTTTAACACAGAGATCCTTTTGTTACTTGTCAAAGAAATAAACCAAAATCGTGTTATTTAAATTATTTGTGTAAATACTGGGACAGAACAGCACATCTGACATTGTTACAGCGCATGCACAGGGATTGCACAAAGTCAAAATCAGGCCTCTCTTAAGTACCTGTTAAGTGATAAGCTGTGTGCCTTTGTTTCCCCTCTTTTGTATTTAGGTGTGAGGCTCCCCATAGCTCCCAGCCAGGCTAATACAACAAAAGGAGGCCTGATGGCCCCTTAACTTCGACCTTTGTTATGGGCCCAGCTGGAATCTGATAAGCCCCTTCACTGCCTGCACGTTACTGCTCAGAACGAAAGCAGGCAACATGCGGACGCTGCTGAATGTGTCCTGGTGTCTGAAAATTACACTGGGACAAGTTCAGCATATTTCTGTGGAGCCCATCCTTTTGGCAGGGTAGACTGCGTCCACCCTGGGAAAAGAGTGAGTAGGCGCAATCTACCTGCGTGTATCCTCGACTTGTGCTCTACTGCTACCACTTAGTCAGATCCCAGTGTTACCATGTGCTTGAGTTTAGCAGGAATAGCTGTGGTTTCCTATTTGCTATTCTCGCTAAAGAGAGATGCAGTCAGACTTGACTTGTTATTTGTTCTGCCACTCTCATGGGTTCTTCTACTTTACCTAACACAAATAGCCAATTTATTTGCTCATGCACTTGCTTCTCTCAAAGTATATCAGAGTTTGAAACATTATTGATTTTGGCTCCTGTTGATGCCAGAAGTTAGAATGCACCACACAAATGTAGCTATACACATTGCTAATAAGTTACCCTGGATGATGTGATAGTTAATGTTAGAAATGGTGGTCTCTAGTTGGCAGTGGTGTACACCCTATCCAACTAGGGATCTTCCTTCTAGTCAGGATGAGTAAAGTGCACACATAATTTTGCCTATGCTCACCCTCTGTTAGATTGGCGCAGAGCAGTCAGGCTAAACTACAGAGGCAATGTGTAAAGCATTTGTATATAACCCACATTGAAAACACCACAAATGGAAACCACACCACTATAGAAAAAAAGTATCTTTCTCTAAACCAAACAAGACCAAAATGACAAAAATTCAACATACAGATACCAAAATATGACTTGTAAAAGGTAAAAACAGTTCTGTCCATTGAAAACTATGGATGCGCCACTTTTGGAGCAAAGTACCTTAGATGCGTCAAAAAAACAGGACAAAAACAGGCGCAGGGAAGGTGATGCGTCTGTTGCTTACTAGTAGGGAAGGTGCTGCATCAGTTCCTTGCTTCAGGAGAGGTGATTCATCGGTTCCTTACTGCCACGCAGGGGGGGTGATGCGCCGGTTCCTTACTGAAGAGTAGGTAATGCGTCGGTTTCTTACTGCAAGGGGAGGTGATGCGTCGATTTCTTACTGGTATGCCCAGTGTCGTCGTAGATTTGGCACACAGGTGCGATGCATGAGAAATTCAGGTGCTGTGGACCGATGTGGTGGCGATACAGGCGCTGCAGCGACTTTTCTGTAGCCGCAGACAGGCAATGCAATGATTTTTCCAGGTGCACTGCAGGGCCTGCGTCCGAGAGGGAGTTTCAAACTTCGGAGACTCTGTGCTCGGGACTCAGACAGTGGCGGTTTCTCAGGCCGCTAACAGGCGCTGTGTTGTAATTTACAGCTGCACTGCGGCGATGCGTGTGTTTTTCAACCGCATGGCAGTTTGCTGTGGGGGAAAATGGTGCTGGAAGGGGGATGCATGGATTTTCAGCAACAGGAGCAGCAAAACAACCTCCAGGGTCCCAGAAATGGAGTTTGGCACCACATGGCAGATCAGAACTCCCATTAGTTGAGTTCAGGGATGCTACAGGTGAAGTCTTTGTGTCCCTGAGACTTCAGAACAGGAGGCAAGCTCTACATCAAGCCCTTATAGATCTTCTCAAGCAGGATTCACAGCAAAGTTCAGTCTTAGTCCTCCTTAAGGTAGAAGCAGGCAACCGCAGTCCAAATCAGCAAAGCAACACACAGCAAAGGGGCAGTACTCCTCCTCACAGCTCTTCAGCTTTTCTCCTTGGCAGAGGTTCCTCTTGATCAAGGAGTAATCTAAATCTCTGGGGTTTACGTTCCAACACTCGTACCCCTTTTTAGGTCTCGCGCCTAGCGTTGCAGTGCGTAGCACTGCACGCGCAGCACTGCTCGCGCAGCGCGAGACCTCTAGAAAGGGCTTCTGAAAGCTGCCCACACGCTCGTGCGTGTGGTTTTGCTTTGGAAAGCCCACATTGGCTGGAGCGTGCGTTTTTTTTACAAAAACGGCACGCGATTGGGCAAAGGCGGGCGCATGTCCCGCCTTTGCCGCGCCCATTCCCGACGGTGGCCAGCACGCGCGGCAGCGCGCGTTCTTCTCGCTGCCGCGCTCCCTCCCCCCGCTCCTCTGTGGTGCGCGCGCACCACTGTTTATTATTATTTTTTTTTACCGCGCAGCCGCCATTTCAGGGTCTGTCTCACCGCTCGCTTGATGGTGTGAGTTGTTCTTAAGGCAGGTGGCGGTTCAGCAATAAGTGGGGTCAGGGACACGTGAGTTGGGGGCCGGGGGGTGGAGGAGTCCATGGCAGAGCTGTGACAGATGGTTGTCTGCGGGTCAGTAGGGTTGCCTCGGTGCCAGGGCTCCCCCTTGTGGGGGGCATGGATTGGAGGGTCTCTTTCCCTATTCTCTCGCCCCTCGCTGGGGGCCGTTACCGGGCCCGTGGGTTCCACTCGGACTCCAACGGCCGCGGCTCGGGCCCGGGGTTCCGTTCCGACACTTTTAAACCCAAACAGGCGGTGGGGGGCGGGGCGAGGTGGCCCCCTTTCAGCTGCGGAGCGCGGCGCCTGGGCGTCCGGTGCAGAGAACCGGTTCCTGTCCGCAGCCCAACCCCTAAATCTCTTGTCAGACCCCTCCCTGTGTTTGGGGATACCGTCCCTCTCTTCCACGGACTACCAACCTGAAGGGACGCTCCCTTACGACTCCCGTCCACCGCGGGATTAATGAGCACCCGCTCTCCGGTGCTCCCATCCCTGGAGTGCTGACAGGCCCCGCCTCCGCCATATCGCAGCCCCTGTGGGGTCAGATTAGTGGACCCCCTCCCCCAAATAACTGCTGCAGCTGCTGAGAGATCTACTGGGATTTCCTCCGGGCCCTGAGCTGCAGACTTGAAATAGCTTCAACTGAGAGGTAAATCCCCTACTTACGGGCAAATCCTGATTCCAGGGCCTTGTCTCACTGTGGGTGCCCCCTGCACACCGCAACACGACTTTACTACCCTGAGCACTTTATGTTTACACCGTCCAGACCCAAGCTGTGCCTGCACCTACTAATCATACTGCGCCTATACTAGTCAGGTCACTCTATGAAGACAATAGCCAGGCCAACCTCCATCTACACCAATCAAAGCACACTGTGCGCGCAATACACAGCCAATGTTGTGCATGCAACATAAAGACCACACTGTGATTACACCGTCCATACCCAACCTGAACCTACGCATCCTGAGCACACAGTTTACATTATGCAGGTCAAACTGTATATACAATAGCCAGACCAACCTGCACCTATACCACATAGAACACATTCTGCATGCAGTACACAGACTGCAATGTGCTTACAACATCCAAAACCACTCAGAGCACACTTAGCCCAGACCTCTGTGCTTTTACGCTCTTACACAAACTAGCAATAGAGCAACTACCCCACCCAGACTGCGCAACATTACACTACGCAGGTCCCTGCATGCCCACAAAAGTCACTCAACTGTACACCTGTAGAGTACAACATGCGCAGCTTTGCACCTGCACCACCCTAACCGCGCAGTGCCACACCTGCCAGGTCCCGCTCCATACCTTACCCTAGCACCACACTCCGTACACTAGCCAGGCCACTCTGCAAATACATCATTCAGACCAACCTGTATCTACACCTTCCATACCACACTGAGTCCAAACCACCCGCACTACACTATGCAGGCCACTCCGTGAACCAAAAATGTAGACCCACATGCATCTACACTTTCCATACCACACCAAAACCCGCACAAAACTGCTTTAGGCTACCCCAATCTAACTGGTTTAAACTACTCAGACCACAGTATGCCCACACTACCCATCAAGACTTGTACACCCTGCACTAAATACCACCACACATCTAGTTGCACTCACACAACATTGCACCCACACCACACCTTGCCCACACCACACTGCCCTTACAATACACCATTTGGCGCCTACACACACAGTCTACACCGCACCTACAACACATTGTATCTTCATCACCCATCCCTCAATGTGCCTGCAAAACAGATCACTAGGTGGTCAGAATACACAACTTTACAACACCCAGGTCACACTGCCCTTACAAAGATAGGACCAATGTTCATTTGTACACCACAGTTGCCCCACTGTGCACGTAGCTCACCCACTCCACAATGCTTAACTACCCATTTCACACTATACTTACACTGTAGGCACTAAACTGAAATCAAAGTGCGTCTGCAACACAAATTACAGTGTATACTTACACCAGAGACAATACTGCACCTACATGCAGGGGTGAAGGAGTTATGTGGCAGTGCTGGACCAAATTATGCTGCATGGTTGATCAGCAAGAAAAAGCAAATTATTCTACAAGGAAAGACAAATTATGATTTTTTTTTAAATTTCAATTGAAGGTAAATTATGCAGCACATTTTGGGGCATTATAATCTGGTTATTTTTTACATTTTAACACGCCTTGGTGAAAAAGGCACCAAATGCTATAAAATATACGTTTCTTAAGAAAGAAACTGTACTCATTCAGCAGATTCTATTCAAAATATTATTCACAACTATTGATTTTGGCTCTCATTATGAATGTGCAAGGAAAACCAGGTCAGAATTCAACCCCTTCCACCCTCTACAATAAACTGATACTGCAAAGATCGGTTATTCCATAGGGCGATATTCCCATGAGATTTCAAGTTTTGACACTCCATTGGGGAATTATATTGTAAACTAGTGTTTGTGCTTTAATTCGTTCATGTTTGGCACTCATTCTGGGGCTTTTTCCTCGTGCATAGTTCGGCATGTTCAGTGTGCATAGAGAAGAACAAACGAGTGTGATGTAAACGCACAACTCATATTTCCCACTCTGTTACTCATGTTTCTGCTCACGACAAGGCCTTTGTCTTGTTCAGAAGCACAAGAACACCATTTTAATTGTCATTGTACTTCATTGAGTGAAATCATTTGTGTGGAGCATATACAGTGTTGCACGCAGAAGTAAAGAAGCCAACTTGTACATCATTCTTAAAGTAAAAGGTTGTGTAGTTATGATTCAGCCACACTTTCCATTGAAAAGGCATTCTTGGATTTGCTTAAAACTTTGGTACCCAATGATGGAACTGCACCAAATTTGGCATTCTCTTAGCATAGTCATCTAAGGTTCTGCATTCCAAAAGCGCCAGGACATGCGCAGAATGTCAAGCTGCTGGCAGAGGGTTGGGCACATTGCGTGCCTGTTTGCCCGGCCCTGCAGCCGATGCCCATTGCGCCTACCCACACTGCGCACAGCCGAAGGTCGTGGGCAGAGGGACTGGTCATCCAAACCTTGCTGTGCAACGCCTAGGCTGTGTGCAGCAGTGATAGGTTGCCGGTAGTGGGTTGGGCACGGATCCTGTCCGAACGCCAAGCTCAGTGCTGAGCCCCTGTTGCATTTGGCCAAAGGCCATTGAGCAGCTGGGACCGGCCACATCGGCAATTTAAGCGCAGTGCCTCATTTAAAAAAATAGAAATTCAGTAAAAGAAACACAATTAAAGGTTAGTTATGGCTCAGAGAATAAAAAGCTGAAAATACCCTAAAATTCGTAAGTTATGGTTCGCAATGAATACAATGCACACCATAACTCACCCCAGCCTGTCATGCTCAATACAACAAGTTGCCAATGGCATAGAAAAAAGGCTATCAAGAGCACAAAGTGTGAGTGGCATGAGTTATAGTTTGCGTTGCAAACCGTAGCTGTCAAATTTCAGGATTTGTTTGGGCTTGAATTCCTAATCCATAATTAACCTCGTGTATCTGTACACATCATGGGCATGAGACAAAAGTGTCCCTCCAGTGTTTGTAAAAGGTCTCTCCAAACATCAAATGAAGAGTCCAGCACAGAAGCGCATAGACACCCAAATAGTCAAAGGGTGAGAGTATGCCCCACAAAACAGTGTGTTTCATTTACTATTTATTATGTAGGCTAATTAAGATGCTATTTAGGATTCAAGACCTGTAATTTTTAGAATAGTTGCAACATATTTAGCATTCTTCTAACAGCTGAGTCCCTTGTTTAAATGATTGCTGTTTTGAGAACAATGTGACATAACCATATATTCGGTGAATAGTGAAACAAGGCATTTTCATAGCAAAAGGGTATAATTGTTTTCCACCGTGTTTGAATTACATGTGAGTATTTAATTTTTTGTTTTTGCTGCACACAACAGCCCATACCCCATTCCATAATTTCAGGAAGTTAATACGATCTTGGAAAAATTACCATCCCTTTAAATGCATGAACACAGCTATCAACAGCTGAAGGGTTCTCAGTTAACGTTTGTAATGGCCAGGCAGAGTGTCGTATCCTAAGCACAGTGTTTTAATACTTTATTTTTTCCTGGGGTTATATATAGTGCGAACTTGACCCGAAGGTTCAGAGCACTTTACATGAGCACCATTTGCGTTACAGACAGGCACATTCATTTTTTGTTAGGCACGGGGAGATTAAGTGATTTGCTTAGAATCACAGGAGTTTGAGCGTCTCTGCTGAGACTCGAACCCGGTTCCCCAGCTTCGAGATCCACCGCTCTAGCCATTAGCCCACATCCTCTTTGGATCTGTTTGTGCTAGAAACACATTGCAGATGAGACAGCACATGGTGGATTATGTAGCAAGCGTGGCTTACTCATACTACATATGAAGAAAAAGTTGCAGCATCGTGTAATTCAAGTGGCCCTGCCTACACCTCACAGTATCAACACGTCATAGGCTACACTGCGCCTATAAAACTGATGACTGTTTACCAAATCCTCCTTGACCATAATACTGCAAAACAACACTGATCACACAAAAATACTCAGTATTATGTGGTATAGTACACACATTATGTCTAAACTACCGAGTGCAACGTTCACCAACTTCACCCAGACAGCACTGTACTTACCCCACGTATACATCACTGCATTCACACCCCTTCCACACCACACTAAACGTACACTACACACACCATCTGGACCACACTCTTTGTACTCCACCTAGACCCTACTGTTCACACAACACCTAGAACAGCCAGCACCTACATCATCCACACAACAGCTTACCAGTCTCATCCACATCACACTGCTTTACACAATCCAGGGCACTCTAGGCGTAGGCAAACCTTCATGTGCCCATAACACAGATACCACAGCATCTATTAAACCGAGATTACACTTTCCAACACCAAGCTGCAACTACACGGCTCTGACCACACTGCACCTATATTATACACAACAGACTGTGCCAACAGCACCCAAACCATACTCTGGCTATAGCATAACACAGATCACACCAGGCCTACACTGGCCTCTCAAGGCTATGCCTACAGAAGAACATAGATTAACCTGTGCTTCACAGGGCTCAGTGCATATCCACCACACAGACCACAGTGCCTACACCACCCACACCACACCCTGTCTACATTGTAGGGACCACACAGCACCTGCTCCACATGATTACACAACACACCACATGTATCCAATCCAGACCACAAAACTCTACATCATGCCACATAACTTAACAGCATACCACATAATTAAACTTCCCTCCACAACACAAAATACCAATCCACATATTTACACTCCATGCCACACAATCCCACTCTACATAATTCCAGTACACTCAATACCACATAATTACTATCCACATAATTCCACTGCACACCATGCCACATAATTCCTCTACACAAATCCACTCCACACCACACTATTCCACGCCACACAATTCTATCCAACTCACATAATTCCACCTCACACCACATACATCCACTCCATAAACATAAGTAAACATAAGTAAAAGGCATTGCCATTTACAATGCCAATAGCTCTAACTTAAAAAAATGCGAGACCTATTGCATTTCCAATGCTTGTTTTCTTTGAAGTCATTATACAACAAGTCTCTCTTGCTTGGTAAAACCAATTCTGTTCTCCCTGGTTCAGCTTCACTACAGAAGATGGAGACAGCATTGTGCAGAGCAGCCAGCCACAGCCTATTCAGGTGTCAGTGACAACTCCTCCCACCACTCTCGCTCCGGACAGACCCATCGGCATATGCAGGGTGCACCTAAACTCCCTTTGTGTAAGTGTCTGGGATGAATGCACAAACAAGCCCCAGTCAATTTAAACCCAGACGTTGATTCCACAAGCAGACAGAGACACACAGAATGGTAAAGCAAGAAAATGCCCAATTTCCAAAAGTGTCATTTTCAAACACACAATTTAAAAACCATCTTCACCAAAAGATGTATTTTTAAATTGTAAGTTCAGGGAACCTAAACTCCAAATCTCTAGCTGTTCCCAATTGAAAGCTACACTTGTAAGATGTTGCAAGGCAGCTCCAATGATAACCTATGGGAGAGCTAGTCCTTACAATTGTAAAAAACGAAATTAACAGTATTTCACTATCACAACATGTAAAACACATCAGTACATGTCCTACCTTTCACATACATTGCACCCTGCCCATGGGGTACTTTGGGCCTAACTTCGAGGTGCCTTCCATGTCATAAAAGAGAAGGTTACGACTTGGCAAGGGGGTGCACCTGCCAGGTCGACATGGCAATCTCAGACTGCAGTCACAGACACTGGAATGGCAGGTCCGAGACCAGTTTATAGGGCTACTCATGTGAATGGCACAACCAGTGTTTCAGGACCACTAGTAGCATTTGACTTACAGGTCCTGGGCTCACACTGTCTTTACAGGCCCTTGGGCCAGGTTCCATCTTCGCCCCCTTTGGAGTCTTCATGCCTTCTGGGTGCCTTCTTCAGTGGGCTTCGACGTGATGGTCCCTCTGACTCCCGAGATCAAGGAAGCTCTGTCTTTGTGGCTTCTACCGGAATCATTATGCAGGGGGGTGGAGCTGCAAATGGGTCCCCCAAAGGTTCGGATGACGGGCCGGCAGCTACTCTGGAGTTGTGTTCCATGACGGCCCGTTGGTCACTGGCAGAGAGCAGGTGGTTCTCCATCTAGAGGGGATTGATGACAGTCAAATAGGCTCTGTTGCATTTCCAGACTGTCCTTCAGGGGCATCATGTGCGGGTTAGGACAGACAATATGGTGACCATGGCTTACATAAAGAACCAGGGGGGCTCCAGGGCAAGGTCCCTGAATTTAGTGGCCAGGTAATTGAGGAGTTGGGCAGAGACGCATCTTTTTTTCCATTTCAGCGGGTCACATCAGGGGGGTGAACAATATGATTGCACTCTGTCTGATTTCCACCACCTCTCCCCTGCAGGAGGTGTTGCTTGCGGCACCAGTTTTCAGGGAGTTTGGGAGTTCCTTTTCAGCATCTGTTTGCCTCCCGAATCAACACCCAGCTTCAGAGGTTTTGTGCAAGGGCCACACAGAAGGGAGAATGGGGGGTGGATGCCTTACTAGTTCCCTGGCCAAACAAACTGCTCTGTGCGTTTCCCCCCTTTTCCCCTAATTCCCAGACTTCTGTCCAGGCTCCAGAGGGAAGACAGGGTAATGATTCTAGTGGTCCAGTTTTAGCGCATGACTGCATGGTTCCTGATTCTCAGGTCCCTGGCCCTTCAGGATCCTTGGTTGCTTCTCTTTCTCCTTCCCCTCTCGGGTTTTCGACCAGAGATCCCTCCCAGAGGCTGCAACTGTCCGTTTGGAAGTTGAGAAGAGGGGTTGGCAACATAAGGGATTGGCCACTCACCTTGCAGTGGCAGTTCAGAATTTCAGTCGTCCTTCCACATTGTACTCGTATGGATGTCTTTGGGGGAATTTCCATTCCTGGTGCGCGGGTCATTCAGTCGTTCCACTTTCTTGTTCCCTTCCTATGGAATTGCAATCCCTGTGGAATGGTTATGGGAAGCAGTTGTCGGCTTCTACATTGTGAGCCCAATGGGCTGCAATCAAGACTTTTCGGGCTCCTTGGGGAAATTTAAGGGATTCTGATTATTTGGTCTCCCTGTTGTTGAAGGGTTTTTCTCAATCTAGATCGATGTCAAAGCCTCTGTTTTCACTGTGGGATTTACCTTTGGTGCTAAGGGCTTGACCTCTTCTCTCTTTACGCCCTTGAGCAGGCCTACATTAAGTTTGTTACCCTTAAGGTAGTCATTCTGGTGGCCTTTACTTCTGCCAGGAGGATTGGGGAACTGGCTGCTCTTATGGCAAGAGAGCCTTTCATGACTTTCTTTGAGGATGGTGTGGTGCTTCATCTCAACTCCTCTTTTGTTCCCAAGGTGCCCTCGGCTTTTCACAGGAACCAGGAGGTGGTTCTTCCGGCTCTTTTGGGAGTGTCTGATGCTTCTCAAGAGATGGTTTGGCATCTTCTGGGTGTTAAAAGGGAGTTGCAGGTGTATTTAGCCAGGACTGCATCTTTCTGTGGGTCTGACTCCCTTTTTTGTTTTTTTTGTTTTTAGCTCTGTTTGCAAGGGTGGGAGCTTCCTTGGTTTCCATTAGCAGAGGGATCAGACAAGCCATTTTCCTGGCTTACTCAGTCGCAGGAGTTCCCACTCCCACTGGGTGGCATTCAGGGACGTTCTACTAGAAGCCTTTCCTCCTCTTGGGCTGTGACTCAGGGTGTCTCCATTGCTGAAATTTGTAGAGGGGCTGCTTGGACAGGTCAAAATACGTTTGTTAGATAATACCACCTTCAAAATATTTTGCATGCTCATAAGAATTTCGAGCTTGGGGTTTTGAATTCTGCTTTGCCCTTATTTCTTCTGTGTGGTTGCATTTTTTCATTAAAAACCTTAGTGTTAGTAGCATATTGGTTTTGTTGTGTCCGGTGTTTTTGGGCTGGGGAAGTCTGAAGATCTTGTTGGGATGGCTTTGGTATTCTTCATGAGTAATGAATGAGGCAGGGACAGGAGGATGTAGAGGTAATGGTTCAATTACTTACTGGTAATCTTCATTACTCCTAGCCCTGTTTGTCCCCTTCTCATTCATTACGTCCCTCCTGGGTATCAAGACCTTCAGACGATTGAGGGAGCTTGGTATTCCAATGCTTATTGGCTTTGGCCTATGGGGGAAGGGACACTTTTTTCAAGCATTTCCTGTTCTCTTTTCTATCTCAGGAGGTGGATTCACTTCATGAGTAACGAATGGGATGGGGACAAACCTGACTAGGAGTAATGAAGATTACCAGTAAGAAATTGAACCATTCTTAAACAGTGTTGAGTCAAACGTTGTGAATTAGAAGTTTAAATATAGCTGGCTTTTGGTGGCACTTAATTTGTGCATAGTTGGTCATTTCTGTTCCATGTCTACTTTTTTAATTGTGTTTAAAAAAAAAAAAAGGCTGCACACAACGTAACTGCACTGTACCTAAGAAGAGTTTATCACTGGTTCTAAATAGAAGTCTTTTTTTTTTTTTTTAAACAAAATGTCCAGTAGTCTCCATCTTTGTGGTCATCACAAAGCGGGTCCACATATTCTCTGTTTGCATGTCTTAACATTGAGAGTATGAAGGAATGAATATAAAGTGAAAGTTGAAATCGACATTTTAGAGATATTGAAGGATGTGAGAAATTAAAACGGAGATTGGTAAATGCCAGGTTGCTTGAGATTGCACACTGAACTCAATACATGTGTGAAATATATTTTTGTAATATCTGAAAAAACACTGATCTGCCAAATGTAATGTTCTTGCAAACTGAGCCCACTTTGAGCAAATTAAGTCAAACCAATTGGGATCATCTGCTACCAAATGTAATCCAAATTGATAATGCATTGTTTAAGATTATTTAGAAATAAATCATGTGATCATTGTGTACAGTAGCTTTTATTTGAGTCGTGGAGTGATTGAACCATGACGATTATTGGGCTGTTGAAACCATGAAATTCTTGCCACAGTGACCATAGGTTTATGATAACACGGAATATGCTGATTCTACTAGGTTTCAGAAGTAGGTTAACTTTTATTTTCTAGAACACTACTTGGTGTTGGCGCTATTTCTTTCCACATGCTGCAATAGGTGATTTGGGAGTACAGCCCACTGACTTGTAACCAAAACGTAAATGCATGAAAACGCAATTCTTTTTGTTCATAACCATTATTCTTGTATCACTCTTAAAATCTCTGGCACCCAGATGCTGAGTGCATGTCAGATTTCCTGAGCATCTCATGTAATCAGCTGTGTTAGTTGTGACTTCATAAGTGGTAGAATGAAAATTTGCCTAGCTGTTGTGCTGGTAAGTTTCAATTCTATTAAGGACACGGAGGCGAGGATTATGCCTTCTTCCTTCGCTTTATTAACAGCAGCATATTTCTCAAAACACAATAACCAACTACATTTCCCATGAACCATAGGGAAAGCAAAAGTTCCAACAGGAGTCCTTCCTCGCTGTCCGCACTCCACCAGCCAGCATAGTCCCTTCACGCTGTTTCCTCTTCCTTCGCGCGAACCATCTCTCGTCGGTTTTCACGCTTCTTGTTTGGAACCATCATTTCCTGCAAAATAGGTAGTGTCAGAGGACTGTGCTGGAACCAATTGCAGTAAAATACCAGCAACGACAACATACGATTAACGTCCACAACTTATTACCACTTGTGAAAAGACCCACGAATGGCTTACTTGCATTAGAATGGGGAGGGTCCACATCTTCAGAAGTCATTGGGCGGGATAATCCTCGCCTCCGTGTCCTTTAATAGAATTGAAACTTACCAGTACAGCAGCTAGGCAAATTTTCATTCTATGTCAAGACCGGAGGCTCAGATTATGCCAGTTCAAAGCTTGTCGTCTACTAGCCTTGCCACCTCCAGTACTGGTTTGAAATAAAACCTCTTAAAGGTGGAGTGCGAGGACCAATCGGCTGCGCGCATCAGATCTTCCAAGCGCGCCCCTAGCGAATAAGCCTTAGAGGCCATCGCTCCTCTCGCCGAGTGAGCACCAAACTGCTTCATATCAATCCCCGCCTCCTGCATTACCCAACGCACCCATCTTGCGATGGTCGGGGACGAGACTGCTCTGTACGGTTTACGTAGCGCAATGAGCAGTTGCTTCTCACCCGGAGGGCGAGTTTCTTCAGTCAATTCCTCATAAGCACGGAGGCACTGAACTACACGCAGTTTAGGTGAGTCCGGAAACGCTGGGTACGAAATTACCCTGGTATTACTCTTGGTCCTTCTACTTACCGTGAACGATACCCCTTCCGGGGAAAACACTCTGGCCGATATGTCCAAAGCCCTCACATCTGAGACGCGTCTACACGAGACCAGGCATAACAGCATGGCCAATTTGGCCGATGCTTCCTTACGGGACAGAAACCTATTTGGTTGCCAAGAAAGAAAAAGGTTCAACACCCGGTTCACGTCCCAAAGGATGGAGTACCGAGGCTCCGGAGGGAGAGAGAGACGAATCCCTCTGAGAAGCCGACAAACCAAAGGGTGTTCACCCACCGGAGAGCCCTGCACCATAATGTGACCGGCCGAAATCGCGGAGCGGAAGGTATTGATTGACCTATAGGCCAGACCTTCCTCCACCAGACTCGCCAGAAAATTAAGCACGTGGACTACATCTGCCCCCACTGGATCGACACTCCGTCGCACACACCCACGCCATCTGTGCCAGGCTGACCGTTGTCTCTTGGTCGTGCTGTCCGCCCATGCCTTGGTGAGCAAGTCTTCAGCTTTTCCCGAAAGGCCTGGGAGCGACCAGCGACGCCGGAGATCCGCCAGGCCATCATCCTCAACGTTCCGTCCGCTACCAGGCGATGGGGAACGAGATCTGGATAGAGGAGAATGTGAGGAAAGTGGGGGAGTCTGATTGGAAAATCCCAAGAAAGTTCCAGTAGAACCGGAAACCAAACTTGAGACCTCCACCATGGTGTGATCAACACCACCTCCGCCTGCTGGCGGCGAAGCAACGCGGACACTCGCGTGATCATGGAGAACGGAGGGAAGGCATAGCCGTGCTCCCGCTGCCAGTCCTGGAGAAACGCGTCTGTCGCCTCCGCCTGAGGATCTGGCCGCCAACTGAAATATCTCGGTAACTGATGATCTAGCCGTGACGCAAAAAGATCTACCGAGAAGGGGCCCCATTTTCCCGACCACTGGGGAAAAAACCTGAGGATCCAGCTTCCACACGCTGGCATCCAGGAGGTGACGCGAGTGCCAGTCGGCCACCTCGTTCTCCCGCCCCGGAAGGTACTCCGCCGTCGCAGAGATCTGGTTGTCTAGGCAGAAGTGACAAAAATCCTTGGCCAGGTTCGCCAACATCTTGGATCTGGTGCCACCCAGGTGGTTGATGTACCGAACCACAGAGATGTTGTCCATCCTGAGAAGGACACACGATTGTACCCTGTCCTTTGTCCAGCATTGCACCGCGAACGACCCTGCCAGCAGCTCCAGGCAGTTGATGCGCAATGACTGTTCGTGAGTGGACCAGGCTCCACCCGTGGAGAACTCTCCGCACCTTGCTCCCCAACCGGAGCGGCTGGCGTCGGATTCGATGACCATATCCGGAGCGGAACCGAATATGGCCTGACCATTCCACGCCTCCATGCGGGTGAGCCACCACTCCATCTTGTACCTCACATCGTCTATCAGAGGTATCGACTGGGAGTACGTCAAACCCTTCCTGAGGTGATGCGCCTTCAGGCGCTGCATGGCTCGGTAGTGCAGAGGCCCTGCGAAAATGGCCTATATTGAAGAGGAGAGAAGACCTACGAGATGCGCCAGCTGGCGCAAGGAAATCTGCGTCTTCGCCAAGGTCTGACGCAGCTCGTGCCTGATCTTCGCCATCTTCCTGGCGGGAAGACTCCGAGTGGAAGACACAGAGTCCACATTGAAGCCTAAAAAGGTTGCACACTGGACCGGAACCAACAGGGACTTTTTCTCGTTTGACACAACCCAGCCCCTGAAGGAGATCGACTGCGGTCTTCAACTGATTGGACAGCCTCCTGGGGCACTGGTCCAGAAAGAGCATGTCGTCCAAGTAGACGATCATTTGAACACCCTGCGTGCGCAGGCACTCCACCGCCGGTTTGAGCACCTTTTGTGAAGCACCACGGAGCGGAGGATAGCCCGAAAGGGAGCGTGGTGAATTCGAAGACCTGCCCTTCCCACCTGAACTGCAGAAAACGCCGATGAGGGGGAAGATAGGGACCGTCAGGTACGCGTCCTTCAGGTCGAGCCGGACCATCCAGTCGAGTGGTCTCAGCACATCCCGGAGTAGGTGGATCCCCTCCATTTTGAAGTGGCGGTAAACCACCCACTCGTTGAAACTTTTCAAGTTGATGACCAGCCGCCGTCGAGCTTGTCGACTAAGAAGATGTTGCTGAGGAACCCACCAGGATGCTCCGCTGCGTGGCAAATTGCCACTTTTTGGAGGAGAGCGGAGACCTCTTCGCGCACCAGCTCGGTATCGCGTTGCGAGAAGGAGATGGGCTGGGGCCTGTTCAGCTGACGAGGACGGCCATGAAACTCCAACTGGGAGCCCTGGACCGCCTGCAGCACCCAAGCATCGCTCGTGAAGGAAACCCAAGCCGGTAAAAACAGCGCCAGGCGCCCCCCCACCTGCAAGCTCGCCGAGGGTATTACACTCGCCTCTTCCAGCACCCTGTTGCTGGCCTCTTTGGCCTCGACGGCCACGGAACTTCTGACCTCTGGTGGGATAGAAATTGTTGAAGCGGCCGTTGTCTTGATATTGCCCTCGCCCGGACCTTGCCCCCTGTCGGAGTTGGAGAAGCGGCCGGTCGTGCGGCTCCTACCACGACCGGCCCCCTGGAAAACCCGGGGAGTAAAGACTTTCCTAATGTTCGACTGGGCCCTGTCGAGGGAGGTGAAAGTCGCCACAAACTTTCCTAACTTCTTGATGAACGGGTCGCCAAATAAGCCCCCCTGGGCCACAGCGCCTGCCTCCGAGGAAGCCAGGTCACCCAACTTGGGGTCCACCTTAATTAGGAGCGACCGCCTCCTATCCATGGAAAGTGCGCAATTCGCATTTCCAATAAACACGATCGCGTGCTGCGCCCAGTTCGAGAGGACCTCCGGGGAGATAAGGGAACCGGACACCTTGGCCTCTTCGACCATGTCAAGAATTTTAGTGACAGGCCCTACTGCATCTAGCAGTTTGTCCTGGCACGTACGCCAGGAGCGATCAATACCCTTCTTAGGGTCCCGTACGAACTTTGCTAGGAATGTTGCCATCTTGGGGTCTATCTCGGGGGTAAGGGCAACCTTTCCCTCCAAACTGGGGCGGGGGCACTCTGCCCGAAGGCGGTTGCGAGCGTCCTTATCCATTGGTTTGCGCAGACGGCTCGCTACATACTGGGCCACTTTATCCCCGGGAACCCCAACCTGGGGTGGACAATGTCGTCCGGATCCAGCATATCGGAGGCCCCCCCTGGGGCAGGAGTGGGCGTCGGGAGCCAAGACCTAGAGGAACCCGCTTCCTCGTCCGTGTCCCCAGGAGAATCCACATTATCAAAGGGGTCTGGTGAAGCGGTGCGCGGAGGCGTTGGGGTACAGTCCCCAGGGGGCGTCGGGTCAGGCTGCGGGGCGCCTGCGCCAAGAAAGCCTGCTTCAGACGGGCAAAAGCATCTACGTCCACCCCTTGAGGACAAGGTTTCTTAGCAGGGGGGGAACCCGTAGGTAGGGGCACGGGAGGGGACTTTGGGGTAGCCAGCGCGGGAGCAGCCCACTTGGCTCTTTCGCTATCTGCGCTGACAGGCGCTGCTCCAAAGGCTCCATGGCTTGGTTGACAGCCCTATAGATGGAATCATCCACTGCCTGGTAAAAGTCATCATCCCAGGGGAGGTACGCCAAAGGATCCTCCTCCTGGTACTGATCTTGCTCCGACTGCATGGTCTCAGGTAAGTGTAAGAATAGCACAGGTAAGAAGACCAGGAGCACAGGCAGCTTGGTGCTGAAAGCACTATTTTAAAGCCACAACGGGCGCTCTATGAACAAGCTGGGAGGGAGCCCAGACTAATAAGGGTGGCCACAGGTGCACGATTAAAGGGCAGAGCCCAAGGGACACACCAGCCCTCTGATCACAGGGCAGCCACCCGGGACAGTGTCCCCAAAGGCACCACAAGTCACGGTGCAATTGCGACCCCCGCAGGGGGTTCAAGGGTATTGTACAGACCCTCAAAAGGGCGTTCAAAGAAAAAACAGGGAAAATACAGACCCCAAAGGGCGTAAACCGGGTGGCAGGAGGCAAGGCAGAGCTCTCACTGGGCAGCGTTCGTCAGGACTCTAATGCCAGTGCCTGACTCGTGCTGCCCATAGAGAGTGCACTATGCCCCCTAGCGGCGGGAGGACCGCACCGCACCTCGCAGGGAAGCAGTCACGTAAGGTAGGTTTAAAAACGTCCCGTGACTCAAGGGAATCTGTGGAGACAGAAAATGTGCAAAGCGCCAGCACAGGCTAACAAAATCAGCCAAATCACAACCCCACAACAGGAGAATAAAGAAAAACAAATTATCTGCTGCTGAGCAGCGAAGGAAGAGGAAACAGCGTGAAGGGACTATGCTGGCTGGTGGAGTGCGGACAGCGAGGAAGGACTCCTGTTGGAACTTTTGCTTTCCCTATTGTTCATGGGAAATGTAGTTGGTTATTGTGTTTTGAGAAATATGCTGCCGTTAAAATAAAGCGAAGGAAGAAGGCATAATCTGAGCCTCCGGTCCTGACATAGAATCTGCTTAGTCATTCCCTCCAGGATTTTGCGATTTGCAAAAAAATCACAAAATCAGCAGTTTTGGTAAAAGTCTGCGTTTTACAAAAGTTCCAGTGAAAATTGGAGAATACGAGCTGATATTTTTTTTGGGGGGTCGTTAAAACATAATTTACTCATTTTCGCCTCCCAATTCCAAACTTTTTGGAAACGAGGACATCTTGTGGATGTACACCGACACAGATCGAGGCTGGACACTTGGTTGGCAATCCTACTCCAGCTAACAAGATATTTTATGGGATTAGGCACCTTGCAGCGTTCGGGCAGCATGTGGCTGAATTCGTGTCCCTGGAGCTGCGTAAAGTATTTGTTCAGCTACAGAAACTTTACATGATGTTAGATTATTCTGCCAGAGTTTGTTTGGAAACTTTACATGGATCTGCAAAATGTTGGTGATCATAATAATAATAATATATACATGAAAGAGATGAATAAATTGGGCTTTTTACGATTGTTACCCATTTTTAGTAACTTATATTTTTGTTTGGGTGACCAGGGCTGGGTTGATGTGGATCACCAGCTGGTGGAAAAACTCATGGACCAAATAAACTTAGAAGTAACCCTCGGGGAGACAGAGGAGGCTATTAGCTCTACGTCATTAGGGAAGGCATCTGGTCCAGACCAGATCCCCAACGAGCTCTACAAACTAAACCGGGGTATCTGGGGCCCTTACATGCACCACCTCTCAAGTGCCATCTTGAAAGGCATGCCGGTCCCTGCTTCTTGGAGGCAGGCAGATATTATCCCAATTTATATAAAGAGGCTGCATAGTGTCCCTAACAACTACATACCGATTAGTCTTATCGATGCTTCCCAGAAAATCTTTTTTTAAACCAATTTCGAACCATAATCTAGAAACTGATAGGGGAGAAAAATGTCCTATCCGAGTTCCAGGCTGGATTTAGGAGCAGAACTAGTACAGTAGACCAGATTTTCCGCTTCACCTGTCTATTTTGGAAGACTGTGACAATTAACAGGGAATGACTGTTTGTCGCCTTTGTTGATCTATGGCAGCCTTCAACCTAGTACCTAGGGCCATGCTTTCGACAATATTGGACAGGATGGGCATCCCACCAAATATACTGGCTATTTTGGTAAGGTTGTACGAGGAGCACTATGCCTGTGTAAGAAGGAGGGGACAGGGGACCGCTCACCCCACCCCACCCATAAGAATCAAGAAGGGAGTCAGGCAGGGATGCGTACTGCCCACCCTGTTCTCCCTCTATATAAACGATGTTGTGAGTAGGTTGGACAGGGATGGATGTGATGCTCCCCGGGTGGGGGCTAGTAGAGTGCCATCCCTGCTCTTTGCAAATGACACTCTCTTGATTTCCAATTCACTACGAGGTCTGAAACAATTGCTTGATGACTTTAACATTTTCTCTCTAGAGCGGGGATTAGAACTCACCAGTGGCAAAACTAAATTTATGGTCTTCAACCCCCCCTAGATCTAAACCTTACAGCTGCAGACTCTCTGTTGATACAACTATAATAGAACAGGTATCATACTTTGATTACTTAGGGCTAAGGCTAACGCCAAGCCTAGATTGGTCCATGCAGGTCCACAAAGTTGATTGTTCATTATTGCATTATTTGTCTCAACTGCTAAAGACATACAATAAAACTTTTTCAAAGAAAGCTGCTCCAGCAATTGAGATTTATAATAGCAAGGCTCTTGGAGCAGCTTTATATAGAGCAGAGATTTGGGGCTATGCTAACTGTAGCAACCTTTCCTATTCCGAGAAAAGGTTTATCAGGTACCTATTTGCTCTCCCAAAGAGCACTCCATTGGTCCCACTACACTTAGATCTGGCATTCAAGAACATTTCTTGGAAGGTTACTGTATTGGCATAAGATTTGGACCTCACCTGCCTTGGATGCCTATAGATAAACCCTCAAAGATATTTTAGTTCTTCCCGGCATCCAGCAGACACCATAGCTCCTGCACATTAAGACATTGTTTAGGAAGTGGGGGTCTGGGAAGCACCAGAGGCCCTCGCTCCTGGCTCCAAAATGTTAATTAAATTGGCCTATTGGCAGATGGTACACAAAAGGTCATAGGTAACAGTAGAGGCACTAATACTCTGGATTTTCTGGAGTTTAAGTTGTCACCCAGCTATGAATATACGATCGATGAGTTCACTCCCGCTCTGGTCAAGAAATTGTTCTTGCAATTTAGATATCAGCCTTTACCCATTATGGCCTTTCGTGCTAAGTGGGCTAATGCGATCTACCAGAGTACAGAATCTCCGGCGTGTAAGGGGCCTAAAGAAGAGCTATCTCACTTTTTATTTTTTTGCCCAGTGTATGATGCCCAGCGTAGAAAATTACTATTACCCCAGTGTGGATCACTGGGTGTAAGGAGTTACTTGGTTGCCACCAGGCTCTTAAGATCTGACACCTCTAGGCTGGTGGTTTTTGTGGTTGCAAGATATCTCCAGGCAGCCTGGATGTGGCGTTCCAAGTGCATTCGTGCCACTGTTAGTACACCCGAGGAGAAGCATTAAGGGGGTATCTGAGGTTTCCAAATGTGTACGGTCAGACCTGCACAGCCCAGGGAATTGCAGAAACAGATTATTATTATTATTATTATTTTTTTTTAATTATAAATTGTTTTGCCTATTTTTGTTTTTTTGTTTTTCTTAAATATTGTTTTTAGCATAAAATTTCTGATGAACTTTTAAATCTCTTTTACCTATTGTGTTGCTTGACCATCTGCACTGTGCACTTTAATTCTTTGGTAATAACTAACGTACGTGAGTCCTCCTATTGGTTTTGTTCTGGTTTGCCAGATGGCATAACGGATCCATCTGGAGCTACTTATGGCTTTTTTTGAGGTTTTTGCTTTCTGGCACTCTATTTTATTATGCAGATATATTATCGATGGTATTCTGTTAGATTCATCAACCATTTGTGCTAAAGGATGTAATGTGGTTTGGACCTTACACCAGTCCACTTAACTGTATTGTAGCAAATTGAGCTTGCAACTTCATTGTGCGTTTCTGTAATTATTGTATTTGTTCTTATCTGCTGTTATGGTTCTTCGAACCGAAATAAAGCAGATGATGATGATGATGATTACGTGTGACCTTGAAGTGATGACCTAAATTGTGCATGTTTACCGAAATGAGAAAGTTATTCTGCGATTTTTGTAGGTTTAGATTGCTTGTTTTAAAGCGGAAATACGCTATTGTATAAAATAAAAATTTGTAGGTACCAAATTTGTGGAATTTGCACTTTGTTGTAAGAGGCACTTCAGTGCTTGTATTTTGTGGTGTTTGTGACTCTTGCGGTCCTGTATTGGATCATAAATTGAGATGCACGATCCTGTTAACAATATGTCCGCGTTAATGTCGAGGTAGATTTCTCTAGCAACATGGCCCAAAGATATCTTCACTCTTCTGTATTTCTAAGGTATATTCGGAGGTGTTTCTCCTTCATCACCCCGTCTCAAACAGCCCTCAAGAGCTTTTACATGTGACACAATACAACAAGCTGCGATCCCACCACATGCCCAGCAGGATTATGAGGTATCAACTAAGTACTATTTTTTAGTAGGTGTGATTTAAATACAATACATTTTTTCATTCATTTTTTTGTCACCATGCAGTAGTGAGACAAATTAAAGTACATTTATTGTTTTAGGGCAAATCCAAGGCATCTGGGAGGGGGTAGTGTGGTTGGGGGCGGAGGGCGTCTGGTGTTAACAGAGAAGGAAACCTCACTACACCAGAAGAGGCGTCACTTTTAAACCATGTCTAATTCCGAAAGCCAAAATTGCCCTCTAGTGCTTGTTGAAAATGCCTCATCATAATTACATCTTGCCTTGCAGAGAAAGTATGGATTATACATTACATATTTCAAAATTAAGTGCCACAAAATTCTCCAATTTGCACCGCAAAATTTGCTAATCCATGTCGCAATATCCGGGGTGGGTGGGGTCTAGATTGTGGAACAGGTAAGGTTCACTAAGTAGTGAACTGCAACTGTTCCACAATCTAACAGCCCTTTACAGGAACAGCACTACTTTTGGGGGGATGCTAGCAGTTGGTCCTGTAGACCTTAAATCTGGGCATGAGTGATGTTGTGTTGCAAGGGTTTTTTGGCACATCGTCATATAATTGTGTGTGCATGTCTGTAGAAACCTTAAGCTTCAGCCTTTCATGTACTGGTAGTCAGCAGTGCATGGCTTTTGTGTGAATGAAGCATGATCACCTAATGTGATATTTACCACTTCCCTAAATGCTGACTTTTTAATGATATGAAGTTTGATAATGTTTGTTGTTTGGGGAACCAGTCATAAGAGGATTACAGTAACAATATCTCATGGATGATTGCTCCAGGTAACTTTCTTCTTCCGGATTTGTCTAGGAATGGCCAGAATCTCAGAAGCACCCTTAAATGGAAGTTTGAGGTGCCACACTGTGTTACTCTGGCATTCTGTTAGCTTGTGTGCATCAAACAATACACTTAGGGGCTCATTAGGATGTCGGGCGGAAAGCCTCCGCCTGACACCTTCTCGGTTTCGGGACCGTCTGACTTGCGGACGGCGGTTCAGACTGCCGGATTATGATGCGACTGAACAGTGTTTGGTCGGATTCCCATTGTTTCCTATGGGAGCTCGTGTTACGCCCGAGAACCGGCCGTAACACAGGCTCCTATGGGAAAATGGGGTGTGTGGTGTAAACCCCGCACCCTGTGGCAGGCACCTCAGGGTGCCTGCCACACAGTGCAGGGTTTTACAGGGGGGTACCTTAGGTACCCCCTCGGCCACCAACTGTTGGGCGTTGGGGCCAGGGGGCCCTGCCAGGAGCCCCCAAAGTCACTATTCGACAGCCTTTCCGTGTCGGAAAGGCTGTTGGAAAGCGACATCGTAATCCCAACGGCAGAAAACGCCATCCATGGGGGTTACGGGACGGTTCCATCCGACAGGAATACTTTGCGAGTCGCTCGGAACCGAGTCCGAATGACATGCTGGTTTACGTTCCGACCGCGAACATCGTAATTGGGCGGTCGGACTGTAAACCGACTGAGTAGGTCGGAAGGGCTCTGACGCGGTCGCGAAGATTCCGACTGGCAGGCGGAGGTTTTCCGCCCGACATCATAATGAGCCCCTAACTGTTTTGCATTTGGGTTCTGTCAGGGTATTAATGTTACCTATTTTAATTTTTATGCATTATTGCAGACAGTTTTTTACACTTAGCCAATTGTCAAGCATCTGTTTTTGTATCCTGATTAAAGTACTGTTAGTCATTATTTGACCAGCCTCCAGGAGGCCCATTGTGAGAAGAAGGATCAAGGTATTGCCCACATAACTAGGTACCCTAGAATTCTACACTAGTAGTTGAAGCGATTGTATGCATATGTTGAACAAAGGAGGCAATAGGAATTATACCCTATATTTAGCTGACCTTTCAGACAATGCAGCTTTATCTTTACATACTCGCACCTGTCTTTCACAATCACTATGCTTTCCACAAGCAGTTAACTGCGGGTGCATGTCCACGCTAGCAGACATCATCACGAAAGGTTAAATGAAGCATGGCAGGGTAATTGCAGAGCAGCCATCACCTCCCTTGTAAGCAGAAACAATTGTGGGTTGTACACGTGCAGCTACAAACCAGACGCTAAGGAATTGGTGTTAACGGGTCTGGCGACCCGCAACATAAGGACAGGAAGATACTTGAACTGGCAAGCCCACGGGTATGTAGGAAATCCACATTTTTGCATGGTCTCCCCAGATTTTTCACCTTTGCTGGACCATATTTTTGTTTGCTGGCTTTAGAACGCTGAGCGCTTTACCCTTGCTAACCAGTAGTAAATCGTTCATGCCCCCCCTTCAACATGATTAAATTGGCTTATTCCTAATTGGTATAGTTAATTTGCCTAGTAGTCCCTAGTACATGGTAGACAAAGGGTATTCGCAACCTGGAAGTTAAATGCCACTAGTGGACTGCAACACCTATTGTCATCCGCTGCAGTGGCAATGCAAACATGGCTTCTGGCCTACCCTGTGTAGCCTGACTGTTGCAGTGTAAGCATGGTACTGCAACCTGTCAAACCGTTTTTGACACGTAGAAACATCCCTTTTAAATGGTAGTAAGTCCCTCCTAAGTAAACCTTTTAGTCCAAAAGGTAGGGTGCATGGTATTTAAAAGTGCGGCATGTAGAAAGTTAATGCTCCCATGGTCCTACTGTGGGAGGGCATTAAAGCTGTTTTCACTGTGGCAGGCCTAGATGTTCTTGTAGAAAACCAGGGTGAAGATTAACATATGAATACTGTATCTTGCGGAAATGGACAAGCTACTAAAATAATTAAACAACTACTTTTAATAGTTATTAAAAATCTAATTCAATGCTGCAGTCAGATTTTTGATACATATTAAGGAAATTTAACTTCTAGATAGTTACCGGGAAACAACCTTTAGAACGCATGCATTACATCGCATGCCATTAGATCGCGGTTTTAACAACGAAAGTCGTTACAACGACTTGCACTGGAGGGCGCTATAGGACAAGGAGTAGTTTAATTTACTATCCAACACCTTCCCTACTGTACGTAGGCTGGAGTTGGAATAGTAAATTAAACTACTCCTAAGTCCAGCGCCCTCCAACGCAAGTCGTTGTAACGACTTGCGTTGTTAAAACCGCGATCTAATGGCATGCGATGTAATGCATGCGTGGTATCGTCATACATCCATAGTTACCCCATACCTGCTTGAACGTATAGGGTTTTATGTTAAATGAAGGTATAACTTTGTGTGCCTTAAGGAATTGGGAATCTTTAACATAAAACATGAAGACTTTGTTGTATAGTTTTGACTTGGTAATTAAAAAAAAAAAAATGTTTTAATTGTTGGTACATTCTTTCCAACAGTTAGAATTCAAAAGACTTTCACATCGAACAGTTGCTTTACAAGGTGTCTCCTTGAATAGAAGCAGTTATGAATTGCCTATCACTAGCTGTAAAATATCACTGGCTATGAACATGTATTGCTTTTGTATTCCCTCACTTTTGTCGAGAGCACTACTGCAGTTCGAAGTACAGATAAAGAATAAGCTTCTTTATTGAATTTGATATGAGATCCACATTAAAAGCAGATTTGTTGCTCCTAAATAATTGTGAGCCCCTTGCATACTACGGTATTATGTATGGCTGACATAGAAAGTCTTTAGCGTAAATGACTGGATCAAAATATGGTTGCTCACAACTGTGCTGTAACAGTGGGAAACAGTAGCCATTTACCTATGCTGTTGATTCACCAGAGAAACCTGTCGCTGCCTCTGTGTTTCCCAGCTACACCTGGGCTCCAAAGACCCAAGGGAGGTGGCAGCATGGCGATTGGCAGTCTCACCCACCTTCTTCTGCTTCTCCCAGGTCTACGCAGACCTGAGGGCAGTGGGAGAACCTGAGCAGTGGTGTGCATGATCCAACTGCCAGACTCCGCTGTCAGCGTGGGTCTCCACAGACCGGTGGTAGCAGGGCAAAAGAAGCAGCGCTGAGCAGCGATTCTGTGTAAGCCACTGTTGGGAAAGAGAAACATCTCCTGCATGTCTCTTGAGAGCATTTACCTACCCCGGCCTATAAGTCCCTATAGCAAGCTGTAGACGTTTTGGAATCCTGCACCCTCTCACACGAACACCTTGGCACACATGGGATCGTTCATGTATGCTAATTCTTTTCTGTGAAGTTGAATGAGGCCTGGAGCGGGGCTGTGTGGGCAGGAGGGCACACAAGTCGACTTCCCATTCTTAGGAAAGTGCCTGCTGTCATCTTCATGGGCTGTAGAGGTCCGACAGTTGTGGCAGCTAAGTGATTTTAGTGCAGGCTGGGCCTTATTTCTATTGCCTGATTTCGGAGAAAAGCATGCTGGCCTCTTGCAGCTCTGAATTTGTTAAGTCGATTCCTATAACCAGGTCCTTCATCCTTCCGTAAGAGGAATGGATGTTGCATGTCTGAAGGACATGTTAATGTGTGTGTGCGCTTGCATTGTCTGTGTGTAGAATGCACATGGAGAGTGAGATCGGCGCATATGGCTACTGCCACATTGGCTTCACTTTGTTTTGGGGAACCTTTTTATGGTACCTGAGAGTCTTGGAGGGAGATCCCAGAGAGCAAATATATATTGCAGGGCTCTCTTCAGAACATTCCATGCATCTCTTTCAGTAGGTCCGACAGGCATGTATTGCTGAAATTAGGAAAAGAGGCAGAGGATTCCTTTGAAGCTAGGGAGTTCCCATTTTGACCTATTGTTCCCTGGGAAAGGATACCCATTGGGTTGACAGGTAGTTAAGCTGGGTAGCCTCCCTTGCTTTTGTGCTCTTGTTTTCGGTTGCTCCTGAGAGGAGGCTTCCAGTTCCCTTGCCTTTCGGCTCACACTTGTCACAAAGATTATGGCTAGGCAAGACTGCCTAGAATTCACAGAATTTAAGAACTGCCCATAACGGGTCAGAGAACTGAGATGCTGGAATAGATGAGGACTGTATGCAAGTTGGGAACAGAGACTAAGAAGAAGTGTCCAGTCAGCGTGCCAAGATTTCCTGACCAGAAACCAAAGATCCCTCACCAATGACGATCAAGAGATTTATTTGAGCTCCAGAATGAAAATTTGCCTAGCTGTAGTAAAGGTAAGTTTCAATTCTATTAAGGACATGGAGGCAAGGATTATGCCTTCTTCCTTCGCTTTATTTTTCACAGCAGCTACTTTTAACACCACAAGCAAAACTACATTTCCCATGAACAGCAGGGAAATAATAGAGTTTTAACAGAAGTCCTTCCACGCTGTCTGCACTCCAGACCCCAGTTGGTCCTTCCACTCTGTTTACTCTTCCTCTATCTTCGCGCAAACCATTCCTTGTCGGACTTCACGCCTCTTGTTTGGATCCATCGTTTCCTGAAAAAATAGGCAGTGTCAGAGAACCGCACCGGAACGAGCGAAGTGTCAGAACAACACCATCTAACACTACATACATACGTGACCTAAGCCGTTAAATAAGCATGCACCACATTTTAAGCAAACTCATGATTCAATTACTTACACCAGAACGGGGAGGGTCCACGTCTTCAGTGGTCATTGGGCGGATAATCTTCGCCTCTGTGTCCTTAATAGAATTGAAACTTACCTTTACTACAGCTAGGCAAATTTTCATTCTATGTCAGGACCGGAGGCTCAGATTATGCCAGTTCAAAGCTTGTCAACCACCAACTGAGCCACTTCCAGCACCAGCTTAAAATAAAACCAATTAAAGGTAGAGTCTGAGGACCAATCGGCAGCGCGCATCAGGTCTTCCAAATGCGCTCCGAGAGAAAACACCTTTGAGGCCATCGCCCCCCCTTGCTGAACGGGCACCAAACTTCTTGGTATCGATCCCCGCCTCCTGCATCACCCAACGTACCCATCTGGCTATGGTCGGAGATGAGACCGCTCTGTATGGTTTCCGTAGCGCAATGAGCAGTTGCTTCTCGCCTAGAGGGCGAGTCTCTTCAGTCAATTCTTCACACAGTTTGGGGGAGTCTGGGAAGGCCAGGTATGAGATGACATTTGGTCCTTCTACTCACCATAAAAGATACCCCCTCTGGAGAAAACACTCTAGCAGAAATGTCTAAGGCTCTCATGTCCGAGACGCGCCTGCACGACACCAGGCATAAGAGCATCGCCAATTTGGCCGTAACTTCTTTGCGTTACAAAAACCTGTTCGGTTGCCAGGAAAGAAAAAGATTCAACACTAGGTTTACATCCCATAGAACAGAATACCGCGGCTCCGGAGGGAGTGACAGGCGAATCCCCCTGAGGAGCCTACAAACAAATGGGTGTTCCCCTACCGGAGATCCGTGAAGGGGGGAATGGCCTGCTGAGATCGCTGAGCGGAAGGTGTTGATTGAACGGTAGGCCAAACCGTCTTCAGCTAAACCCGCCAGGTAATTAAGGATGTGGACTACATCCGCTCCCACGGGATCGACACTCAGTCGCCTACACCAACGACGCCATCTGTTCCATGCAGACCGGTATCTCTTGGTCGTGCTGTCTGCCCATGCTCTTGCGAGTAAAGTCTCAGCCTGTCCCGAAAGGCCTGGAAGCGACCAGGGACGGCGGAGATCCGCCAGGCCATCATCCTCAACGTTCCTTCCATTACCAGCCGATGAGGATTGAGATCTGGATTGAGGAGGATGTGAGGAAAGTGGGGGAATTGGATTGGAGAATCCCAAGAAAGTTCCAGAAGAACTGGAAATCGCATTTGAGATCTCCACAGGGGCGTGATCAGCACAATCTCCGCCTGTTGGCGACGAAGGAGGGCGGACACCCGCAAGATCTTCGAAAAAGGAGGAAAGGCATAGCCCTGCTCCCGCTGCCAGTCCTGGAGAAATGCGTCTGTCGCCTCCGCCTGAGGATCTGGCCTCCAGCTGAAATACCTGGGCAACTGATGATCCAGACGTGACGCAAATAGGTAGACTGAGAAGGGGCCCCATCTCTCCGCCAGCTGAGAGAACACCTGTGAGTCCAACTTCCACACACTGGAATCCAGGAGGTGGCACGAATGCCAGTCTGCCACTTCGTTCGCCCGACCTGGGAGGTATTCCGCTGTGACCGACATCTGGTTCTCTAGGCAGAAGTTCCAAAACTCCTTGGCTAGGTTTGCTAGTGCCCTGGATCTGGTAACACCTGAGTGGTTGATGTACTGGACGGCGGAGAAATTGTCAATTTTGAGAAGGACACCCGATTGCACCCTGTCCTTCGTCCAGCACTGGACCGCGAACGACCCAGCCAGACGTTCCAGGCAGTTGATGTGCAATGACTGTTCGTGTGTGGACCAGGCTCCACCTGTGGAGAACTCTCCGCACCTGGCACCCCAGCCAGAACAGCTGGCGTCGGACTCTAACACGATGTCCGGGGTTGAGCCGAAGATTGCTCTCCCATTCCACGCCTCCATGTGCGTGAGCCACCAGACCATCTCGTCCTTTACCTCCGCCATAAGCGGGACGGATTGCGAATAGGTCAGCCCCCTCCTGAGGTGGTGCGCTTTGAGGCGCTGCATCGCACGGTAGTGCAAGGGACTGGGAAAAATGGCCTGAATCGAGGAGGAGGCCCACCAGACGGGCCAGCTGACGCAATAAAATGCGTGACTTCGTCAAGGTTTGGCGCAGCTCGTGCCTGATCTTTGCCATTTTCCGGGCTGGAAGACTGCGGGTCAAGGTAACGGAATCTATTGCGAATCGCAAAAAGGTTGTGCACTGGACCGGGGCCAAGAGGGATTTCTTCTCGTTTATGATGAATCCCAACCCCTGAAGTAGATTGACTGCCTATTAATTGTCACACAACGTACTTCTTTATGCCCACTATTGATTTTATTCATCACTTAATCAATCAGAGCATAGTGTTTAAAAAACCATACAATTAAAAACACTTTATAAGCACATATTAATAAACACATTGATACACATAAATCTGTAATTATCAAAGACCTTCATCAATTCCTGCCTATATCCATTCTACCTCAAAGGTTTTGGCAACCTAACAAAATCAAAGACCTAGCAAGTTCTATACCCAATTCAAAAAATACACTACTATGCAGGATATGCAGTACTATCCTTTGTGAATTCCATATATAATAATAAATTATAAAAACTTTAAAAGCAAAACTTTATTGTTGTCCGAATGTCGACGCGTTTCGGTGTGTCTAAAAATTCATAACCACCATCCTCAGGACTCAGATTAAAACAAGAATTTTTTTCAGAACTTTTTCCAGAACCAGATCAAGTATCCTCAGTATTCTTTATAAGGGGATCTCAATAAAATAGATGGACTTGTCTCAGTACTCCATCTTCTCTCCTCAATTAACTGAAGTTAATAAGCAACACCCACCTAGAACAATAATTCAATTTATTATTTGCACTCAATGTTCATATCTAGTAGGTTGCAGTTTTATCCTTATACTTACACAGTAAGCATTTAGATGGTTGCATGTACCATGAAGTATCAGCAAATACTGTGGAATTCCTTGTTCCACCAATAAAATTTCATAAGCTCCTTAACATGATATTACCGCCTTTCATCAATTGGGTCGGATTTATATATCTTAAATTTCGGAGTAGCGTACCGTCTCACGGGGGTTCTGGTAAAATCGATCATGTTAAGGAGCTTATGAAATTTTATTGGTGGAACAAGGAATTCCACAGTATTTGCTGATACTTCATGGTACATGCAACCATCTAAATGCTTACTGTGTAAGTATAAGGATAAAACTGCAACCTACTAGATATGAACATTGAGTGCAAATAATAAATTGAATTATTGTTCTAGGTGGGTGTTCCTTATTAACTTCAGTTAATTGAGGAGAGAAGATGGAGTACTGAGACAAGTCCATCTATTTTATTGAGATCCCCTTATAAAGAATACTGAGGATACTTGATCTGGTTCTGGAAAAGTTCTGAAAAAATTCTTGTTTTAATCTGAGTCCTGAGGATGGTGGTTATGAATTTTAGACACACCGAAACGCGTCGACATTCGGACAACAATAAAGTTTTGCTTTAAAGTTTTTATAATTTATTATTATATATGGAATTCATAAAGGATAGTACTGCATATCCTGCATAGTAGTGTATTTTTGAATTGGGTATAGAACTTGCTAGGTCTTTGATTTTGTTAGGTTGCCAAAACCTTTGAGGTAGATTGGATATAGGCAGGAATTGATGAAGGTCTTTTGGTAATTACAGATTTATGTGTATCAATGTGTTTATTAATATGTGCTTATAAAGTGTTTTTAATTGTATGGTTTTTTAAACACTATGCTCTGATTGATTAAGTGATGAATAAAATCAATAGTGGGCATAAAGAAGTACGTTGTGTGACAATTAAGTGTTTAATTTGATTTTTGTTGGTTCAGTGCTTACTATTTTTGTCCTTCTGCAATTGAAATATACTATGACATAAAAGGGAATTCTGTTTTTTTAATGTGAATTGACCCGGTCCCTTGTGGTCTAACCTGGGTAACTCTCTAATTTTTTAGTTTAGTAGATTGACTGCCGTCAGCAGGTGACTGGCCAGCCTTCTGGGACACTGGTCCAGGAACAGCATGTCATCTAAGTAGAACATCATCCGAATGCCTTGCGCCCGTAGAAACTCTACTGCCGGCTTGAGGACTTTGGTGAAGCACCACGGAGCCGAGGATAGCCCGAAAGGCAGAGTGGTGAACTCGAAAACCTGGCCTTCCCATCTGAACTGAAGAAAATGTCGATGAGGAGGGAAGTTCGGGACCGTCGGGTAGGCGTCCTTCAGGTCCAGGTGGAGCATCCAATCGAGCGGTCTCAGCACGACCCTGAGGAGGTGGATGCCCTCCATTTTGAAGTGGCGATACACCACCCACTCGTTGAAATCTCTCAAGTTGATAACTGGTCTCCGACACCCGTCGGCTTTGTCGACCAGGACAATGTTGCTGAGAAACCCACCGGGATGCTCCTCTGCGCAACAAATAGCCCCTTTTTGGATGAAGGCGGAGACCTCCTCGCGTATCAGCTCTGTCTCTCGTTGGGAAAAGGAGATGGGGCGGGTCCGGGTCACCTGATGCGGACGGCCATGGAACTCCAGCTGGAAGCCATGCACTGTCTGTAGCACCCAAGCGCCGCTCGTGAGTGAGACCCAGGCCAGAAAGAAGAGCGCTAAGCGACCCCCCCACCCACACGCAGGCGCGCTGAAGGTAGCACACTCACCTTCTCCAGAATTGTTGGATTGGCCTCGGTAGCCTCCATGGCCATGGAACTTCTGTCCTCTGGTGGGGTAGAATGTGTTGTAGCGTGAGTTGTCCTGATACTGCCCACGTCTGGAGCCTTGTCCCCTGTCAGGGTTGGAGGAGGAGAACCGGCCGGCCGAGCGGCCCCTGCCAAGACCGGCCCCTTGGAAAACCTGAGCAGTAAAACTCTCCGGATATTGGACTGGGCCTTGTCCAGTGAGGTGAACGTCGCCACGAACTTGCCAAGTTCTTTGACGAACGGGTCCCCGAATAAACCACCCTGGGCCACTGCTCCAGCTTCCGAGGAAGACAGGGCTCCCAATTTTGGGTCCACCTTTATAAGGAGGGAACGCCGTCTCTCAGTTGAGAGCGCGCAATTTGCATTCCCCAAGAACGCAATGGTGCGCTGTGCTCAGCCGGAGAGCACCTCTGGGGAAATCAGAGAGCTTGAGGCCTTAGCCTCCTTGGCCATATCTAGGATTTTGGTCACAGGACCCACCGCATCCAAGAGCTTGTCCTGGCAGGCGCGCCAGGACTTATCAATACCCTTCTTAGGGTCCTTCATAAATTTAGCCAGGAACGTCGCCATCTTTGGGTCTATCTCAGGAGTAAGGGCAACTTTCCCCTCTAAACTGGGGCGAGGGCACTCCGCCCGGAGGAGGTTGCAAGCGTCCTTTTCCATGGGCTTGCATAGACTGCTCGCAACATACTTGGCCACCTTATCACCTGGGATCCAGTCCGTTGACCTGGGGTGGACAATGTCATCTGGGTCTAGCATGTCCGAGACACCCACTAGGGCCGGCGGGGTGGTGGCTGGGAGCCATGGCCTAGAGGGACTTGCGTCCTCATCAGTGTCGCCAGGGGAGTCGCCAGTGTCTAGGGGGGGTCAGGCAAGGCGGTACGTGGGGAGGTCGGGGAACTGTCAGCGGGGGCCGTGGGCACTGGCTGCGGGAAAACTGCGCTAGGAAAGCCTGTTTTAAACGCGCAAAACAGTCTGCGTCCACCCCCGAATTACACTGCTTCTTTGAGGGGGGGCCCTCATCCTGAGGTACCTGGGGGGACTTAGGGGGAGCTGGCGCGGGGTTAGCCCATTTGGCACACTCCTTCGCAATCTGCGCCGAGAGGCGCTGCTCCAAGGGCTCCATGGCTTGATTTACAGCCCTATAAATGGAGTCGTCCACTGCCTGGTAAAAGTCGTCGTCCCAAGGGAGGTAGGACAAAGGGTCCTCCTGGAACTGATCCTGCTCTGATTGCATGGCAGGTAGGCACTGAGACCTCAAGGAAAACCACTGAACGTTATAGGCAGTGCAGTGTTGGGGAGCACCTATTTAAAACACACAGCGTGTCACGAGATTTGGCTGTGAGGGAGCCCAGGCGTATTTGAGTGGCCAGAGGCGCACAATTTACGGGACAGAGCCCCTGGGACACAACGGCCCTAAACAATTACTGGGCAGCCACCCGACACAGTGTCCACTAGTGCACCATTAGGTGCCCTTACGATCCCCTCGAGTTGTTAAGCACGTAATACAGACCCCCACTGGGGTGTAAAAAATATAAGGGGAAATACAGACCCGCTTCGGGTGTCACTCGGGTTGCAGGGGGCAAGGCTGGACTCTCTGAAGGGCAGCGCTCGTCAGAACTCTATCACCAGTGCCTGACTCGCGCTGCCCATAGAGAGGGCACAACGCCCCCAGGCGGCGGGAGGACCTCGCCACACTTTGGCTGGGAAATAAGTTGCTTAAGGTATGGCAATGCGTCCTGCGACTACAGGGGGTCTGTGAAAAAACAGATTACCAATCAAGCGCAAATGCAAGCACCGTAAATAATTACATTTCCAACCCCCCACAGAGGAGAAACCAAAAAACCGACTTAATTTGCTGCTGAGCAGCGAAGGAAGAGTAAACAGTGGAAGGACCAACTGGGGTCTGGAGTGCAGACCGCGTGGAAGGACTTCTGTTAAAACTCTTTACTTCCCTGCTGTTCATGGTAAATGTAGTTTTGTTTGTGGTGTTAAAAGTAGCTGCTGTGAAAAATAAAGCGAAGGAAGAAGGCATAATCTGAGCCTCCGGTCCTGACATAGAATTACTGACTGGCTGCACCTCCTCTTACATGTTCATGCTTCACCCATGCATACCAACTTCAACCTCCTTAGTCGGTGTCAAGTACCTTCTCTCTGTTTACTTTTATAATTTTCTTTTGGTTCAGCCCCTGGCATCATATGCTGTTTAGATTCTGTAGTATTTCTTCCTATTTGATTGTAGGTTGCTTTATAAAAAATAATGAAGCGAGATCTCCCAACCTCTTTCTTCACTTTTTCCTTCCATCCTCATTATAAGTTGTTTTATAAAATTATTTTTTAATAAGTCATTTCTGTCGTAAACCATTTGAATGGTATTGTGTCCTCTTGTTTTATGTGGCGTTGTGTTCTAATTAACCTCTTGACGGCTGGGGCCTCCCACCTGGTGCGAAGCTTATTTTTAGATGTTAGGGTTAGCCTGTGTTTAAACTTTCATAACTTTTTTTCTTTCATAAAAGGTATCTACACCAAATTGCATTCTTTTTTTCTCCAACATTATGGGGATTCTTAAGGTATCCAGAGTTAGTACATTTCACTGTAGGGAACTGGGAAAACCTCCAAAATATATCTAATTTTGTGTTTTTTTTTGTGGGAGAAATAGGGAAGGGGGAGTGCTGTGCAAGAAAGTATTTTTCTTTTCCAAAAAACTAATCAAAGTATTTTTTTATTCCAATCCTTTTTAATTGGCATTTTGCATAACTGGTTTATAGCAAAACATTGATCAGGAAAAAGATATAATAGCAGATATTCGGAGGAAGTCGCATTAATAATGGAAGACATAAGGGATACACTAAGGTAAGAGAAGGGAAGCATTGCCAAAGGTGAGTGGGAACCCCAAGACAAGATTGTGGGTTCAGCCCCCCTAGCTATGATGGCACAACATGCGGAATGGAGCAAAAGGAGAGAACGTTGGAGAAACCAAGCAGGGCTGGAGAATGGAAATGATTGGCAGAATGTCTGGAGCTACTATCCGTAAGAGTGGGTAGTGAGTAGTCTGCTTGACTGGGCCCAGTCCTAAGAGGGAGTCAATGGGATCGGTAGCAGTCTCACTCTGGGAGCTAGAGTGTAAAGACACTGGCGCTTAAGGTGTCGATGCTCCTCATCAACAAAAGGTTTGCAGTGCTAGGGTCACCATCTTCCCAGTGTTCAGGTGCAAGCAGAGTTGTATCAAAAACAATTTTTTTTCCCCCTATGTTTTTTCATTTTTAGGTCTCGCCTACGCAGCCGCATGCGCTGCATAGGAGGGCCTTTAGCCGTCGCTCTGCTCTTTTTGAAGCACATACTCGTGCTTGTGGCGGCAACCACCTTGCGGGAGCGAGCAGCGGCGCGCATGCTAATTGGCTGTTGCTCGCTCCCGCAAGGCGGATGATGCCACAAGCACGAGTGTGCTTGAAAACAGCTGCTGCTTCTTAGCGCGATCACTTTCACGGCCGCGCGGCCGCGTCGCTTTCACGGCCGCGCGGCCAATGCTTGTTTAAGCCAGTGTTTGTTCAGTAGTTCTTTGCTTTTGCTGGTGTGGGGTACGAGCTGAGGTTCTTAACATTCGAAGGTGTTTTAGCAGTTTTCTTCCGATGCTTCCTTTGTGCATCGTTCACCTAACAATCTGCAACGTATTACCTCATAAATGTACTATACGGCGGGTATTCCTGTGGTATGTCAACTATCTTCTCCGATAGTAGACTGACATCTAGTGGCCACGTTGCGCACACACAGCTATTTTAATTTTTCCAATAGATCTCATGAATAGGAACTGTATGTAGATCCTCTGACAAACCCAGACCATTTTACAAGAATTAATGGATTTTGAAATTGTAATTGAAACGTCCACAAAAGTTACCTCAATTTAAGGTATACCAATACCATTTCTATGCGTTATAAGACCCTAACAAGGTATCGGTGACTTGGCCACACTTCATGCGTTCCTTACTGATTTGGAATTGAACGCCTGAACAACAGATTACTTTGAATTAGAATCAGGCAAGGTATTTTAGTTGCTTTGAAACGGTCTACGAGTGCAGAGTCTCTTTCAAGGCCTAGAAAAAAAGTAGGATGTGGTGAGCAAAATGGGCAAATATTGGTCTACGGCTAGATTCTTGTCCTTGGAACCTGGAGATCGGATTTCCAGTTCCATCGTCAGTACTCGAGATAAAAAGTCGTAGGAGTCTGGGCAAATGACATGTCTTTGTACCTGTACTTGTAAATATGTGCAATTTAAAGTACAAGTAATGTAAACATGCAGATATATAGCATGCCTTCTAATTCCAATGAGACGGTTTCGTCACCCACTCGTGTTTCCATGAAGCCGTTACCTTGCAAGGCATGCATGTGCCTGCAGATATGGAAGGGAAGGGTGGTGGCTGGCTTTTACTATATAGGATTAGAAGACGCTGTTTCAGTGATAGCTGGGATGCCATGTTGGACTTTTAGCAGTACATCACAACAAGTGCATGTGGAGCATGTAGTGCTGGGACCGTGTTAGTCCACGATGTAAAGGCGCTCACAGGCAGTGGCGCAGCGGCGGGTTGCAAGGAGTGCAGTGAAAGCGACGACGGACAGCTGCTTTGTGCATATGAAGAGGTTTTGAATAAGAACAAGGCTTGTTCTCCAGTCGCTGTGCATCAAGCCATGAGTGACGCTAAGAGGAAGAACAAAGCACCTTGATTAGGTTCAGAGTCACAAAGTACCAGGTGCAAAAGACTGGTACTGTCTTCCGAGGTCGGTTCCCTGAAAGTAAGGTCGGGTGGGCGGAAAATGCTGTAACTTGAACGTTTTATGAGGGGCCAGATGCCCATGACTATCAGTTATGTTATTTATAAATAGAAAGTTAAGCCTCTGAAATCCCTAACCAAGTGCAATCCGGTTTCTCCAACTAGAAGCCATCGGATCCCCACACACCATACTATCCCATCAACAGCACCTCATGTTGAGATGCTCCACTACAATCAGAATATGTCCTAAAAAGCAATCCATTGCTCATTACAGCTACACCTGTGCTAAGTAACGTGCCAGCTGATTCTTACAGAGCACAGATCTTGTGTTACTAGGTGTTATCAGTTATGGCGAATTTACTCATTAAGCCAAAATTGTTCATTCATCACAAAACGACTTCAAAATTAGAGTCTTTCCATACTACACACAGTTCAAAGCTTTTAAACCTTAGAACATTTTACATTTCTGTAGTATATCACCTCCTTTTAGAGAAATCAGTCATAGTGCTGAACTTCAGCCAAACTAGCTAGACAGTTTTCTTTTTTAAGACTATTGATTCCTACACAATGTTTGATTTCTGGTGAATCTAAAGACGTCTTAAGAGGCTTTTAACAGTCTCCGACCACTACACACTAAAAAGGCTAGCAAATGTCTCTTAAGATGTCTCATGCTTCTGATGCTGTACCCAAGGAAGGTACACAATACACATTCCTATTGGACTACTAAGACACGATCTCTCATCAAAACAATGAGGCAGCGAGTTTCAGCACCCTTTCCTTCGGAGTGGTAACAAAACTGGGGCCGTCAGTATGCTGCTGACTAGAGAACATTTGTCTACCAGGTAAAATTAATAACAAGAGTACCAATTCTTAGAAAACAGTCTCCATTATTTGAGTTACAGAGATGTGAAGTAAAAAAAAAAAAAAGCCTCTGTGGAAAAATGAATCTATTTACTGAATGCAAGATCTGGGAAAATCCAGCTCTGGCAGACATCATAAGTACTTGTTCAAGGAAGAATGCTCCAGCAGGCCCTCAAAAGCTTATGTAGCTCTTCATATTGTTGTGGAAGTCACAAGGATGAAACATATACATGTAGCTTTACTAGATATATAGGATTACTAGTTTGAAAGGACATACAATTATCCGGGGTTGCAGAGACGCAGCATAGCCAGACCAAGACAACTTCCAAATGACCCCTCAAACCGAATCTCACAATCCTCATTCTACAGGCACCGTGAACTATATCTCATACACCCACACCATCTCAGTCTAACGTGACAAAATGTTACCGGCTTCATGCCACATTGATCCGATCCCTACTAACATTATGAAGAACTCATCACATCTTTTACCCCTTATTAGACCAGTGTAATCAAAACATCACTGTAAATGGGGCAGGTTCCTGAGTTTCTTAATACAGAAAAGATCACTTAACTTCTGACACACCAAAAAAATAGGTACTGATTCAGAAGTTATGGGCAATTACCGATTTCAACCTTTTCAATGACATTTAATCGTCAATCTGGATTGTGATAAGGATGCAGGATGGAAACCGCTATCATGCAAATATCACTCAAAAAATGTGATGATGCCCAAAGCATCCTGGACAACGAAGACTCTTATTTTCTCATGCTCCTGGACTGATCAGTGGTGTCTGATAAGACGACCCTCCCGTGGGAGCAGCTCCAATCAGAGAGCTGACTCCTTCCTTCTAGAGCTTCGGCTTTCAGGAAACCAATAACTCTAGACTAGCTCAATCATTCTTGGGGAGTGCTCTACAGACAAGGAACTCACTACACCCCTTTCAGTCCATACTCTATTATAATAATAATCATTATATTTAAAAAGAATTTAGCACACATAGTTTTAACTACATTTTATAGGCTGAATTGTCACACTGATACTGCTAGACTACATGAGTTATCAGAGCCAATTCCCTCTCCAACTTTAATGCTTACAACTAAAGAAATGTCAGTCAAGAAGGACAACTGTAAGACTTAGCATGGGGTGGTGAGCAATGAGGAAGGAATATAAACAAGATGTTCTTTTTTTAGGTAATTAAGGAGAGATGCTACAGGAAAACATAAGCAAAAGAATATGCAAGACAGACCAGCAACATTTAAGCTGGTGGTGGGAAAGATTTGCTCCTATATCCGAGGAAGAATAGGTAAACTATTTCTGATGGAGATGGATAAGGAACTAATAGAGAGCCAATCAACATACGAAGAGCCTACAGTAAACAAGCATTGGCATAGCCAATAGGTCTCGCCTTTGGGACCTTATAAGTATTTAGTTATGCAGCACAATATCCTTGGTGCAACAACTTCAACTGTTGAATGGCTAAACACTTATAAGGTCCCAAAGGCGAGACCTATTGGCTATGCCAATGCTTGTTCTAAATGGTGGTCTTGATCCTGGAAAGCTATATATTTCTGGAATGTAGTCATAATTCCGAATTCAGCAGGTGGTCTTTTATGTAGGCCCCCTCAAAATGTTTCCAAAGAAATTAACCATTGAAATTTAAAAATAATGAAAAAATGTAGGAAAATCAGCTATTTGTGACCACTTTTTCATCTGTAACTTCTTGTCACAATAGCCGATTTACAAAAGCAACATACAGTTACTCCTGACACCCTTCTGGTCGCATGGATATATAGGGTTTGTACGTTCTCCAAAACACGCAATTCCCAGAGCCCACAACTGAGTTGCACCTTAAAGTGATTTTTCATTGTATACCGACTATACAGCAATTCATATGGTAAATTATAAAGAATGAAAAATGAGTATGCAGGAAACATATGTACTTCTAAAATGTACCCAAGATACTGAGTTGAGTAACAGTTATTTGTATATATCTGAATTTGTGATTACCCATACTATTGTGACTTGAAGGGCATTTTGTAAAATGTTTGATTTCTTGACACTGGATTGCATTTGGAAGCCTCAAAAGCAGAGAAATCCAAATGGTAATAACAAATGTTCTACTATTTTGTGTTCCTACACATATCCTGATAAAACCGGTATCTAATACAAGGCTCCAAAGCGCATTGTAAGAAAGGGCTAGTTGCAGTAATTGGACCCAGCCGCCACCTAGGGAAACTAACCAAAGCCCAACATTGCTGAAAACTAGACACCCGGGCTATTCAGAGTGGTGTAAGTCTTGTGGATCCCACAACTTTTCTTACCCATAATGCCCTGCAAAACTCAAACTATGCCTAAAATGACTTATTTTCCTTGCATTTCTGTGACATAAACTTACGGAATCTGCAGGGATCCATAAAATTCCTGCCACCCAGCGTTCCCACACTTGTCCTGAGTAAAAACGCTACCCCACTTGTGCGGCTGGGCCTAGTGCCCTTGACAGGAACAAATCAACCCGTGGCAACCCCATTGCCAACTTGGGTTGTTTTTTTTTCAGCAAAAGTTGAAGGCTCTGCATTTCCTTTTGGGGCCTATTGTGCTATTGGAGCTAGGCCTTGATTCGGGCCATGGGGATTTCTACCCAAAGAAAATGCACATCACTAGACAAAGTTAATTCAAAACTACGAAAACAGCACTCTTTTCACTCCTTCCACCTGCTCGACGTTGAATAGATTTAAATGTTAGGAGACATTTCTTTGACCATCCAAAGGAAGCACTTAAATATGTGGAAAAGCTTGGACCAAGTGAACTTTGTATGACTGGCCATTGTTTTGAGAGCTTGTCTAGTTTTATTGATTTGAATAGGAATGGGGCATGCCAGTTTCACAGTTCCAAATTTCAGTAATGAGACGGCGATGTGCTATATGCTGTGCAATTCCAGACTGTTCTGTGCAGGTATTGGGTGGGGTTAAGCTATTTATAGTTATTAGGGTATCTTATTCCTGGTGTCTGCTTCTCCCTCTGGTAGTGATACTGGTTGAGAACAAGGTGGTCTCAGAACTGATCAAGGAAAGTTATATATTGATATTAGAATTCCCGTTTAAGTGGAAAGATATGGTCCTCGAATCTAGTTATGACCTGGTACGAATTCGCCACAAAGGCATCTCTTATAGAAACTGAATGATTGTAAGTGAGCATAGTGTTGGCACCAGTACATGCAATGTTGAATGTTTAAATCTAACAAGGCAATGGTTGAATTCGAGAACGGAAGCACAATGGCTAGTTACGAGATAAGTGCATGGAATGTTGGGGAATTCAATTGAGTGGTTAAAATGCACAGAATCTGGTGTTGCCTAAATAAAAGGGCAGCCAAAAAATTGAAATGTTACAGGAAAACTACCACATGTATGCAGAACTTCACACTAAATGTGGTGAACTCTGTTAGCATTATGGCTTTAGCTGTCCTTTTCAGGATGTAACTTGTGCTAAAAGGCCCTAACAGGAAATATGTGCAACTGCTGTGCTCTCTTTATGGTGGAATTGTACTATTCATTAAATGTGCACCGAACATTGATACCAACACATTTTTTCACAACTTGCCGAAATCCCTGGGCCCTATGATGATTTCTTGATATTATGAATGGGATATTTATGAAATATTTCAACTGCATACAAGATAGTCTGCTGTGCAGTTCACGAGCCACTGGCAGATTGCTAGGCAGATCATCCACATCGCTGAGTGTGGCCCTGATAAAGCTAGACCTCATTGAATTATAACAAGTATAGCCAGGAATATGCAGGAATATTCACTTTACTTGCCCGCACGGACTTCCATATAGTGAATTTCCTTCGCCTACACACATCCCATGTGGATAGTTTCCAGGGAGTTGAATACTTAGATGTACCTATATCAGATTATGCCTGCCTCTGTACAAACTGGATCCTGTTGGGTTCAAATACTGACATGGCCATTTTAAATAAAAGCATTATAGGATGCTCCATGCAAACACCCCATAGGGCAAGCAATACATTTAGTTTTGTCCAGCAATGAACAAGGAGTCAACTGAATCAATAGGAATGTGGTAGGGGGCGTTTAAAGTTACTATTGGGGGAAAATGCATGGACACTACTGCATATGGTATCAGGAGAGATTTAGTAAATGTGCATTGGCTCAAAATAAAGGTGAACCCTGAAACTGATCATAAGCCATAAATAGATTTTACTGAGACGTCTGAGAAATTGAGTAAATAAGACTTTAATACATCTGATTAAGCAACATGAAGGTGGAGAGAAGAGTGGAAGATTGCTAGCATGGCTAATGAATGGAGAGAGAGGCTTGAAGACTATGGTGGCTATTTATGTTAAAGATGACATAACTATTACAGACTAAGTATCTGTTAACAATACATTTACTCCATATTATAGCAAGCTGTATACACAACAGTGTAGCCGTGATCTCACAGATGTTTTCCCGCTTAGATGAAGTGCAGACACCTGTACTGGTGATTCACATACGTGTAACGGGGTGATAGATGCTGAACAGGCCGATAGATGCTGGAGACACACGATGGGCAATAGGTCAATTAAATATGGGTAAGAATTTGATGGGTTACCTATTTAGTTGTATAAAACCTATACAGATTTACTTCTATTACTACCACTGGATGTGTTCAATGAGGCATATCCCAAAGGCCAACTACAGCAATGTTTCCTTGAAGCCACAATTATGAGACTATCCGCAGAAGGGGAAACCCCTTGGAATGTGACTCATGTCAGCTATTATCGATGATCAAGGTTGAGAGTAAAATTCTTGGGAAAAAAGATGTTGGTGTTGGATTATAGAGACCTTAGTGAGGGAAGCACAAATGAGTTTCATTGGAGGTAGGGAACAGTCGCGGTCCGTGTAGGAGTGCCGGCCGGGCGGTGACGTGGGGCATGGGAGGGGCAGGGTGGGGGGTAGCAAAGTACGGATTACGGACCAATACAGGTAAGTAAACATTTAAATCAATAAAACGAATTTCGTTGTGAGCGCTGCATCGCCAAATGCGATGCAGTGCGCGCAACGAAATTCGTTTTATTGATTTAAATGTTTACTTACCTGTATTGGTCCGTAATCCGTACTTTGCTACCCCCCACCCTGCCCCTCCCATGCCCCACGTCACCGCCCGGCCGGCACTCCTACACGGACCGCGACTGGTAGGGAAATGTCACATAATCAGGCCCCACACATAATATCCTGCCTCGATGCACACTTAAAATTCAACACATTGGATTGGAATGTTTTGACTGTGGTTTTACATGGATTTGTGACCACTTTTATAAAATTGATACTTTTGCTATATAGTGGCATGGAAGCTAGGTTCTGTATAAATGATACCATTTTGGCATAGTGATGTATGCACAAGGGAATGCAACAAGACTATCCGCTATGCTCATGAATTTTCACTCTGGTTTCTGACATGCTTGGCTACTACCTGTTGAGACTTGGACATGGGCGGAATGGGGTAGTATTTGGGGAGACAGTCCATGTATGCTACGGATGCTCTCTTATGTGCAATAACCCATCAGTAACCATATCACCTGTAAAATATGATGAAAGACATGGAATGCCGCTCCTGATTTTTTATTTATTTATTTATTTTTTAAATAATCTTGAATATATCCTTATTATATCTGCTCTTGAGCACAAATTTGAACACTTGGGAGTGTCCCAATATAGGTAGATGCAAATTCATTTAAGTATTTGGTAGCATATATTAGCTAAGATTATGAAGTTGTTTAGCAAACAAATGTAGTTCCTATATTAATAAAACTTCCAGAATCCATTGAATGCCAGTAAAACTACCCTAGGTCATTAATAGGGTGTATCGCTTTATCTAAAACAAGATTTGTGTGTTGCAAAAAAACAGCTCATGCTCATCCCCGACCAGCTTTGTAAGTGATTGAATTCCTTATTGCACCAGCTTTTATGTAGTCTAGTAAATGAACGTATAATGTTTAGAATATTGAAATATTTCTGGGAACAAGGGGGTTTGCACATCATGGACTTTTGTTTCGTAATTTTTTATTAAGAAAAAATGTATAATGAATACAAAACATAGAAATATAGAAATCATTTAGCATTTTAAGCTCACAAAAGGTTATTATCATATAAGTTACGATAAGAAACCGATAGAGGAAGAATTACATAAAGGATCTTACATAAAATATAGAATGTACTATGAAAGGAAATAATATATGATAGAAGAAATTAATAAATATATATATTTCATTACATAGGGACAGTAGAGTAGGATCTTTAAAATGTAATAATTTGATCCATAAAATACAAGATGCATAGAGTGAGGTGAATACTGAAAGATATGAGGGTAACTGCTGGAGAATCATATATAAATAAGTAGACAAATAAAGAAAGGAATACATAGATATAAACAGATATAAGTATAAGCGTAAATATATAGGGGCCGATTCCGATGTCGGACGGACTCAGGTCCGTCCGACATCGGTCCGGAGCCGTAACCGACCGATCTGCTGTCGGTTACGGCCCAGGCAGTACGATGCGACCGAACCCTGTTCGGTCGCACTCGTATCTCCCACAATGGGAGCATGCATTCCGGACGGAATGCATGCTGGCATTGGAGAAAGCAGGGGTGCAGTTCAACCCTGCACCCTGTGGCCGGCACCCCAAGGTGCCTGCCACCGGGTGCAGGGTTCAACAGAGGGGCACCATAGGTGCCTCCAGGCCGCCATTCGGTGACCTTGCACCCATGGGGGTCCCACTGGGGGCCCCCAAAGACAGTGACCGACTGCCTTTTCGTGCCGGAAAGACCGGCACGAAAAGGCAGTGAAACTCGCCATCGTACTCCCTCGGTCGCAAAGTGGCAGCCGGGGGAGTACAGAGGTATTTCCGGATGGCTGACGGGCTCTCCGAACCCGTCGTGAGCCATCCGGAAATCCGAGTCGGATTCTTTTCCGACCGAGCCCATCGGAATGGCTCGGTCGGAAAGGAATCCGAGCGGCACGTTCCGATTCGGTCGGAAGGGCTCCGACCATCGTTCGGTGCCCTTCCGGCCGAAATCGGAATCGGCCCCAAAGTGTTTAGGGTTCTCGAAGAAAGGGAGTCCAGACTTGTTGGAAAACTTCCTCTTGATCTTGAAGTCTATATATAATACGTTCGTGGGATGCCATTTGAATCATTGCTACCAGCCATCCTTCATTCGAAGGAGGATTAGGCGATTGCTAATGTCTTAGAATACATATTTTAGCTGTAGAAAGTGCAGTGTGGAGAAGACGAAGTTGCGGACGTGTAATGGCAGGAAGAGTTCTAAAATCATGCAAGAAAGTAAGAGAAAGAGTAAGGGGAAGACAAAGGGAGGGGATAATTCCCTGCAACGTGACTCCTATGTAAGTCCAGAAACACAGCATAGAAGGACATTCACAAAATAAGTGGGAAAGATCACAATTGGTTTCAGAGCACCTCCAACATTTAGAATGCGACAATAATCCAGCTTTGTATAATTTTAGAGGTGTCAAATACCAATCGTGTAGAATTTTAAAAAGACAGAATTTCAGGCGAGCTTCTCGAGTGCCTTTGTCAAGAGCCTCCAATATATCTGACCATACATTATTATCAATAGTAATGTGTAGACGTTCCTGCCATTTTGTTTGTAAAGCCTGGCAAGTGGTTGTGAAAATAAATGATGAGTTAAAACACCATACAAGCCTGACATCACTCCTTTGTGTCGTCCCCACGTAAGAAGATAATCTAATAATGGTGAAGAGTTTAATATCCAGGGAGGAGAACCTAAACATCGTCTTAGACAGTGTTGTAGTTGTGAGTATTGTGAGGTTTGGTGTGATGAGAGACCAAACTCTTCACGAAGCAGGTCAAAGGATTTTAGCTCTCCATTGGAGATGATCTGATCAAGTGTTTGAATGCCACATGATATCCAACTAGACCAGTGAAGTGCTTTACTATTTATGCGAATACTTTCATTATTCCAAAGTGGAGCTTTGTAGTGTAAACTGTAAGAAATGTTTACGAGGCGATGTGCTCGATGCCATGTTTGGTATGTAGCTTGCATCACCGGGTGTGGAGTGGAAGATCATGGATGTCGAGTACTATAAAGAAAGTTAAGGCCATCATGTCGATTGAGAAGAAAATGTTCTATTTGAACCCACTGTGGAGGATCGGTCATGTCTGGGAGTAAATAAGCTAATTGCGAAAGATGCAAGGCTAAGGAGTAATGTTCCAGAGATCGTAAATCCAAACCACCATAGGAGCGGCAAGCCAGTAGTTTAGCAGCAGCTAATCGAGGGCGCATAGAACCCCAAACAAAAGACCGAATACGAGCATCCACTCGACGTAATGTAGATAAGGGGATAACTAACGGAAGCATTCCCAGTATATAAGTAAAGCGAGGTAAGGTGACCATCCGAACAGCCTGTACCCTTCCCCACATAGAAAAACCTAAAAGAGACCATTTAGCAAAATCAATTTCCATTTGTGTGATAAGGGGAGTGAGATTGTCAGAGACCATATGTGATAGACCTCTATTAACTAGGACTCCCAAATATTTTAATTGTGATGATCTCCAACAGAAGGAATAACCATCAATTGATGCTTTTGTGGTACCGGGAGAAAGTGGAAGAGCCTCGCTTTTATCCCAATTCACTTTATAACCAGAATGGATTGCAAAATTATCAATAATTTCAAGTAAAGCTGGTAAAGAGTGCGGAAAATCTTTTAGCGTAAGGAGAATGTCATCAGCATATAAACATAGTTTGGAAACACCATCTGCTATAGGTATGCCTTGTATTTGTGGTGAGCGTCGAATAAGTGAGGCTAGAGGTTCTATTGCTAATAGGAATAAAAGGGGAGAGAGGGGACTACCTTGACGGGTACCCCTACGATTTGGGAAAGGGTCTGAAAGAAAACCACCACAGTTAACCAGAGCTATTGGGTTATCATATAAAAGACGAACTTTAGAAATAAATGAATCACCTAGGCCAAAGCGCTTCATGGTTGCAAAAAGATATCTCCAGTCAATGCGGTCAAATGCTTTTTCCACATCTAATGAGAGGGCAACAGCGTCTTCCGACATGTCATTTGCAGTCCATAAAGTATGAGCCAGAGTTCGAAGGTGATTTCTAGATGAGCGACCTGGGACAAAACCAATCTGTGAATGGTGTATAAGAGAAGGAATAACTTTGCGAAGGCGAGCCGCTAAAATACTTGCAAAGATCTTAATATCACTATTTATTAGTGAGATGGGTCGGTATCTACTGCAAAGAAGCAGATCTTTGCCAGGTTTTGGGATGACTGCAATCAACACTCTATTAGAAATAGGATCAAGTGAATCTACTTGAGCGGCGTCATGGAAAGCAGAAAATAGGGTTTCAACTTTTTCCGTTGCGGACCACTTATAAAATTCCACAGGGAAACCATCTTCACCAGGGGACTTATGATAAGGCAGCTTAGCAATAGCTGCAGCTATTTCTTCTTTACTAATATCTCCATCAAGGAAGGTTCTACCCTCATCCGTAAGGCAAGGAAGGTTAATGTCCGCAAGATAGGCGACTAATTAGTCTTCCGTTTTCTACATATCCGGAGTATAAAGTTGTTTATAAAAGGATGCAAAAGCATCTACAATTTCTTGTGATTTTGTAAGAATCTCACCCGTTTCGGCACGTATTGCAGGAATAGCCATGGCTGCCTCACGCTGTTTCAGCTGGGCTGCAAGTAGCCGCCCTGCTTTCTCACCTTGCTCATAGTGTCTACCCTTAAGGCGTTGGAGGGCATATTCAGCTTTAGAAGTATATGTTATTAAGTTCCATCTTAGCAGTTTCTAGTTTACGGCGGTTGGATATCGTGGGGTGGGAGGAATATTGATGTGTTAGGGAGGTGATTTGAGTCTCCAGCTCAATGCGATGAAGTGACGCCGTCTTATTGGCCTCTGCTGCATCTCTCATTAATTGACCACGAATAGTTGCTTTAGCAGCTGCCCAAACAATTCTACTGGAGGAAACTGATATTTTGTTAACAGTTAAATAATCAGAGAGATGGGAGTGTAATAGGGTTTTACCTTTAGGTGGGCGATATCGTTGAATATTCATGCGCCATGGTTTACGGCCTGGAGAGGTTAAACCTAATTCTAGGGCCAGAAGGACAGGCTCATGGTCCGATATTGCAGCTTCCAGGATTTGAGAATCAGTTGTAGTAGGAATTACCGAATGTGAAATAAGAAAATAATCTATCCTGGACTGAGTGCCATGGGTAGGAGAGAGGAAGGTATACTGATCAGATGGATGACAAAGGCGCCAATGATCTACTAGTCCATGATCTGACGTTATGTCTCCCAGTAAAGCTCTATCTCCCTCATTACCTCGGTCTATGGGGCCTGTTCAGTCGTCACAGAATCACGGGCCAAATTCCAGTCACCACCAATGATGTATCTAGATGCGCCTATTTCTATCAATAGTCGATTCAAACTGAGAAAAAAGGAACGTTTGGCTCCTGTCGGAGCATATATGGAGCCCACACATAGGATCTTGTCTGCTATTTTTAGCTTTGCAAAAATGTATCTGCCTTCCGGGTCAATCCAGGTTTTAAGAATTGTAACGGGCAGAGATTTATGTAGTAGAATGGCCACTCCGCATTTCCGTGGTTGGGCATCATTAGGAAGAAGTTGTCGCTAGACCACAGTGTATAATTTTTCCTACCCAATCTCGCCGCAATTTAGAAGATTCTAAAGCATTTAAGTGAGTTTCTTGTAAAAGAGCAATATCAGTCTTTTTCATTTGCAAATAGGATAATACTTTTTTCCGTTTAATGAAATGCGTAAGGCCATGAACATTCCATGAAATGATACGTAGAGGATGAGAGGTAGAAGTAGTGTTAGATGCCATGTGTATGTCAGGAGGTGAAGGTACTAAATTCTGAGAGAGATACAGGGGTAGAGGAGGAAGAAAGATAAAGAATGAATTCTGGACAAGGAGTCAGAGTAAGTATCAAGTATTTGTTAATAGTAGGCTAAATGAAAGAGCTGAAATACAAAACACTAAAGAGATTAAGGAAATTAACAGAAAATAAGGGAACTGGAAAAAGGAAGAACAGGTACACTACGTAAAAGCAACACAGTGTTTAGGGAGGGGATTAAACTGTTTTCTGTGGATCTAAACTTTCGGGCTACACGCGCCGGGGAGCCCCATCCAGCAACAAAGTGGATAAGAAGGGTATAATAGAGTGATTGTATTAATGGTAACAAATGAGCTTGTAATTATAAAAGTGAATGAGTATTGAAATGCTGAGATATGTAAAGTATTGTAGAAATAAGGGGAGACCTAAGAAAATTATTAGAATGTAATAAGAGGAAAGGGTAGAAAGAGAGGGAAAATAGAAAGAGGAGCTTATAAAAGAGCATATGTAAGATCTTACATGGTATACTGATGATATTAAATATAGACTATAATCATGTCTAGATAATATGACAATTCGATTAAATAGTGCAATAGCTGCATAGTAATTCAATTAAATGTTATCACAATTAATTAGATAGATATTAATACATCAAGATAATATAGTAATTGGACATAGCAAGAAAAATTGGTGCGTAGAAAAAGAATAAAAGAGATGTAGGAAAAAAGAGAATTGGAGCAATACGTACGGGTCCTATACATCAATAGAATTTTATAAAGTAAGGAAGAAGGCCTATACTATTTTTAAAGTTTAGCTTATATATACTAATTCTTAATTCATATTATTCATAAAAATTCGTAACATTCATATTATAACACTATAAAAAGAGTAAACTCTATCATGTGCATATGCACGGAAATAGGGAAAGTGAGAAAGGATTGAAGAAAAGGGATAGAATATAGTGTAACTTAAATGACGAGAAAGAGGAAGAAGGAAGAAAAGGAGAGGGAAAACAGGAGGATAAATGTATTAAATAGCACATGCGGGAGCTTGCATCGTAAAATAATGACATTAAATATGAAATATAATCATGTTTAAATAGTATGACAATTCAATTAAATAATACAATAGTTGTATACTAATACAATTAAATGCTATCACAATTAAGTATTAATAGATTAAGATGATATGATAAGTAGATAGTGCAATAGAGAATTGATAAATAGGAAAAAGAAAAGAGATGTAAGGAAAAAAGAACATTAGCACGAAACGTCCAGACTATATACGTCGATGTAATTTTATAGAGTAAGGAGGAAAATCTATATTATGTTAGTTTAGTTGATATAAATTGATTCTTAACTAATAACAATCATAAAAAGTACATAATATTTATATTATAACATTGTTAAATATTTAAACTCTAGATAGAAGAGACAAGTAGGTCTTAGAAAAGATTTTAAAGTTAGACAAAAATAATTTAAGTAAGAGCAAGAAGAAATTAAGGAGAAAGGATAGAATGAAAGGGGAAAATGAATAAGAAATCAAATACCCATCTTGTCTCTACTCTTGAAGGTAATAAATGTCCATCAAGTTAATAACTTGGAAAGATAAATTATCAAATAGGAGTTCAAGGCATATCCTCGTTGAATGAGGAGAGAAAAAGAAATAAGCATGTAGATAATTATCGTCTCCTTCCTATGTGGGGAGAATCAATGTGGAAAGATCCGAGGAATATGTATTCGATCACTTTCTCTTTTAGCGCCTTCCTATTCAATAAACAGAGTTAACAAATTTAAGTCCAATTCAGGTTACATTCTCATCTGAGGGAGAAGATTTCAAAGAAGAGCGAGATTTGTCTCTATCTTTTCCTGTGTGTGGGCAGCAACTGCCTGAGCGCGATCTCCTAAAGAATGGGTAGAACGAACTAAATCGCGGACTCGGCTTATGGATCGATTTTGATTACGTCGAAATTCGTTCATAGCCACAAGATTTGGTGATGAAAGTGGATGGTCAAGTTCCGATGGAGTCGTAGAGTATTCCATGCTCTATAAAAAAGATTGTCTAAGAAGTTATGGAGATCATCTGGATTAAAGAATTCTTTAGAAATACCATCTTTGGTAATCCTCAGTCGTGCAGGCTCAAATAAACCATACTTGATATCGAGCTGTCGCAGGCGGGGTCTTAGAGAAAGGGAAGCCTTGCGACGATCATTTGTTTCCTTTGAGAAATCCACTGCTATATTAATCTTATAGCTTCCAAATGTATATGGGCCGTGAGAACGAGCTGCAGCAATTAATTGACGAGCTTGTTCATGTCGTAAGAAACATACGATGAGTGTAATTGGTCGCACATTTTTCCCTACTTTAGGTGGACCAATACGATGAGCTCTCTGCATTTCCAATGGTGGGTCAAAGGAAAGACCGGTAAGCTTTGGAAGAGTTTCTTTGAGGAAGGCTTTGGCGTCTGTACCTTCAGAATTTTCTGGAAAGCCAAAAAAGCGGACATTGTTTCGACGACTTCTAACTTCCAAATCCACTAATTTACTTCTTAGAAACAAAAGTTCTTGGTCACGATCCAGTATTAAATCTAGACTATTTTCTACTCCAGTTACTCGTGTAGTAATTCCATCTAACCGGTTTTGGAATCCAGCTATATCTGAGCGAATGGATTTGGTCTCATTTGTAAGGGCAGATATAGAGGATTCCATACCTTCTAATCGCCGACCTACAGTAGAAATTTCCTGTCCGATCCGTTCCATGGTGGATTCTGATGAAGTTGTCATCTTGAGATTAGATGGATTCTGGTTCAAGGAAGTGACATTTGTTGCATCTGAACTGGAGCGACTTTGATTTAAAGCTTCTGAGAAAAGAAGTTGCTTGGCATGCTTTCCGGATGTCTTACCGGACGACATTCTCAGAGCCTTTGAGTTAAACACAGGTGTATAAGTACTTAACTGAGTTGATGACTGAAGTTTATTCACCTATAAACACAAATATATGCTCATTAAAAAGAGGAAAAAGAACTAATGTATGGATATCAGTTCAGGCTATGAACGTTGTTGTACGCCAGTCCAGTAATAATACAGTTTTTCCTATGTTGGGGAAGAAACCAACATAAAACCTGAATTTTTAAGCACTTTGAATACAAATTCTTTTCCTCAGCTGCAGGTGCACATGGCGGGTCACAGTTTCGCAAATATCAAGTTGGTTAAACATCTATCCAACTTTACAACAGTATAGCCCGATTCTTCTTGAAGGGAAAATCAGGTTTTAAGAGGCAAAACATTGAAATAAACTGTTATAATGCTGCCAGAGAACTCAAAAATGCCAGGTGCGCTCTTCACAGATTCTCCCTCAAAGGTCTATAAATGCGTCATAAGGATAACTAACAGTTATTGATCTCAATAATTATAATTATCTTGAATCGGGGTCAGCGCAATGTAAATCCAATATTTATCTGCCATAGAACAGGATTAGTCTTTGAAGGTCAGGCAAATCTCCTTCAGTGTTTGCGCTTAATAATGCAGAGTCATTACTGTATATGGTTTTGGATTGCTACACCGTAAATAAGTAAAATATTCATGCAGGTCAATATATAGTTTCTATTTTAGGCAGGTCTCATTCTGCTTCCCAGAATAGCAAAAGAATAGTTGTAATATTCTGGTAATTGCTCAGTAATATAATATCGTAGTGTAGATCCAGCTCGCCTTACCAAATTAAAGTTTTAGAATTCAGCATACTTTTTTGTTGTTTAAATAGTAACAGTAGCAAGGGGGCAGGCGGAGGCACCATTCCAGTGTAGACTACACTATCTGCAACAGTGTAGCCCGTAACACGATGAATCTCCTCAGAGTCGATAGAAACAAGTAATAAAACAGACCTGCATGGAGCAAAGAATGCTAGTCTTGACAGCACGCCGTCTCGCTGTTGGTGGAGAAAAGGAAGAAGAATTCGCCTCGGGGCTGCCAAAAATATCCAGCTTGACCGGCGTCCGTCATCCCTGTGAGGTACTTCACGTCAGCAGCGCTGTTCCCGCGCTTTACAGGGCTGAACTCTTCGCGTCACAACAGCTCTTTTAGCGCCCGGCAAAAACTCCCGACATGAGCCACCCTACATTACGGGAGACATCGCACCATGACCCCCGGGCTCTCCGCGAGGCAAACAAACGACTTCCAGCTGTGAACGAGCCCGGGAAAAGCACTCTCCGCCGTCTGGAGCTCCCCACGGCATGGAGCTCCGGCTTCAAGCGGCCATCTTGACGTGTGGCCAGACCATGCCCCCCCACATTATTGGCTTTAAGAATTATTCAGCAACTAACAGGGATGCATTGCGGTGGTCTTGAGAGGTGATTCAGAAGAAATAGTTTGGAAAATAAACGAATTAACGGGATGGTAGGTGACGGTCAAAGCTGTGTACGTTTTCCAGGAGATCTGCTTTACTACAGAATGGAAAACAAATGGCTATGTTTATTTAGCATTGCCTGGCTACCTTTGTCCACAAACCCCTTTTTGTCACTGCTCAACAGCCATTTGAAGCCAATGTGAGCATGGATGCCTTTAAGAACCTGAGTCTGAGTACACCTCAACTCGCTGGAACGCGCTACGCATTCAAATTTTAAATTGAAACCCTTCCTAATCAATCCTTGTACCCTACTAGGTGCCTGGCTTGTGTGGGACAAGGAGTTCGGCTCCTGCTGCTGTTTAATTTTATAGGTTATTCATTCTCGTTAGTGATTTGTCTATTAGTTTGTCCTTGTTCATTGTTCCAGTAGTTGCGGTGCCTAGGGAGCTTCTGGGCTCCACTTTCATTTTGGTTGGCCACATCTTCTACAATTGTTTAGTGCTCCCTAAATACCTTTTTGGCTACACTCCTTTTTTGTCAAGGCTAAACTGTCATTTATAGGTGATGGGGACCAAAGTAAAGCCTATCTGCGCCCGCCCAGAACACAACTGCGAGCAGCACCAGCAATGCTGACCCTCTGCCCTTCCCTTGTTCGTCAGGCACCAGGTAAGCTTCGACCAAATATTATATTTCATAGAAGCCATATTAGTTCTTAGGCCCCAACCAGAGAAGCAAAAGATTCCTCCAACCATGATTGGTACTATGGACAAACTTCCTAAATAGTTTACCAAACCGGCTCTGCCCGCTTTCTTGGGAACCATGCAGAGGGAATTGGCAACCTTATCTATCAACAAAAGTGAAGCATGGGACAACCGACGAAGCTTCCCCTGATTTCGTGGGCACTTGCCCTTGGGTTACAAAGTGTGTCAGAGGGTTAGCTATTATTGCTAAACATTCCATTGACATGTTGGTGTCTTGATGGATTAGAAAGTACTCTAAGTACCTGTCTACTATACTTTTACACTTCTTGCTTACCGCTAAAACATAAAGAAAATATTAATTTGGAGTTTCAGATTGTCATATTCTAAACGTGAAAACCTATTGTAACTATACAATGTAGATAATTTAAAGCCTACTTCAACTATGTTTTATATTTGACAGTTTTTATTTTAAACCTAGGTGCATTTCAACTCTGAAAGCAGACATGGTAAAAGGTCTAACATGTCTTCATCTACAAGCAGACATAGTCTAATTGCTTAGTTTCTTACAACACTTAATACTTGTAGTGTAGATTGCTCCTAATCCCTGATAACTCTTTCTAAGAAGGTGAACTGATAGACATCCTACATCTCCTAGGTGAGTGGACACAAAACAACTTAACAAATGGGTAGTGGAGACCCAGCACCTGGCATAGTCAGAGGGAGTGGCGCTGGGGCCACCGTTCTTCCTGCAAGTTCTGATAATGCTTCATTTAAGGCTAAGCTTACTTCCCTCTCTTCCAGTTTCTGCTTCACCCATTTTCCAGCAGGTTATGATCCCTTATCTTCCAGCAGTTGTAGTCAAATCGTCTTAACAGTACTGCCTCTACTCACAACACTTCACAGCAATTCCTACCTCTCCCACTCTCTAGCTATTTGTGCAGTGCCCACCATGCCATCAGTTCTACGTGCTTACTCCTTGTCAGCCTGCTTTTTGTAGTTTCCATCCACTGTTTTTCTCAGTTTCCCTATTGCCACATCTCTATTCACTTGTTTGGCTGGTCTTTAAATTTACCCCTGCTTTTTAGGTCTCGCCTGAGCCAGCGCATGCGCTGATCTGGCGAGAGTTTTAGTAAGCGGGTTTTGGAAGTGCAAACAGTGGCTTTTGCTGGCGACCAGCTTGCGTTCACGCGCGATCAGGCGCCATATGGCTTCCCTCGCCATCTGGACGCTCGCGATTACTTTCACGGCTGCGTGGCCGTGTCAGTTTCACGGCCGCGCGGCCAATGCTTGTTTGAGTTGTATCTCTCGTGAACATCTCTCCCCTGCCCTCTGTGTTGCTCTCTATTGACTGACAGCTTCTTTTGATCGTGCTCCCTTTTGCGCTCCCCATGTTGCTTTCCACCAACCCCTGTGTTTTTGCTCCTGCCCCCCGTAGCGTTCATGTCCTCTCCATAAACATCCCTGTTGCTTTTTCGTCCTCTGCTGCGTTGCTAAAATAATTGCTGCCCCCTGCTCTCCTCCGTGTTCTCTGCCTTTCCTCCACGCTCCATTTGTGTTGCTTACGCTCCCCCAACCGCCCTTGGTTTGCTTCACCGTTCGTCCCCACTCTCCCTGGCCTTGCTTCACTATTAGCCCACCTCTCCACCATGTTGTTTCCACTATCCTCAATGTCTCCATAGTTGCTTTGCCATTTGCCCCGTCTTCCCCATATTGCTTCGGTGCAACCCTCCCCCCCCCCCCCCCCAATCCCCTTCTTGCTTCTGCTCTCCTGCCACCCGCTTAAAAACAAAAACACTTTTGCGTGCTTTATTTTCTTTTTAGGTAGAGATGCAACTTGGATCGTTCACTAAAAAGAATGCGTGGTGAGCGAGTGTACAACAGTGAAGTGTCCACATAGAGCAGAGGAGGGGGCGCGCTAGGGAGGAGGCTCCGCTATTTCCAAACGGTCTCCGGTTTCAACAAGTGACTTTTTCCCGAGAAGGCGACTCGGAAAGAGGGTCTATTTACAGAAGGGCCCCCATATTTGAATTTACTTTTAGGGCGTTCACTGCCCCTCCCCAGAGTCCGATTCCTGCGGGTCGGCGCCCTCTAAATCTAATAAGGATGGGGAAAGCGGTAAGTACCGTGTGTGTGTGTTTTTGATGTAATTTCTTCTAACTGTTGAAACGCGCTTTTGTTATTAAAAATTATGACACTTCCGGAATTAGCAAAGACTGGCCGCCGTCTGTTCAAATAACTGGGAGAGTTCTTCCATTTCGGTGGCACCGCTGGGTCCCAGGTTCAAATCTAGGTCGGGCCAACTCAGCCTGTCATCCTGCCGAGGCCGAATACATGTTTTCCCTAAAGTTGGTACTGAGCAAGGCCGATGTATATAGATGGTTAAGCTCGAAAAAATATCTCGCTAAACTATAACTTCGTCAATGAGTTGTGATTAAGTGCCTGACCACCACCTCTTTGTTTTTAAGGAATAGGGTAATATGGGGGTTAATGCACCTTCTGCAGAACGGTGTGCAAAGGTACAGATTACAGACTTGACATACGCGTGTGAGAGAAAGTGTAAGCCTGTTGGGATTGTGTTATTCCAGAACAACTACTTGTATTTCGAAGATATTTAGATATCGGTTTTCAATGTGAAAGCACATATATTTTTTTCTAACATTGCTTAGTTTCTCTGCCTGTTTATCAAGATAAACCATGCTCACAGGAGGCATCAGCGTAAGCCAACACTAGCTCTGTTTATTTTACCTGATAAGACATAGTTCTTATATAGTGCTTCATAGCACACATCTGGCATTTGTACGCGCTGTAAATAACGTGCTGCCACCATCCCCGTTGTGCTTAATTTACCACCTTACAAGGAGGGAAGGCTGAAATGATTCGAATTTGGCATTTTGGCATAGCCAATAGGTCTCGCTTTTGGGACCTTATAAGTATTTAGATATGCAACACAATATCCTTGGTGCAACAACATCAACTGTTGCATAACTAAACACTTATAAGGTCCCAAAGGCGAGACCTATTGGCTATGCCAATGCTTGTTTATGGATGAGTTGTGTACATTCCGTTTCAAACACACATACCAACACCCACAACTCCGAGTTCAGCGTGGTAACCAGAAAACGATCTAGTCAACAAGGGGGATAAAAAGGAAACTGTGAAAAGAGGTCTAGTTCTCCGTGCTTCCCATTCCATCTCCATTCCTCTCAATTCACTGGTCCTAAGAATGATACAGTCTGACTTGACATTTCATACGTTTGTCGTCCCGGCTATTGTTGATAGGTTTTTGCATGTTGGGTAATAACTGCTGTCCCTGCTTCTCACTTCACCTTCCATCTTTGCCCCCTTCAGGATTCTAAGATAGCAGGGACCTGTTAGTTCTCTGAAGTCTGTTGTAGATAATCCGGCAATGGAGCCTATATAATGTATAAATTGTCTGTTTCAGGAGTATTGCCTGCCCACCCCACCCCACACAATGTGGGACCTCTTTAAGATATTCAGTAGGGAAAGGGTGGACAAAATTACATGATTGCAAATTAGTTTTATCTGGGGCGGATTTATATTGTGCCAGTATTATCTCTTAATTCATGTAATTTTGGAGTACAGCCTAGGTTGCTTGTTCCTGGTCAGTACTGGACTGACACTTAACAGTTAGATATTGAACTTTTCTGTGTATAAATTGTGCATACGGGCCTTGTTTTTTCCCCCATTCTGAGCACGGCCATGAGGAAAAAACCGTGCAAGTTAACAATTTTCCTGCCAGGAGCCAATTCCTTGTGAAACCTTACGGAACATTTTTGGACAATTCTTTTATATATGTTTCCTAAAGTGCTGGGGTGCAAGATGTACCAAACCTGAGTGGGTTAAAAATACAACAGACAACAAATACTCTAGAACAATCACAGATTTGCACATCTATGTATGTGCACTGAGTGATTCTATCCAGTTCAGTGCAGCCATCTTGAAGGGATCCCGTCGACTCACAGAAGTTTAACTTTATTTCTCCTGTCACTGACTCTCCTTTAGTAAAGACCAATTATATATTTAGCATACTGTCATTAGCTACCACCGAAAGTAGCTAAATCTGTTTCACTGTGCATATCAAAGTAATGGTAACCAGATTTTAAAAACTTCAGATGCCTTAGAAATAGGAGATAAAATGTCTCCCATTGAAGGATCTGTTATAACTTTAGAGCAGGAGAGAACCTGTAATTAATTAATGGCTTTGAAAGTAGTAAACAGTCAACATCATTCTTCCTCTAAAGATAAAGCTACTTAGGGAAAAAAAGCATTGGCAAACCCAATTGGTCGCTCTTATGCAAGAGCTGTTGTCTTTGCCAAAGTGTTTTAGCCATGTTGTACACCAGTGTGGCTGCTGTTCAGCATGGCTAAATGTTTGTGACCCAGAGGAGAGTGGTGTGGTTGTCATAGAGTGGAATGGCGAACAGTGGAGTAGAGTGTCGTGGAGTGGCATAGAGTGTTTTGCATTGGAGTTTCATAGAGTGGAGTGGCGTATAGTGCAGCGGCATAGATTAGAGTGTTGCATAGTAGAATACAGTGGCATAGAGTGCAATGGCAGAGTGCATTGGCGTAGAGTGTTGCAGAGTATAGTGGCGTAGGGTGTAGTGGCATAGAATTCAGCGGTGTGCAATGCAGCATAGTAGAATGCAGTGGCGTAGATGAGAATGGTGCTTAGTAGAATATAGTGGCGTAGAGTAGATTGTTTCAGAGTAGAGTGAAGTGGTGGAGGGTAGAGTGGCATAGAGTAATGGCATAAAGTGGTGTAGAGTGCAGTGGTGCAGAGTAGATTAGAGTGGCTTACAGTGGATTGGCATAGAGCGCAAGGGCGTAGAATAGAGTGCATTGGTGTCGAATGCTTTGGCGTAGAGTTGTAGAGAGTGGAGTGTGGAGTGGCGTAGAGTGCATTGGCATAGAGTAGTGCTGTAAAGTAAAGAAGCGCGCATTGGCATAAAGTGCAGTGGTGTAGAGTGCAGTGCCATGGTGTAAAGTGGAGTGTGTAGAGTGCAGTGGCGTGGAGTGGTGCAGAGTAGAGTGGCGTAGAGTGAAGTATGCATGCCGTGGTCTGCCATTAGTCAACACATTTTAAGTTCAAATGACCATTACATTTGCACAGACCTACACGTTTACTAATAAAACTATACAGCACGCAAACAATATTGTGTGTAAATGGCATTACCCAGTGTATTGATTTGTTTTGATCATATTAAAGTATTTGTTTCCAACACACTTCAGAATGAACAAAAGCGTGCTTCATTTGTGCTTTGCTAATTCTGATATATTCTGAAATACTTTCATAGTTCGTTTAAATGTTGTCGTGTGCTAGAACAAAACCGTTTCCTCTACCCCCAATATCCAGCATGATTGTCACATTTATCCTTTCACTTTGAAGTCCAAGAAAGATAAACACCAAGCTCCCTCAGAAGACCGAACCTGACCTTTCCTCTCAGTCTTTGAATGCACAGCAAAGTGACAAGATACGAACAAGATTTACAGGGTTGTTTATAGAGCACTCGTGGAAAAATACAAGAAGCGGTAGTGTGAAAAGGCTTGGCTCCTTGTTATGGACGAACTGAACCCGGACAGCCTAAAACAAACAAAACCAGCAAATAGAAAGCCAGAATATGTGAGCTACAAACCACAAAGCCAATGGTAAGGAACCAGCAGAATGCATTTCCAGGGAGGTTTCTGAATGTCCCCGAGATGTCTTTAGTTAACTAGACAGCAATGCTGTCTGGTAGGCTTCGACCTAAAAAGAATATTGAATCGGAGCACAACAGTAGGCTGTTTTTCTATAGCCAAAGCTGCAACCGAGGACAGTGACTCTTTGAGTAATCAAATTTTGACAAAGGAATCAAATGACACATTGATGGCAAGTATTTCAAGCTGTTCTAATGATACAATCATTATAGTGGCACAAATGAATAATTGACCAAAAACTGAACAAGACACAATTTCCAACGCTGAATCACTTTATGGCAGAGAAGACTGTGCATTAAATGACCTCAACCAAGGTTCTTGGGTCAAAATTATTAGCTCCCTTGATTGATCATGTATTCAACAAAACATAGAAAAGGCTATGAAGCAGAAAGAGGTGCTAAATAAATACCATAAGTCAAAAACAGATAAGGAGTTGGAACAGATAAAGATAATACACCACAATCATATTCAATCTTGACAGCAGTGGTTCAGTTTAGTGACACTTTGACAAGAATCTCTGATTCCTTAATTAATCAATCCAAAATAATAGAGCAAATGACCGTCCTTACAGACATAGCTAAATATGTGAAAACACCTTGATTGAGCCTACTTGTCCCAAAAAACAAACAAATGATCAACAGACGATTAGAATCTTTTATGGAAAAAAAGTGTCTTTCGAGAATGGCTGACATCTACAACTTATAAAAATAGCAGCTCCATTGCAGACACTAATTAATAGAAATCAATCTGTACTTCGTCCATGCGCCACATAAAGAATGGAACTGACGCAGGGACTGCGCTGCCGAATTAGAAGGCAGTTAAGAAGAGTGATAATGATGCTGAGAAATGGTAAGTAACGGGCGGTCTGAAAGCCCCTTTTAAGATTAAATTTCTTTTTTTTAAGATAGAATAGGTCGCCAAGCAACAGCAGCACATGTGCGCTCCTTTCAGGCTCGACCTAAAAAGTGCGTAAAGACTAACCCAAATAGCTATTGACTTGTTGTGCTACTAAACGCAAATGGCAGGATGTTTGCAAAATATCTTCTGTATCTTGCACATTAGCCTTTTGAGTAATTGGGTGGATTCTGGTGCCTTCAAGGTATATTCTCACTCTCTTGGCCACTGCCAGTTTCCAAGATTGTCCAAGCCCCTGTCGCCCACAAGCCAGACTTAAGGTCAGGTGACCATGACACTCCCTTTCCTATATGGAGAATACAGATTGTGCTGCATGAGCGCACTGTGTGTCTAAGGCAGGGTTGTTTGCACCTGGAAGTGCCAGGACATTTTATTAAACCCACGGCTCTCCCTTCTTTCCCTCCCACACCCTATCCAGCATCCTGTCACTCAACAAGCTGTAACACGAACACACTTCCCAAGTGCATTTTTGTGTTGTCAAAAGGAGCAGGTTACAAATGATAAATTAAAAATTCATTCCTCTTACGCATACTCTCATGCTCCATATACACATTACTCACCATAACTACTCAGCATACATATTCTGCAGGCACACCATACCATCCTTTGCCCAGTGCACTCTTTTTTTTAAAAACATTTTATTAAACAAGTGCTCAATCGACCATATTGTGACGTAGAACAATGCACAATAGCGTAGATCTTTCGGTCCCAAAAAGAAAAATTACAATATCTGATTAAAGATGTGGGTAACATAGTCTGACTTGTCCCGATAGTCAGTGGACAATGCCCCCCCCCCCCAATAACTGGACCACTGGAAAGGTACACCTTTAACATCCACAACTTCATTGATGGTCTTATACCCTGGTAACCCTGCTATTCCCCCCCAAAAAAACTTTTCCCATTTGGGAGGACAGCCCCTGGTAAGGTACACGGTGTGCTCCAGCCCGCTGACCCCAATCAAGGTCCGCTTCCCAGTCTGCTACACGAGCCGGGTGTACTCTTAAACTCGTCCCTGCCTCTCACTCCAGCCTGCTCCCCACTGCACTGTGTGCAACAGGAGATGGTATACCTTCGGATAACGACCTCAGCCTTTTATAGTTCTTAGATTGCTCTATGCCGTGTGTGAAAAGCTCAGCTATTCATTCCTTTGTGATTGAGGGGGTCCTAAGTATCATAATTTTAATAAATAGAACTTGGAAGTCTCACATGGGGCATCTTGAGAGCTCTGTTGCCTACCTACAGGCATCATGCACCCTTCTTCACATACTCATTTACACTACCATACCTCATCCAGTTTTCAATAACCTGTACTCCCGTGGCCACACTCGTTATGCATATTTCCTTTTTTTTTTTTTTTTTTAAATCTCTTTTATTCAGTTTTTACATCAACAAGAATAATAACATTCACAATCACCAGGCTATGAGTAATACCGGCAGGGCTTGGTAAGCAGTAGATGCAGTGTGCAATATTTAAAAAAAAAAAAAAAAAAAATTGTTTTAAAAATTTTATTAATCTTTTATAATATGAAGGATGACAGTCAACATGACTTATGATTACAGTACACGATAAGGGGTAAGCCTTTTTTCATTGCATGGTAATATGGCAGTATTTGCCGCTGGTACGTTTATAAAAACTTTACATCAGTTGTAGCACATTGCAAAGCATTACAGTGAAATACGTTTAGTCTCGTCACACACCCATTAATCACTGTCAGCAGGGATCGATTCTTCCCGTGGGGGTTCACATATGTTGCCTCTAAATACATTCCATCTACCCCACACCCCCGACCACTTCTTGGGGCACCCCCTATGCATATAGACTGCTCTTTCCGCCACCATTGCACTGTCCATAGCTCCATTGTCTGTATGTGGGAAGCAGCCCCGTGCCCCAATTCTGGGCTATATTACGTTTCGCAATTATCATCCCTAGCGCCGCCTAGTCCTGCATCCTCAAGTTCAGGTCCGTAGGTTCCAAAATATTGAGGAGACACCTTTTCGGTTCTGGCGGGACATCAGCTCCACCTACCCGTGAGATCGTGTTCATAATCGTCTCCCAGTAGGGTGTGATCTGCGGGCATTCCCATAAAATTTGGTAAAATGTACCTGGCAAGCCACATTGCTGTAGGCATAGGGGCGTGGGCGTTCGGCCTAGTCGGTGCATTGTGATACGTGTGTAATACATGCGATGGAGGACTTTTAGCTGTACCAATTTGAGTTTGGAGGAAATCGCCACCTCTCGCGGAGACGCGAGTCCCTCCTGCCAGTCTGTTTCGTCCAACTCCCCTACGTCCGCTTGCCATCGTTCCCTTAGGGTCGCTGTGGGGTCTGGTTGATTGTTTATTAATTTGCAATAGGTTTGGGAGATGGCCTTCTTGCGCATGTGATCGGTAAGGAGTCTGTCCTCTAACGGCGAGGCCTCTGGTAGCTGTGTTCCTGGTGGAATAGTGCTCGTTAGTGCGTGTCTGACCTGTATATATCGGAACATTTCAGTTGGCGCCAGGCCATACGCTTCTCGTAATTGAGCAAACGCAATGACCTCCCCCTTTTTCCACAGGTCTCCTATCTTGGAGATACCGATGAGGTCCCACTGTCTAAACCCCTTGGTGTTGCATAGTTTACCTAGCCGTCGAGTTTCCCAGAGTGGTGTAGCCTGTGTTAGTGTTCCTTCCCATCCCAGTGCTCGCTGCGCGCTGTGCCAGACTTGAACAGTGTGTGCTGTCGGACCCGTGAGGGTATTTTTCCCCCTTGACTTAATGTACAGGGCACCCATAATGCGCTCAGTCGGAAGGACATATCTATCCATGCGGTAAGCTGGCTCCTCCTGTGAAGTATGTAACCATTGGTTTATAACCATAAGTTGTGAGGCCCAGTAGTACAATTTTATGTTAGGCAAAGCAATCCCTCCATCGTACCACCCCCGAACCAGTTTGTGCATTGCTGTGCGTGCAGGTTTCCCATCCCATAGGAGAGTAGTGATTTCAGAGTCAATCGCCTTGAAATATGTGGGGGGGACCGGGAATGGAGTGTTCTGCAGGGCATATAAGAATCTGGGTAATGCCATCATTTTAAAGAGGGATGCTCTTCCCAGTAATGTCAGCGGTAGTGACCTCCAATGTTTCACATCCCGGCGAAATCTTTTTAATGGTTCCATGAGTTTTTCCTCGATAAAATGCGCAGGTTGGGGCGTGATGTACAGCCCGAGATATCTAAACCCCCTGGTCGCAATTTGTAGTTCACAGCCCAGCGGAAGTCTCGGAGCGGGGCCGTGCAAGACATATAGGAGTGATTTCGCCCAATTGATGGTGTATCCAGAAACCTTCCCGTACGCAGCGCAAATGTCGAGTAGTCTAACAATAGAACGCGCCGGGGATGCCATATACAGTAGCACATCATCCGCATACAATGAAATGCTGTCTTCCCATCCCATTGCCCACCTCAGCCCAGGGATCACCGGATCTTGCCATATCCATGTCGCCAGCGGCTCCAGTATTAATGCAAAGAGGAGCGGCGACAGGGGGCAGCCCTGTCGTGTACCCCTTCCCAGTGAGAAGTCTCTCGATATGTGCCCATTCGCCACCACCTGTGCCAGGGGTTTGGTGAATAGTAGTTGGATCCACGCGCAAAATTTGGGGCCAAAACCCGCCCGTTGCAGGACCGCGAATAGAAATGGCCATTCGACGAGGTCGAATGCCATACGAGCGTCTAAGGAAAGAATTACGGCATTCTCCTGTATGGTGGGTATGCGTGCCATGACGCCGCACAAGCGACTTAGATTGAGCGCCGTGTTACGGCCCGGCATGAATCCGGATTGGTCCGGATGTATCAGCGTGGCCAGGTGTGGCTGCAGACGGAGTGCTAATGCTTTAGCCAAGATTTTAGCCTCTGCATTCATAAGTGAAATCGGCCGATATGACGTGCAGTCTTGTGGTGGTTTACCTGGTTTGTGTATTGCGACAATCGTTGCTAGGCGCTGATCTATTGGTAGCTCTCCTTTGTCTAGGCTATCATTGTACATGTTAAGCAAATGGGGAAGGAGAGGTGTGGCTACCTTTTTGTAAAGTTCTACAGGTATTCCGTTGGGTCCCATAGCCTTCCCTGTGTGTAGTGCGCCCAGCGCTAGAGCCAGCTCATCTGTCGTTAGGTCATTCTCTAAAGCTTGTACTGCAGTGTGCGGCAGCATGGGAAGTCGGACGTCGTGGAGAAAGGCCAGGTTGTCTTCTATGGTCGATGTGTTTGTGGGTGTATATATTTTCTCATAATGGTCCGCTAGTGTGTTTACTATCTGCTGTGGGTCTGTGGTGGTAGTTCCATCATTTAATTGTAGTTGCGTGACCCATCGACTGGCCTTCTCCCGCCTTTCTAACCAAGCAAGGAGCTTGCCCGTCTTGTCCCCTGCTTCATATATCGTGTGCTGTGTTGCTGTGTTCCTGGCTTTGGCCGCTTCCCATGCATACGCCCTGTACTCCTGTTGCGCTAGATGTCATTGGTATTTGTGGCATGTTCGCTCTCAGCCCAGGACACTCCCTGTTCCGTTATGCATATTTCTTGAGTGCACTCTCATCCGGGAGGGGTGTCCTGGCGCTGATCAACCCAGATCAACATACCCTGCGTCTGACACGTCCCTTTCTCTTTCACAGACCCCTCCATACACTTAAACTGCACATCACAAATCGCAGTAAAAATACTCCCTTTCCTTTTCTCTTTAAATCATGAAAATGGGGACACCACTGAATTGCAGACAGCTGTCCAAATTCACATCCCATGAAAGTGTACACAACCAGCTACAACTAAGTGCTTCCTTGCATACGAAATAAGACCTGGATCTCTGTACCGCCGTTTCTTATTACATATCGCCTACCACAAGTCAAAACCCATCCCATTGGCACATAATTTTCAATTTGGCAGAGCACATACTGCTATAAACTAGGAACTGGGAGTGGTGGGGAACCACTGACCAGTCCTAGAGGGTGGAGATGTCCTTTCACCTTTTGGGAAGGAGAGGGGGGATACGCCCTCCCAAACTGATTACACAAAACTCGCAGGTATCCCACTTAGTGTCACAGCAACTTGTTGTGATGAGGGAGTGCTCACACTAGCTAGACTCCGCCTTACTGGGCGCTGTAAAGGAAAGACTTCCTTTTCTTTAAATAACCCTCACACACTCTAGTAGTGGCATGCTTTATCATTGGTTCACCCTGACTCCTAAAGGTCAGGGTGGGCTCAGCCATGTTCCAGGGAGCTCTTATAAGAAAAGTACCAGGGGGCGTAACTACAGATTAAAAATCTCTCAATCGCTCTAAGATATCCCTTTATTCGTGGAGTTGTCAGGGACGATAAAACTAAATAACAAGGGGTGTTTAGGATTCAGTGGTCCTATGGCACTTCATTGACCAACATGTTTGAGCCCTACTCTCACAGGCCTAAACCGGTCCGGGGCTTCCATCAGGGTGATATGGCAATATGTATCACCTCTCCAGTTTTACAGCTCTGGGAGGGTTATTTAAAGAAAAGGAAGTCTTTCCTTTCCCGCACCCAGTGACGCAAGTCTAGTTAGTACGAGCACTCCCAGCCACCCCACACTCCCCATCACGGCACGTTGCTGTGACACTAGGTGGGATACCTGTGAGTTTTGTGTAATTAGGGCACATACTGCTTCAGCTACTAAGCCTGACTAACTTCACCTACTTTGAACCTAACACTAAACTCCAATCGAAGCTTGCACACCCTGTCCCAACACCCCTAACCCATAAAGTTCTCTTCTCACACAGCTTCGACACAACACACACCACCAAACAGCCCACATTCCACAAACACATTTTGAACTCCACAGCAGCCACTACAGCTCTAATATCTATGCATCCCGATAGTCAATATACACAGCACCAACTCTTAATTCACCCATGTCCTAGACTGAGCAACCAGGCAATACTTGCATGGATGGCGAACTTGAAGGCTGGAGGGAGGAGCGAGCCTGCAACTTCACGCTTAATAGCGCCTAGGACCCCCGCAGCGCGGGACGCGCACTTTGCTTTGTGGCCAGCGGCTGGGGGACCCCATGTTCCAGCATCCTTTGCTCTCCCAGGAGGGAGGAGCGAGCCTGCAACTTCGCGCTTAATAGCACCTAGGACCCCCGCAGCGCGGTGTGCGTGGGCCGCGCCCGGGCGAAGCCTGTGCCAAGGGCGGGCTCGTCCTTGCCCGTCACTGACCGGAGAAGGCCGGGCTGGGCCACCCCCCTGACGCCCCCTACAAGGTACTGTTATTGATTTGCCCGTTGTTCAGGTATACGCGACCGTATCAGGACTTTACCATCCTACTACTATAGATTGGGTTGAGTGTTCGAACACTTGCTGCACCTGTGACCTGCAACTGAACTAGAGCAGCGTACTCTCTCCCATTACTATTCTGGGCTCATATTTCCGGACTACCCGATCATCTTGTTATTACGATTGTTGTTGCCTGTTGTTTATTTATACTTTATCCGGTATAGACCGGAGTGGCTGTTTTGCCATTTTTGGAAAGTATGGGTAGGCGCAAAACAGCTAATATTCCGCCAACATGTGATACTGGTCGGGCAACCATTGACTCATACCTAGAGATGCAGTAAATGTGATTACCCAGGAGATCGACAATGTCGAACGTCGCCTTTCAATTGGTGGAGGGTCTGGGTGCGGGAGTGGGGCCCCTGTTATACCAAATGATACTACGGTACTACCCCCAGCAAGTGAGTGTGCAATTGGGGGTGATAATGGCTTGGGGGCTACTGATAATACGAATACCATACTAAACTGCGAGATAATACCATCTCCTAGTATAGCTTCCGTTAGCCCCCCTTCTCCCAAAAGGAAAAGGAAATGTAAAAACACCACTGTAGCGACGAAAGCTTCTAAAGGACCACGTACACTCAAGCCTCCTGTCCCCTCTGGCAAAGATATTGGGTTTACCCCAGGAGATTTTGGAGGAAGTCAATGGGCACCACTATTGGCAGGGATTACTTCCAGACTTGAAGCTTTCTTGGCCCCTGTCATAGAGAAGCTAGAGGCTCTAGCAATCGAAGTATCCAAGCTTGGGCTACATCACCATATACCCCCGATAGGACAACCTAAAGAGGGTTATATTAGGGAGCCCGTACTTAATGCATGCATACCAACACCCGCTCCAATGGTTAATCCCATATCTTTAAGCATTACGCCAAGTGATACAGGAGCTATTTCTGGTGGTATTCCCAGGGATCACATGCAACCAGTGAATCCTAGACCAAATATGTTGCAGGTCCCTCATGGGAATACAAATAGCACAATATATGGTGGAAATATACAAGCCCCACTGGCAGGAGAGGACAGCGATATCAACTCCAGGGCAACCAGTACTACTATTCACCTACCACCTGAATGTGTACCCTATGTGGCAGTTATAGTTAATGTTCCTCCCTTACGCCAAGGTCAAACAGAAACTCATGACTCTGAAGAATAGAGTGATTCACTGGCTTAATAGGTACTCTTATTTCCCAGCCGGGAATGCTAACGATATCTTGCTTGTCAGGAGAGTGCACTGGATAGGCCCCTTGAGGAAAAACTATGCGGGGGACTGTATTATAATTAATTTTAGGGATCCCAGATGCGCTAAGGGTGTCCTTACGAACTGGGTGCACAACCTCAATCTTAACCCCGAATGCAATATGTTGTTGCAGCCTTTGGGCTACTTCTACAGGCATCTTAGGTCTCCCGCCCCTGAGATGAGTAGAGGTAATCCAATAGGCAACCACTCTGCATTAGTACATCCTTCGTCCCAACCCATGTTGGTATCTAATAGATTCGAGGTATTGGGTGACATCCAGGATATCGATTGACTTGTTACAGGAAATCAATCTTATGAATTAGCTACCTCTCCCATTCCTTGTAATAATATGCTGGATTCCACATACGTGACAACCGCTATTTTTTTCCATCTCTTGTAACGCAGTGGCTCCTACATGTGTGACACCCACTAGATCTAATTCACTGCAATCTAGTGGGATTGGCCAGAGTAACGACAGAGGGAGTATTAATATCCCTGTAACCCCTTCATTGCTATATGGAAATGAAGCAACCCCTATTCATATCAAATCTGCTATGAACAACCAACCATTTTTCTGTTGTAGTGATTCTGGTGAAGATGGAGGTTACAGAATTGCGACCTGGAATGTAGGGGGGTTGGCAAAAAAACAGGGTAATCCAGTATGGGCGGAGTTTGTTAATGGCTTGGATATATTATGTATCCAAGAAACATGGAGTACCGAGCCTATCCATTTCGAGGGCTTCATGTCATACTGGCTGGAGGCTGTGCCATCGTCAATGGGAAGAGCAAAAGGGGGACTCACGGTCCTCATATCAAATAAACGCCCAGTAAGGCTCAAGAGGCAGATAACTATTGATTCCCACTCTTTAATTCTTTGGTTAACCTTTAGGAATGGCCGGGATATTATTTTGGTTAATTTTTATAATAATGTCTTCAACAATACTCAGGGCATTAGCTCTTGACGGGGATTGGAAACCTTACTTAAACCCATCGCTAGTAGTTTTATATTAATATGGGTCAGAGATTTTAATATTCATACATGCCCACTTTCCACTACTCTGGTCTGTGGGGTGTCTAATGAGTTAGGGAACGACTATTTACATTGCCCCCATAATGATTATGGGAAACGATTGAATTCTATGATATTCAAGATTGATTTAAAATTACTAGAAGGTGCCTGTGACAGTAAGGGGAATTTAATTCCAACGTTTTCAGGGAGGGACTCAGCGACGGATATCGACCACATTTTAATATCTGCTAATGCGTGCGGGTGGTGCACTTCACCACGGGTAGCTTCCCCGGGTCTCAGCGACCACAACTGCATAATCCTGTCTGTCTTTTTTTGGGGCAGGCGCAGTATAATAGCTCATAGGTGTGTTACTGATATTGTACCAACTAGGCTCAATGGGACGCGTATTAAGTGGAATGGAGCGGACCAGACTAAATTCCTGTATGATATTTGCACTATAGGTTCTGATTTTATTACGAATTGCCTAGATGATGTGGCTACTCCCAATCAGATTTTTGACAATTTTATTGGTATTACTACCTCAATAGATACCCTCCTAACTCGCCCAATAAAAACAGGGTCTAACAAATGTAAAGGCTGGTTTAACCATGCATGTACCATCATTACCAGGGATTTGAAGCAGGCCCTTAGTAAACGACCGAGAGATAGCCTACTGGTTAAATCTCTTAGATTTAAACAAAGAGAGGTACTTGTAGCAAGGAAAAAAGAATTGCAGGAAATAGCCTGGTCAAAACTGACTCAAGCGGCGGAGACAAGGGACAGTAGGTTATTTTGGGATACTGTTAACACGCCTTTCCTAAAGGACGATTCCCTTCCTGACTTACTGTCGCATGTCACCTGCGAGGCATGGGTGGTGCACTTTACGAGTATTTTTAATCCCCCTGTAGCAGAACTGGTGCCCACTCTAAAAAGGAGACAGTTCGTAGATCCACCTTTACCCATGGATATTACCTTACAGGAAGTGGTCTGGGCACTGAATGAAAGCAAAGGGGGGAAAGCACCGGGCCCTGATGGGGTACCAGTGGATGTTTTTAAACAAAGTGTTAGTTTATGGGCGCCAATTTTAACTAGAGTTATAAATATGGCTGTAGAATCAACACCTCCGCCTACTTGGGGTGCATCTATTATAGTTCCTATCCATAAGAAGGGCAATAAATCAGACCCCAAAAATTACAGACCAATTTCATTGTTAGACTCGTTTGTTAAAGTGATGAGCAAGGTACTACTCAAAAGATTAGAAGAATGGGCATGTGACTGTTCGATTCTCCCACCTGCGCAGTTTGGTTTCCGGAAAGGTCTAGGGACTATAGAGCAATGCGTGAATCTTGACCTACTTATAGGCAAGTATACTCGTGCCAAAGGTGGAAGATTATATCTTTGTTTCGCTGACTCGAGCAGCGCTTTTGATCTAGTAGATCATTCCATTCTTTGGACTACCTTGCTCGGTATGGGTGCCCCTAGACCAATTGTGAGCTTCCTGGCCAGACTGTATGAGAACTTGGTAAGCAACGTACGTTATGGTTCTCTGGGAGAATGCACTAATAACTTTATAGTTAAACGTGGCATTCGACAAGGTTGTGTTTTAGCCCCTATTTTATTTTCGTAATTTATTAATGGGGTGGATCAGACTCTGCAAACTGTCCATGCTGATGTCCCACAGGTGGATGGTCGCCCCATTCCGCTACTACTGTACGCAGATGATGCGGTCCTGCTGGCCAGGACCCCTCTGGGGTTGCAACGTCTAATGGATGCTTTTGGGGATTTTATTGTTGCACGGAAACTGGTCATAAATAAAAGTAAAACTTACACAATGGTATGTGGGACCAGGGTTAAAAAATGTATATCATTCCGTTTGGATAAATCACCAGTGGCTTCTGTTGATTCATTTTGTTACTTGGGCATTACCTTTTCTGGTAATGGCTCTTGGACTCGAGAAATCATTAATGTTAAGAGTAAAATGGACAAAAGTACACATGGCATTTTTAGATTTTCTGCTAAACTGGGCTCCAGACCAGTTAAGGAGATGACTGAAATTTATAAGGCAAGGGTTTTATCTATTGCAACATATGGGGCTAGTGTCTGGGGTTACTTTAATAGCAAAGTTTTGCAGACTAAGGAAAATGGTTTCCTTAAACGCCTGCTTTGTCTGCCTACCTCGGCTTCATCTGAGATTATTCACAGAGAAGTTGGATTACAGTACCTCTCAGATGTAGTCGCATCACGCCCCCTATTGCTTTGGTATTCTATATGGTCCAAAGATGAAACCAGCTTTACCAAAGCCATTATCCAAGACTGTCTTAAATTGGACAACGCTATGATGATCCCTTGGCTAAGCTATATTAATTCACTGTATAGCAAAATGTTTAACATGTCAATCCAGACTGACCCCCTACAAGTTTTATCATTTAGTAAACTATCCATCAGAGAAACTTATATGAATAATAGGAGGGAAACTCGGGTAGCTAGTGAGAATAAGAAACCATCAGTTATGTTTTATCTAACGCTTAACCGTGTAGAGGGCTGCCAGGATTATCTGACCTACATACACAAGCCCATGCATCGTTTTGTCCTAGTCAGACCAAGATTGGGTATTGTCCACCATCTGGTTGCTTTTCCCATAATGAAATCCTGTCCCTCTGACACGTTTCCGTGCCCATGCGATGGACGAAGTAAACCGAGCACCGTGCAATTTGTTGTATTGCAAATTTTATTCTGGTTTTAGAATTTATTATCTTAAACCACTTCTGCTCGCATTTGGTGGTGGATCACATCTTGCTGCAGCAAAATTTTTGTCCGAGCTCAGTGATGCTAGGGTCTGTTTTAATGTGGCGCTTTTTATTATAAATGCACTTAATATACGTAAGAGTAGAATTGTTCCCATGGAGTGTTGAATTCTTCAGGGCCGACGTTTTGATGTAATTGTATTATCTTTTTAATGTCATTTTACGAGTTTTTTATGTTATGAACTACTTGCGATGTGTGTATTTCATGTATACTTTTATGGTTGTTTTTTACACACCGAATAAAGTTTAATGAATTGAATTGAAATTGGCTGCTTTCTTACGTTGTGGGCAGAGGAGGTTGACGGTACAGCTGAAGTGGAAATAGCAAGGAAACCCTTTCATCTCCAGCAGTATGCCTGATGAACTATTGTGGGTGTGCCTGATATCTTAGCAAACCTGTAACGTGTTAAAATTGGGGACTAAGATAACTAAGGGCTTCTTGAGGTACATTTAGGATCACAATGGAAAGCGGTCTCTTTCCTCTCCCATTAGCACAAACCATTACCTCTTAAAAGTAATGTTTATCCAATGAAGACGCCACTCTATGTACCAGCGAGGAATCCATCTTGTCTGTAACAGATGCTACTTAGAATAACTCTAAGCTCAATTACCCTTTACCTGATGCATAAATATATATGAATTACAGAGCATAATGTTCTTTTCACTTTTCTCTATGGTATTTATTTTATTTGTTTTTGTTTACTACTTTTGCAGTTGGGCCATTTCAGAACACTAATTTTAAAAAAAATCATATCCTTGGTAGGAAAACTGTACTTGTCTCCTATTTCACACTTAATTTATTGTAATACAGCTGCATATTTTTCCTAAATGTAATATCAAGTTTTATGTCAACTAGTCACTGGTTTTCAGTGACAGATAAACAGACATACTTACCTTGGAAACACACTTAGCACAATTTTAGACATACCTTCGGAACATATTTAGATCACACAATTTTTACCACCGTTTAGATGGGGAAATTAACCCATTAACTTAAAAGCGTAAGTCACTTCTAACGCATCATTTCGTGCTATGCCGTTGCACATTGCCTGTGCTAATTAGTTGCCCACTTGGTGTATTGGGACTGGCGACCTGATGGTGATTATGCTGTTTTATTAATACGTTTCTCACATAACCTAGCCCCAGAAGAGAGATGGAAGATGAAAAGTGGCGTAGAGTTTCTAAGGAAAGCAAAATAAGTAAAATCGCGGGCTAGTTTTTCGAGGGTGTAAGAGAAGGTATTAAACTCTCGAAGGACAGAGAGTGAGAGAAAGATGGAGAAGTGACTATGAAAAAGTTAACCTACTGTGGACAAACATTGCTCCTGGGTCCTGTAGAAGGCTCTGTAGTTTAGGAACATTCCACTGCTCCCATTTTTTAAGTGAACTTAATACTTGTAGCTTATTTTTAATAAAGTTGAAAAATACACAGTTTGGCTCTTTTTTGACAATCATTTTCTGGCACACCCGGGGGCTAAAATTGGGGGCCAGAGGGAGTGGCTGAGAACGACTTGATTTTCTTCAACTCCCCTCCAAAATCTCTGAGAGTCAGACTTGCATGGTGCTATTCGTATGACATTTTTCTTTTGCAAAGGCTTGGGCTTGCCTATGTTGCCCCATTCAGAATGTCCTACCCACTGAACTATAACAGTACAGGCACTACTGAAACCCAGCAGACTACCAACCACTTGCTGCAACACACTTCACATCAGATAGCAATGTAGCAAGCCCTGCTATTCTTATCATTAGCTGAGCAAACACCCTCACCATGTCCACTATCACATAAAAGGACCAAACAGGGTTGACAATGGATCACACACCACAGATGCCATCAGACCTATCCATCTTAGCAGACTAAACACAACTAGCCACTCCACTCAAACATTGCGTATGCCACCTATAGGATTGTGCCTTAGACCAACTGCCCCAAAACATATACTTCCAAAAGCCTTCCTCCGACTTCTGTTGATAAATAGCATGTACAACACTCTGTAATGTAACCTCCCTCTCCCCTTGGCTTACATGCGTACAAACATTACATAGCCTCATGAACTGTGAAACCGGTTTCTGGAAAAAATATATTTATAGCGACAGCATAGCCGTAAATACCAATGCACACCACCAACTTCTCACAAAACTGATCACTTGCACCTCTGACCCAATTTAACTTTGCATTGCCCCAGTATACTCCGCTATACTGCATTTCCGATCTCTTCTCAACACACCATTTTCATCACACCTGTTTATAGGCACTCTTTTTTTTTTTTTTTGTGGCTTGAACCCAAAACCAAGCAAAACTTTGAGCGCACTTCAGTGCTACGTGACCTTCTGGCTGTGCAGTCCCGCAGAGAGAACATCCACACACACCCAAGTCAACTCCTTGAGGAAACACCTGTGGTAATTACCTTCATGAGCTGTAATCCTCAATTTCTGTCATATGCTGACAATACCCAGGTACTAGTGAGGGTTACCTCGCACCTTGACGAATTTGACAGTCTTTTTACTTGTCTAGTTAAAGTGTAAGAGATACCTCTGGTTGCAGTTCTTCAGTTTTACCCCCTACCCACAAAAGTATGTGTTGAAGAGTTTAGTTTAAACGTCCCTAATCTGTTTAACCACCTAATCACCATAAAACATACAATAAAAATGTTTGTTTTAAAGTTGATGAAGCCACAGCAATGGATCCGCAAGTTCTATCCGTGTGCAAATATATTAATTCAACTGTATGACATCATATATATTATAGACAATGTTCTTTCGACGTCCAGCCTAATCACTCAATCCATAGTTTGTTCACAACGTTGTTATGGTATTAGTTTTATATTTAGTTCTCTCCAAAACGCTGAGGGGAAAACTGCAAAAAGTTCAAAATGCGGATATCTGAAAAAGGAATCTTGTTAAGAGGCCTCTCTTATTGGAAGCAAGAGTCAAATTATATAGGTTTGATGTCTCATATTGAAATAAAAAGAAGCCAGTGTACATATGTACTAGATGAGGCATTAAGTGGGCACATCTGCCTCTTATCTTTGTCACCTGTCCCTCAAACAGTTACTGGGGAACGATTAATGTCACAAGACTACCCTGTCCATTTTGCTAGCTATGGATGAGCTCATTAGAAAAGGAAGTGGCTATATGTATGTTTAATATTACTTTCATAAGCGGGTTAGTATTTACTTGACATTGGCTAGAGGCTGAGCCTCCTGGCCATATGCAGTGTAGGAACAGGATTATCGACTGTACATGGGTTTAGTTTTGACAATAAGAAAAAGATAACTGGGAAGCTGGATGATGGATGGCTGCTCACCAAGAGTTGTCAATGAAGCTCCTTATGTTACACGCTCTTTAAATATTTGTAGTTTATTTTTTAGATTTATCTTGTATGCTTATGCATTATGTATGTTTTGTTTGGGCGTGATGACGCTCTGTTACACATTCTTTTTGTTCATCTTCCTCTCTTTGTAACTATGTATATTTTGTGTTAATGTTTCCGCTTGAACTCCCAATAAAAGTATTTAAAATGAAAGCAAAGAAGCACTGTGTCAAGCAGATTATTGAAGTCCTGTCCCTTAAATTATAAGTGACACCGGGTTGTAATTGGGTGGACAATCTATACGTCGAAAAGGATTGTGAAGTGATAATTATCTATTGATAACATAAATTAGTACTTTTTTAAAAATAAGTAGACTACAAACTTGACGTTCAAAGACGTATAGCAGCATTTTAGAGTATTGTATGGTACAGGGAGTATGACTTGAATACTATTTTCTAATAAAGATAAACTTCATGGACGATTGTGATAACTGTTTGTTGTTTTTTTATGAGTTGCTGACTCTACTAAACCACACATCTTTAAGCTAAGATATTGCAAGACTAAAAATGTCCTATGATATTGGGGGAACATGTCATCCAAAATATTGTGATCAACAGTGGTTTCCATACAAAAACCTCAGAAAAACACACTACTAAAGTCACTACACCTGCAGGAAGATCCACATGCATGTGGGAAAAAGAAATAGCAGTTTAAGTACTTCATTAATGTTTTAAAATCCAGAGTAAATCAAACGTTTAGCCAACTGTTTCCCTTATGATACTTTTTTCTCTGTCCTCTTTAAGGTCTGAAGTGTTTTTGCATCATGAATAAAATGGCTATAAATTGAAACCAGTTTATGGTTCCTTAGCTTAATGTTACTGCTGGCATTTTCTTAGTTATTTTTGTATTAGCAAATATGCGACCTGGAATCAGTAGCTGGGAGTGGCACAGAGGTGGGAAGTCAAATGGCAGGGAAAGCTGTCCAGAGACTCACACAAAAAATAAATAAAGATATGAGACGAGAAGAGAGGTAGGGAATTCAAATCCAATTGGAGCTGCTCTGGAAGGTGTAGAGTTAAGTAAATTAGGAGAAGCCAGGGAATCTTGCCCTTCGCTGCCCCCAGTTCCCCATTCCCACCAAGGCTTCCAGTTTGCCTGTATTTCACTGATTGTTCTGAAATGTTGTTTAACTTTTATCAGCATGTATCTTAGGTAGATGGATGGATATCCTAGACAAATCAATATGCCTTGCACTGCTAACTAGTTGTCTTCAAAACTTATATCTGTTAATCAAATGGAACCACTGGAAAACGGGTGGAATCCTACTGCTTATATGTTCAACGAAAGAAAATACTAAGCCTGTAGAACAGTCTTTCTTTTGTTGTGGCACTTCTCTGGGTCAACCTGTTCCAAGAGTTACACCTAATATTCCTCAGAAAGAGGCTACATTCCCCCTTTACCTTTGGCTTGATAATGTTTATTCTGGGGTCTTCATTACGAGTTGTGTTTTTTACACGTGGAGTGCTAACTCCAGGTGAAATTACGCAAATTGAAATGTTAACTGTTTCAGTTCCACAAATTCTCTGACACAAAAATGCATGACCTGATAATTCTGGGCAAGTAAACACCTAGCCTCTCACAGAAGCTGCAGGGGCTGGCCTACAGGCAGCAGCATTTCCCGGCCCAGTCTCATCCATCAGTCTGGGGTAAGCACATTACTCGCCTCCGACGGGCACAAGTGTGCCTTGGAACACTGTGCCCCCACCACTGACCCTCCACTAGCAGTCCCGTATACGCTTTTTGCCTGCTTAGAGCAAGTGGAAAATTTGTGGTTTTTTCCGGAAAAATGCATTGTAATTAAGTTTTTCTCCATTTCGTGGGGAGAAACTCATAATGGCTGGACATTGCAATTGTAGAGGAGATATTGGTGAGCAAATTTAATTCCACCCAATGATCCCAACCACCACCACTATCACCAGGTATTTCTGCTGCAAAGCCCAGCCTACACGTAATTAGAGGTGGGTGAAAAATTCCCTTCTTCCACCTAAGTTTGTGGAGTTTTGCACACTCCGCGCTCTGATTGGAGCACGGAGTTGCAGTAAACCTCCATCAACTGCGGCATGGCGTAGGTTTTCTGTGGGCAAGGCTCGCCAATGTAAAAAAAATTGCACCCCATCGCGATTTTCGAGTGCTAGAACGACTCGCAGCAAGATTCTCAACTGGGTCCTTTGCGGCAAGTCTCTACCGTTTTTGTTGAGAAAGCTGCCGCTCAAATAGAAAACCTACTCGAGTGGCAGAAAGAAGCAGCATCCTCTGGCGTGCCGTGTGGTGCAGTTTGCGCTGATTTTACAGCGCAGAACAAGTTCCCGGCGCTAAAAATCAGCGTGAACAGCCCTATGTGTCAAAATTCTGTCACTTGTAAAACTCCTTGGAATCTCGCAGAGTTTTTAGGTAACTCTGCGGAATTCCGCATAGTGAAACTTTGTGAGTTTCGCCCACCCCTAATCTTAATGAGGGTCTATGTCTTGCTCTGCAGTGTATGGAAACCGTATTGAGCTGTTGCGCTGTCTTCAAACTGCCTCGCCTCTCCCAATCTCATTATGGTTTAAGCCAACCTATATCAAATTTTAAAACAAGTTTAAGGGTGATGGTCAAAGAGCATGATCTCCCAAGCTGTAAGGTGAGGGAACTGAGATAGAGAATTAATATATTGGCTGCACATGTTACCATTTGCTGTTATTGCATTTGGCAGGGAAAAAGGAGGTTTTGGTAATCATAATTATTTGTCCGGGTTCCATTGCACTGTTTTAAATTAAATTGTATTTTACTTTGTAACTAGATAATAGTGGTGGCCCAGAAATATGTTTCTTTCGTTATGTACATTTAAATAAAACTTTGATTTCACCTCAAAATAAATATAATCTTTTTATTTTAAGGCATCACAATACCAACATCAAAATGAACGGGCTGGCCATTAAGAGAATAGCAAACGAAATAATCAAATCTCATGAAGATAAGCGGGAATATCGTGGGCTGGAATTAGAAAATGGAATCCAAGCAATTCTCATCAGCGACCCTACAACAGATAAATCTTCAGCTGCGCTCGATGTTCACATAGGTACTTTTTTGTGTGTATTTTTTATTGCAAAATGAACTGCAAAGTTTTGAATTTATGTTCTTCAATTCCATCACAGTGAAGCCTTTTCTTGATGTTGGCAATAGTGACATGCATGATGTGAGGGATATATTGGTTGCGTTTGAGTCTTTTTTAGAGCATTGGTCCTAGAAATTGGGTATATTGGCCAATGCACCCAAGACTAAACAGTTACACATTGTGATAAATTGAAAATAGCTTTATCACTCTGGGCAGTATGATGTGGGGGAAAAGAAAGAAACTTTCTTGGGTTGACAGTATTCATCATACTCACCAGGGCCAACATATTTCCATTCTCTAACAAGATGCTTCAAGAGCCTGCCCAGTGCTTTCTTCCTTTTATTTCCCCTGACTCTGTCCTATACTTAAGCAGTACCCACAAAATAAGAGTTTACTTTAACAGCGATCTGGGATTCTCAGCCTTCGCTATTTCAACATTTGGTAATACCCGTTATTGGCTAACGTAACATGCAGAAGTTCTGCCATCAACTCTCCTTCCACACCATTACAAACCCCTGGACTATTATTTTCACGGTGGTAATGATTTGTGACTTTAGCGCCTAATATTGTACTGTTTCACTTACATCTAAGCCTTTAGCCTATGAACATTCTTCCTATTCGAGATCCAGAGAAAGACGTGGTGGTAGTGAGCATAAAGACGTTTTCAAAGGATCAAAACCGCCTTCTGGTATGCAGATATATACTAGTATACAATAAAGTGCCAGCTCAACATAAAATGTTTGTCTCCTGTTGATTAGATTCAATTTACTGGCTTTTCTTGCCCCACCACACTGTCATAGTCCTCACTGCTTAGAAGCAATGCATTCAGATGTACCACGTTCTGATTTCATGTGATTGTGGCAAAAGCATTATAATACTCTCAGCCACAGAAGGAAGAACAATGGTAGTTGTGCAGCATAAGCGATGCACCCCATCTGACATGCTTTGGATTTTTATGCTATAAAGACTTATGAATGTTTAGTAAATTGCACATAATGATAAAAGGAATGCATAAAGTTGAAATTATTTCATAAATGAAAGTGCATCACATAAACCAGGGGTCATGTAATATTCGGGAGGTAAGAGGCCTTGTTCCTCCGGAACTCTTGCATCAGATCAGATTAGTGCTTTACTGGAGAAATGAACTATGAGCGATACTGCCCCCACATGATTGACTGGATGAGATTCAAGCGGAACCTTGTGCAGTAGAGGGTCTTCAAGTAGGTTGATTCACTGAAGCGTTTTCTTTCATGACTCTAAAATAGTGACTGTGATCTGGTGAAAGTTTTTACTGCTGTGGTATTGGATCAGAAACTCCTTTGATCCAATAAGGGGCATGTGTTAGACTACGGAATGCTTCTTAAAGCCAGTTGCTGCATGGCTTTGCCGGCTGTTTGCCAAAAGCAAGCCTATGTGTACCAGTCCTTGGCTGTTCTTCCAGCACTGGCCAGAAATGAACAGCAGTGCCTAAAAGAGAGAATGTTGTGCACTCTTATGAGTCTCTGACTTGCAGTCTGTTCTCCTCAATTATGTACTTGATGCTGCAACTAGGACAACTCTGACAATTGAAAATATTTTCTATTTTCATGCTCTACGTAGTGCTAAAAGCCTTTGCTCTGCCACACATACATTGCAAAAATCTGATAAAATAACTGCATGTTCTACTGGCTATACTCTTAAATATACATTTAGCAGTCAAATTGTTCGCTGATACAGGACCTTAACCTGGATCACACTCACGATATACTATTTCCATTAGTGACATGGCTTGCCAATGACTTGGCCCTATTTTAAGTAATCTCATACTATTAAGATGCTCAAATCTTTATTCTAACAGAACTGGGAGGAAGTCAAGTGGTGACTGTGAGGACTACTATTTTCTAATCTGTGAGGAAGGAATTTGGTGTGCACCAGACCTTGGAAGCCCTCTATATTAAAATCTCTTCCCCGGCCACCAGCTATTGGAATCCTATCCTGATCTGTTGCCCCCACCTCCCTGTAAAGTCGTTGGCCAGAGGCCCACATACTTTGTAAATAAGAACAGACACACAGTATGGGGTACTAGTAACTGGCCACGAGCATGTGCACTCTGGCTCCTTTATTGACTGGGTCACCAGACCGGTGATGCCTGTTTTGAATGGGCGTGGGGTGGGTGTATGGACCAGCCCTTGTGGGAGAGGCTGGCAAAACACTAGACTGTGTCCAGCAGGACACAACATTCCTCACAAATTTTATTTTTAAAAAAGCCACAAAAGTCCAACCTGTGGTAAGGAATGAAAAACAACTAAAACAAATTAAGTCTCACAACTTCGAGACGCAGTCCGCAGGACAGCGGTGGACAGGTGCAGCTGGGAGCACCCGGGCATCTTGGCACGCATTCATAATTTAACCAGGTACGTCTGGACACGAACACAGTGCTGATGAAGTCCAGACCCTTCGGCGTTATGTCATTTGGGTGACATCCCACCTATGTGATGTTGATCAGTCCAGCGTGCTTTCTCTATGATGCAGTTGGTGATTAACAGTTGAAACTTGGGGCATAAGAAGCATCGGGGGAGTCCATTGTGAATGCTTGACGATGGTGTTGCTTGATGCACTGAAGACAGTCTTGGTGTACTGTAACCTGTTGAAGTCTCTGTTACATGGCCGGGCTACCTCCTGAAATCCAGCAGTGGGGCTTAGTCAAGTCCATCTCTCACGTTTGGGGGAGGCCCCATTGAGTTGATGTGGGCTGCACTGGGGCTGCATACGTGTCTGCATCTGGACAGCCTCAAGACCACCTCGGAGCCCCTGCCTAGTCACTCGTGTAACGTCAGGGATGGATGTGTCCTGGTCAGAACATGCTCTGGCTACAGGGATCAGGATGCAAGCCAGTTGAGCAGGTGGTCACTAGTTCCTCAGATCGTCACTGGTGCTTCTTGTCATGTTGTATGGCAATGGTGCAGGACTCAAGTATTGTTACTTGATGTTCCAGGGGTGGTGGTGATGCACATGGCAAATGATGGAGTGGTCTGAGCTGTCTCCTGTGACGTCGCCGCACCTCAGTGGCTGCCTTGTGTTAGTATGTGCACTCAGATAGTGGTACCAGTCCTCATTCTTGTCTCCTTGTTAATTCCTCCTGCACACCTGTGGTCGTCCGTTCTTCTGTGCGACAGGATTGTCACACTCTTTTCTCTTCACTCATTTTCTTCTTCGCAATGTGGCAACATGCCACACACTCCTCTCCTCTTCTTACTTGCTGTGAGATGTGTCGACAGGCCATATGTTGCATGTCTTGTCTACACTTGCTGCGAAGTGGCGACAGGCCACGTGTTGTCAGTTCTTCTCACTGGGACCTACTGCCTACTCTGGCATGTCCGTTGAACTGCGCATCCTCTCCCGTCATGGACCACTCGCAGGTCCGGTCCTGTCTGTAGGACTGGGCGTCATCTCGGGTGCGTCAGCCATTTCCTGGAGGCAGTGGAGGTAGGCGTGTTTTGATAGATCGGTCTGCAGCGTCTTCTATACCTTTCCTTTACTCGACAAGGTATTCCAGGTGCAACTCAGGATCGTTGTGGAGCGTGAGTCTCCTTCCATTTTTTGTGGTGGCAGCATGCCAGTAGGGGACGTGCGACCCTCTTGTTGCCTGTAATGGGCATATGTGCGACACAATCTTAAGGCAGTGTTGGGGGCACTACCTGAGTAGTCTCTGGCCCACTGCGGGGCGGTGCAACTGCAGCTAGGATGTAGACTATCTCCTCGTTGCGTTCGGGCCACACGGGGCCCCTGCTCTGGGATGATCTCCTCTGGGATCTCCTTCTGTGGGAACTCCTTGGTGCTTTGCTTTATTGATGGCGGGTAGCCTTCCTTCCGCTTCCTCTTCACTCGAGGGTGCAGTGCTTGAGCCTCGAGGCTGCGGCACTGGTGCTGGATCTTGCCTTGCTTCGTCCATGCTTGGCAGGGTTGGTCACTCCGTGTGACTTGCTCACTGAGAGGCCAACTGGGGTCATGCTCTACTGTGATGGCCGGCTGGCATGGCGTCTTCTCTCTCTGGCCTCTATGGTGCAGGCTTGCATTGTCTCTGTGCCCCTTGAGATAATGCCGCATGCTGGCTCCTGACGTTCTTGCTCCTTTTCCTTGCAGTGGCGTCAGATAGCCACTGTGAGGCACACACACAGCGCGCGTTCTCGGACCATTCGTTGGGCTTGCTGTCCTTTCTTTGCTGTGCAGCTTGGGACTTGGCTCCCTTCTCTTAGCTGGGGCACTGCCTCCTCAGGCTTTGCTGCTTTGGGCTTCCTGGGACACACTCTTGGTGGTACAGTCTCTCTTCCTGGCCACCAGTCGTGCGTGGCACTCTACTGGCCGGTCTCTTGCTGGGGTGCCCAGGAGCACTGTGCAGTTTCTTTACCATGTGTTGGTACATGCCCCAGGTACTCTTTCTCCCCCCCCGCACTACTAGGCAGCCACAAGAGGCATGTCGAGCACTCTTGGCTAGTCTCTCCTTTCGTCTTCAGTGGAAAGTCAGTTAATTTCTCTTTCAGGTGGCAATCAGCCGCTGGGGGTATACACTCCTGTTGTTGCGCTGGTCCCTTCTTATGCCTTGCTGTACCTGGTGAAGTGCTTGTGCCACGCTCTCTGTCCTGCCCTTGTGTCTTCTGTCTCATACAGAGGGACAGAGCACTGCAGTTGCGGTAGAATTACTGTGGGAGGCAACAGTTTTTTTTTGTTTGTTGCTGTAGTGGCCTATTGCCACTTGGGGTCGCGTAGCACTTACTGTGCTGTTCAACTTGGCTGGCTCTTCTGCCAAATGTCGCTGCTGCCGCCTGCTCTCTGTAGGGCGAAATCGGTCATTAGACCATTTATTGGTGCCGAACTCATTCACCATTTACCCGAGTGTTACATTTATGTTTTTTTTCTTCAGTTCTGGCCACAGTCACAGGTGCGGTGTAGTTAACAGCCGCTAGGTGGTGCTGCTGGTGCCAGGGACTCAGGAGTAGGCGTGCATGTTAACTTTCTCCCTTTTGCGGTGCTCCTTATGGCCGTGAGGTCTTCAACTGTGCTTTACTCTGTGAGGGAGGCCCCGGCTGTGGGAAGTGGGCTGCAGGCCTGCAGCAGCTTCTCTGCTGAATGGCAGCACTCCTGCCCACCGTGGCGCTGCAGCGCTGGAGTTGCAGGTTGCCCAGTGCTGGCGCGGCCTCACAGAGGACAGTCAGCAGACGGAACTGTCTCGGTTAGTGCAGCCTTTTATCCTCGCATACACTGCAGGTGCGGGATGGTCACTTTAAGTTGGTGCTGCAAGGCGGCTTGGCCTTTGTTACCTCTGGTCGGGGCCACCGCATAAGCCACTCGGTAGGTGGTGCTGCTGATGTCTGTCCTTGCAGGCCGCAGCAGTTTTTCCACTGACTGGGGGCCTTGGCGGGGTCTGGGGATGCTGGTGTAATGTGAAGAGCATCTGGCCAGTAGCACTGCAGGTGCACTCACCGGCGGGGGACTTCGCTTCAGGAAGGTTCCGACTTCACCGAGCAGAATACGGCCTCAGTTGGGAGCGATGACGGCAGTGGGGCCTCCTCATGAGAGGGAGAAAACCACTGCCCGGCAGGTAAATGGTTTGCACAGTGTCTGAGTGGCTTGTATACAGCGTTTTTTCAGCCGCGGGATGGGTCTTTAAATTGCTGACTACTTTGTTTCAGCGCAGCACTTCAGATAGCCGCTGTAGTCCCGCGGGTCACTTCTCCTGCGCCAGCACTGCTAATAGAGTTGCAGGTGCACCTCGGTCTTCACCCCTGCTGGCAGGGTACAGCACTCAACTGCCGGCAGGAGACCTGTTCGCATAGTGCCTCTCGCTGTACCTCGGGTTGCATGCGGGCCTCGCTCCGCTTTATTGAAAGAGCGGTCCCCTCCTCTCCTAACGAAGGGCATATGGTGGCGGGGATATCGAGCAGCTTATGGGTGCCGCACCAGGTATGGGCATGGCCAGTGCTTTAAATGGGCTGGTACTCACTGGTACTGAGTACCGGCACTTCTTAGATTTATCACTCTGAGTACCGGCACTTCTCTACTGCCGAGGAGAGTACCGGTACTCATGAAACGCTGGTGCTGGCGGCCTTTCTTTGATAGCCAAGGCACTTCCGTAGACCTGAGCCGAGCCCAGCTGAACAATTCCGCGTGGGCTCATTTGCATACCGTCCGGGTGTTCACCATCATGCTGTGTTGCAAACACAGACATCGAGGCAGCCCCATGACAGCGTAATTAAGAAAGCCGTGGAAGGTAACCAGGTTCAAATGGCTTTAATCCCACCTGATTCTTTTGTTAACTATCTGTTTGTTTGTCTGCGTGTTTGCCTGTGATTGTTTTTGTGTGAGACAAAAACTGGAGAAAGGGGGAGAGAATAGAGACACTCTTGGAAGTTTATATTAAAGGAAATGTGTGGAATGCTTTGTGTGTGCATGTCTCTTTCTGTGTCACTCGAGAATATATAGAATTGTGCCAAGCAACAGCAAATAACAGTATTGATGTTGCACATATTACAAAACAAGGAAATGTTAAAATATCGCCGCGTTTGGCTTTCGTTGTGTGTAATGAGTAAACAAACCTGCTTTGTTTAATGAAAGAAATTTCTCATGTGTTTTGGTATGTGCTGCAAGTAGTATCAAAGTCAATAAGTATCGGCATGTCTTGCCCTAAGCCCCGCCCCCAAGCCCTGCCCACTCGCCATATTTAAATGAGTACCTGCACTATTTCCCCCCCATGTAAAGCACTGGGCATGGCATGTTGTGGGCCCCATCACACCCTGATGGGCCAGAGCACTTCCAATGTCATTGCTGCTTTCTCGTTTTCGCTGCCCTCCCCCAACTCAGACCTTGAGTAGCAGCAGTTGCGGCAAGGTGGTGGAGGTAAATATGGCTCTGATTCCTTCACTGCAGTTGGCAGGTGGGAAATCCAGCGCGTGGAATCAGACCCCCTCTTCGCCAATGTAAAGTCGTGGGCCCTAGGCCCACATACTTTGTAAATAAGAACACAGACGCACAGTATAGGGTTCTAGTAACTGGCCATGATCATGTGCACTCTGGCTCCTTTTATTGGCAGGGTGACCTGACCGGTGACGCCTGTTTTGAATGGGTGTGGGGTGGTTGTATGAACCAGCCCTCGTTCGAGAGGTCCAGCAGGACACGCACTCCATACCTACCCCTCATAGCTGCTTAAATGTTAGACAATCTTTCATCCTGTTGTTTAATATAGGACCCCAGACTGTAATGATGTATTACATGAACATCCACAACCTATCTTTGCCCCTTCTTGATGTTATAATCTTTTTTGGTTTAAACTTGTGTGATGTCCAGCCCTTTCATAATAATGAACAAGCACCAGGTGTAATGTTTTTTGGAAATCCTTATTGCTTTTTCCTGTTTCACCCAGTCTAACGTCACCTATAAGGATTTGCCTCCACTTGTGTGCTTGACATGCTGCAGGATTTTAATGCACCAGCACTAGATGTTCGATCAATATCATGTTTAAGGCTAAGGATTCTTCATTTCGGACAAGCAATCCTTCAAAAGCTAGAGATACCACAGGAACGACTGAATAGGTGTTCTACTCTCTTAGAAGTCGCTTTTGACCACTCAGCAGCTACTTAAGGTGTCAAAACACGAAAAGTCAAAAGTATGTGGTTTTCAAATGAGGACCGCAAAATATCAGCTGAAAGTATTCTAGCCCTCCCCTTCGCATATGACTTATCTTACACTTGCTTAACTTGATCAGTATATTGACGCGCTGGTAACAAACAGCTGACCATCAGACTAATTGACATGCGACCAGGTCAAATGCAGAACTGATATCTACAAACACTCCATACAACCTCCCAGAACCACCGACTTCCAAAAAACATTTGGTAACAGAAGACCTGATCAAGTGTGATGGTGCTGTCCCTTAAGCCAGCCTGTAGAGGGATGAGCACTTCCTCTGCAGCTAGCCATTTTGTAACCTTCCTTTTAAGGATTCTGCTGAATAGCTTCTCGGAGTAGTCTATAAGGCTTATGGGCTTATAATGAAATGGAAGCGATGAACAACCTTTTTTGTGTAAGGGAACAATTTATGCCCCCAGCTAAGTAGGCGGAATGGACACCCCCTTCAATATAGCAATAAAAAGGCTGTAAAATAACGACCCCTAGTGTCTATCTCACTGCCATAGAGGTTGCCTGGGATTTTATCAGGACCTGGAACTTTGTTAAAAATGATTTTAAGGATCGCAGATCTGACTTGTGGCGTAATGCTAGGAGGCTCCTCTTTTTGTCGTGCATGTTTTTCAGGTCTACTAAGGTGTCACAAGTTCACACTAGAAGCTACTGAAGCGGAACTAGCCTCTCCAATTACAGAGTATAGGCTAGAAAAATGTGTGACTCAATCGGCAGAAGGGAAGTTGGTCTTCACAATGCGGAATCCCTCTGCAGAACCCAAGAACACCAAGTTCGAAAAGGACTGCTGGTCTCCCTTACGCACAGCATCTAAGAATCCCTCCCACTTAACTGCATGGCATATAGCCCTTTTATATGCGACCCTCCTAGTTTTAATCTCATTCCTGTCGTGTTGCTTGATGACTTGCATCAAAGCAGCCCAGCTCTGCCTGCAGGAAACGTTGGAGGAGACTGCCTCCCTACAGCCTTTTTGATTTCCAGAAAGAGGATTCTGTGAAGCGCTTCAAACGTTCTAGTGTGGCCTATGCTAATCTTCTTCTCCTATTTATCACTGCAGTCTACCGACCCTGACAGGGATAGTGGGCCTTCCAAGTGTTCTGCTACGATTTTGTAGACTGCCACAGCCTTCGTTTCATGAGCAGTCATATAAGCCTTGAAAAAGTGGATTTAGCCACAAAACCTGCATCAGCGGTGTATTTAATTAATTTATGGGAGGACAACAAGTCGTATCATAAGAATATGCCATTCAGCATAATTGTTTTGATATGGAAGAATTTGTTTTAAAATATGTAACATTGTATTCAAAGACTTTCAGATGGACTCTGTATAAATAAGGGCATTGTACTGATACTAGTCTTCTAAACAGTTTGTCCAAATGAAGAGACTATTTAAGATTTGTGTCCTATTGTGAAATGTTGTACACGATTGTTGGCCGACATCTGTTTTTAATATGTTGTACGGGAGCTTATGATTTCTCTCTCTTTTTTTAAATATATATATATATATATCATATATCATATTATAATATATTTTTAATATGATATGTTCAAGTGCTTGTGGCTGCCACACTATACACACATGTGAAGCTGTGTAGTTTGTTGTTTTATTAATTTTTTTGCAAAACAGATCTGTTGCATTTTGGATAGGCACGCTGGCCTTGATCATGGTGGACATCATTTACTACAGAGTGATTTTTAAAGTGACAGTGCTCGGTAATAAGTACAATCCAGAAAAGACATGGGTGGAATGCTTGAATTAATCTCAGCAGTCGGTAATGACTTGGGGATGGATAAAAGTTTATCATTTGTTTTGCCCACTGTGACACCTCAGATTAGACCCAGGTACATGCAAGAATCAGCTGTGATCCTGCTCCAGTAGGAACAGTCCAACATAAAGTACAAGGCCAGATCCTCTCTGTGCATACCTTGCATGGCTTTGAGGTGTACAAAGTAACTCGTATTGCCAGTCATGACGTCCCTGAGTTTGAATGTCAGTGGCATTCCTTCTAGGAAGTCACCCTTTTCTGTATGGTCATCCTGGATTTTTTGCCTTTGGCTGGACCTTATATTTTTGCTTGCTTTAGAACTCTGTATACTTTTCCCTTTGGTAACCAGTAGTAAAGTGCCCGTACTCCCTCTTTGAACATGGTTGAATTGGCACATTTGTAATTGGTATATTTAGCTTACCTAAAAGTCCATAGTATATGGTACAAGGTGCACTCAGGGCCCGGAAGCTAAATGTCATTAGTGTACTGCAGCACCAACTGTGCCATGCATTACAGTGGCAGTGCAAACATGGCTTCATATCTAACCTTGTATCCTGACCGTAGCAGTGTAAAAACTGCAGTTCAACTTATCGAAATAAACCCTTTTGACAGGTTAAAAGTTCCTTTTTGAATTCTAATAAGTTCACCATATGTAGGCCTGGTAGGTCACAAGTAGGATGCATTGGAATTTAAAAGTGGGAAATTGAGAATTTTTTTTAACAACTTTATTTAGGATTGGCATCAAATGAACAATAGCATCATTAGCCTGGAGTGGTCATATTCCGATATTTTACTTTGTAAAGGAGTGAAAGACGTACTTGACCATCATTTCCACAAGAAAAACAGAAGAGAAACACTAATAGGCTTTCTTTGACCTTAATGGGGTCATATCTTTTCAAAAGAACTCTTTTGATATTTTAGTAATGCAACTAATTTCTCCATGGCACAGAGGGGTCATACTTTTGTCCACCATATCGTTATACTAGGCAAATCCGGAGCCTTCCATTTCTGTGCCACTGTCAGTCGAACCGCCAAGAGCAAATGAGTGATCAGTTTGCCACTAGCTGAAGAGTCTGTATAATCCCTCCTCGTCAACGTGACCCAATGGAAAAACTCTTGGGTCCAATGGTAGCATAATGCTGGTAATGTCTTTAATCATACCATGTACCTCATTCCAAATGCTTTAATTTGCCCACAGTCCTACCCAATATGAACATTCTTTCCAACAGTTATCAGCTTCAGTATAGATTGCTCAAGAATGAGCCAAGGGTGGGTTCCATCGTAACATAGTTTATAGGAGGTGGCTTTCTAATGTGCGCATATGGAGGACTTACCAGCTCGTTGCCATATCAATATTCATTCAGGTTTAGAGAACTCACCCCCTGACCAATGCTGGGTATACACCATAGAGTGTTGCCAAGGGTATTGTTATATATTGCTTTATAGACCTGAGATAATGTAGGTTGCATCCCCCCTCTAGGTATGTCTCTTCTGTTTTTAGTTTATTCTCTGTTCCCGCACTCTCGAACTGGCAGTCTCTATGCCCAGTGTAGGAGTTGTGGCAAACTGTATGTCAGTAGGTCATAATTTGGTCAGTCAGTCAAAGTAACTTTATTCGGTTTCAGAAGAAAAACCATAAAAGTACATAAAATCAACAGTGCAGTTTATAATTACCATGACCTTTTTACAAACAACATTGGAAGCAATTCATACAATTCAATTATTAAGAAAAGGATAAAAATAGGATAAAAGAGTACAATCCTTAAGATTCAATCTTGAACTAGACACTTAAAAAATACAGTGATAATTCTAGTTAATCTGGTTTGGTTACAACAACTAATACCGTTTACTAATAGCAAATGCAACTTTAATAAATTTAGAAACCCCAGTGCATATATCAGTTGTGGCCAGAGAATGCAAATAGTTAAAACCGTCAATATAAAAACATGGCCTAATTTCTTTTAAAATCGGGACTAAAAATATTCTCCTAGGCTTTTTATAAAGGGTGCAAAACAGCATAAAGTACGATGTGCTTTGAGCTGCCAAATTATCGCAAGGACAGGGCTCCAAGTTGTCCGCACACCCCGCTTGTTTCGGGAAAGCCACTAAAAAATACAGGGTCAATAAATGGAATCTTGTTAAATAAAAACGTGTCTGGGTATTTGTGGTAAACGTTAAATAAAATTGCTGTAGAGCAGGGAATAAACAAAGAGGGCCTGCTACCTCAGGTTGAGAGCGGCGGATGTTTCCCTTGCAGAGTGGACCTCTTTTATGATCCTTTTCGCATTCTCATGGATACTGACTGGGCAATCAAAATGATGTCCCAAGCCTAACTTGTGAAAGTTATCCCTGACAAATCGTAGCCAGGGGATAGTTAATGCGCTATCAAGGTTAAGGCAATCTTTAATAATCTCTCTGGTGAATGCCAGTTCTTCCGATAACCAAATTTTGGCCCATAAAAGTAAGGGGGCAATGTTTATACAATATTCTACAAAGTCAAGCCCCACCTCGCGATGACAAAAGCTTGTAGGGGCACTATTTGGAGCCATCAGTAACCTTTTGATGAATTTATTTTCCATGATTTGCGACTGGCGACTGTTATGATACCCCCAGACACCTGCACCATATGTTACCACAGGAACGCATTTGGCTTTATAAAGTATAACCAGTTCGGTCACCGGTTTGTGCCCTAGTTTGGATGCAAAACGGAAAAGTCCCTCAACCACCCTTCCTGCGTTGTGCATCCTTGTGGTGACAAGTGAACCCCAATTCAGCTTATTATTAAAAATGTTCCCTAAATAATTAAAATTATTCATTTTATCAATCTTCTTTGGGCCAACGGCATAGTTTCTAGTTTTAGTCGTTGTAGGCCCACAGACCATAACATAAGATTTCATAAAATTAACCTTTAGATCCAGTGATAACATAAAATCAGAAAATGCATCAAGAGATTTTTGAAGGCCATTTGCTGTTAGGGCCATTAGGACAGTATCATCCGCGTAGGAAAGAAGCGGGACCCGGGTGCCCCCAATACGTGGACAGTCGAGATCTTTTTCTGACAGGCAAGCATCAAGACCATTGGTGTAGATTATAAAAAGAAAAGGAGCTAGGATGCATCCCTGCTGGACACCCTCTGTCGATGTGATCGGCCTAGCTTTTTCACCATTGGCGCCATATCTAATGCTTACAGATATGGAGGCGTGGAGCCTGCGGAGAAGAGAAACTAAAGGTTCCTCAACTCCCATTTTCCCCATCGGCGCCCACAGCTTGTCCCGATTAACAGTATCAAGGCCAGATGGATAGAAGCCCTCCTGGCCTTCATGTACTTGCCCATAATCAGGGACAAGTTGAGGCACTGTTCGACAGTACCCATACCCCTCCTGAAGCCATACTGTGATCTTGCAATCACCCCTGTGTCTGTCACCCAGGTTTCTAATCTAGCAAGGACAACCCTTCCCAACAATGTTGATGTGGCATCAATAAGGGAGATTGGCCTATAGCAGGAAGGGTCACACCAGTTACCTTTTTTTAAACACGGGGACCACTGTAGCCTCCTTCCAAGATTCCGGGATAGGGCCGGTCACCACTGCTTTGAACACATTGGTCAGTAATGGAGCCCACAGATTAGGATTGGTTTTAAAAAGATCCAGTGGCACTCCATCCGGGCCGGGGGCTTTCATGCTGATTCCTTTAGCTATGGCTTCCTCAACCTCAACTACTGAGATTGACGCACTTAGGTGACAGGCCGAGGTTAGGTCTTGGGGCAGATCCTCACTGGGAACCTCATGTAGGCGGCCTTTTGGATTAAATATGGCCGCATAATGATCTTCCCAAATATCCCCCAGAGTCCGGGAATCCATCCTGCCCAACTCCTCATAAAATAAAGGGCTATTTATGACTTCCCAGAAGCTTTTTGAGTCCTTAAGGGTATTTGCTCTTTCCAGATCATCCCAGGCTGAGCGCCTCAGTTCTTCTTTCCTCTGTTTCACTGTATCTTTATAAACCTTCCGAGCATGTTTAATCTGAGCCCTATCTCGGGGGTGTGCGTGCAATGCCAGTTTTAAAATTTGATGCGCTCTTGTACATTCCGCATTAAACCACCTTATCTCCAGATGATACTTCGCCTTAATTGTTTTAGTCAAGTTTTTGGCTACATCCGAACAGATCAGTTGGAATTCCTGAATAATCTCAGCTGGGGGCAAGTCATGGGCTAAGCACTTCATAATAGAGTCATAATTTGATCTAACAGTTTTAGCTTCAAACTCAATAGGTTTTACTTTATTCCATTTAAGTCTTACCCCTTGGTTAGAATTAAGAGAAACTTTGTAACCAACAACAATCCCCGGCTGAGCTATTATACTGATGGACGCTGTAAGGGGGTCATGATCGCTCGCACTATTTGGATCCACCTCGAAGTCACCAATAAGTTCCAGGAACTTTCGTGTTATGAACATAAAATCAATAATACTCTCCCTACCTCCACCCACATAGGTGGGGCACTGTATTAAGGGGTTACTAACTAAATCATTAATAAGGCCCAAATCATTCTCCACAATAATAGAATTTAGAGCCTCTCCCTGGGGGGTATGATTAAAATGCGCCAGGGGCTGCCCCACCATGCTTAACAATCCGCAGGCATGACCAGAGCTATATGGGCAGATTGAGTAGTTGAAATCTCCAACCCAGAGAATACAAAGGGGTTGTCACTTCTCTGAAAGTATATTAATTTCTGACTGTAGAGCCTCAATAACTTGGCAAATGTTGTGATTAAAAATATTGTAATACCAGTTCACCACTAGTAACTCGACTTGTAACAAATTGGAAATCACAACTAATTGAAACCAGGGGGATGTACCAGCAACAGAGACTTTTATAGCTTCATATTTTACTGAAATTAGCATTGCCAACCCTCCTTTAGCCCTCCCTGAAGACGAGGGGGTTGCATTAACTGATAGGAGCAGTAACCATTCAATGCAATGTCCTTCGTGTACCATGTCTCCTGGAGACAGATGATGTCAAATCCTTTGATATATGTTAACCAAGACTCATCGGACAGTTTGGAGCCAATTCCTGCTATATTCCATGAAATGAATTTAAGGAAAGACTTTTGATGACCATAATTTTCCAGCCCCATAGCTTCATTATTTATATCTTTATTGACTATAATAGTGGGGGGCCCAAGGGCCTCTCTAGTCGGGATATCACTTGAGGATAAATTGTGTGGACGGGGGAATTTCTCACAATGATCCCAGTTATTCACATTAGTGATTAATTTTGGGGCGCAGATTTCAGGGGGAACAACAGTATCCCTATTAGTGAGTACATCTGTGTGAACTCCAATCCCCTGAGCTATAAAAGTCAGTCCTGCTATCGCCGATGCTGCTGGAAGGCTGAAACACCCAGTTAGTCAGTCAATTTCTGACAGCCCTGAAAGGACATCAAAACGATTGTGATGGCTGAAAGAAGGTGGCTGTATAACCGTATTTATGCTAGGGCCCATCCGTGACAAGTTTTTCCTCACCTGATATTCAGATTGCGGGGGATAGAAAAAACACAACGGGTAAGCCTCTATAGAGTTGTCATGTGAGCTTTGAAAGTGCGTTAGTGCAAAATGTACACACCATGCATTGTTAAAATTGAGTTCAACGCAATCCCCGCCCCCACGTTTGGTCGTGTGACCCAGCCAACTCATTCTCCTGGCCATAATAATATTTTCCGACCAGTTTATCTTCGATGAGATTTTCTTAAAGCACCAGTGAGCTGATTTATTGATAAGACTTCGACAGGATTCTTCCTGGTCAGCTGCCAGGCAGGGAACCCCCTTCAGGATCAGAGTATACGGTGTGCATTGTGGTGGCAAATTCAACACACTTTTAGCGCCCCTCCCGCCCCTATTATCTCGACCAGTCCCATTTATATGTGTGTAATCTTGTGGCAGACCGGCCCTTTCTGTTATGGGTAGCTTAGGATAGTTAGTGTCCCCTTGCCCCAGACTCATATTATTCCTGTCGGTGTTCCTAACCATGATTGGGTCGTGGGTTACCAAGACCGCAGTATTATTGCCAACATTAGTAGGCGATATATCTGTGAGAGGAACCCGTACTTTTGCAGTAGATGTTACGCTTGTGGGATTCAATCTGCTTAACGGGACACTAGAAATAATGGTGTTTACGTCAGAGCTTCTTATGCAAGTGATGTTGTCAGTCTGGTTTTTGAATTCCGGGTTATTACCTACACCCATTAGAACTCGGGCGAGCTGTTGTTCAATGCCAGCTAGTCTGACCAAAATGGAAGTCAAGGCCTCTTGTACGATTTTACCAAATTTATCTACTTTGTCGTCAACATTAATATCCGAAACATTTAGTTCGTTTCTTCTCCCTCCCCCCAACCGGATCCTTGAGGTATTGCCAACTGAGGCGATTTTTCTTAGTTCTTTTCCCCCTTGGCAAATGACCCCTTAATCTGCAATCCGCTCCTCCCCCATCCGCTCGTTTTCTTTTCCCTCCTTTTTCTGCAGAAGGTTTCTCCACAAGACCAGTGGACCGGTCAGTTCCTTCATTTGGAGCAGGTAAAACACCCTGATTTAAAATAGCTAAAATGGGTAATAAAGGAGGTTGTGGCCTTTGCTCTACTGCAGTTTCCGAGGTGGTAATTTGGGAGTCAGTTTGGGCAGCTGGAAAGGAGTAGGGAGCAAAAGAAAGTCTATGTTCAGCTATTTCGATCTCCTTAGTTAAAACCCCTACCGCTTTTTGTAAGAAACCGTCCAATGTTGTGTCTGTTGTTTTTGGTATTACTGTAGGCTTCCGTTTCCCCATTGTACATGTACTTTTAAAATTTATTAAAATATTAAATGATTTGCCTTCACGTGTCCTTCCCGCGATTATGTCTTAGACAAATAGAGGTCCCAAGAGCAAATATCGGTACCAATAACGAGGAACCAAGAGAGATGGCCCAGCCTCCTCCGGGCTCTGACGGGCGCAGACGGGCCCGCCCGCGTCCCGCCCTGCGGGAGTGCAGGAGTTTGTTTTAAAGGCGCCGGGAGGGTGACGTCACCTCCCGCGCTGCGCTGGATGAGGAGCCTGCTGGGGGACTGAGTCCCACCCCAGCGATGCTGTTGGCTCCCTCGATGTTGCTGCCTGGGCCCCCTGGACGGAAAACAAGCGGTCGTTGGGGCTCCAAAAGCCCTGGTGACAATCATAATTTAGTCATTCGCACATTGTTCTCTACCATTAAGTCTACCCTCCTTAGAAAATGTTCCTAGTCTTAGTTCCCTTCTTCAACCCAACTTCCTTATGCTTTCTGTCATGCCTGGTTTGAAATCTGGATTGCCTACCACTGGAGTTAGGGTGGGGGGGAAAAGGCGTGACTTTTCCAGTTTGATCAGCCTTTGTCCAATAGTGTAGGATTGTTAGTGTCGTCAATTTCAGTTGCCCTTGCTTTTAATGTATCTTTGGGGATAACCACAGCAAATTGAAGAGGGACATTCTACACGCCTCTTGCTCTGATCAGAACCATGGTGTATCTCTTTCCTCTGAACCCCAGGTCAAATTTGTTGTATAACCATTTCAAAAGGACCTTGCATTTTATCAGTGAGTTCAGACACTGGACATTAAGTGTTAGTCGATAAAGGATGCTCAGCTGGTTGAGTTAATGCTTAATGTCCTTTCCATTCAATGTAGGTGGTTGTTCTTACAAGACTCTGTTGCCCTGCGTTCCACCATAACCATATGTCATGCAATTTGCAGAACAGATAAAGGAAACTTGGCCAGCCTCCATGTAAAAAAGATGAGAAGCTGTACAGCTACATAGCTACATAAATTAACAAATAAACCATCACTGGTTATCATTAAAAGTAGAAGGTTCATGGTTTTTTGATGCCAGCTCCTTTCCCCCTCCGGGAGTATCTGCTGCCCCCAGATCTATGTATATTTCTTAAATAAAATAGCATTAGAGTCTAAGCGTGGGTGGCTTATTTCGACATTGAAGTTTGCTTCTATGCTCTTGCTTAGTTTAATACACCCAGTAACTGTAAAAAAGTGTTTGTGTTCCCCTCAGTCTCTTGTGATTGTTCTTGTTGCTTTCTGGAATGTTCTTAGCATTGCACGTTTCTAGATCGTTGTTGTCTACACATTGGTCTCTGTTCCAGTGTTCAGTCCCGCCTAGTCGTCCGTGAAGTTGAGGATTTCCATTGCGTCTTCCCTTGTGGACACCAGCACTGGTTTATTATTGAGGCGAAAATGCAATCTGAAGGGATCTTCCTAGCGATCTCAAATTTGTTGAGCCCTTAGATGATCTGTAGCAGCCATTAGCGCATTTCTTTTTACCAGGGTCCTGGCTGAAACCTCTTGAAGAAAAGCAATAGTCGAGCATGTGAATACAAACAGTTCCATTTGTCTAGCCACTTTAGTATCTCCACCTTCATTTGAAATAGTGAATTCTTCTCAGCGCGCCAGGAGCCATTTGATTTCTGGTCTGGAACTGGCTGAAAACTATGTTCAGTCTTGTTCTACCAATGGTGTACAGGGGTCTTCCAGTAAAAATCAAAATAGATCTTGTACATTTTGATCCTAGATCTTCGTACCCACTAGTTTCTGGAATGCCCCCAAGTCTAATGTTTCATTTGGATGTATTTATAATCATCATTCATTTTGTTAGAAACAGTCATTGTCTTTCCAGCGCTCCGATCCTGACCTCTATCTCTCCTCTTTCCTGGTCCCCTTCCATGTCTGCAACCTCCAGTTGGTCAGCTCAGTCTTGTACATTTTGAATTGAGCTGTCTATTTCAGAAATACATTTGGTGAATTAGTGTCGGAGGGAATTAAGTTATTTTCTAAATTCATCATTATATGGAAAATATCTCCCCGTTTGGAAGGTACTAACATGTCTCCCTCAGAGTTCTTTTCAAAACAATCTTGGCTTGTCGGGTCACTCTTATCTTGCCCTTCTGTGCATAGTTGTTGGGTTTTAGTTGTTCAAAGAAATTCTTTAATTTTTTAGGTCGAGCCTAGAGTAGCGCGCAAGCGCTGCTTCTGGCGAAGACTTTATGTAGTGGGCATTTCAAAGCTGACCACACGCTCGTGCACAATGGCCTTTTCCGTGCGGTTACCCGCACGTTTCAGGCACGATGCACGAGCGTGTGGTCAGCTCAGCTAGGCTGCCGCGCTCGCTCGCTCCCGCTTCTCTTTTCTTACTGCAGGCAGGACGACGTGCGCAGCCGAGACAAAGGCGGGCGCTTGTTTTCAGTGTCGCGCTCATTCTGCTCCCCTTTCTCTCCTCTACTGCCTCGCCCTCCCTGCACCCGTCCCTTCCGCTCCTAACGCACCCGTGTGATCCCGGAAAGGGTGCGCGTTGCCTGGAGGATGGTCTCCTTGGGAGTCGGTAATGTTCGAGCTGACTGAAACGCCGTTGCCGGGGGCCGTCTTCCGCTTGGTAAAGGTTGCTCAATCTCCTGCTACTTTACCAACCAGGGAGGTGGGCTGCCGGAAGCGGGGGCTGCTGGAAGCGAGGGGTTTATTGGTAGCTAGGGAGGCGGAGGTCGGGTATTTTATCAGATAATGATTTATGGAAATGGCGGGACGTTGAGTAGAAAAACCCAAGCTCGCGCCACGATTCGTTTCTCTGACATTTGCAGTACGGGGCACCCACTGACTCTGTGCCCATGATATTTGCAGAGATTATCCGTTTATCAGTCTTTCATTTTTGTTGCAGCAAGGCAGCTTTAACGGGTTCCGTATTTTGCCGAAACAGCGTGCCTGCAAAAAATGGCGGTTTTACGCAGGGCACAAGTCCTAAACAAGCATTAGCATAGCCAATAGGTCTCGCTTTTGGGACCTTATAAGTGTTTAACCATGCAACAGTTAATGTTGTTGCACTAAAGATATTGTGCTGCATAACTAAATACTTATAAGGTCCCAAAAGCGAGATCTATTGGCTATGCCAATGCTTGTTTGCTATATTGTTTTAACTTTTCCTGAAGCCATTTTAAATTTGTTTCATTAGTGGCTATGCGTAATTTTTTGATCAAGCTGACGGCTTAATCGCAAGGTCTCCTCCTAAAAGAGTCATAAAATACTGAGCATTGCAGTCTTAAAAAATTCAAGGATCACGTGTATGCTTTACCTTTCTGGTTGCAAACCATCACCTCAATCCCTTTCTGGACCATGGTTATCTGGGGGGCAGTCCTATAGCACAGACAATGGAAGAGATCACCATCCAACATTATAGTCCAACTGAAAAGTTAATTCAAGTCTGTGGGTAAAATGCAGAGGGGATTTGTTGAACCCACCTGAGCCTGCACCTTGGTCATTCTGGAGTCCGTTTTATCTGAGGCTGCGCACATGCGGCTGCTCTGGTCGCTTATGTCTTTGTCCTGTCGAAGGTGGTCACCCACCTATTCATTTACTCCAATGTCGAGAGCAACTTGATGCAGTCACTTTAGGAGTGCGGCGGCGACTCCTGCTAACGCCTGTTCAAATGCAGTGATGCGGGCACCACCTTGGATTTCCTTCGTGCGCGACCAGGGGGGCTTCTTTCCCGACAATGATTACATTGCTACCTGAAGAGCCGCAGATGGCATGGGCACAACAAACCAACACTGTTCCAGTTTCTTTTCAAATTTATGTTCCAAATGTTTCAGCTCTCATTTTTGCCAGAGTGAGATGCAGGGAAAGCCACCCGACGGTCGGAGCTCAGCTGTGACACGTCTTAATTGTTCCTCGCGATAGCCACGTCCCCTGAAAATGTTGAAATTTAATTTTAACATCTCCTTACAGAGACTAACACCCATAAACTATTTTCTCTGTTGCTGGCCCAGCTGTCCTATGTAGAAAACCATAGAAAAGATTTAAATACTAATGCTCTATCTCTGGAACAGGACCAGCTAGGAGAATAATTAACCCTATATATAAGTGATCCAGCACTCACAGTGCTATATGGCATTGCAAGTAAAATCATCATAAATTAAATCATCATAACAATTCATAGTATTATCCTCTTCAAAAAATGTCCATCAACTTACAGGTTTCAAAATACGTTGTCCTTTATTGAAGGACTTTTCAAACATGATTCTGGTAGCCGTTTTCAATCATGATTTCTTTAGCTAACTCGTTTTGTTCTATGCGAACTTCATTAGGGCTACAATAAAATATACTTGACATTAGCTTCTTTCTAATTAAAACTTTTTATGTATACAGTATCTAAAACCAACGAGTGGTAAGTGCACATTGCCCTCCCACCACTCAGTTTCATAGTCTGACTACCCTTCATCAAGCACAATAAGCCTGCTTCCAAACATCAAGTCCATTTGTCCAAATATAAAGTCCTTCTAAGATAAATCACAAAGTAATCTTTCAAAATACATCCATTGTTCCCCATATCATATGCACATATATGTTTAATACTACTAGAGCTAGGATAACATGCATAGGGTGATTTCTATATAGAAACATAAAAATCCACAATGTACCTACGCTTTTAATAAGGCATATATTCCTGTTGTACGTCATTCTCAAGTGCTGTGTTACTTAATGGCATAGTCACCAATTTGTTTTTGCAAACAGGAAATCTATATTGTACTGCTAGCATTCCATACTGATGAACTGTAAGATTACTAGTTAATAAGTAAAGCATACTTTTCACAGGATATCCCAGCATGGTTCTCATCCCTTCAAGGCTCAAGTCAACTATTATACTCATTAAAAAAAGTTTTATTAAAGCTTTACAAGTGTCACAACTGGACTATAACTTACCCAGGTTTTATATACCAAATATTTTCAGTAAACCTTCCATACGTTTTATGTCATGGAACAGACATTCTTAGTATACCATATCATAGCTTTCCAATAATTGCGTAACAATATGCCCCGTATTTTCTAAAGGCTTTGACACGTTTTTATATTGCGTGACAGACACCATCTCATTGCACTCGTGTCCACATCGCACATTCCAATGTCTTTCAAGAGGACCCGCATTGCAGCTTTCTAAATATTGCATTACAGAAAGACTATAAGAACCCACAGATTCTCTGTCTTCAATACTGCCTAATGCCCGAGTATTCCTAAAGCTTATCCAGTCTCTAAACCTCTTGTTATCCTTTCCCAATGTTTGTCAGAAATCTCTTTCCTCTGAGAAAAGAACTCCGCAGAATCCATGTGAAGCAATAATGGGTCCACCTCCTGACATCCCCAACTCTGAATATAAGTACAGAGTGTTAGGGCGATCAAGTGAGGGCAGGGTAGGAAAGGAACAGCGGGGAAAAGGAACCTGTAAAACAAAGAACACCACCATAAATACATGAACACATGAAGACTGCTCTCATATGGTCTCGCTAGATAATCTGCTCTACCTTGATCATATGACGGAAACCCCTCTCATTCTTCATTCAACTGGGAATCTCTCTTCCGTCATGAACATAATTCTACAAGGCATAAGGCAACAGATTAAACCAACATCTTAAGGCAACATCTCACCCAAACATTATTACTTCATGCACGCCCCTTACATACCGGTTCCTGATAACACCAGTAATAAAGAGAAGACGTCTAATAAAAAAGGAAAACAAATAATAATGGTAGGTAAGCAGAGTCTTAATCCAAAATAAAAGGGTAGTTTCAAATCCCTACTGTTCAGTAGCCAGAAATAATGAAATGAGCAACACAAAGAAAGTAGTTATCTTCTTTTTCCTCCATAACCAGAAAGGAAGAAAACTCCAGCAAAACCCTCTTCACTCAGTAGCTAAGGAGCTACTGATCCCTGGTTCGTAGGGCCAAACATATACGAGGAGACAGGAAACAATAAACAACGGGAGAGCACTCCTCCGTGCAGCACAGAACGGTAATCTGTGGTTAGGGAATCGCCACCGCATTCCGCTCTGGGAATCCAAATGCTCCGCACCCGCCGAGCTAGAACAATGCCAAATGCCCACGTAGGGTGGCGTGACAGCAGTAATCCTTCGCCGCTGCACGCTCGAAATAATAGTCACTGGCAAAAACAAAAGATAATCGGAAGAACCGGAGACAGGTTCTTGCTCACCAGAGAATCGGACTCCAAGCCACAATCCTCCTTGGAGCCAGGAATACTCGCGCATCCAAATGCGCAAAATGAAGCAAACACCGAGCTGCCTCCAGGCAGCCGCAGGACTCTCTCAGCCGAGAGAGCGAAAACCGGAAACAAGAATTACGCACGCCGGCTAGCGTGCGTCAGGCCGTACATATGGCCACTATTCTGGCCCAATGCCTCCTGGGAGTTGTAGTCTTGGCCGCTAGCAACAAGGAAGGCGCTACCCGACCTGGTTCCTGACAGTTTGTTCCCAACATAACCCTGCAAGGTGGCAAACCGAACTCACCCGGTGTAGCAGTTTTAAAACACCCAAAGGCGTTGCGTGCTCTCGGTGTTCAAGGTCCGCGCCATCTTTGTTAAACTTTTATAGTCTCAGTACCAGTATAATGCTATAGAAAGAGGACTTGCACTTTCCGAAAGGCCCAACACTTCTAAAAGTCCTGCTACATGAATGTCAAGTCTGTTCATGGTAATGGGAAACGGACTCCCCCTGCATCATGTCGACGGGTGCCATATTGATATACATAGTTTAATTGCTGTTATACACATTAAACTCATAAATGAAAGACTCTGCAAACGTGCCCATGTAATACAAAATGGTATCATAGCTGTTCCGTTTTTCATGTCATTTAGACGGTATCAAAAGGGAACATAAAAACCTAATAGTGTGAGCCGGCATCATAATGTTGTTAACTTAATCATACACACACACACCCACCTCCAGGCACCCACTTCAGAACACTTTATAGACCTGCGGAAGATCAGAACAGCACTGGACCTGCTGTCTGTGACCTGAGAGGATCCCTGAAGAACTGGATTATAAACCTCATGTACCCAGGACAAAGAAATGGACTCCCAACAGTCGGGTGGCTGACTTCCTGTGTGGCTACTGTGAGACAAGCTGCAAGAGGCCTTTTCCTGGAAATACCCAGCTGACCAGTGCCAACTGGACCTGGACTCTACACTGCTGTTGACCTCTGCCTGACACCCTGCAAGACTCTCCATGGCAGTCTTGGGGGGGGGGGGGGGAGGGGGCTTTAGAAGTGCATTTGTGTTGTAGATTCGGACTTAAAGCACTAAGTCAGAAGGTAAAATCTTTGACCAGGATGTCCTGGTTGGTGTATCTGAAAGGCACTCCATTGCGGTCAGTCTAAAATTCTGCCTAGACCCTGGTCTATTGCGGCCATTGACTATCATTGGCGCTTTGTGCTTTTTAGTGCTATTTCTACTTAAAAAAAATTAAATTGATATCTCTGGTTCTCCTTATTGGATTTTTGTCATGTTGGTGCTATCTTGCGTATTAATCTTTACTCTAGTTTTCTAATGTGGTTTCAGAATTTTACTGTTTGGCGTTTTGACTTAATTGCTGTTTTGGTGCTGCATAAATACTCTACACATTGCCCTAGGTTAAGCTGAACTCCTTTGCGCCATAGCTACCAGGTGGTTGAGCTCAGGTAAATTTTTGTTTTTTGACTGTAACTGTGGTGGTTGACAGCCGCCACCCTCCTCCCTCTTACTATACAGGAAATGTAATGGGTGGGTGGCTCTCATATGCATCTGGGCTAGCCCAGATGCACCGAGAGAACCCTTTCAAGTGACCCTCACTGATCTCATGGGATCTTACCCTACCTACTAAGGGAAGTTCTACTCCCTCCGTTTATCCGGGGGCACCGAAAACTTCGGGCCACTGTAGATACAACTTTCTTACTCGGTCCTGACAAAGCGCCTTGGATCTCCCCCTTAGACCACTAAAGCGCGAAACATGTTGACCAGAACATATGCCCACTAGGGACATATAGTTACTCAGCTACCAAGGGACATAATACCCCTTAAAGCAGCACCATACACTTTGTTTTAATAATGACAGAGGGATCACCTTAATAAAAATTAATCACTCTCCCTCCAGCCATTTTTTAATACACCTTCTAGGACTTCACTGCCACTTACACCCACGCACCCATACGGCTTCATCAAAAGATCTCCGAAAAAGAGACCCCTCTCATATGCCGTTTTTTAGTGACAAATACAGGATCATTTTGGTGGTAGCTCGGCCAGTCCTCTATGGTAATTAAATGCACCATGCCCTAGTATGTGCAGACGTTGTCGTAAGGGGTACTTTTAGCATTTGGTCAGGGTGCTATGTGGGGCTCGCCCTGCCCACAAGAAGGAGTAGACCTTTGCGCTGATGCATTTAAAGAAGTGTCATGGCAGTGTCTCATTAATTGTAGTGGGAGAGAATACAAGAAAGCAAGGTGACTTTGCAGGTAGTGGAAACCCTCTGAGGCAACTGTCGGGTCGGACATCCGTTGGCGATCTGATGAATTCTAAATTCACTGGATACACCACGGTTTTCACCAAGTTCGGGTCCAGGCCAGTGTATCTCCCATATGTTTGAGGTACCTGCAGCGCTTTGGGTCCAGAGCCCTCCTGTTCCTGAAGAAACAATAGGTTGTCCGCATATAAAGAAAATCTCTGCACCTCGGGCCACCCATTTGAATCTCCATATAAGATCATCAATAAAGATCCACTCAACCAAAGGCTCATTCGCAATAGCGAAGAGCAACGAGGACAGTGGACATCCCTACCTTGTCCTCCTCTTGATCAGGATGGTCTCGGCGATTACATTGTCGATCTTGTCTCTGGCTACTAAGCCCAGAATTGGAGCTGAATCGTAAGATCACTCGGGACTGCTTATCCCTAGATAGAGCAAGTTGCATTCCCTGGCCAGGTTACATCAAGAGCCTAACTGAGAAATTAGGGCGGCCCACTGTATTTGATTCCCCCAATAAGTTGGTAAAGGAGGACCTATTATGGGTTAAAAACCGTTTTGTTTGTATGATGCACTCAGAAAGGGAGGCTATAGAGCTTTTGAAACCCCCAGTTTACGCCTACATATCTTTGAAATCAGCCCCTGCGTTGGAACCATACCTAAATGAAATCACAAACCCTTACCACCGCTTTCTTTTAACAAGATTTAGATTTAACCTTGTGCACTTTGTATTGGCATTCCCCCAGGGGTGGTGTAAATTGAAAGATTTGGGCCCCTGTTCCTGCGATAATTTTTCTATCCAAGTCACTAGATTTTTTAATGTCTTTTGATCATTATCACTACATTCGCAAACACTTTTTATTGCCCATACTGAAAGATAAAGGTTTTATGCAGGTAAGGCATTAGTATACTTGCAGATGCTGAACAACCCTTGGTAATTCTATAACATTGCTACTTTTTTAGTGGCGACGATTAAGGAAAGAAAAAAAAAGGCTTCTCTGATGTGATATTTGTTTTTTATATGGTTATGTTTTAAGTGTTTTTAGTGTGATGTTTTTGGTGCACAAGACCAAGTTTTCTAATGAAATTTGTAGATCAAGTCATAAATGAAATCTGTACCTAGTTGACCTTTTTATAGTGTTATGGTGGAAATGATTTTATCCTGATGTTTATGCCGCAGAAGATTCTGTCCTAAAAGTATTATGTATATGTTTCAGATTTTTTTTGTAGTGTACTTTTATGGTTTTAATTAACTGAATAAAGTGATTTTGACTGACTGGCTACTAAGCCAGTACATGGAAGGCAGACATAGCCAAGGAATCGAGGCCCAAAGTTGAGCTTCACCATAAGCTCAAAAACGTGGTCCCACTGCAGTGAGTCAAACACCTTCTCAAGATCCATCAGAATCAGGCCAAGGGGCCCTGCAGGTCGTTATATACTGCTAGGGCATTGTGTAGGCATCGAATGTTGCAAAGTGTTGCATGCCTGGCATGAAGCACATTGGTCAGCAGTCACCAGTGACCTGATCACCCCCAAAATGTGAGTTGAAATACCTTGGCGATAATATTAGCATCAGTGTTGATCAAGAAAATCGGGCACTGTGAAGAGAATGGTGTCGGTGGGCAACCTGATATGTGTATGATGACTGTCTGCTCCGTGTTGGTTGAGAGGGTGGGTACTGGTGCTCCCATCCTCTGTCAGCATTGCTGCAGGAGATGGTATCATGACCTAGACTAGGTATTTTAAAATCTGCACGTGGAAAACATTGCTCCCAGGTGTTTTACTGCTCTGAAGGTCTCTCGGTGCAGTGGTCAGTTCCTCTTCGTTGCTCTTAGTCTCAAGGAGATCCCTTTCAGACGGGGACAGCTGCCATGCTGTTAGATCATGGAATAACTTTGTTTGGACAACTCGGGAGGTTGTAACTTTTGGTACATCATTGCCATTAGTGTTGCACAAAGGCCTGTACCACCTGATGATGATCAGTGCTGAACTACACTAATGTGGGTTGTAGCATCTCTGTTTTGACAGCGAATGAAGGTGCTTACTTGCTTTATTGGCACACCTGGCCCTGATAGGTTCACCATGCTGCCTTCGCTTTGTGTAGTAGGATTTGTATTAATCTGGTTTTATGGTGAACCCTATTACATAGACTGTTAGTGTTCGAGAGGGCAGTATATTGGCGTTCCAGCTGCAGCAATGCTACCTCTTCCTTCCTCTATGGTGTATGCCAGTAACGTCACTAATCAAATCTTGAAAGAAAGCCTTAAAGGTTTCCCACAGTATAATGTGGGAGGTCAATGAACCTTTTATTTAACTCAAAATAGTTACACGCCTCATTTCATATATGGTCCTGGAATCAGGGGTCGATTATCCACCATTCATTAAGACGCCAGTCCCACTCCCAGCAACCTGTTGATAATTGCCGAGTCCTATTTATCAAAAGAGGGGGACTCTAGGAGCTATTCAAAAGGTCCGGTGACCCGTGCTCCCGAAGTTAAACTTTTACCAAAAGGGAGTCACCGTTCCCAAGTAGAGAGAGCGAGAAGGGAAGTAATAGGTACTCTCGTCGTGTGCTACTCTAATTGTGGGGGGCAGTGTGTCCTCATCTTGATGCCCTCACACACCCCGAAGGATGTCATGCTTCATCATTGGGCTTTTGCTCCTCGTCGGGCCGGCGCTGCAATGCCCTACGGGTCCTCGAAGGGTCTCTTTTCGGAGATGTTTTGATGAAGCCGTATGGGTGCGTGGGTGTAAGTGGCAGTGAAGTCCTAGAAGGTGTATTAAAAAATGGCTGGAGGGAGAGTGATTAATTTTTATTAACGTGATCCCTCTGTCATTATTAAAACAAAGTGTATGGTGCTGCTTTAAGGGGTATTATGTCCCTTGGTAGCTGAGTAACTATATGTCCCTAGTGGGCATATGTTCTGGTCAACATGTTTCGCGCTTTAGTGGTCTAAGGGGGAGATCCAGGGCGCTTTGTCAGGACCGAGTAAGAAAGTTGTATCTACAGTGGCCCGAAGTTTTCGGTGCCCCCGGATAAACGGAGGGAGTAGAACTTCCCTTAGTAGGTAGGGTAAGATCCCATGAGATCAGTGAGGGTCACTTGAGAGGGTTCTCTCGGTGCATCTGGGCTAGCCCAGATGCACCGAGAGAAATAAATACATACTCTACACATTGCCCTAGGTTAAGCTGATCTCCTTTGCGCCATAGCTACCAGGTGGTTGAGCTCAGGTACATTTTTGTTTTTTGACTGTAACTGTGGTGGTTGACAGCCGCCACCCTCCTCCCTCTTACTATACAGGAAATGTAATGGGTGGGTGGCTCTCATATGCATCTGGGCTAGCCCAGATGCACCGAGAGAACCCTCTCAAGTGACCCTCACTGATCTCATGGGATCTTACCCTACCTACTAAGGGAAGTTCTACTCCCTCCGTTTATCCGGGGGCACCGAAAACTTCGGGCCACTGTAGATACAACTTTCTTACTCGGTCCTGACAAAGCGCCTTGGATCTCCCCCTTAGACCACTAAAGCGCGAAACATGTTGACCAGAACATATGCCCACTAGGGACATATAGTTACTCAGCTACCAAGGGACATAATACCCCTTCAAGCAGCACCATACACTTTGTTTTAATAATGACAGAGGGATCACCTTAATAAAAATTAATCACTCTCCCTCCAGCCATTTTTTAATACACCTTCTAGGACTTCACTGCCACTTACACCCACGCACCCATACAGCTTCATCAAAAGATCTCCGAAAAAGAGACTCTTCGGGGGACCCGTAGGGCATTGCAGCGCCGGACCGACGAGGAGCAAAAGCCCAATGATGAAGCATGACATCCTTCGGGGTGTGTGAGGTCATCAAGATGAGGACACACTGCCCCCCACAATTAGAGTAGCACACGACGAGAGTACCTATTACTTCCCTTCTCTCTCTCTCTCTACTTGGGAACGGTGACTCCCTTTTGGTATAAGATGATTGCCGAGTGCCAATTCCACAGGCAAGTGGTGGTAGAGTCCATGCTTGAGGATGTGCACCTGTTTAACATCCATTAGGCCTGCCTGTGGCATGAGGAATGAGTCCCACCTTGAAAATGCCTTGTGAGCCCTTGAGAAGAGGGTATATTTCCACTTGGTCAGGCGCAGATGAATCCAAGCATTAGACAGTGCCATAGGTATGACAAACTTGACTTGCACCTTTGGGGTCGTAGGGCTGCACACCTGACCATTCCTGTCTATCTGTTGGTCGAGCAGGCCATTGAAGACACCCATAATTATCAATTTGCCTGGTGGGAGGCGATTGAGTTGACCCAGTCTTCCAAGCAAGGTGGCCGTTGGGGAGGGGCGCATATATACTTAAAAGGGACATGAGCATCCTTCATAAGGTCCCGACTACCACAGCTTAGCAGGCCCTCATCAGAGGTGGCTCTAAGTAAAGGGGGGAGTTGTTTTAATCAGTATTGCGAACCATCTAGGCTCCCCTACTGTGGATCCGTTTTGGTGTACAGAGATGAAGTCTTGGTGCTCCCAGAATGGACATTTCACACCCACCAAATGAGTTTCTTGCTGTATTAGTATGTGTTGTAGGCAAAATTTTCATGGGTTTCCTTTAGCCTGCGATGGCATCTTTGGAATCTGGCTTTGGGCTCCTGCCAACAACTTAAAACTCGCCATCTTGTTTAAATGGGAACCACAGTAGAGGTTGTTATTTTCACTCTTTTTCCATCCGTGGACTGTTTTTGCTTCTTGGTGAACTGCTTCCAGATCTCCTTCCACTGTGTTTGGCTACTCATTTGTACTCATCAAAGAGTGAACTGTATTTTTTCTCTCCTTAATGCTGTTCACTGTTGCTCACTATCTTTGTTTTATAAGAAAAGGCATTATATAATTAATATCTCTTCGCAAACAATACAAAGCCTTGTAGTCTTGTGTAAACTAGTGCATTTTAGATTTTAATTTACTTGAAATCAGTAAATGAGAATACTAGTAAAGAAAACGGTGCTGGTGTGAAATATGCACTGATCTATGGGTAAAATTCCCAAACTTTGAGGAAATGGATGTCCTGAAGAAATGGTGACAATTCCACAAACCATATTTCAAAAAGAAGCAATAAGGTAGAATTATTTTTTTTATTTAAGAGGTAAGAATTGGGCAGCCATTGGAACTTTAAAAAGTAATTTCTTTTAGGGTGATTTTGAATGGAAAATGTGCAGGGATCACTATAATCTTTGAAAGTAATAAATTAACCTCACAATTTAAAATCAGTAAATCACTTTCAGAGAGACCATTCCAGAGTTGGGTCTTGTGTTTTCTGGCAACTGTTTAATTGGTTCTTCTTATCAGACGTAATTGACATGTGCAGACATCATAAACACATCCACAGCATCTGCAGTAGTTAAACTACTGAGTCCACATCAGTGGTTAATATAAGATGCTGTTGCATTCATCTGACATTATTCTTCTCACATGTTTATATGCTGCCCCTCCACCTCTCATATTGATTTCCACTTGTTCTGTACCCTATCAGTTCCTCATCTACAGTGTTCAACTCATTGTTTAATGGCTTTAAAAACGTTCTGGTACAGAGGCAAATTATTTGATGCTTTTTTGGAGTGGGGACCTCACTTCCATGATAGATTGGTTTAAAAATCACCTAACCATACATCTTTCAGCTCTCCACACTCCTCAATTTTGTCTTTGCAGGGCCCTCACCATTTTATGTTTGGTAATAAATTCTTCCCACTATGAGTAGGCACCTCCATATCAGTGTCTTATCACCCTTTCTGAGTTCCAAATCTTCACTTATCCCAGGGCCACCAGTTTGAACCCTAATTCCAGCTAAAAACATAACATCCTCCAAAAGTGTTTATTACCTCCCTCCATTTGGACAATTTTTAGTTAGGATACTGGCTCAGCATGATCTTCCACAGTTTTCCAAGGTGTATTGTGTACCCTGAAGATATGTACATTGAATTGGGCAAAGGCTAGCAGAAATTGCTATCTTACACGGCTGTCTATTCGACTCATGCCGTTGACTCATCTTGGTTGTTTTGTTTTCTTTTTTTTTTATCCATTGGTCACAAACATTTTTAGGTGGGCTGGTGTATTTGCTGAATCAGTCTTGTGTGTTTAAGCTTAGAGACATTCTTAGAAGGTAGGTTATCCTTAATGTTTTACGCTTGGGCTAGTCTCAAAAGACTTATTGCATCATTACATTATAGTAGACAAGGGCATGTATTAGCTGTAGTTATTTTCAAAAGTGACTTTGGTTGAGGCTCTAATCTCTCTGGAGAAATGCAAAGTTTTTTATGCCAGCATCGATTCTATTATGTCACCTAGATCAAGACTAATCGGGTGCCGTCCCTCAAATCTCCGTCACATCACTTTGAAGAGCAAGGTCCCTTTCCACAAAGGGATCTTCCTTGTGAGATAGCTGCTTTATCTCTTTGCATTTAGTGCTGTCTTCTACCTGGTACAATGGTGGTGTTTAGCTATTGGAAGTCCCCCTCAATACTGCCCTCCATACTGCATGCGCAATGGGATACTGTGTCCCATGGCTTCCCCTTCTGTCCTTATGGTGGGTTGTTCATGCAGTTCAAAAAGTCAATTATACATCACATTGAGTGGTACTACTCAATGATTGGATTGGGCAGTTGGCAACTGCAGACTTGTCTCATATATCACTTGGTGGAATCTCAACATAAAGAACAATGGAGCTCCTCCTTCTTGTGGCAAACCCAAAGAGTTTGCTGTAATTTCTAGAAATATCCTGTGGGTATCTCATGACTATTGTTTTTGAATATGTGCAAGAAGCTTGAAAGATCTATTATTTTAAGCAAGGCTACATTCCAAGTTAGTGAAATTACAAGCCCTTGACAATGGTGTATGTCTCTTGGAAGTGAATATAAATGCATGTTTAAATGTACTTGCCTATATTTTTTTATTTTAAATTGTGTTTTCCAGCTTCTCTTCCACGGGATCCTCATCAAAGTCATAAGCACATGAATATTCCCGCCCATGCGCGGGACCCCGGAAACATATAAAACATATATGTGGAAACCATATATGTAGCTCTATATATATATCCATATATATATATATAAAACACAATGCAGCCTTCCAATACTAGAAAACGCTGAGCAATGTTGTAAGAATTTCCCTTGCACAGAAATACAATTCCAATAAAGCAGGGAGAAAATAAAACACATTTGAAAACTGCTTTAATGCACAGCAGAAAACACAATCCTGCAAAAAGGAATGAAAGAAACATTGCCAGCACATAGGCTGCATTGTAGAAAACATCAGTGTAGAAAGCTGAAAAGCTAACCCACAGAACACACAGAATAAACTGGCACCGTGCCTTTAAGGCAGCCATGACCCCTAGCTTCCCATCATGCCTCAGGGGTGACAGTTAGGTCAGTTGTTTTTTCCGGCTCCTTCTGTCAGGACCCTGGTTACTTCAGCTCTTTCTTTTTCTGATTTCTATCAGAAAATACTTCTTTTTGTCAAAAGCTTTTTACTTCGACAGTTTTTTGTTGTTGAAGTAGATCTCTGCTGTTTTTAAGAGAGTTAAGCATTATTTTCCACCCAAAAATGCCCTCTCTTTTGACTCTTGCCCTGCCTGTGGCAAGAAGAAGGCTAAAACAGACTCCCATTCTGTCTGTATTCTCTGCTTGCCTTCTGATCATAATGCCAAGACCTGTCAGCATTGCCAGCTGTTGTCCAATAGAACTCTTAAGGACAGGGAGAGGATTCGCCTCTATGGACTGGCTGAGAAGAAGACTCCTTCAAGAGGCAGGTCTCCGATGAAGAAGAGGAAAGAGAGAGCCACTACACCATCTAGAAGTAAGGTTCCAGTCTGCTCTCCATCGGCGTCGGGCTCGGCGCCTCAAAAACCTTCATCGGCAACGAAAACGTCGACGAGAAGACCATCGACGGCGGGCTCGCCGTCGAGAGAACACCGGTCGTTGACGAAGACAACAGGTACGTCGGATCCTCCGCCATCGTCAACCCGGCGACGATCGGCGTCGAGGAGTCGCTCTCCGTTGGTGCGGGCTCGTACAACGTCGAGAAATAGATCTCCGTCGTCGCCGTCTGCTCGGCGTTCGACGTCGAGACATGCTCCGCCGTCGCCAGATCATCGGCGATCGGCGTCGAAGCAGGCGTCTCCGTTGCCGTCAACCAGGCGACGGTCAACGTCGAGACACGCCTCGTCACCTGAGGCAGGACACTCATCACCTCCGTCGTCGTCCAAGCGACGTTCGACGACGAAGGTTCGATCTTCGCCGACGTTGAGGAAAGATCCGTCGTCGAAACCCAGGGTGAGGTACACCAAACGTCGTTCGACGTCGAGGCGGCGGTCTCCGTCGACGGCGAGAAGTGCCCCGATCTCAACTCCACTGGCTTCCAGTAGACGGTCAGCGTCGAGGGAGATCGAACAGGCAAGAAGCGACGTCGAGAAGGATTTCTCCGTCCATCCGTTCTTCGTTGGGGTCTCCTGCACGCTCAACGTCGAAGGCTAAGTCTGTGGGCTCCAGGGGTTCGACGTCGTACCATACAATGTCGAAACACACTGAGGGGTCGCCGTCGAGGAGAAAATCAGGCCCTACAGACTCAACAGTGATGGTGACGCAGAGCAGGTCGACGTCGAGGCACTCTCCATCAACGTCGCATCGATCATCAAGACGCCGATCACGCTCCAGAAGTCGCAGAGAGTCCTCCCATTCTATTCGGAGCTCACCCCAGACAATTGCGACATCACGCAGTTCTTCGGCTCATTCGCCTGAGCTTCCAAGACGCTCTCCAAGGAGACCACGATCTCCTTCAATCCATCTTTCGTCCAGATGGCTACAACCTCTCCATCATTGGCAGAAAGAGCCCTCGGGTCACACCCGGCGACCTACGGACTATTCCAGCCCACTGCACAGATCTCCGTTACAACGTCTCGTGCAGGAAGTGGACAGGTCCCCTACCACTCGGACAAGAGAACACAGATCTCCTGAGCGCAGGTCGACTCAGGGTCATCGCAAGAGACGACGAACACCATCTTCGTCCTCATCTTCGCACTCATCCAAAAGGGACTTCTCTCCTACCCTTACGGATAGTCCTCCTTCTAGGGTGTCACCCATCGATGATGTGAACACTTTTCACGATGTTCTCTCCAGAGGAGCACAAAAGCTAGGTATACCCATGTTAACTCCTCAGACCACCACGTCCATTATTTTCGAGACCCTCCATCAAAGGTCTGCGACTAGGCCATTGCTTCCTTTGGTTCCTGGGATCATCGAGCCGGTAATGGACATCTTCCTCACTCCATCCTCGGCTAAAGCAGCCCCGGCTCGGATCCTGAAAAAATATAAACCTGCTGCATCAGATCCCCTTTTTCTCAAATCGGATCCGCCACCGGACTCTGTCATTATTGCAGCAGCAAGGAAGACACACGCAGTTGCTTCTTCCTCTTCAGCCCCTCCAGACAAAGAAAGTAGGGCGCAGGACTCTTGGGGTAAGAAAGCTTGCGGCTCTGCAGCGTCTTCTCTTCAGGTGTCTAACGCTGCAGCTCTGCTGGGCCGTTATGATAGGTCCTTATGGGATTCAATGGACCGTTTCAAAGACAAACTCCCAAAGGAGGATCAGCAGGATTTCTCTGAGATTCTCCAGGAAGGTGCGCTGGTGGCCAACCAGGTAATTAGCACTGCAGCGGATGGGGCGTCTTTGGCTGCTCACTCTTATGCACATGGCATATGTGCACGAAGATCTTCCTGGTTGCGCTTGACAGCATTGAAACCTGAGGCGCAGCAGCGCATCTTGAATCTTCCGTTTTCTGGCAACTCACTGTTTGGATCACACACAGATGAGGAAATGGCCAGAATGAAGGCCGAGTTGGACACGTTAAAGGCTGTGGGCCTGGAGAAGAAAAAAAGAGTTTAAACGACGTTACAGGCCCTACAATCGTAAAAATTACCAACAGAGGGTTCAAACCCCTCAATGGTCGCAAAACAAACGGAACAAGTCCCAGTTCCAAGGCCGTCGTTCCTCGAGAGGAAGAGGAGGACACCAACAGCAGTCCTCTTCCACAGCAAAAACTCAAGGGAAGCAATGATTTTCTGCTTCCTCTAGCACCGTTGCACACTCCAGTGGGAGGAAGTATCTCAAACTACATTCAAGAGTGGCGCAACATCACCAAAGACCAGTGGGTGCTGAATATATTAAACAATGGGTACGCACTACGTTTTGCGCGTCCCCAAGAGACATTCCTCCGGTAAAATCCCGTCATCTACACCGAGATCTCCTGCGTCAGGAAGTGTCGACCCTTCTCAGGAAACTGGCCATAGAAGAGGTCCCTCCGGCACAGAGAGGAAAGGGAGTTTACTCAAGATACTTCCTTGTTCAGAAAAAGACCAACCGAACAAGTTCAGACCAATTCTAGATCTACGTTTGTTGAACAAGTTCATCAAAAAAGAAAAGTTTCGAATGTTGGCGCTCCATCAAATATTTCCACATCTGAGAAAAGGCGATTGGATGTGTTCGGTGGATCTCCAAGATGCGTACTTTCACATTCCAATCACACCACGGCATCGCAAGTTCCTGCGGTTCATGGTGGGCGCAAAGCATTACCAGTTCAAGGTCTTACCCTTCGGCCTAAAATCTGCCCCAAGAGTATTCACGAAATGCATGGCAGTAGTAGCAGCAGCATTACATCGCCAAGGTCTGTTTGTGTATCCATACCTGGACGATTGGCTGTTGAAGGGGTCATCTCCCAGCATAGTGCAGGAGCACCTTCACAACTGCCTGGATCTCCTTCGACGCTTAGGCCTGCATGTCAACGTGGACAAATCAGTGTTGCAACCAACTCAATCGCTCCACTATCTGGGCGCCACCCTAAACTCCGACCTAGGAAAAGTGTTTCCTTCGGAGGAGAGATTGTCATCAATGAGAGACAAAATCAACATCATCCTCCAAGCACATCAACCATCAGTAAGGCAAGTGGCTTCTCTGCTGGGGTCGATGGCTTCTTGCATTTTTCTCATTCCCAACGCCAGATTGAGAATGAGACCGTTGCAGCAGGATCTGGAGGACAAATGGATCCAATCCTCGGGTCATTGGGAAGACCGAGTTCTCATCTCTCAGACTGCGGAGAAATCCATTCTCTGGTGGACTCAGCCAAAGAATCTTCTAGTGGGAGTACCATTCCATCAGCCTCTTCCAAAACAATCCCTGATAACCGATGCGTCTCTTCAGGGATGGGGAGCGCATCTGGGTCAACTGCAGACTCAGGGCAAATGGACCAGCAAAGAGCAGACCTATCATATCAACATGTTAAAACTGCGGGCGGTTCATTTGGCCCTCAAGGCATTCCATCCATCGATTCAGTCCGAATCGATTCTGATACAAACGGACAATACAACCACCATGTATTACTTAAACAAACAAGGTGGAACACGCTCTCGCCCTCTGTCTCTGGAATCTCAAGCGATCTGGCACTGGCTGCTCGCCAGGAACCTCTCGATCACGGCGGTGCATCTGCCAGGAGAACAGAACGTGCGAGCAGACGCTCTCAGTCGACACTTCGAAGAACAAGAAGACTGGGTGCTCAACGACGAGGTAGTGGCGGACATTTTTCATCAATGGGGTCATCCATCCATCGACCTCTTTGCAGACGATCTAAACAGAAAATGCCACGCCTTCGCGTCCAGGTATTACCGACCAGGAACGAGAGGGAATGCTCTTTTGATAGACTGGTCCGGGACGTTTGCATACGCTTTTCCGCCCCTTCCTCTCATCCCGAAGGTGGTGACCAAGATCATCCGATCCAGGATGAAGATGATCCTGATAGCACCGGACTGGCCTCGCCAGTGGTGGTATCCAGACCTACTACAGCTCTCGATCTGTCCGCACAGGAGACTCCCGTGCAGGCCGGACCTTCTGACCAAAATGGGAGGGAAGATTCTGCACCCCAGCCTTCCATCGCTGAGCTTGGCAGCATGGCTCCTGAGGTCCTGCAGTACGGATATTTGAACCTTCCTCAGGATTGCATGGACATTTTGAGGGAGTCAAAAGGCCATCCACAAGAACCTCTTATTCTTTTAAATGGAAAAGATTTTACTTGTGGTGTATGCGTAATGGTTGGAGTCAGACTAGCGGGCAAGAAGAGGTAATCTTGCCGTATCTGCTATACTTGGCCAAATCTGGTTTGAAATACACTTCCATAAAAGTTCATTTGGCGGCCATTACAGCCTATAGAAAATCACCCAGCCAACTTTCTTTCTTTCAACTTCAGGTGGTCAAGGACTTCCTTCAGGGGTTGAAGAAGGTGTATCCCCCTGTCCGACCTCCTTCTCCTCCTTGGGAGTTGAATTTAGTTTTGTCAAAACTGATGGGTCCTCCTTTTGAACCCATTCATAAGGCCACGTTACAACACCTTACATGGAAAGTAGCGTTTCTGGTGGCTATTACATCAGCGCGCAGAGTGAGTGAAATCCAAGCACTCTGTTCTAATGAACCGTTTACGGTTTTCCATTACAATAGGGTGGTTTTGAGAACTCACCCTTCTTTTCTACCCAAAGTGGTGTCTGACTTCCATGTCAATCAGACAATTTCTCTTCCCTCTTTTTTTCCCAATCCTGCTACACCAGCAGAAAGGTCTCTTCACTCATTAGACCTCAAGAGGGTTCTCAAATTCTATTTGGAGGGAACAAAATCCATTAGAAAGGCTGATCAATTGTTTGTAAACTACGGCTCTGTTAGGACAGGTTTTCCAGCCTCCAAACGATCCATTTCGAGGTGGATAGTGTCCTGTATTAAATTGGCTTACCAATTAGCGAACAGGCCACTGTTAGCCTCCCCTAAAGCTCACTCTACTAGGGGAAAGGCTGCTACAATAGCTTTCTTACACAATGTACCGATGGCCGAGATTTGCAAGGCTGCAACTTGGAAGTCGGTCCATACGTTTACCAGGCATTACTGTCTGGATTCTGACTCCAGAGCGGATACCCAAGTTGGCCAAGCCTCCTTGAGGAATCTGTTCCAATGCTAGTTTAATTGGAGTCTTTGAAATATTCTTTGACAATGTATGCTTTCTAGTCACTTGCCCGCAGGATGAGGGTATGGGCTTGCTATTCTATTCATGTGCTTATGACTATTGATGAGGATCCCCTGGAAGAGAAGGATAAGTTACTTACCTGTAATCCTAGTTCTCTTCCAGGGGTATCCTCATCAAAGTCATAAGCAACCCACCCGCCTCCCCGGGCAAGTGATCAAGATACATGTCATCTCTTTTTGCCCTGGCCTTCGGGTCTCCGCAAAAACAACTGACCGAACTGTCACCCCTGAGGCATGATGGGAAGCTAGGGGTCATGGCTGCCTTAAAGGCACGGTGCCAGTTTATTCTGTGTGTTCTGTGGGTTAGCTTTTCAGCTTTCTACACTGATGTTTTCTACAATGCAGCCTATGTGCTGGCAATGTTTCTTTCATTCCTTTTTGCAGGATTGTGTTTTCTGCTGTGCATTAAAGCAGTTTTCAAATGTGTTTTATTTTCTCCCTGCTTTATTGGAATTGTATTTCTGTGCAAGGGAAATTCTTACAACATTGCTCAGCGTTTTCTAGTATTGGAAGGCTGCATTGTGTTTTTATATATATATGGATATATATATAGAGCTACATATATGGTTTCCACATATGTTTTATATGTTTCCGGGGTCCCGCGCATGGGCGGGAATATTCATGTGCTTATGACTTTGATGAGGATACCCCTGGAAGAGAACTAGGATTACAGGTAAGTAACTTATCCATCTCTCCCCCTCCTCCCCAACCCCCCCCCCCTTTCCACCTCGGTCTTCCATGCATGGGATATCAAACCAATTTTCCACAGTTCACTCTTAAGCTAACAAATGGGTTAAATGTGTCCATGATTCTTTGTCCTGATCACTGTGGGTGGCCCTTGTAGAGGAGCATATTGTCTACATGCGGAGATTCTATCCTCATGGGGTGGGTCCCAAAGGTCAAGTAGGCCAGAGTTTTCCCTCTCAGGTACACTTTTTCTTTGTATTGGTGAACCTAGCTCAGGGGTGGGCCCTGGGGTGGATGGATTATGAGCAGGTGTTGGTTTAACCATATTCTCACATACAACAGGATAGGCTGCTCTAACTGGAAAATGACTGTAATAAGTACATATTACTCTTTTATCTGGCCTACAGAAAGCGGGCATGAGTTAACTGTAAAGTCTGACACTGCAGCTCCTCCATAGGTGACTTTTCAGTCTTAACTTTGGTTCAGAAGCCAAAGTCTGCCAACATCGACTCACTGGCACAACATACACATACCATCTCACTTTATCGGGTACACGTTCCGGTAGCCGTCAGGAGCCTGCCAAAACTAACAAGAGCTATAAAAGAGGCAAATGTAAGTGAATTCTCTCTTACCCAGTCCAGAAGAGCATATGTTTGATCTTACAGCTTGGTTGTAGCTGATGTTTATGAATGTATTTTCTTTTCTTTGCAAATATTTTATGCAAAAATGAATATCATTTGAGGACGTAATATTGATTTGCCAGTGCAGTGTAAACCATCTGAATTTGTAATTTCTGATTCCTATATGTACCCTCTTAGTTGACACATTTTTCCCAAATGTAAGATTCAATCATTAACAATGGAAACAGTGAGCAACTCTTTCTTGTGCCCGATAAATGAGGAATGGAATGCAAAATTGCATAGCTAGTGTAAAGGACATTTTTCAATTCTGTTATGGACACTGGCACGGGCATTATGCTGCCTTTCTCCATTGTACAGCTGCCAAAATACTTAAACACTATATTTCAAAAGACATTTCTGAAGAAATGGTAGTTAAAGCTACAACCAAATTCAACAGTCCGTATGACATTGTGTTTTACACCTCTCTGCCTCTTTCTTCGTGCTGTCCTCATTCGCCAAATTGTCAGTCCAGTTACTGTTCTGCACCTGTTTCCAAAGAGAACAAGCATTGGCATAGCCAATAGGTCTCGCCTTTGGGGCCTTATAAGTGTTTAGCCAGAGCTATTGACTTTGCCAATGTCTTCAAGCTGTGCTGTAGAGAAGTGTGGCTGCTGAGCGGCATGCTGAAAAGTTATAATAAAAAAGTGTCAGAAGCATTTTTGTTACTTTATATATGACCAAGAAGGCATTATGTAAAACTGAACGACCATATTAAAAAAAGTATTTACAATAAAAAATTTCCTCAGTTTTCTTTTGTTCTTGCAATGCTGGCAATGGTTGTTTGTTAAAGCTTTTTTTTTGAGGGGGCATAAACAATCGGAGGGTGAAGGTTGGGAACTAGTACCTGTATTATAACACTAGCAGCGGCCAGACGCTAGGGGAGAATCAACAGATGCCAGATTCCGAGAACAGACTGAGGTGGTGCTGAGTGATGCTGAGGTGGTAGTGGTGGTGGTGGTGACTGTTGCGGAGACGATGCAGAGGTGATGCTGAAGGATACTCAGGTGTTGCTGAGTGATACTGCTGTGGTGCTGAGTGATGCTGTGGTGGTGCTGAGTGATATTGTCTTGGCGCTGAGTGATGCTGTGGTGGTGCTGAGTGATATTGTCTTGGCGCTGAGTGATGCTGTGGCGGCCCTGAGTGATGCTGTGGCGGCCCTGAGTGATGCTGTGGCGGCCCTGAGTGATGCTGTGGCGGCCCTGAGTGATGCTGTGGCGGCCCTGAGTGATGCTGTGGCGGCCCTGAGTGATGCTGTGGCGGCCCTGAGTGATGCTGTGGCGGCCCTGAGTGATGCTGTGGCGGCCCTGAGTGATGCTGTGGCAGCCCTGAGTGATGCTGTGGCGGCCCTGAGTGATGCTGTTGCGGCGGTGAGCGATGCTGTGGCTGCGCTGAGCGATGCTGTGGCGGCGCTGAGCGATGCAGTGGCAGTGCTGAGCGATGCTGTGGCGGCGCTGAGCGATGCTGTGGCGGCGCTGAGCGATGCTGTGGCGGCGCTGAGCGATGCTGTGGCGGCGCTGAGCGATGCTGTGGCGGCGCTGAGCGATGCTGTGGCGGCGCTGAGCGATGCTGTGGCGGCGCTGAGCGATGCTGTGGCGGCGCTGAGCGATGCTGTGGTGGCGCTGAGCGAAGCTGTGGCGGCGCGGAGCGATGTGGTGGCGCGGAGCGATGCTGTTGTGGCGCGGAGCGATGCTGTGGTTGTGCTGAGTGATGCTGGGGTTGCGCTGAGTGATGCTGTGGTTGCGCTGAGTGATGCTGTGGTTGCGCTGAGTGATGCTGTGGTTGCGCTGAGTGATGCTGTGGTTGCGCTGAGTGATGCTGTGGTTGCGCTGAGTGATGCTGTGGTTGCGCTGAGTGATGCTGTGGTTGCGCTGAGTGATGCTGTGGTTGCGCTGAGTGATGCTGTGGTTGCGCTGAGTGATGCTGTGGTTGCGCTGAGTGATGCTGTGGTTGCGCTGAGTGATGCTGTGGTTGCGCTGAGTGATGCTGTGGTTGCGCTGAGTGATGCTGTGGTTGCGCTGAGTGATGCTGTGGTTGCGCTGAGTGATGCTGTGGTTGCGCTGAGTGATGCTGTGGTTGCGCTGAGTGATGCTGTGGTTGCGCTGAGTGATGCTGTGGTTGCCCTGAGTGATGCTGTGGTTGCCCTGAGTGATGCTGTGGTTGCCCTGAGTGATGCTGTGGTTGCACTGAGTGATGCTGTGGTTGCACTGAGTGATGCTGTGGTTGCACTGAGTGATGCTGTGGTTGCGCTGAGTGATGCTGTGGTTGCGCTGAGTGATGCTGTGGTTGCGCTGAGTGATGCTGTGGTTGCGCTGAGTGATGCTGTGGTTGCGCTGAGTGATGCTGTGGTTGCGCTGAGTGATGCTGTGGTTGCGCTGAGTGATGCTGTGGTTGCGCTGAGTGATGCTGTGGTTGCGCTGAGTGATGCTGTGGTTGCGCTGAGTGATGCTGTGGTTGCGCTGAGTGATGCTGTGGTTGCGCTGAGTGATGCTGTGGTTGCGCTGAGTGATGCTGTGGTTGCGCTGAGTGATGCTGTGGTTGCGCTGAGTGATGCTGTGGTGGCGCTGAGTGATGCTGTGGTGGCGCTGATTGATGCTGTGCTGTCTCTGATTGATGCTGTGCTGTCTCTGATTGATGCTGTGGTTGCGCTGAGTGATGCTGTGGTTGCGCTGAGTGATGCTGTGGTGGTGCTGAGTGGTGTTGTGTTGGTGCTGAGTGATGCTGTGCTGGCTCTGATTGATGCTGTGGTTGCGCTGAGTGATGCTGTGGTGTTGCCGAGTGAGAGATAGAGTGAAGATATAATGCCCAATTAGAGAGGGTGGTGAGAGAGAAAGAGAGAGAGAGAAAGGGTGTACATAGAATAAAGAGTGGAGCGGGATAGAGAGAGAGAAAGAAGGGGAGAGAGAGTGAATGAAGGAGTTTGAAAGAGAAACAGATAAAGGGGTGAGAGAGAATGAAAGGCTAAAAAGATAGAGAGGGAGAGTTAATTAAGTAGAGGGAGAATTAGAGAGGGGAGAGAGAGAGAAGGAGAGAGACAATAAGGGGAGGAGTTTAAATAGAGTGAAGAAGTGACGCGGAAAAAGTAACCTTAAATATAGCTTTGTGCTTTGCGCGAATAAATATTAAAAAAAAAAACAGTGAGAGACAAAAATACTGGTAATTAGGCTGTGACTCCCAATATAAAACAAATAGCAATATAAGGTGAAATCAACCCACCGAAGCAATATTTCTAACTAGACAAAAAAAAGCTTGCATTTCAATGCTAATCGCTGTTGTTTTTCATGTGACTGTAGTCCAGGGCCCTCAGTTGGTAATGTGAGCTGCTGCTGCGATTGAAACATCAGAGTCCAGAGAGTTAATGAGCCATGACGAGGAAATGAGGAAGAGATAGGAAACCCAGATGCCAGCTGCGCGTGCACGCCATCGTGAACTCAAGCTGGTCGCCAGCCGAAAGCCAGTGTTTGCACTTCCAAAACCCGCTTACTAAAACTCTCGGCCAGACCAGCGCAAGCGCTGGTGCAGGCCGAGACCTAAAAATGATAAATAAATCTACCACAACATCTATCAATACCACCACAATTCTGCAATTCAAATTAGCAATCATTATTCAAATGACAAGATAGCACATCAACTTCATTTAACTGCAGGTCATGCTCATAACCATTTTACTTACTCTTAAATTTTTCAGGGCAGAATTGTCATGCAGAAAACATGCCCCCTCCCCCAATGTTTCTACTGGGTGGGATACTCCTTGCCACAGTGACCTTATTAGAATTTAAAACTGTCCTTCACGTGAGGCAGGAAATGGTATATTCAGTGTCCGGATCAGAGGCAAGGATTATGCTGGCTCAAAGCTTATTCACTGCCAAGAGGTCACATCAACCACCGGTTTAAAAAAAAAAAAAAAGACTTGAAGGTGAAGTCAGACAACCAATCCGCAGCGTATAACAGCTCTAACAATGGGGCCCCTAAAATAAAAGCTTTGAAAGCCATAGCTCCCCTACTAAGTGAGCTTCAACCTTTGGTAAGTCAATACCTGCTTAGTCCATCTCACCCATCTACCAATTTTGGGCGAGGATACTAGTTAAAAGGGCTGAAGGATGGATATCAACAGTTTGTTAACCTTCTGAGACCCATTTTCTTTCATCGCGGTCTCATAGGTGTTAATACATTGTACAACACAGAACTTTGAATGATCTTTAAATTCCAAGGTGCGGCTAGAGACTGCTAAAGTAATCCCGTGTGATGATGAACATTGGGCCAGATAAATCCATGGGATGGACGTTCAAAACCCTTTTGCAGGACACCAGGTACAGAAGCATGGCTAATTTATCTTGTGGTTTCTTCCTTAACAAAACTCGGTCTTTTGCTAAGAAAGAATTTTAGCACTCTATTTACATCCCACACTTCAGAATACCTCACCTTGGGTGGAACAGAGTCTGACCCCTCTCACCAACTTGCAAACTATGAGATGTTCCCCACCCCGCACCAACTACAAACACAAGACCGATGAAAATGGCTGACCTGTAAGATAAGATTGTAACCCACGGGATCCAAACTCTGTTCCACACACCAGTCAGTCCATCAGCGCCAAGTCGACCTATAGCTCATAACAGTGTTATCTGACCATGCTGATGAGGTTTGTAGCGTGTGCCGAACGGCTTGGGTTTTCCTAGCATTCCCTGTAATCTTCCACGCCACGAGATAGAGTATGCTTTTCTTCACCGTTCGATTACAGACACCCTGCATATAAAGCAGAATGGCCTGACAGTGGGCTAGACTGGTCGGTAAATCCCTAAAAAATAAAAAAATTCTATCCGAACTGGAAACCAAACTTGAGATCTTCAGATCAATGTTGTCAGCACCAGTTCCACTTCCTTTCTCCTCACCTGCACTACCACTCTCACGATAATGGTGAATGGTGGGAACGCATAGCTGGTCTCCATCTTCTAGTTCTGAAGGAAAGCGTTGGTGATCGCTGCTTTTGTATCCGTCCTCCAGCTGACGTACCTCAGCAGTTAGTGATCCAGTTCAGATGCTAACAAATCCATTATACTCAGACCCCATCTTGTCGTCGGAGCCTTAAAAATAAATTGGAATCTTGAAAGCGAGGGTGCCAGTCTGCTGCTGATAATTGACGGAGCAAAAGCTACTCCGCCATTACCTCCACTTCATTTTCTAGGCAATAGTGCAAAAGGTTATAGGCCAGTTCTGAAACCGCGTTCCCTCCTGGTGGTTTATGTACCGTACAGCTGAGATGTTGGCCATCCTTAGCACCACACAACATTTCGCTCTGTTCTTTGTCCAGCACTCCACAGCAAAGGAGTTCCAAGCAGTTGATATGCATTGCCAATTGCTCTACAGTCCACCTTCCTCTGGTAGATAAATCTCCTCTTCTGGTACCCCAACTTAGCCTGCTGGCATCCAATTCTATCACTAATTCCAGGGTTGAAACAAAGATCGCTCTCCTGTTCCATACCTTCATATGATCCATCCACCACTGAATCTCCACCTTCGTGTCATTTGAGAGGTGCACCTGCTGAAAGTATCTCAAACCCTTGCTCAAGTGGGAAGCCTTCAGCCCCTGCAAGGCCCTGTAATTTGGGGGATTGGAAAAGATGGGTTGAATCGACAATACCAAGAGACTCAGTACCCTGGCCAGTTCTCTTAGAGAAATCATTGATCTCTTCGGGGCTTTCCAGAGCTCCTTCCTGATCCTCACCACCTTCTTGTTGGGGGCCTTCAGAGTCCCTTGATCCAATTATATGGCAAACTCCAGAAAGGTGATCTTCTGACTGGGATTGTGTTTGAATTTCTCTCATTGATCACAAAGCCCACACATTACAGTGTTGTGACTGCTGCCTGCATCTGGTCCAGGAGGCGTGATGGGCACTGGTCCATGATCCAGATGTCCAGATAGCTGATCAGTCGGACTCCCCTGGCTTGGAGGAATTGTGTTATTGATTTGAAGAACCTTCATAAAGCACCGAGGTGCTAATGAAAGTCCTCAAGGTAGAGCTTTGGATTCGTAAGCTTGCTGCTTCCATGAAGACGGAAGAAACCTGCAATGTGGAGGGAGTATGGGAACAGTCAGGTAAGGTTCCTTCAGGTCTAGACGAACCATCCATTTCCTTGAACATAGAATATCCATGAGCAGATAGAACCTTCCATCTTGAAGTTGTAAAAATCTAGCCACAGGTTAAGTTTCCTGCGATATATGACCGGGCTACTATATACCTTGTCCTGCTTTATACCACCAAAAAGATATTGCTCAAGAATCCTTCAGTGCTATGTGGAGCAAACAAACGCCCCTTTAGGCTTCAACAAAGCTACTTCCTGATCTATGAGGCTGAAGTCTTTGCCTGTGAAGGTGATCGGCCTTGGCTGCTGCCATTGCCTGAGCAACCTGTAGAATTCCAGCTGGAATCCTGTGACCACCTGAAGCACCCAAGCATCACTGATCAGTTCCCTCCATTTGTGCGCAAACAGCGCCAAACTCTACCCCCACCCCTAACTCCACGCTTACATGCGAAGAAGATTCCAGACTTACTAGTGAATGCATTTGAAGGATTGTTCAATCCTCGGAAGGAATATCTGGCACCCCAGCCTATGCCAGATCCTCTGAAGGGAAGAAAATCGATTTTGTGCTTGCCTCTTGACTCTTTAAAATTGGTGTCCTGGCAGAGGGCCTTGAGTCAGGAAGTGGCCGGCAGCGCATTTGCTGCCTCTCCCAGACCCTCCAAAACTATTCTGCTTGAAAAGGTTCTTAATTGAAGGTTGCGTTTAGTCCAGGTAATGGAATGTGGAGACTTATTTCCCCAACTCCTTTAGGAAAGACTCCCCGAACAGTGCCACTTGGGCTACTGGGCCCCCTGAGAGGTGGCCGGGTCGCCCAGCTTTGGCTGGACTGTGGTCAAAAGTAGTCTACGCTTCTCTGTAGATATTGCTCAGTTGGCATGGCTCAAAACAATAATAGCTCTCTGGCACCAACTTGAAAAAAATCTCCAGCGATACGAGTTCACTCAACCTCCTTCACCAGGTCTTGCATCTTAGTCAAAAGCCCTGAATTTCCAGCGGCTTGTCCTGACATGCCTGCAAAAAACTGTCAGTGGCTAAAAAAGGAGCTATGCTTCCATCAATATCTGCCATTGCTGCCACTTTGCACTACGATGTTGGTCGAGGGTACCCCCCTTGCCCGCAAGGCGCCCCCTGGCTTCCTTATCCAGGGCCTTCTGAAGGCCGTCGGCCACATACTGGGCCACCTTATCTTCAGGTGTCCACTCAGATGAGGGCAGATGGTATGTATGTATGTATACATCTCCTTAGGATCTAGCATGCTTGATGGGATTTCATCTTCTGGGTCATCTATGTTGTCCATTTTGCGACACGTAGGATCAGGGCTCGAGTGGCAAGGTGTCCCCGATTCATAACCATAGTCTGAGTCCCCATGGGATTCGTTCTCATCAGGCACATCATCAGTGATAAGAGTATGGTTTGGGCAAAGCCCAGCATTGGGTGCAGCATTTCTGCTGGAGCTTCCTGACAACATCCGTATGCTTAATAGAGTTCAACCAAGCCATGAAGGATTCTCCAAGCTTGTCATAAGCGTCAGGCTTCACGGACTGCTCCCTCTTTGTTTTTTGCTCTTGGACTTGGTTGAAGTCTCAGCCTTATTCATGTAGGGTTCACTGGATAGGGATTCCGAGTCTTCCCTCCCACGAGTGTACCTTCTATGAGCTTAACAACGGATGACCTGAACCTGGTCTGCTTGAATGGCAAAGCATAATAAAGGGAGCATTCAGAGCCTCTGTGTAGCATTTAGCATTTCAGTCACTGTAATACTTAATTAAAATGTTTTGTTATTTTTTCTAATTTAAACGATGTTCTGTTGTAGGGATATTGCAGTAGTAAACCACCATTGTGAATCGCAGGATCTTCATTGGTTGTCATAGACGCTATTTCCATCGCGTTGTGTGGTCCCTGGAACACCTTTTTGAATAGTTTTCTTCCGTGTAAAGTAGTTGTAACAATCTCTGTCCAAGGGTGTAGTAATAACAGCATGTAATTTAAGCCTATCAAAGGCTTAACTTTTTCCTGACTCTGCATAAAAGTTTGAAATACATTTGAAAGGACTGCATTCATTTCAGCATCTAAATTGTAAGGCCATCTAATATTATTGTGTACATGAAAGGAAAAAGACCATCAGATAGGCTTTTCTTACAGGTAAAGGGAAAAAAAGAGTCTGGGAGAATGCCTTGTACTGATTGTTGCCTCCCTGACCCAGTTCCTTATCTGGCACTTGTGAGAAGGATCTGTGAACACCTGTGAGGAATTCAAACCTCAAAAATCCCTGTTTATTATCAAGAAATATGTATTTTGTTTCACTCAACGTCTTTTGACATCTTCTGTCAAGTGCTTAATTTTAAATATGATTTTTGACTAGATTTTTTTGTCGGATGCCTTCACTCTTTTTCAAAGTGTCCCTCTTGTGGGGGGAAAAAAGCAGTTACAGATGCCCATAAACTCTGTGTAGTTTGTCTACCGGCTACACACTGTAAAGGATTGTGACATTTGTCAAAAAATGTCAAAAGAACTCTGAAAGATGGAGGTCATTAAACTAATAGGGCATGGTCAAAATATGCAAGCAGAAGAGAAGAAAAAATGGAAGACGACTAGAGAGATCAGCCTCCCAGCCGCTCTAATATCCATGCCTCCTTTAGCCAAGGACTCCCAAAGAGTGAGATCCAGTTAGAAAAAAATCAGATGAAAAAGAAAGGAGTCGTCATTTTTGAAGGCCTACAAAACTGATATTGTAGATGTCAAGGGCCTTGATGCAGCCTTGCTTGCCATTGTAGGCAGGTATGACTCCTCGTAATTAAGACACTCCAGGTCAGTCTCAAAGAAACATTCACCATCGTCGAGACATCTGTTCTCATTCAAAGAAATCTGCAGCGACTGGAATATCTGTTTAAACGACGTCATGTCCACTGACGTCAAAACTATCTAAATTGACAGCAAGTCTTTCGCCATCATCGAAAAGTAACAGATCACTGTCTATGTAGAACAAGCAAAGAACATCTGTCTCTCCTCCTGAAACTTCTGTGGCCTGGTCATTCTCACCATCCACTGAGAAGTTTCAGTCTCCACATTCAGATTCTCCTGCAAGACAGTCCTCATCAAGAAAAAGACCAAGAGAGGAGACTCATCATTCTACAATTGCTACATCTCCAGATAGGATTCCTTTCCCTTATCACCCTCTTCAACCAATTATACCAATAGAGGATCCAGTTCAAACTCCGCTATCACCTTTATCTCTTTCTCCTTCAAGAAAGATATCGAAAGCAACATCTATGTCACCATTAAGAAAATGGAAATCTTTTCCACAAGTAGCAAATCCAAATCTCCTTGGAGTACTCAGGCTAGAAACAAAAGATCTTGATCTCTAGATACGGACACAGATATATCTTGATACGGACACAGATATATATCGCTGTCTATATCTCCCCCTCAGTCCCCAACTAGAGCATTACCAGTGGCATATCACCATTTACAGATGTGCATGTAAGAGGGGATGCTAAACTCATTCCTTTACAGACCCCTTAGCCATCAGTATCTCTGATTCTTGACATTACAACCGAGAGCAACACCAAAAGCGATCTTACCTCTAGTACCAGACCTTCTCGAAATTGTTGAGGAAAAGTTTCAAACTCCAGCTACCCTGAAGGCAGTGACACCTCGCCTTATGAAAAAATAAAGACCTCCTGACCATGACCTGGGCTTTATATAGACTGACCCGAAATCTGGTTCAGTCATCATAACTGCAGTCTGAAGATAAAATCCTTCAGCACCAGAAACCTCTGCTTCTCTTCGGAGGCACAGCAAACAAATGGATAAACAGGGAGAAAGATGTGTTGCGCATTGTGAGCCCATCCGAAAAATGCTAGCGCTGTTGTGCTCCTTGGAAGGTATCATCGCGAAATCTGAGATGGCATGCAGTCTTTTGTATCCAATTTACCCCAACACTGTCAGTAAGACTTCATTGAGATGGTGTAAGAATGCTCCTTTGTCCTAAACCAAGTTATAAGTGCAGCGGTGGACTCAACAGAATAGGCAGTCACAGGATCCTGTCATGGATCACAGCTAGAAGAAACTCATGTCTGTGACTATCTTATTTAAAAGCAGATGCTCAGCCGAGGGTAGCAGATCTTCATTTCTCTGGATCATCTCTCTTTGGCCAACACACAGAACAAGAAATGGTATGCATCAAAAAAGAGGCGGAAACACTGAAAGCTGTTGGCTTAGAAAAGCAAATGAAAGTCTTCAAGTAACAATACACACAATGTAATGTTATTTCCATCAGAGTGTTCAATACCTGAGATGGTTGTACCAATCCCAACAGTTTCAAAAATGGCTTCAAAGACAACCATTCCACAAGAAATACCATCAGCCCAATACCACACCTCCTAAAACAACACATTCCTCTGGAAACAGGCAATGACAGTGCAGCACCTCTCCTACAGTTACACACACGTATAGGAGGAGCGGTGATGCTTCACAAGGAAAAGTGGAAATTGATCACCACAGACCAATGAGTCATGAACATGGCATAGAGGAATACTAGTTATGCTTCTAACTAGAATACTAGATGCACAACAAAACCTTCACTAGCTCACCAACAGCCAATATTAAAAGAGGAAGCATGTATCCTATACCCAAAACGTGTAATAGAAAAGGTATCAGAACATCAACAAAGCCAGGGAGTTCACTTAAGATTTGTTGTCGTTTTGAAGAAAAACAAACTTGAACAATTCGGACTTATCCTGGTCTTGAGGTTGGTAAACAAGTTTGCCCTCATGGAAAAATTCAGAATGCTATCATTACATCATATTTTTCCTCATATAAAAAAGAATTATTGGCTTTGTTTTATACACCTACAGGATGTGTGTTCAAAATCCAATCTTTTCTCTTCACAAAGTCTCTAAGATTCCTAGTTGGAGAAAATAATTACGTCCTTCCATTCGGTCTGAAATCGGCTCCACGAACCTTCTCTAAATGTGTGGCAGTTGTCACAGCTTGTTTAGGAAGAATATTTGTCTATCCATATCGCAACGACTGGCTTAAAAGAGCAAGCACTGAGCTGAAAGCAAAATGAAGCTTCCGGGACACTGTAAATACCCTTCAGAAACTGGGGCTTCAGATCAGTATGGTCAAATCCATAAGTCAGTCGGTGCAAAGTAGTTTATACTTGGAAGCAAAACTAGGACCAAGGCTGGAAAGTGTGTGCCTTTTGGAAAAGAAAGTGTCATCTGGTAAAATACATTCAATATCAGTCTGCTTGCCCAATTGCGTGCCTCATAGGCTCCATGGCATCGTGCATTTACATAGTTCCAAATCCCCATCTTTTCATGGGGCCTCTACAACAGTGTCTTAAAGATCAATTATCTCAAACGGACAAATTGAAATACACTCTCCAACTAACCATACCTGTATCACAATAACTAGCATGGTGGTGCAAAAAGGAGAAAGCCTTGATAGGAGTTCATTTTCAAAAAGGACTCTGACTCCTATCAGTAGCAGATTCATCTTTGACATGCCGGGGATTTAGCCAGTTTACAATTCCAGCACTTTAGACACACTAAGAAAAACTCCACATCAATTTTCTGGAATTGAGAGTGGAACTTCTGGCCTTGAAAGCCATTTTCCCTTCAATGAAAGCGAAAACTATCATGATTTAAACAGATTATACCCACTCCATGAACTGCATAAGCAAATTGAGAGGATCCAGCGCAAACAATGTGGCACTGGGCACTAAGCAGCGTGATCACAATGAATGCCATACACATTCTAAGATCTTTAAATCGAGAACATTTCCTCCGCATACATCTTGAGGAAAATCACAAATTGGTCCTCAACGACAACGCATTAGAATTAATCTTCAACGAATGGCGAACTCCATCAATAGACCTATTTGGAACCGCAAAAAATGCTCAGATTTCGTATTGAGGGCTCCAGAAGGAAATTCAATAAGCAATGCCCTTTTGATCCAATGACCATCTCCTTTTGCTTATGCTTTTCCTCCGATACCTCTAATAACCATCAGGGATTATCAAACGGCCAGATCCAACATCCGAACCTTTTTTTAATTTAGCTGCATAGTTTCTTGAAGTCAGACAATATGGACATATGAATCTCCTTCCAGAGTATATAGAAATTGTAAAAGAAGCAAAACCTCCCCCTTGACAAGATCTTGCAATTCATTAAAATGGAAAAGATTTTGTTTGTGGTGCTTGGATAAAGGTCCTAATCCCATCACATGTCAAAAAGAAGTGATTTTACCAATTCTTCTTTTTTGTAGCAAAATCAAAGCAGCAAATCTCCTCCATTAAAGTCTATCTCGTGTCTATAACAGCCTATAGAATTCCGGTATTGCAAGACTTTTTGAAGTTCTTAAAGTTTATCCACGAATAAAGACACGGTCACCACCTTGGGAGCTCAATCTAGTGTATCCAAATTAATGGGTATACCATTGGAACCTATACATAGGTCAATATTGCAACATCTTCAGTGGAAGATAATTTTCTTAGTTGAAATAACCTCTGCTAAAAGAGTTAGCGAATTTCAGACTCTATCATCTGATGAGCTTTTCTCTACTTTTCACTCTGATAGAGTAGTTTTGAGAACTCCACCATGCTTTCTTCCAAAAGTGGTGTCTGATTTCCACATAAGCCAAATTATTATTCTTCATAAGTTTTTTCCTAATCCATTAATTCCAGCAGCGAAAGCGCTATACTCACTAGAGTCCTTGAGTTTTACTTAGATGGAACTAAAGGTATCAGAAAATCGAAATCCTTATTCTGTGTTATAACTATGGTCATGTTAAAAACAAAAAAAACCTCTATATGAATAGTAGCATGCATTCTCTGTTGCCAGGTAGTGAATAGAACTTTACCTGGTAAGCCTGAGGCCCATTCCACGAAAGGAAAAGTAGCTACTCCAGCTTCGATTAGAAATGTGCCAATCCCTGAAATCTGTAGAGCTGCATGTGGAAATTTGTTCACACATTCCCTAAACACTGCTGTCTAGACTCGGATACTTGAGCAGAATTCATATTAGGCTGAGAAACCCTTAGGAATCTGTCTAAATGATTTCCTTGACAAGTAGTTGTAGATGGGAGAAAAATAATGAAGTACCTACTTCCTGTCTACAGCCACTGTCTGTGTGTCTATGCATATATATGTGTGTGTGAATATATATATATATATATCAACCTCACTCCTGCTTTCGCATCCACCCGATATCGTCCAAAACAGGCACCAACACTCTTGGAATCCATTAGGAAATGTTTATTCAGCAAAAAACTAGAGCGTTTCGGCAGCATCACCACATATATATATATAAACAAAAGGTTAAAGCAACGTTTGGTTAGTTTAAAATGTTCGCTTAAATGTAACATTTTAAAGTAAAACAAAATGAAATTCATCAGTTATAATTAACCGAAGTAACTATATAACTCAGGCCCCCCAATATGCACTGTGAAGTCATCAATGATTCTATTTCAGATGTCATTAATGAGGTTAATTAGTGATGTCATAGAACATGAAATGAATGCTGTGATATGGATGTCATATGCAAAAACAACAATTGATGGACAGAATGCAGAACAATGTCATACATTCACCCCAGTACAGAGATCTGGGCCTAAATCCATCGTTTTTTGCTCACCATGCCATTCCAGTTTGAACCCAGCCATATGCAAATCAGTCTTGACCCTGTGCCCATTGGGAACAGTCCAGCCCGAACTGCCAGGCCAGGTCCTCCCTGGACTGGAAACAAGCATCCTAGGACCGGTTTCAGGGGTTCACCCCTCATCAGCCAGGATAGCTTGACTCCAGTGGCATGGAGAGCACAGGACCCACGTCTGGGCATACCCGTCCCACTCGGGGTGACAAATGCAAAAACAACAATTGATGGACAGAATGCAGAACAATGTCATACATTCACCCCATTACAGAGATCTGGGCCTAAATCCATCGTTTTTTTGCTCACCATGCCATTCCAGTTTGAACCCAGCCATATGCAAATCAGTCTTGACCCAGTGCCCATTGGGAACAGTCCAGCCCGATCTGCCTGGCCAGGTCCTCCCTGGACTGGAAACAAGCATCCTAGGACTGGTTTCGGGGTTTCACCCCTCATCAGCCAGGTTAGCTTGACTCCAGTGGCATGGAGAGCACGGGACGCACGTCTGGGCATACCCGTCCCACTCGGGGTGACAAATGCAAAAACTACAATTGATGGACAGAACAAAAACAACAATTGATGGACAGATGTCATAAGCAGTGCATTTCGAGAGTGCAAGTTATAGTTTCTTCAGTTAACTATAAATGGTGAATTTCAGTTTTTTACTGTAAAATGTTCTGTTTAAACTGGCTGACTTTAACCTTTGGTTTTTCCATTCAACTTATAGGAATTTTTACTGTAGTGTAACAGTATGAAGGAGTGTCATTTTAGCTAGTGTAGACCTACTCGCTTTGTCATAGGGTCAATATACCAAAATATAATCAGCACATCAACATATGTAAAGCAGACCTATTGGCTTTGTTAAAAAATCACCACAGTAATCCAATATGTTCATTATTAAATCCCAAGTCATACTGCCTTATAATAAAAATTGTCACAAAACTTTTTTTAAATAAAGCATATTTATTTAATAAAACGATAAACAAGTGTTTGAGTCATTCTGTATCACAGATCAAAACATGCAGCCATATAACCAGACAACAAGGGGTCCCTTCTTTCCTGAGCTGTAGAGTAAAAGCTCCAGCTCTGGAGTGATTTGAAAAAAATGAAAAACTCTCTTGGGGTCATGAATTCAATGACCTAGGAAACTTATAGATAGTTTTTAGTGAAAATGTCTAGGAGGCTGTCGTACCTTGTGAAACCCCCCACAGTACTTCAGCAATACCTTCGTGGAGACCCTGCCCGACAAGGAGAGAGAAATTAACCAAGATGCCCTTTCTCCGTAGTAGTGAATATTAGAGCGACAGACTTCTCCCACTCCTCTTTGTGAATGCAGCTTTTCGTGTATGCTGTGTGGATTGGTGGTTTTTATTTTCCTTTTTTTTAATTTTATTCGGGGTGCCCCAATCTCACCTTCAAATTTTCCAGCAATGCCTAAAAAACATCTCGGAATGGATGAATGAGAACTGTCTGAAATCGAATGCAGATACGACGGAAGTCCTGTTTTTTAGTCAGGCTCATCCCCCTCCGTCTAATCTCTGGTGGCCGCCAGAGTTGATCCACCTCCAATCCCAACAGTCTCTGCAAGAAATTTGGGGATCAGGTTGGATAAGGCCCTATCTTTCAACGCTCAGGTACAACACACCTCCTCTGTGTTTCTGGAAAATGAGATCTATCCGGAAGTTCATACGCTTTGTGCCGGAGGAATACCGGAAAGCAACAGTTCATGGTTTGGAGATCTCACAGCTGGACTACGCTAATAGCTTATACCTGGGGTTTCCTGCATACTTGACCCGCAGGCTACAGATCATCCAGAATTGCCCGGAAAGATTGATTAGGCGGGTACCTTTTCGCCACCACATCGGAGACCGCTTCATTGGCTTCCAGTTATTAGGAGGGTAGAGTTTAAGTAATTGATTCTGGCATTTAGAGCCACCAGAGACCTGGGCCCCAGGTACCTTAGGCAGAGGCTGCATCTATATCATCCAAGATCGTGTCTTGAGATCCAACCACTTGCAGCTTTTACGAGTTCCAAGATTCTGCAAAGCCAGAATAGGCGGCATGTCTTTTACGGTAAAAGCTGCAAAACTTTGGAACTCTGCCGCCTCACCTTCGCCGGTTGGAATCTGAATTGGAATTCAGGAAAGCACTAAAAACCCTGGCTCTTAAATCAGGCATAAAGGCCAGCCGATCCTCACGCGAGCCTGCCACTAGCGCTGGGACACCTCCGAAGAGGTAGCCGCACGCTTTAGAAATGGACATTACATTATATTATATTACATATCTTTATGTTGGGGTAGCATGGGGAGCCCACTCCCGCACTGCCCGTCCGTCTCCCTGCCCTGCTGACGCTGGTGTTTTTCAGCATGCGAGCAGGCATCTTTATTCTCAGGTTTCTGTACTACAGTGGCTGCCACCGCCCCAGACACTGGCAGTGCGAGATTGGGGCAGCACACCGCCACTGGGGGTGAGGGATGGCGGAGGTCCCCTTTCTAGCTCCTCACATAGCAGCCCGGAATGGGGTTCTGGGCCCTATATCAATAGTGCGCGGCCCCAACAAATGGGGTCCCTGCTGCCAACAAGCAGCTCGGGAAATGGGCTCACGGATGCCCAGTGTGATCCCTTTATTTTTAAAAGAGGGAATACACTGTGGCGGTCGCCCCTGGGTAATTATAGTTAGAACATCTTTTCCATAGGAAACAGAATTTTTGGTTTTCTAATAACTTTGGCGCTGTTCTACGAATCTTCATTTAACTTTCTACAAAAAAAGGTTAAGCCAGCTTCTCCTTCCTGGAATGTTTTGGGCAGTCTCCTCTGTGGTGATGGTGCTCCAGGCGGTCAGAATCCATTTTTACGCCAAGACTGGGAAGCTTGCTGTGAAGTTGGCAGGGTCCAGTTGTTGGCCAAAATTGTCATATATGGTTGTCATTTTGTTATTGAAAAAGTCCGAGAGATCGTTACGGAGGTCTTTGGGGGGGGGGGGTGATAATGGCGGCGGCTACAGGATGGAGAAGATTTCTTTGTAGGTGCCATTGTTGATACAGCCTGCGATGGCTGATCCATTGGTGTTCTGAATTTGTTGGTGGTAGTGTCTCAGGGCTGACTCGAAGACGTCTTTGCCTTTGGTGTCTTGGCTCCTTCTCCACTTCTGTTCTAGTTGCTTGCAGTGCCTTTTCATCATCCTGAGTACCAGCTAGCCTGTGTTTGTGTTCTTGCCTTTTTGGCACACTTCTAGGAGGCCAAGGTATCTGGGCCTGTGGAGACCAGGAATGGAACTTTTTTTTTTTATTATTAAATCTTTTTATTTGAAGAACAGTAGTGCAGGTATAATACGATGCATACGGTTCAGGGTGCATCAGCATAAAACAGTACATAATATCATAGTATGATGCATCAGGATATCCCCAAACATGCATATAGGTGAGTAAACTCTGTCCACAGGTTCCACCGTCGCCAATCTCTTCCACCCTCCGCCCAGCACAACTCTATTCCAGTTCCTCCCCATTTTCATGGAAACAGCACTAACTGCCCCAAACCTTCTCCCATTTTTGGATGCAGCCCCTGCCCTGGTACACCACTTTTTCAGCCAAGTAATTGAACTTCTTGATGTTGCTTTTAGGTTGCCAATTAGCTCAGGGTGGTGCTCGGAGAGGGCGGATTCCCAATCCTGCTCTAAGATTTTCTTTCAGCAGCGATGGTCAGGTCCCGGGATGGGGGTCTATTATGGTGTAGGATGGTGATGTAGAAGCTGAAGAGAGCGGGGTCAGTCCAGGTGATCTGCATAGGTTTGTGGACCGTGATGCTGCTGAGGAAAATAGGGTCCATGAAATGTTCAGCGACATTGGTGGATATGGTGACATGCTGTGTGAGGCTGAGGCTTTCGAGGAAGAGGGTAGAGTTGGGATTTGTATGGTCATCTAAGTAAATTTAGGTCACCAAATAGGATGTAGGTGCTGGAGTTGATGGTGAGGGGCTTAGCGAAGCCATTGGTAAAGTATGTTGTGCGGACCCTCACAAAAGTTGAATCTGGCTTGTAACTTGAAGGTGAGGTGCTCCATGTAGCTGGGAGCGGTGTCCGTGAAGGTGTTGAAACTGAAGGTGTCCTTGTTTTGACTGCCTTGTCTGAAGATTTTGTAGCCATTGGGGATAGCTGCAGCAATGTCTTGTGTGGAGGCTGTGTTCAGTCATGTTTCTGTGAGGAAGAGTATGGGGCGTGGTTGTGCTGGCGATCCCAAATCTCTGTAGTATGATAGCTGAGCGAGCAGGTGTTGATAAGCATGCATGTGAGTGTGCAGACATGTGAGGGGTGGTTTCTTTTTGGACTGTGATAATGCGGGAGAGGTGCTGGGTGCTGTGGTTGCAAGAGTCGTGAGGGTTAGAGGGGGCAGAGTACAATATAATCTACATGAGGTGCAGGTGAAGGCTCCTTCTGTGTTGTGGCGCGGTGCAGCAGCAGCGTGGTGAGCAGTGACCAGGGTTGAGGGGTTGGAGGGACACAGCTGGGTAGTGGTGAGTTGGTGTGGAACTAGGGGTCCTGGCTCTGGATGCAGTTCAGGCATGGGCGGGAGGTTTCGAGAGGGAACGAGAGGAGCGAGGCCTCGAAGCGCTGCAGTGGGTCGAAAGGGTCTTGCTTGGACGAAGTTCAAAGCAGAGGCAAGTCCTTGGGGTTATGGCAGTCACGTGCTTTATGCAGTCTTTTCCAATGTATTGCCTAAAGCCATATTAATAATAATAATAATGATGATAATGTATAAATTACGTTTAAATGCTCACAAAGTCCATTGTCAGAAGGCACATGTATTTCAACGTTTATTTTTTGTATCCTAGGATCTTTGTCTGATCCTCCAAACATTTCTGGCCTTGGACATTTTTGTGAACATATGCTGTTTTTGGGGACAGAGAAGTACCCAAAAGAGAATGAATACAGCCAGTTTCTAAGTGAGCACGCTGGAAGTTCAAACGCATTTACCAGCGGAGAACACACAAACTATTACTTTGATGTGTCACATGAGCATCTGGAAGGTGCACTTGACAGGTAAGCTGCCATTTCATGTTTATTAAATCTGCATGTAGAAGAGCCGAATAGCCAACCAGACATGCACTAACTTTTACAACAGGAACTTAAATGCATGTGCTATCCTTCTTTTTTGTCTGGTGATTCTTCTGAAAAATTGTTTTGCGAAATTTGTGATTTTAATTGTTGTCCTTTCAAATCCTTTTTCTTGATAGTTAATCCTGCAGGTGAAGAGATGCAAGCAGAGATGATGCAAAAAGAGGCATGTGCTTTTCCCGCAGCAAAAAGTCATGCCATTGATAGGGCCTCTTTGGGATCTAACTTTCTACACTAGGAACATAATTCACTTGATCGGTACATTTAGTTCATCATTCAGCAGTAAACTTGGATACATTTTAAGGCTGTCCAAATGGCTTATTCAGTGTCAATAATGCTCAGTCGAGATAATGCTCAGATCCCAGTAGAAGCAGAAAGGGACTGCATGTGACTACTACTTCTTATTGAGCAGAGCATAGACCATGGCTGTCCTGTGGTTTGCTGTCCGAATTGAGTTTTAAACCATTGACTTGGAATATAAACTGGCTGTTAGAAAAGGTTTAGTAAATACAAACATTTTTTAAGAGTCTGCGTTAGACAAAACAGGATGTTGCATGTATTTGCCCAACCTCTTTCAAAATTATTTAATACATTTTAGTTGCAGAATTCTCCTATACAATGTACATTTAAATACTAATATGTGGAAAGCTTTGGAATGGTACTGTTTTTTTGCTGTGGAAGGTGGCTATTTCATTGTGAAAATGGCAATTATTTTTGTGTAAAAGCAGAATGCATTTGCCCTGACCCCGGTTTCTTATTTAGGAATTTGGATAGCACAACCCTGTCTGTATGGCTGATTGGCCGGGATTAGCTTGCAAAGAAGCTAATGGTAATTGAATACTCACAGCAATTAAAGTGACTGTCCGAAGCCTTTGATTCATAACAGTAGTAGTAGTAGTCCAAAAACACTGGAGTCTAACCTGGACAAATTGGTCAGATCTATTGGAGCTCTTGAATGGTAACCAGGAGACGCAAATGCAACTGCAGTATAAATCAGAGAAAGATGCTAAGGCACTTGAAAGTCTTTGGTGCCTCGACTATTGGCAGTAGCTAACTAGGTCACTTTCTAAGTGCGATAAGGCATGGCAATTGCTGGCATAGTTGACCAGAATGGGACTGAGACTGACTGTGCCTGATAGCACAGGCCAATGATGGAAGGAGGGAGCAGTGTTTATCCAAAGTGAAATGAGTGACTTTTTTTTGGGTATATTACGCAATGCTCTGCAGACCTATGGTTTATTCGGTGGGGAGGTAGTAATTTGGTATAATCCTTTGGTAAGAATTCAGCAAAAAAAGTAAGAAAATTTGACCTTGCGTGTCAAGGCAGGAACAAAAAAACAGACATGCATATAAGAGTTGTAGGTAAGCCACCAAGTAAAAAAACGGGGAAGGGTAAAGAAAATTAGAAACAAAAGAAGCAGTTTATTTCAATCATTATTTCACACTTTTAACCGTAAGAAGAACATACGTGACATAGTTCAATGAAGCAGTGCTTTTGTGAAGCTAAGGTGCAAAACACACATGTAAAACTAGTTTAATCAAAATGAGCAATAGGCTGCCCTAAAGAAAATACATCTTGAATTGTAGTACTAGCGAATATTCTGTAAATATTAGCCATTTATATAATACAGATTTTTGAACAGTCCATATTTTTTTGGAAGTCGATGTTTCACCTGCTATGGTTGACTTGACCAGGGCCATCATCGGGACAGTGTTGAAGGACCATTGTAAAAACAACCTAAAAAGATATTGAAGAACTAGTCACCAAAGGAAGAAAGTCTCTACACAAGATAGTACCCTCCAAGGAAAGATAGACAAGTTAAAAGAAAAAAGGAAAATCTCAAGAACTAAATTGCATGTCCATTTAGTAACTGGCTATCGTTCAAACCAGGAATCTTCCTGTTCTATTTGTGGATGACCTAAAGTACTGTGGTGTTCTTAACTATATCTCCAATCAGTGCTCTCGCCTTTGTAATGTTTTGGAGTCTAGATACAGCACTCAGAAACATTGAGAGATTAACAAAAGAAATAGCAGAACTAGCAAAGGAATTCCCCCAAGATCAAAGTCTAATTAATGCTAGAGCAACACGGAAAAATCTGGAAAAATCTGTTGCAGAATTTGAAACCATTAACTTCAGTCATAAGCGGGGGGGCGCTAGAGGGCGCACGGCAAGATGGCCGCACCCTAGTGAGGCTCTGCCCGGCTGCGCCATAATCCGCCCAAAATCCGCTCTACAAACCACCTATCCTGTTGATTAGTGGAGCGTACTTGCTTGCGAAGTACACCCGACCCTGCTGCTGCGCCCGGGATGGCCTGAGACAGGGGGAACGGCGAGAATTCACTGGCGGAGGTGACGGCCGTGGCAAAAACAACTAATCCAAGATGGCGGCGCCCGGGGGGCTCTGAGGCCCACCGCGCCGATTGGTGACCTGAGCCGCCGCAGCTGCGAGGAACAAGCGGTGCGGCGCCCGACTGGTGGCGGCGCCACGCATCATTGCTGCCACGGGCCCCGGGAGGCTGAGACCACGAGTGCCAGCGGAGGCGAGGACTGCGGCGGGAGCTGGTCCCCTCGGTGTCGGAGGCGGTGAGTGGGGCGCGGCCGCTGTGGGCCGGTGACTGTGGCGGAGGGTGCGGGCCTGCAAGCGGATCGCGCTCTGCGAGCTGCTGTAGGCGCTGGGGCGGTACTGGTGGTCCTGCCCCTACTTGCGGAGCTCCCCCTGTGTGGCGCGAGAGAGGGAGAGGCCGGACCCAGGCCCCTAAGCTGGAAGGATCCGCGGGGGACGCATCTGCAGTTGCGGCGAGCGGGGGAGCTGATGGGCCCTGCCGCACGCCGCTGGGGTCAAACGACACAGCTACAATACAACCCCTAAGAGCATATGTCATTGTGAGCGGCGTGGACCGCGATTGTCTGCCCCGGGGGGAGGCCGCACCTGAATTGTCTGCACCGGACATCCATCTGGCCTTGGGGGGCTTTGCGCCGCACGGGCTGACACTAATGGACCGGACTACGGCGGCGCTGTCAATGGTGGCATGAAGGTGCTGGACTACAAATACGGCGCCATTGATTAGTGGGGGGGCGAGTTGCGGCCTTCGAACCTGCGTGGCGGAGCTGGCAGGGCCCCCGCTGTTCGGGACACTCTAGGGCTGATTATATGTTATTAGCAGCCCGAGCGGCCGCTGGCGACTGTGGGCTTACTGTGTGACAACCTCCCACCCACTCGGTGATCCTGGTGCGGTCATCTGCCCGGCTCCTGTTTGGGACCCTTTCTGCACTGGGCCTCCCGATCACACTTGCAACGAGCCGAACCACAGGGCACCATGGGCAAGACGGACAGAACGCAACCCCGTCTCACGTTTGAGGCGCGCAAATCCACCAAAGGTGTCACAAAAGGCTGCCTCGGACTCTGAGGCGGATGTAGCAGAGGGGCTCCCCGGGCCTTGAAACCACACTGTTGGCAATGCAACGAAGCCTCCAATCTATAGAGGGCACAATGGCAGCGGTCAACAACCGTCTGGACCACATGTCCTCCCAACTGGAGAAGCAGAGCGCCCGAATGGGGGAAGTGGAGCAAAGAGTCTCCGCTGCGGAGGATGGACTGAGCGATGTCGCGGGGAAAGCTCTGAATATGGAGAAGGTCTTGTCTGTCATCCAGGCCAAGAACGAGGATTTGGAGGCCCGCTCACGACGTAACAACGTTCGCCTTATTGGCCTGCCGGAGTCCACCAATGTGGGCAAGATGGAGATATTCATAGAGACACTGATTACTGACATCTTTGGCAGGGAGCATTTATCCACCATGTTCATTGTGGAGCGGGCGCACCGCTCACTGGCCGCTCGCCCGGCGCCGGGGCCCCCCGCGGCCCATCATTGCAAGAGTCTTAAATTACAGGGACCGCGATGTGATACTGCGCCTGGCGCGAGAGAAGGGCACCATTGACTATCAAGGGAATCGGCTCTCCTTTTTCCCAGACTTCACGGTGGCGGTCCAGGCGGCGAGACGGGAGTTTGCCGATGTCAAGAAGTTCCTTAGGTCCGAGGAGGTCCCATACGCTATGCTTTATCCGGCCCGCTTGAAGATAGGACCCGACGGGGATTCGCACATCTTCAGCAACCCCAAGGCAGCCCTTGAGCATGCCAAACGTTTAAAGCGACGACGACGAGATGCTAACCAACAGTCGGACACAGAGGAACACTAGGTTATTGGGGCACATTTCTGTTCATATGTGGTTGCAGGACACGCTTCGTTGGCGGATGGGGGGTGTCTGTTGATCATGTTTATCTTTGCCATGGAGTACTTCTTTGCCCTGGTGGCCGCTGCCTGGGCCTATTGTATTATCGACGCTAATCTAGTGGACGACTATCTTGTGTACTGCTGTTTGTAGGCATGGATCTAACCTTTGCGCAGCCACCTCCTACCAGATGGGAGGGCAGCTGCACTCTAGTGCCCCACATGGGTACACCCCAACTGAGGTTTTCACTTTCGTTTGAGGGGTGGGGGTGGGGGGGGTGGATGGGATGGCTTTAGCACGTTGGGGACGCTGAAGTGGGTGGGGGAGAGGGGAATGGAGGGGGGCACCCTCTGGCACGGTATGCTTTGTGTTGTAGTGAGTTCTCTTTTACCTATTATTTGTATTGGCATTGATATGGCTTTGAAATACTCCATGGTTCTGTCGGCTTACCAACCACTGATCGGATAAGTGGAAATCTGCGGCTTCTGACCTGGAACGTCCGGGGGCTGAATTCTCCAAAAAAGATCAGGGCAGTGTTTGCTTATTTAGAAAGAATGAATATCCATATTGCCTTACTACAGGAGACTCACCTAACGAATCTATCCGATAAAAATGTGGGGGCAAGATGGGCTGGACACCGGGTGGCCTCCTCCTACTCTAGCTAGGCCCGGGGTGTGCTGATTTTGATAAAAAAGGGGATACACTTTCAGGCTCTCCGTTCTGAGACAGATGACCAGGGGCGAGTGGCAATAGTGCATGGTATACTAGGCGGGACGAGTGTTCTCCTTGTGAATGTGTACGGACCGAATGTTGATGACCCAGCTTTTTTGCAGATGTCTGGCGTCGTGTCTCTGGGTTCCCCGATGCAGAAATTATATGGGGGGGGATTTCAATGTATGTCTGGATATGGAGGCTGATCGTATGGGTAGCGAGGGGCAAGACCTAAGCTGGCGGCGGAGGCACTGCGTGGCATAATGGAGGCTGGAGGCCTGAGAGATGTCTGGCGACTGCAACATCCTGGCAGGCGTGAGAGTTCGTTCGTGTCGGCGGTACATGGGACGTGGTCCCGTTTGGACCTCTGGCTTGTCACAGAAGCTGCATGCCCTTGGGCTACAGAGGTGCGCCACCTAGCCCGGACGCTATCAGATCACTCTCCGGTGCTTCTGGATCTATGTGTGCCGACCTGTGAGAGGCCACCCTTTCAGTGGCGACTACAGCCATCCTCCCTGACGGATCCGGTATTCAGGGCCACGGTAGGGGAGGCGGTCCGCAATTTCTTTCGGGAGAATGCGGGCTCTGTGGACAGCGCCGGGACTCTGTGGGAGGCCTTCAAGGTCACTATCCGGGGGGTCTGCATGGGGGCACAGGCTGGGGTACTGCGCGATCTGCGGCGCAGGATCCAAAAACTTGCGGGAGAGATCTCAGTGTTGGAGAGGGCATACGACGCGAACCCACTACCCGAAACTTTGTCCAGGATTCGCGCCTTAGTTACGGAACATAATGACACTGCGGACCAGGAAATAAGGCACAAATCTAGACGTAGCACTGCTAGATACTACGGGGAGGGGGGTCGGCCTAGTCGCTCACTTGCTCGTAAGTTGTCTGCGCCTCGGAGCCAACAATACATCACGGAAATACTCGACGAGGCGGGCAAGGCTCAATTCGGCACGGCAGCCATCAGTGAGACCATACTTGACTATTATACAGCTCTTTATAGCAACAGGGATACGGCTCAGACGGCTGATATTGATACGTATCTAGAGGATGTAGCTTTGGGCTGGCTGGCCCCTGGTCATCGGGAACATCTCACCCAGCCCTTCGATGAGGAGGATGTGAAGGCGGCTATTATGTCCCTCCCCACAGGCAAAGCTGCCGGACTGGACGGTCTCCCGAGCGAACTTTATAAAGCATTCGCAGACGATCTGGCTCCTAGACTTCTTGAAGTCTATGCGGAGGCCTACGACACCGGCCGTCTCCCACCCTCATTGCGGGAGGCTCTCCTAGTCATGCTTTTGAAACCCGACAAGGAGCCCAACCGCTGTGATTCTTATAGACCCCTCTCAATGCTTAACATTGACACCAAGATACTAGCGAAAATGATCGCTCTCCGTCTGCAGCCGTTGATTCCCCTATTGGTGCTTCCGGATCAGTCCGGCTTTGTTCCCGCAAGATCTACCGTACTTAATCTGCGCACTATCTTTGCTACCTTACACTATTTTGAAGCTGACTTCCAAGCCGTGGCAGTATTGCTTGACGCTACTAAAGCGTTTGACTCCCTCTCCTGGGAATACATGTTCTCGGTCCTTACCAGAATGGGTGTCCCTCCATTCTTTTTGCAGTGGATCAGGGTTCTGTACTCCGCCCCAGCGGCTAGGGTCCGCGTGAACGGCTGGGTGTCCTCGGAGTTTCCTATCGGCAGGGGTACGAGGCAGGGATGCCCCCTTTCGCCGATGCTTTTCGCCTTGGCGCTGGAGCCCCTGGCCTGCAAGTTGCGCCAGCTCCATGCCTCTGCGGCGCTGCGATTCAGGCTGCGACCATTGGTCGTCTCGCTATATGCGGATGATATGTTACTTTACGTTCGTGAGCCTGCGACATATCTCCCGGCCTTGCTGCGAGAATATGTCCGGTTCGAGGGCTTCTCTGGCTTGGGGATAAACTGGGCCAAATCGTCGGTTTTTCCCCTTACGGCAGGAACCTGCGAGTTCGAAATGGACTTCCCGTTGGCCTGGACCCAGGAACCTGTAAAATATCTTGGGATTTGGCTACACAGGGATCCGGCGCAGGTAATTTCCATGAACTATGGGCGTACTATCTCTCAACTTACTGAGCGAGCGGCGCGATGGGCTCGTCTGCCGCTTTCACTGGCGGACCGTATAGCAGCCATCAAAATGGTTATATTGCCCAAACTACTATATTTATTTGTGAATATTCCTATCCGCTTGAATGTTTCTATTTTTAAGTCTCTACAGACGGCCCTATTGTCGTTTGTCTGGGGGGGAAAAAAGCCTCGCTGTAGCTGGGACACTCTGGTTCAACCCTTTGACCGTGGCGGATTTGAGGCTCCTGATATGCGCCTTTACTATCTCTGCGCTCAGGCGCAGTTTGCGCATTATTGGTTCTGTCCGCAGCGTCTCTTACCTCATACTGCGATTGAGGCGGATGCGATCCTCCCACTCCCATTGGTGGCTGCGGCCCTCTCGGGGGGAACTGGAGGTCCCCGGACGGAAATCAACCCGGTCCAGTGCACGGCTTGGGCCTGGCGGATGCTGGCGAATCGTGCAACACTAAACTACCTTTATGCCCCCAAGTTGCCGATAGCGGCGCACCCCGGCATATCCGCACTGCAGGAGCGCTTGGCGCGGACCACGTTGCAAGCCGCCGGGATAACCCAGATGGGAGACTTTTACAACCAGGGCCGCTTCCGCTCGCCACAGGACGTGCAGGCGCACAGGCCTCACGATATTATGCTAGGGTTTACATATGTTCGGGTCCGCCAGGCCATCCGGGATATTTATCCTGACTTCCCCGCGGAGCCCCAGACCCTACGGGCACTGCAGGCGGTGCTCGTGGGCGAGGCCCGTCGTGGGCTGATCACTAAACTTTATAATTCATCTCTTCGTGAGCGGGAGGCGGAGGCGCATCCATCCTTTGCTAAATGGAACGCGGCCCTGGGGGGGATACTGTCGGAGGACCACTGGTACTATTGCTGCAAATTGACTGGGCGACTGACGGCCAACTGCAACTTACGTATTATACATTTTAAATTCATGCACCAACTTTACTATACCCCTGTACAACTGCGGAGATTTGGATTGCGAGATGATGCTTGCTGTGTGCGATGTGGACAAGCAGATGCTGACTTCTTACATCTCTCATGGTTCTGTTCAGGGATAGCTGCCTATTGGGCTAAGGTGACGGCTGTGCTAACGGATGTCGTAATGGAGAGAGTGCAATGTACGCCCGAGCTGTGTCTGTTGGGCGGTGTAGCGTCCCTGAAGCCGTGCAATCGGAGACTGGTTGCAGTGGCCACACTTATGGCTAAGCGAGCTGTGGCGCAGTGCTGGGGTGCAAGGGTATTGCCCACGGTTGGTAAGTGGCTGAGGGATCTATCCTACTGTAGGGAGCAATTAGAAATATATGCGGAGGAGTTGCCCGAGTCGTCCCGCCCCAAGGATTTCTGGGTCCCACTCACTCTATATCTGGCGAGCCACCCTGACCTTTAAGCTGAGCTGCCCTCCGAGGCTGGTGGATGGAGGTTTTTCCCCTCATTCATCCCCGGAATCCAGTCTTATCCTTGTGGATGTGTTTAGTGAGAGCCACATTGCTTTTGCTCTTTGTCATATTTTTACTGTGCCAGAGGGGGAGGGTGGAGGGGGGGGGGGTTTGTTTTGTTCCTATTCTACGATTGATTAATACCATTGCCGTCTCTTCATTTGGACGCTGCGGAAGGTAATATAATACCGATATCTCTCCGACTGTTCCTTCCTCCATGACGCGGCCGGCCCCGAGTGGTTATAGGCGGCTTGCTGTGTATCCTTTCTTTATGCTTCTGCAATACACGTTTGCGCACTCCACGGCCGGCCCCTCTGGGGATGTAGGCATAGTGCTGTATTTTGCAATGCTTCCATTTTTTTGCCTTCAATAAAGGTTTTCAAAAAAAAAAAAAAAAAAAACTTCATAAGCTTGTCAAACTCCGGGGGAGCTAGAGAGCCCGGAGCAAAATGGCCGCACTTTAGTGCTGCTCTGCTGGTCGAGGTAATAATCCGTCAAATATCCTGTACCAGCGCCGCCGTCCAGGGGTGATACGAACATATTCTGACACCTCAACATGCGAGGAGCACTTTGCTGACTTTGGTGCCGCCATTCCAAGCCCCTGTGAGCTGTTAGCAGCAGAACTCGAAAGTGAGCAACATGGCGGCTCCGGAGGGTTCCCTACGCTGAGGCCTGATTGCGCTGCTGGGACTGCTGCCGCGATCTTAGCCTCGCTGTCTGGAGGGCTGCAGCGGCGGGGAGCTGTAACTGGCCTGACTCCTGCGTCGCCAGAGAAACGTGGTAAGGTCTCGCTGCCGCGTTCCGCGCCCCGGGTGATCCGCCATATCGCGGATAGCCAACTGTGACGTGTGCCTGCCGCGGCCTGGAGTGAAGTCGCAGAGAGTGCGGTCTATGCCGGATTGATTTGCCGCTTAGCCGACACCGCCATGAGCCCTGCAGGGACTGCGCAGTGAGAGACTGCTGCGGAGTGTCCCACCGTGGTAAAGTAAGCCTACTATGGCGGGATGTCGGCCCAGATTACCAGCGACGGGAGTGGATGACTGAAGACGCGGCTGTAGCGCCTCGCGGTGCCGTTAACCCCCTTCACGGTGCTGCCCGGCTGTGTGGACCCTAGCCCAGCGGCGGTGTGACTATCTGGGACGGTTGCCGCGAGCATCGGGACTTTGTGCTGCGGCCCTACGTACTAGCTGTCTGGGGTGGCGCGGTTGGCGGCATAGCAGCCTGGATTCGGGGCGGCCTGCTGAACACGCCAAACACGGAGGCTTGTGGGCCTATCACTGACCTGCGCCAGACAGACCTATGTGCTGGCCTCTGACACGTTTGTGACTGCCGGCATGCAACAAATACAAACGCTCAACCTAGTGAAGCCCCCAGTACTGAGGGGAGTTAACACGGTGTCATCAGATCAACGGATCTATTAGGTGGGAGCTCCGGGCTTGTGCGCGATTAGCCTAGAGGTTGCAGCGTCACGGACTGGGCACGACAACGCGGTGCACCGCTATCCGAACCTGTCGCGGAGCTGCAGCCACCGCTGAGTAACCCCCACCTGGATTACAATACTCGACGCTGGCACACGTGCTGCGACAGGCTGTGGAGATGAAGACTAAGGCCCGTCTGCCGTACTGAACTGGTCCTGTTCAGCGATGAAGGAAGATCTGCCGCGGCTGTGCTGCTGCTCGCCACCGGTTTGTGGGCAGTAGATGGTGACGTGCTGAGCTTCTGGGGCGCTGCAGGTCGTTTGACACAGCAGGAGAGGGGCTGCCCACCATAAATCTGCCAACAGCCACCTGCGTGGACACACGCTCCGTGTGGGAGAGCGCCACACTTCCTCATACGACGGTGTGCCCTTCATCCGGCACTCCTTACTTGCGTGGAACGCTGAAAGGCAGATATAACCCCAACGGCGACATCTCGGTTGTCAAACAGGCGGAACCCTTCGAGAAACGGCACTAAACCATGGGCAAGACGGACAAACAGCAAGCCAAACTGAACTTTGAGACCCGGAGGCTCCCGAAATCTCAAACTCCAGCTGCCTCAGACACTGAGCCTGAACTGGAGGCGGGCGCCAGCAGCAAACTGGAACGAATGATGCTTAGTATGCAACAGAGTCTGCAGTCCATTGACGCCAAGATTGATAACCTTAACCTGCGGTTGGATAACATGACAGCGAAACTTGATAAATAGGGTTCGAGGATAGCTGAAGCAGAACAACGCATCTCAACGACTGAAGACCAGATGGAGGTTGTTAGTCCATCGTGCTCCAGTATGGAAAAACTCTTGGCGGTGATTCAGGCGAAGAATGAAGATCTTGAAGCTCGCTCCCGTCGTAATAATTTGCGGATTACAGGAGTGCCTGAGTCCACCAATACGGGCGCAATGGAGCTATACGTCGAGAACTTGCTTAAAGATATGCTGGGGGCCGAACATTTTTCAAATGTGCTGGTTGTGGAACGTGCTCACAGGTCTCTGGCACCCAAACCCGTACCAGGTGCTCCGCCGCGCCCCATTATTGCCAGGCTACTCAACTATCGCGACCGGGATACGACGCTTCGACTGGCCAGAGAAAAAGGGGCTACCACCTACCAAGGCATGCAAGTGGCGTTGTTCCCTGACTTCACGGTGGCCGTGCAGCAGGCACGACGAGAATTCCATCCTGTGAAGAAGAAACTGCAAACACTGAAAATTCAATATGCAATGCTATACCCCGCACGGTTGCGCATACAACATGCAGGCAAAGCCCGAATTTTCACGACATCCAAAGAAGCCATGCACTATGTACGACAGATTGAGCGGCAGGGATCGTCGCGGGCGGCAGGAGATGACGCTGATACAGAGGACTGAGCACGTGAGATACATAATGCTAAGCGAATGGGGGAAGTGCACAGAACACGAACTGATGTAACTCAGTGACTGATTATTAGTATTGTACTATCTGCTCTACATAGCTTATAAGTGCTGTGCTGCGATGGCCGCACTCGAACGTTCTCTACCATGCCTAGTACACATGGGATGCAGGGGATATATTGTTATTGGTCACCTAATGGTGGTCCACCTTCAGTTTTATACGGTTGCACTGCTCTCATGTTGGGTGTACGCTATCAGTCAGCATGCCTACGGATGGGGTGTTTTATACCTACCTTGACACACCCCACCCCCCCCCGGCTACTGGCGACCCCCCGAGAGGGTATACCCCACATTAGTTCACAGTTACACTAGGACACCCTTGAGGTGTTTTTCTTAGATTAAGACATGCAGTTGCATGTATGTGGTTTTGTTTTTCGGGAGGGGATCCTTAGCATGGTTGAGATGCTGAAGTGGGTGGGGGGGATTGTTGGGGAACTATATATCTATGAAACTGAATTGGGCACACAGTATTGGTTGCTATTGGTACATTCAGGGTCAGGCAACGTGAATCGATTCTTTGGCATGTTGAGTGACAAAGGGTATGGCAGGCACTAGAACTAATGTAATCGTATGGTTAACATGCAATGTTAGAGGCCTCAATAACCCTAAGAAAGTGCGGCAAGTATTAGCCTACTTAGATCGACATGATGTCCAGGTAGCTCTATTACAGGAGACTCGCCTTACTAAACATGCAGTCTCAGCGGTAGCCACTAGGTGGGCGGGGTGTGCACTTGGCCTCATCTTACTCCTCTTATGCGAGGGGTGTTATGATATTGATAAAAAGAGGTGTCCCCTTCGGACCCATACACGTAGAGGAGGATGAATTGGGGTGATACATATTGGTGCAAGGTATGCTATATGGTACACGGGTGATCATTGCAAACATTTATGGGCCTAACACGGATGACCCTGCCTTTTATGAGACACTGTGGGGTAAAATATACAAATTATCTCCCTCGGCAATCATATGTGGGGGGGATTTTAATGTTAGTGCCTGAAGCAGATCGTTTGACATCAGCTGAGCTCACGTTGAAAAAAGCAGCGCTATTTGTAAATAATGGTATGTTGGACTTGGGATTGCTGGATATCTGGCGACTGCGGCACCCTGGTTTGAGGGAGGGCACATGTCATTCTTATGTGCATCAGTCTTGGTCATGCATTGACTATTGGCTGGTCACGAGGGATGTGAATACATGGACAACGAATGTCCAACATTTACCTAAAACCTTGTTGGAGCACTCCCCAGTTTTACTCAACATATCTCTACCAACGCACACTCCCTCACAGTTTCAATGGCGTTTGCAGTCCTCCTCCTTACTTGATCCGGTGTTCTGCAAAGGAGTTCGGGAAGCTATTTCAGACTATTTTTCACATAATAAGGGGTCAGTGCAATGTGTGGGGACGATATAGGAAGCGTTTAAAGTGACCATACGAGGAACATGTATAGGACTACAAGCTGGGGTTCTTAAGTCACTGCGTGGCACTATGAGTAAGCTGGAGCGCAAATTGGGAGGCCTAGAACGCGAGTATGAAATTACAGCAGATCCCGCTATATTAGCAAATATTAAAGCTAAGATTACAGAGTATAATGAAGTGGCAGACCAGGAAATACGTCACATGTCGCGCAGACGGACAGCTAGATACTATGGCGAAGGGGGTAGACCTGGGAAAGTGTTGGCAAGCAGAATAGCAGACCCATGGGATAAGAACTATATAGTTAAAGCCATCACAGGGGATGACATTGTACACTACGATACACCCGGTATACTTAAAACATTTGCGCAGTATTACCAGATAATGTATGCATGTCGGCAGTCGGCAGGGGAGGCAAAGATAGCACAATATCTGGATGATGTAGCGCTTGTGTGGCTCTCACGCAGACAGCAAGATTTCTTAATGCATCCAATAACGCTTGAAGAAATTCGGGAGGCCATCACCGCATTACCGACAGGGAAGGCCGCGGGTACAGATGGCTTACCAGCCGAGTTTTATAAAGAATACATTGACATATTGGCCCCCTGTCTTCTTGAGATGTATATGGAAGCGTATGATGAACAACGTCTCCCACCCACTCTACGCGAAGCGTGGATTGTCGCCTTATTAAAGCCTGACAAGGCGCCGGACAGGTGTGAATCGTATAGGCCCCTATCCCTGATAAATACTGATGTTAAAATTTTGGCGAAGGTGCTGGCTAACAGCCTGTGTCTGCTCCTCCCTGTTATGGTCCTTCCTGATCAATCTGGGTTTGTGCCCGCTAGATCTACGTCACACAACTTACGCACATTATTTGCGGTGCTACATGTGCTTGAACCAACTTTACCTGCAGTGGCGGTCCTATTGGACGCCGCTAAGGCCTTTGATTCCATTTCCTGGAAGTATATGTTTGCAATTTTACATCGCATGGGAGTGCCCTTCATTTTTACAAACTGGGTTAAACTGTTATACACGGACCCTGCGGCACGCGTAAGGGTCAATGGACAGACATCGGACATATTCAATATACAGCGGGGTACGCGGCAAGGGTGCCCGCTATCGCCCTTATTATTCGCGGTGGTGTTGGAGCCACTGGCGTGTATTTTACGGCAGCGTTACGCCCAGGCAGCGCTGCGCTTTTATCAGCGGCCTCTAGCAGTCTCCATGTATGCAGACTACATGGTGCTTTATGTGCGAGATCCTGCAACCCATTTAGAACAACTTATCAGGGAATATATACGGTTCGAATGGTACTCCGGTCTTGGGATAAATTGGACTAAATCAATTATCCTGCCCCTAACTGACAACACTCCGCAGATCGAGTTGGGCTACCCGTTGGAGTGGAGCACAGACCCAGTGAAATACCTGGGGATATGGATTCATAGGGATTCGCAAGTGGTTGTTCAAGCTAATTATGGTAAGGCCATCACACGACTCGAAGAGCAAGTGAATAGATGGATAAGACTGCCGTTGTCATTTGCCGACAGGATAGCACTAATGAAAATGGTTGTGCTTCCGCGGTTCCTATATTTATTTATGAATATACCCGTGCATCTAACGCGCCATTTCTTTGCCACGCTTCGCTCGTTGCTAGTCACACTTGCATGGGGCAGAAAAAAGCCACGAGTTAAATGGGAAATCTTAACGCTCCCTTATGATATGGGTGGACTCACTGCTCTAGACTTCCAGCTGTACTATCTCTGCGCACAGGCGCATTACGCCTACTACTGGCAACAAACGCCAGCCTACATTCCCCACGTTGCGGTAGAAGCGGGTGCAGTGCATCCGATACCACTTAAAGCTATGATAGTCAACAAACACACAATCTTTGAAAAAGGTGAGATAGACACGGTGCAAAACACGGCCGGAGCGTGGCAGGAACTTGGGAGGCGAGCGCACAAACTGCCGCTTTATGCGCCGAATATACCGCTCTTACACCATAATGAGATCTCAGTGTCGAGGGAAGCTGGTGCACTTAAAATTCTTAATGAGGTAAGAATGTCAACCCTGGGTGATGTTTCCTGGGGATCAGTTTGTAGAGGTATTAGCGTTCCTTGAAGATGGGAAGAATGATGCAATGCGAATATTTGTGTACACCAGACTGCAATCAGCTTTGCGTGCACTATACCCACAGTTTCCTGCAGAACCACCAACTTTGGAGGCACTGCAACTCCTCTACACCACTCCGTCGCGTTCTAAGCTTATCACACTATTGTATTGCGCCTCGCAAAAAGAGGGGGCTGTTACGGGGGGAGCTCAATGGATAGGTGGAATGCAATTCTCTCCGAACCATTGTCAGAAGAGGACTGGAGCAACTGTTGTAGGTTGACGGGGCAGCTAACAGCAAACGGCAATCTTAGATTGATACATTTTAAATATCTACATCAAATGTATTATACACCTGCTCAGCTGTATAAATATGGTCTATGTGAATCTGCCAATTGTAGACGGTGCGGTGCTCCAGATGCACATTTCCACCATTTACCATGGTTCTGTCTGACAGTAGGCTCATTTTGGGGGCAGGTCATGCACAGTCTGACACTGATGGTTGGAGCACCCATAGCATGCTCTCCCCAACTATGCCCGTTGGGAAATGTTACCGATGATAAAGCCTCTATTAGGAAGCTGGTGGCGGTGGCGCTTCTCTTAGCTAAACGTGGAGTCTCTATATACTGGGGTGGTAGGCCCGCGCCGACACTTAGACAATGGTTACAGGACATGGTATACTGCCGGGATCAACTCACTTGTTATGCTGAAGAACTACCCAGTGCCTTGAAGCCTCGTGACATATGGGGTCCCCTAACCTCTTACTTGCTTACTGTAAATGATATCTGATGGCCTTTTTATTCACTGTGATGCTCTGCTCCGCTCGTTCCTTTTTTATGCTTTATTGCTGTCATACTGTGCCAGTCCCTTTAGCAATTTGGTGAGAAATTGTTGTAACATGCGGACTTAGCTGCCTGTGTTCTATATGCCTAAACAACTGCCAATGTCTTTATGGTTGTACATGTTTTTGAAAATGTATAAATAAATAAAAAAAAAAAAAAAAAAGCTTGTCAAACTCCAGAAAGAGATACCTAAACAATAAAAAAATATATAACCTACCCCTATTTATCGGATGATTATAATCAAGCTACTGAACAAAACCCATGTAACAGGTCAACAACCACCTGTCATCGAAAATACGTAAAGTTTGGAAACTCACCAGTTTGGACATGGGGGTCCAGCACCCACCATGTAGACAGCACCTGTTACAGTAGGGCGGGACGTCACCTGGGCAGGAACAGAGGTAGGGGACAAGGCTGTTCACAGTTGCAACCACTGAGTAATTACCAGCCTGGAGAGTGTCAAACTAGGAGTCTGTTTTATCAATGGTAAGGCCACAAATGAATAAAATAGCTCTTGTTTTTAACTTGTCAAAATACCAACTGACCGCTTCTTTGATATGTTCTGAGCCGTGGCTTGACTTTTGTCTCTACTATCTGAAATAGACTATTAGTTATAGATTCCTTACCTTAGAATTATCCCCAGGCGTCAGACTGGATCCGGAGAATTTTTTCTTCAGCAGTACCCCTGCGCGTTGGTAGGTGGCGTCTGTCGACTCCGCGTTCGTCGTTGGCGTCGTGATCGCCGAAATGACGTCGCAGTATCTACTTAGACGCCGCCCCTGCGCGCTGATGTCAGTTCTTTCTTTTTCCTTACCAGCCAGCGCAGATCCGGAGAGAGCGGTTCCCTTAGTCACTTTTTGAGTAACACTTTTTCAACTTTTGTCGACATCTTTTTCGAGTCGTTTGACTCCTGGTGCACGTCGGGCTGTCGCATTGTCGGACCGGCTTCAAACCCTGTGACTCCTGTCACAAACTGATGTCGGTCACAGACCCGCACCTAGTGTGCCTCTGGTGCCTGGAGCACGACCACGACCCGAAGTCGTGCTCCGACTGTCGGGCCATGAACCCGAAGTCTTTGCGGGAGCAGTCCTTACATTTTCTGGAGGCCTGGCAGTCAGCTCCGCGCCACTCGAGGTTCCGGTCGAGAGGGAGGTCGCGGGACCGGTCACTGAGTCACCACCATCACTCCTCATAGAAGTCTTCGTCTTCGGGTAAGTTGAAGCACAAGAAGAAGAAGCGAAGAAGCACTGTGGCTCTTCGCCTTCTCCCCGTCCGTCGGCCGACGTGGGACGCGGAAGGTAGTCGTCCTTCGGCTCTGCCCGCGGAGCCTGCTGGGACGGCTCCGAGCTTCCCTCCCTTTTCGTGAGCCGGAGCATCCCCATGTCAGCTTCGTGCCTTTTACGAAGCTCTCCACTCCATCTTTGGGCAGCCCGACTCCGCTGGCGTGCCTTCGGGCCCCGCAGACTCGGCTGGGGGCTCTAGGCCTTCGATGCCGGCGGCTCTGGCCTCTGCGCCGCAGGGCCCCAAGGGATCCAGGCCTGGATCTGGATAGATGCCGGTCGACCTCACGACGCCTCCTCTGGCACCAATACCACTGATGACGCCTCTGCCGACGCCGGTTGTGTCCATGGCCGGAGTCGACCCCGGCCTCCCCCTCAACTTGGAACCGGACCGGCATCGGTCCAGACGCCGGTACCAGCGCTGACCGGTACATTTGTACCACTGTTCTGCCCTGGCGTTCCCTATTGCCCTGAGTGGCAGCCAGAGGAGGGTGAGGAGGACTGGGAGGGGTCTGTTGACCCTTTGGCAGACCAGCTTGAAGAGCCGGACTGGAGAGAGGAGTTGGGTGAGGCCAGTGGTCTGGATACCTCCCAAGACCTTTGCATGCTTTCTCCCCCTACCGTGGCCATGGAGGAGGGAGCCTCCTACGCTGTGGTGTTGCGTAGGGCGGCTGAGGCCTAGGGCCTTGAGCTTCCTATGGTGGCAGTCAGGACTAATCTCCTGACTGAGGTGCTTCTGCCGGCAGCGGCCACTTCGGAGCCCCTGCTGCCATTCAATGAGGCCCTCACAGACATCCTTCTGGGCACTTGGTCCAGGCCCAGCACAGGGGCTCCTGTGGATAGGATGATTGTCCGACGCCACCGCCCGGCCACGGATGACCCATTTTTCCTCTCCCAACTCCCTACCCCTGAGAGCTTGGTGGTCCAAGCCTCGACGTCCAAAGGCACGTTCCCTACTGCTCTCCCAGATGGGGAATCCAAGAAGCAAGATCATTTTGTGAAAAAGATGTTTTCTTCCCCCAGCTTAGGACTGCGGTCGTTGAACACCGCATGTCTCTTGGGCCGTTAAACCCACTCTGTGTGGGACACGGTTGTGCAGGTGCTGCCACAGTGCCCGGAGGAGGCCCGAGCCACACTCTCCTGTGCGGTCGCGGAGGGGGGAGACTCAGCAAAGCTCGCCATCCGATGTGGGCTGGACACTGCCGACTCACTGAGTAGAACGATTTCTACGTCGGTAGCCCTAAGGCGCTGCGCCTGGCTGAGATCCACTGGCTTTTCTGGGGTTGTCCAATCGACTCTTTTGGACATGCCCTTTGATGGCCATCGCCTGTTTGGCGACAAGGCGGACAGTGCGCTCGAGCGCTTCAAGGATCCTAGAGCTACGGCCAGATCCTTGAGCCTTGCTGCCACCTCTCGTCCTGTGCAGTCTGCCTTTCGTGGCTACGGAAGGGGTGCCCCACCACTTTCCACCCAGGGCCGCAGGCCGACTCAAGCTACCCAGCCTCTGCACGGCCGGGGACGTGGGACCCAACGCTGTAGGTCTGGGGGCAGCGGGCGGGCCAGTCCATCAGTGCCCCCTCTGCAGCAGACTCTAAGCCTTCCTAGTCCTACCTTTCAGGGCCACCAGTTGCCAGTGGGCGGCAGGATCTGCCATCACCTCCCCCACTGGCACAACATCACATCTGACAAGTGGGTTTTGCAGATAGTCCGAAGGGGCTACTCCCTCCCCTTCAAGACTACCCCTCCCTCCATGCCACCAACACTCCATCGCATATCGGAGGATCACTTGGCCCTTCTCAGTCAGGAAGTTGCGGCTCTCTTGGCCAAGGGAGCTATCGAGCGAGTCCCTGTCCCAGAAGTAGGTCGTGGTTGTTACTCCCACTACTTCCTGGTGCCCAAGAAGGACAAAAGCCGGCGTCCTATCTTGGATCTCAGGGACGCCAACCGCTTCCTCCGGAAGGAGAAGTTCAAGATGTCGACATAGGCTCAGGTCCTTTTTGCCCTCGACCATGGAGACTGGATGGTAGCGTTGGACTTGCAGGACACTTACTTCCACATTCCCATCCTGTCTGCATTAGCTACGGTTCACTGTGGGCCACGAGCATTTTCAGTTTACCGTGCTCCCCTTCGGCCTTACCAGCGCCCCTCGGGTGTTCACTAAAGTGATGGCGGTGGTCGCAGCTCATCTGCGCAGATCGGGGGTTCCAGTCTTCCCCTATCTCGACGACTGGCTTTTGAAGGCGGGCTCTCCCACCTCCAGACTACGGCGAACCTCCTGCATTCGCTGGGGTTCACTATCAACGTGTCTAACTCTCACCTGATTCCCTCTCAGAAGCTCCTTTTAATCGGAGCGGTTCTGGACACACCGCAGTTTCGGGACTATCCTCCCGAGCAGCGAGTCCGGGATATTCGGGCTATGATACCGATGTTTCAGCCTCTATCCTGGGTTTCGGTGAGATTGACCTTGAGGCTGCTTGGCCTCATGGCCTCCTGCATCCTGCTGGTGGATCATGCCAGGTGGCATATGCGGGCTCTGCATTGGTACCTGAAGTTCCAGTGGGCACAGCATCAGGGGAATCTTTCCTATGTTGTCCGGATCTCGGAGGGCACTGCACACCAGTTTCAGTGGTGGCTGACGAACCAGGATTGGGTCAACGGCAGATCTCTCTCCCTTCCCCAACCACACTTCACATTGGTGACAGATGCGACACATCTGGGATGGGGCAGCCACATGGGAGAGGCAGAGATCAGAGGCCTCTGGTCTCCAGTGGAGTCTGGGCTCCACATCAACCTGCTGGAGCTCCGGGAGATTAGTCTTGCACTGAAAGCATTTCTTCCTTCTGTCAAAGGAAGAGTAGTACAGGTGTTCACGGACAACACCATCGCCATGTGGTACAGCAACAAACAGGGCAGGGTGGGGTCGTGGACCCTATGTCAAGAGGCTCTCTGCCTCTGGACGTGACTGGAACATCAGGGCATGTCCCTGGTGGTTCAACACCTGGCAGATTCCCTAACGCCTGGGCGGACGAACTCAGCCGCCGGTGCATGATGGATCACGAATGGCGTCTTCACTGAGAGGTGGTGGAAGGTCTCTTTCAGCAGTGGGGAGAGCCTTGGTTAGATCGGTTCGCCACCGAAGAGAACGCGCAATGTCAGCAGGTTTGCGTTTTGGAATTTCCAAGGCGGTACTTGCTCGGCGACGCTTTTCGTCGCAAGTGGAATTGCGGTCTTCTATACGCCTTTCCGCCTATACTACTTCTGCCCAGAGTGCTGAAGAAGTTCAAGCGCGACCAGGCCCAAGTCATTCTTGTGGCTCCGGACTGGGCACGAAGAGTCTGGTATCTCGAGCTCTTGAACATGGCCATCGATCCTCTGATCAGACTGCCTCTTCGGGAGGATCTTCTGTCGCAGCAGCAGGGGACGGTCCTCCACCCGAACCTGTCCAGCCTCCACGTCCTTGCGTGGAGAATGAGCAGCGACAGTTGAAAGCTTTTGACCTTCCTCCCGAAGTTTGTAATGTCATCTTGGCTGCCAGGCGTCCCTCCACTAAAACGGTATACGCCTGTAGATGCAACAAATTTGTGGCATGGTGCACAGCAAAGGCTGTGCATCCCCTTTCTGCCCCTCTTTCAGAGGTTCTTCTCTTCATTCTTTCTTTGGCCCAGCAGGGCTCTGCTCTGGGCACCATCTTTCGGCCATTTCTGCCTTTCTTCGCCTTCCTGATCAGCCTTCTCTTTTCAAGTACCCTATTGTAAATAGATTTCTTAAGGGCATTACTCACCTCTTTCGTCCTATTCCTTTCGTAATGCCCCAGTGGGGCTTGTATCTGGTCTTAACTTGCCTTATGTGTGCTCCTTTCGAGCCATTACATAATTGTCCTCTCAGACTCTTGACCTTAAAGACTGCTTTTCTGGTGGCCATCACCTCTTCTCGCAGGGTGAGTGAGCTTCAGGCTCTTTCTTCTAAACCTCCTTTCCTTGCTGTTCATCCGGACAAGGTTGTCCTTCGAACTAAACCTACTTTTCTTCCCAAAGTGGTTACCTCTTTCCACATAGGACAGACCATCACTTTGCCCACCTTCTTCCCGCCCCCGCATCCTTCTAAGGAGGAGGAGAGACTCCACCATCTGGATCCAAAACGTGCATTATCCTTTTATTTGGATCGCACAAAACAATTCCGGGTGGACGATCAACTCTTTGTTGGCCATGTGGGCGCCAAGAAAGGTCGGGCCTTGCAAAAACGGACCATCTCTCGATGGGTCGTCCTTTGCATTAAGATCTGTTACTCCTTAGCGAAAAAGGAGCCTCCGGTGGATTGCGCGCCCATTCCATCAGGGCGACGGCAGCCACTACTGCTTTGGGACGTGGAGTCCCCCTCGTGACATCTGCCAGGCAGCCACGTGGGCATCACTGCACACGTTCACAAAACTCTACTGCCTGGACAGCCAAGTCCGGAGAGACGTCTTCTTTGGCCGTTCAGTTCTCCAGGACTTTCTGGTGTGAACTGGGTTCGCAGACCCACCTCCGGGGTTGGTATTGCTGGGGTATCTATTCTAAGGTAAGGAATATATATCTAATAGTCTCTTTCAGATGAACAATATCTGTAAGAGACATATATTAGTTATAGATTCCTTACCGCCCCACCCATCCTCCCCGTTCTGCGAACTGACTTCTAGTGTAAGGGACTCCCTTTCAGGGCCCTAGTTTTGTGCACCAGTGGTCAGTGTCTTGCATGGCTCTGCGCTTCTGGCGTGGAATGTCGTGTAAAGAACTGACGTCAGCGTGCAGGGGCGGCGTCTTAAGTAGATACCACGACGTCATTCCGGCGATCATGACGCCAACGACGAACGCAGAGTCGACCGGTGCCACCTACCGACACGCAGGGCTACTGCTGAAGAACAAATTCTCCGGATCCAGTCTGACGCCCGGGGGTAATTCTAAGGTAAGGAATCTATAAACTAATATATGTCTCTTACAGATATATCGTTACCGAAGGTAAGTAACTTGTTCAATGGATCAGACTTCTTTAATGTGAAGTTAGAACTGTTTGACTTTTTAACAAAATCAGAAAATATTTCTTCGTCGAAAACAAAGAATTTTACCAAACATGGCAGCTAATGAATTTGAAACCTCCCTCTATCGGCATTCATTATTTGCTCTCCCTATGGCCCCCCTGAGGTTCTAAACTTTGAAAAAACTGTCCTGAGAGAGACCTGATAACCAAAATGTCAAATTCATCTTAAGCAGGATAGAGAAAGATACTTGCCTACATTAAAAAATAAATACATTACAATTAAACCTGCTGATAATGATGGTGGGATAGTGATTTAAAACACCAATGACTATAATGAAAAAATCTTCAGACAACTTTCTATACCACAGCATTACAAAAAACGAATGGTGATCCATCCAATGATATTCAAGCACTTATTCAAATAACAACCCAACCTTCGAAAGATGAGGGTTACTTTAGTGACAAATAATGTAGTTTTCTTAACAAAACGTCACCTTGGACACCTTTGACATATATACACTCCCTATAATTATCAAAAATATCATGCGACCCCCTCCCCGCCTTTCCCATTATGCGAGTGTGTGCCTCCATTTTAGAGTCTTTTTATCAGTACATATACTACTTCATAAAACCTTTTGTGCAGCAAACCACAGCTTATATGAGATAACACTAACTTTATCATCTACATTGAAGACTTTCCATTTGACAACAATTGCCAAATTCTAGTCACCATTGATATTCATTTCCCATATATACATATCTCTCAATATAAAGCAGTTGATATCATCGAAGAAATCTTAGATCCCTGCCCAGTTCCTCTAGAAGTTCTGACTGAAATTATTATTAGACTTCTTGGAATCGTTATGCAGAATAGTTTCTTCAAATTTCTCAATGACTTCTACATCCAAACCAAGGGTGTAGCAGTGGGGCTGCTTAGCTCCTAATTTGGCCTTCCTATATATGGATCACTATGATAAGTATGTATTCAATGACTCCAATCCTGTTCTTACAAATATTACACTCTGAAAATGTTATATTGATGATTTTTTTATTGGAACAGACCCAAATCATGATTTAAAGGTGTTTCTGAATTGGCTCAGCGAAAGAAACCCTTATGTCCAATTTACTATGTCATCGGATACTGACCGCATTAGCTTCCTAGACCTCACTATAGAAATCTCAGGTGGTCTGCTTTACGACACACTAAGGCCCACTGAAATGAACTCCACTCTCTTATAGTCTGGTTTCTACCCACATTTTTTGTGACAATCTCCTGTTTTGGCAGTTCTTGCACTTTTGCCGTAATTGTGCCAAACAAAATGAGTATTCCAACGAATCTGATATTTTGATTGCATGACCAATTCTGTACTGGCTAAGGGTCTGGGTGACAAGTGAACTGGAGCCTTATAGAGAGTGGCTCCAGGGCCTCCTAGAGGGCTCTTGCGCGGACAGGATCCCTTGGTGTGTCCACAAAGTCATGGTTGCTCAAGCTGGGCCTGGGAAATATTTGGTCAACCCCAAATAATCATAGGGCAATTAAAATTGGCCTATTGGTCATATGTCCTGGGAGAACTCTCCTCCAGATCCAGCTCTTTGACTGATGCTTTCCTCTTATTTAAGTGTGACTTCGAGTTCGAATCCTACTTGGATCTGGTCAGAAACCTGCATGCCCTAGCACTTTTTATCAAGTCAGGGTGGGCACTCTACCGTTGGCTCCCTTCACTTGTCGTCACTGGAAGAAGGGGCCCGGTGCATCAACTAAATGCCCTATGGGTGGATTAGGACATACAGTTTTTCACCCGGTGTTTAGTACATTAATCGGTCAGTCTGTCACTGTTTTTGGAAGTCTCTGGCTCATCAAGGGAAAGCGGGGGAGGAAGAAAGGGCGGAGCACAAATATTCCCTCTATATTCATTCCATTTGCCCCATATTTGCGTCCATTTTTTCAGGCACCCCCTGGATACATACACTGTTTTTCCCCTGAACATGCACCAATCCATGTCTTTCTTCCACTAATTTACTGTCGGTGCCCCCTGCGCCCCCCACATTCTTGTGATGTTCCGCTTGGCAACCATCTGACGCAGCGTGACCCATGTTTTCTCTCTGCTGCTTAAGTCTGTAGGCTCCTATACATTTAGCAGGCACTTTTTGACCTCCGGCACAAGACTCACTCCCAGAGTTTCCTCCATACTCTGGAATACTTCTTTCCAAAACCCACTGATGTGGGTGCACTCCCATATTATATGTAAAAACGTGCCTTCGAGGCCGCACTGTCGCCTGCAGCTTGAGTCTTCCCTGTATCCCATCTTAACAAGTGCAGGCCCTGAGAAGTATATTCTGTGTAGTATTTTTAGCTGTACCAAATATAATCTTGAAGAAATTGCGACTTCTCTGGGCGAAGCCAATGCCTCTAGCCAGTCATCGTCTTCTAGCTCCGATAAATCATTTCCCCATTTTTTACGGAGTTGTAAAAGGGGGTCTGGTGAGTGGTTAATCAGTTTTAGGTAGGGCATGGATATTGCTTTTTTAGGCATATATTCGTCGAGGAGTCTATCCTCCAGCGGCGAGGCCTCAGGGGGCGACTCTCCCCTTGGGATAGCTGCTTACAGAGCATGCCGTACCTGTAGGTACCTAAATCTTTCTGTATTCGCCAATTCCTATTCCTATTGCAGAAGCGAAAAGGATATTACTTCCCCCTTTGTCCATAGATCACTCATTCGGGATATTCCTATAATATCCCAACAATCGAAGCCTTTTGTCTTCCTTAGTGAACCCAGTTGTTCCGAGTCCCACAGTGGGGTGGCTTGTGTAATTTTCTTTGTCCAACCCAGACTCCTATGAGCCGCATGCCACACTTGAACAGAGTGTCTCGTGGGTCCCGTCAGCTGTGGTTTTGTGGGCCTTGAATAAAGTGCCCTTACGTAAGTTCCCCCCGACAAGAGCCATCTGTCCATTTTATATCCTGGGTCATCTTGGGGTCGGTACGTACAATGGTTGATGGCCGGCAGCTGGGCAGCCCAATATTATTTCTTGATATCTGGGAGCCCAATTCCGCCGTCATACCACCCTCTCACTAGCTTTGGGGACGATATTCGAGGCGGACCATTTATCCAAAGTAGCGCCCTCTGTTCGCTTTCTATGGCCGCAAAGTAAGTTGTAGGGACAGGATTAGGTGATTTGTGTAGGACATATAAGAAGCGCAGTAAAGACATCATTTTGAACAGTGCCGTTCTACCTAATAATGATAGAGGGAGAGTCTTCCAGTGTTCTACATCGTTTTTTAAGCCTCTGTAGCGGTGGCAAGAGAGTGTGCGCATAGAACAATTTCGGATCCTTGCTGATAAATAATCCGAGGTATTTAAAGCTGTCGATGGCTTCCGCCACCCTGCAACCTTTGGGCAGGGGAGGAAAGCTCCCCCTCAGCACAAATATCCGTGATTTCGCCCAGTTAATAGTATAACCCGAATATTTGCAGAAATTTGTGAATATATTAAGAACCCTGTGTATCGATCTCCCAGGTGATGCCAGGTACAACAAAATATCATCTGCGAAAAGGGAGATACAGTCCGCCCACTCCTCCGACCATCTTAAGCCCCTGATAATGGGGTCTTTACGGATCCATGCTGCTAGGGGTTCCAGTGTCAATGCAAATAGCAGTGGGGACAAGGGGCAGCCTTGTCGGGTCCCCCTGCTAAGGGCAAAGACGTCTGATTTTTTTGTTTTTCACGACTACCTGTGCCAATGGGTCAGTGTATAAGAGTCGTACCCAACTGGTGAAGTTGGGACCAAATCCAAGTTTTTCCAGGATGGCAAAGAGGTAGGGCCACTCAGTGGTATCAAACGCCATGGTGGCATCTAAGGATACCACCACCGCATCTTCCCTCAAAGTATCCACCCTTCCCATCACTCCGTGTAGTCGGCAAAGGTTTAGTGATGTGTTCCTGGACGGCATAAAGCCCGATTGGTCAGGGTGGACCAATCCAGAAATGAACTGGATCAGACGGGAGGCCAACAATTTTGCTAATATTTTGACCTCTGCAAAAACAACAGTTGATGGACAGAATGCAGAACAATGTCATAAATTCACCCCAGTACAGAGATCTGGGCCTAAATCCATCGTTTTTTTGCTCACCATACCATTCCAGTTTGAACCCAGCCATATGCAAATCAGTCTTGACCCTGTGCCTCATGGGAACAGTCCAGCCCGAACTGCCAAGCCAGGTCCTCCTGGACTGGAAACAAGCATCCTAGGACCGGTTTCGGGGTTTCACCCTCTTCAGCCAGGATAGCTTGTTTCCAGTGGCATGGAGAGCACGGGACCCACGTCTGGGCATACCCGTCCCACTCGGGGTGACAAATGCAAAAACAACAGTTGATGGACAGAATGCAGAACAATGTCATACATTCACCCCAGTACAGAGATCTGGGCCTAAATCCATCGTTTTTGCTCACCATACCATTCCAGTTTGAACCCAGCCATATGCAAATCAGTCTTGACCCTGTGCCTCAATGGAACAGTCCAGCCCGAACTGCCAAGCCAGGTCCTCCTGGACTGGAAACAAGCATCCTAGGACCGGTTTCGGGGTTTCACCCTCTTCAGCCAGGATAGCTTGATTCCAGTGGCATGGAGAGCACGGGACCCACGTCTGGGCATACCCGTCCCACTCGGGGTGACAAATGCAAAAACAACAGTTGATGGACAGAATGCAGAACAATGTCATACATTCACCCCAGTACAGAGATCTGGGCCTAAATCCATCGTTTTTGCTCACCATACCATTCCAGTTTGAACCCAGCCATATGCAAATCAGTCTTGACCCTGTGCCTCATGGGAACAGTCAAGCCCGAACTGCCAAGCCAGGTCCTCCTGGACTGGAAACAAGCATCCTAGGACCGGTTTCGGGGTTTCACCCCTCTTCAGCCAGGATAGCTTGATTCCAGTGGCATGGAGAGCACGGGACCCACGTCTGGGCATACCCGTCCCACTCGGGGTGACAAATGCAAAAACAACAGTTGATGGACAGAATGCAGAACAATGTCATACATTCACCCCAGTACAGAGATCTGGGCCTAAATCCATCGTTTTTTTGCTCACCATACCATTCCAGTTTGAACCCAGCCATATGCAAATCAGTCTTGACCCTGTGCCTCATGGGAACAGTCATGAGGCACAGGGTCAGACTGATTTGCATATGGCCATGTCTGAACTGGGGTGGTGGAGTGAGCTAAAGAATGATGATGGATTAAACCCAGATCAGTTGACTGGGGGTGAGTGTTTGATTTGCTCTAACGCTCCGTCCATCATCCCCTTTGGTATCGCTTTGTTCGCCCTAAGTTGGCAGGGTATGCCCAGACGTGGGTCCCTTGCTCACTTTGCCACTGGATTCAAGCTAGCCTGGCTGATGACGGCTGAATAGCCAGAAACCGGTCCCAGGATGCTTGTTTCCGGTCCAGGGAAGACATGGCTTGGCAGTTCGGGCTGGACTGTTCCCATGAGGCACAGGGTCAGACTGATTTGCATATGGCCATGTCTGAACTGGGGTGGTGGAGTGAGCTAAAGAATGATGATGGCTTAAACCCAGATCAGTTGACTGGGGGTGAGTGTTTGATTTGCTCTAACGCTCCGTCCATCATCCCCTTTGGTATCGCTTTGTTCGCCCTAAGTTGGCAGGGTATGCCCAGACGTGGGTCCCTTGCTCACTTTGCCACTGGATTCAAGCTAGCCTGGCTGATGACGGCTGAATAGCCAGAAACCGGTCCCAGGATGCTTGTTTCCGGTCCAGGGAAGACATGGCTTGGCAGTTCGGGCTGGACTGTTCCCATGAGGCACAGAGTCAGACTGATTTGCATATGGCCATGTCTGAACTGGGGTGGTGGAGTGAGCTAAAGAATGATGATGGATTAAACCCAGATTAGTTGACTGGGGGTGAGTGTTTGATTTGCTCTAACGCTCCGTCCATCATCCCCTTTGGTATCGCAATATTTTGACCTCGGCATTGAACAACGAGATGGGTCGATATGAGGAGCATTCGTTTTTGCGTCTACCTTCTTTATATATGACAACCAGCGTGGGTATTCTCTGGTCTTGAGGAAGCAGGCCCCTCTCTCTGCTCTCCTCATACATGGTTTTAAGGTAGGGGGCGATTCTGTCTGGTTTTAGTTGTATAACTGAATTGGGAGACCATTCGGACCCATCGCCTTCCTGGATTGGAGACCTCTTATGACTTGTGCAACCTCATCATTCGTGAGGTCGCTTTCCAGTAATGCCTTATCATCTGTTGATAGTGTCTGGAGTATCATTTCCGACAATGGGGCCCGCGATTCTTCCTCATAACCAGTGCCATATGATTCATATATTAGCTTATAGTGTTTGCCGAATGCATCTGTATATCCTGTGTCTCTGAGAGAGTTTCTCCAGTGTCTTCTAGCAGCTCTGTGACTAGGCGGTTTGCATGTTCCCTCCTATCAAGCCATGCCAGCAAATTCCCAGCTCTGTCGCCGAGCTCGTATACTCTACCGAGTTTGTCCCTACTTAACGTTTTTGCCCTGTGTGTAGCCACGCTTCTATATTCTTCTTTCTTAAGGTTGAGAATGTGTGTCATGTCCTGCATCCCAGTTTTCGTCAGGTCCCCTTCTAGTTGCAGGATTTCCTCCTCTAGTCTAACCAGTTCTGCGTTTTTCTCCTTGTGTGCCCCAGCAATCTGGGATATCGCATGTCCCCGTACAACTGTTTTGAATGCCTCTGATCCCACTGATCCCTCATTCTCCTTGAAGTAATGTTCTATTTCTTGGTTGATTTTCTTTTTAACCTTTGGGATTCGGAGGTGCTAGGGGTTTATTGGCGCTATTCTTCCCACCTGTCCTCTCCCTACCCCCACATGTGTCCATATTGGAGAATGATCGGATATACCCCGTGCCAAATGCCGAATTTCCTTAATGTGTCCCGCCTGGTCAGCCGGGGTGAGGATATAGTCTGTTCGGAGAGTCTATTATGAGCCCCTGAGTGAAATGTGTGCTGTGCCTCGGTGGGATGATGGACTCGCCATGCATCTACAAGTCCCATTGCCTCCAGGAAATTGGGGAGGATCAATTGTGTGGGTCTTACATCTCAGGGGGAGGGGGGGGGAGAGAATGTCGGTCAAGACGTCCTGATACTACAGAATTAAAGTCTCCTCCCATTAGTAGCCTCCCTTCAGGGAATGCTAGCATGGCATTGCCCAGATCTCTGAACGCCGCCGCATGTAGGCCCGGGGTCACATACACCGATACAATGGTCAGTGCTACACCCTCCCAGCTCGCTCCCTGACACTGCAGTGTATCTTCCCAATGCATCGGTCTGCGTTTGATCTCTCGCAATTGGAATGGATCGTTTTGTCATAATGCTCACTCCTCTCGACCCAGTGGTGAACCCTGAGTGCGCCACCAGCTGGTAGCCCCACCTAGCCAGGGCCTTACAAGTGTTGCCAATTAAGTGCGTCTCTTGGAGTAGGACCACCTTGGGGGAATTACTTTTAATAAATTGCAGTTCTATTCCTCTTTTAAGCTTGTCCCCCAATCCATTTACGTTCCAAGACAGGAGCCTAAACCTTTTGTCCCCGATGAGCCCATGTTTGTGTTTACTGATGACCTTCACCTCAGTGACCATTTCCTCAATGTTTAGTCGATTGTATCCAGTCATGGAGCAGGTCCCTCCCCTGTGTCCCTCCCGTTACCTGTGGTGTGAAGTGTAGTTCTGTCATCTAACTGATGCAACAAAATTATCAAAACCCAACTTCCCCCCCTCCCTGCTCCCCTGCACTCTGGGCGTAGAACTGCCCATATCCCCAACCATGCAGAGTGCCTGTCGCCCTAAGTCTAAACTATTTGTAAGTAACGGGGGTGGATCAGGTTCCCCAGCACCCACCATCTATGCATTTTATACACATATATCAGTCTAAGTAAATCGAACAATACTGATAGCCCTGAGCATTCCTCGATCGTCACAGTCCAGCGGCGACACAGCGCCCGGAGGTCCCCCAGAAGTCTTTGCTATTCCCCAGGTCCGTTTTCACTGGTGAGCCTTGCTGCTCTCTCCTGTAGGGACGGGTTTTTTACTGGAGGTTGCTCCTTCACACGTCGGGAGTTGTGCTCTTTTGCCGGGCTCCATCCTTCCAGTCAATCCACCGCTGACTCCGGGGTATCAAAAAACCAGGCCCTACCCTCTGCTTCAACACGGAGCTTCGCAGGAAACGGCATCGAGTACCGAATACCTTTATCTCCAAGTTGCTTCTTGATGTCCAGAAAGGTGAGCCTTTGACTCTGCACATTGTTTGTAAAGTCTGGAAAGAAGGATATTTCACTGTTTTCATACTTGATCGGGGGGACCGAACGGGCGGCTTGCAATATGTCTCGATCTCTGAAGTTTAAAAGTCTTGCCAACAGAGGTCGTGGGGGAGCTCCCAGTTTTGGTCTACCTCCTGGGATCCTGTGCGCTCTTTCTACCGTGAAGAATTTGGACAGGTTCTTTGGTTTTAAGTGGTTGTTTAATAGGTCTTCGACTAAGAGGTCCGCTGCCGGTCCCTCCGCTTTCTCGGGAACTCCGATTATTCTGATGTTATTCCGTCGTGACGGACCTTTATAGTCATCCAGCTTGCCTTCTGTCCTTTTACTGGCGGCTTGGAGCTCTTTGATATTGTGTCGCATCTGTTTTGCATCACCACTTAACTCTTTGGTGACCACTTCCCCGGCTTTTACTTTTTTGCTCATTTTATGTAGATCTGCCCTTATTAGTGTCACCTCGATAGTTATCGAGTCCATTCTGTGTTCCAGAGACCTATGCATGCCCGGGATGGCGTCCATGATGTCCTTTAACGCCGGGTCCCCATTGACTGAGCCCAGCCCCATCGTCGAGCTTCCTTTGATGCCTGTGTCTGAATCGGCCGGTTTCTGGGTAGCGAATCTGTCCAATTTAGTCTGGAGTGTGCCTTTTGATCCCTTGCCGCCAGACATTATGACGAGTGTTTTGTATCCCGGTGAGGTCCCTACTGAATACAGCCCGCCTCCTGTACACTGGGTATTCCCCTCAACCCCGATGGGTTCTTGCGCTGCGCTATTGGCGAGTAACCGGGCACCTTCTTTCACTACTCTTCTTATACCTCGACAAGTTCCCCGGGCTTTGGTTTTCTCTGAATGATTAAACACCCACCCTCTGGCGTTGGTGCTCGAGTTCCAAATAATGGGCCAGTCTCACCTCTGCCCCAACACGCTGCTTGTTGCACTACTTTTCCCTCTGGTGGTGTTTCATTCCTGAGTACTGGGGCTGTGTGAGTGATCGCGGGGTCAGAGCCGCCAATATCTATTGCCACTGGAGTCTTTTGGGCACCTCTGCCTCTTTTCCTTAGCTGTGGTTAAAGCTGCCGGATTTCCGTCTACCGCCCGCTTAAGGCCACCCACTCAGAATGGCTGATCTTTATTTCTTTTCTGGTCACGTCTTCCTCTGTTTGTTTCCTATGCCACGGTTGTTGGAGACGTAGATCCTTGCGTTGGGGTGGTCCTAGCCTCACATCACTTGTGGCTTGGGAGTTCCCATACAGGATCGCGGCCTTCCCCCAACTATTCTCCACTTTATAGGCCGTCAGGCACTCATCCTAATTCTGCGCCATTCTTCTCGATTGGGGGCCGTCCGCCATTGTCGCGCGCCTGCACCGGCGCTTCTTCCTCTGTCTCTGCTCCCCTCTTTCATGCACTTACTGTGCGCCGGTGAGCCCGCGAGTTTCAGTTGCCGGTGGGTTCCTTGGTTTTAAATTTCTCGGCGTGCCTCTGTCTGGCCACTGTTTCTCCCCGGCACCTCTCTATAAATGGGCCCGTTTCTGTTCGGCCTCCTCCCTTCGCGGCTCCCGGTTCAGTACTTGTTTTTCCCGGTTCCCCCGTCCCAGGGACACATTTGCCTGATCTTCTGATGTGCGAGTCCGCCTTAGCTTCACCGCCCGATGCACAGCGGTCGTCCGGGCCTGTTATTGCCGGAGGTCCGACTGGGCGCAGTTCACTAATCGAGCCCGGGGCTTTCCGGCCTTGCCAGGCCGCAACTCCAATTCCGGTTGCGTTCGCCGCCGCCCACACTTGTCCGGATTGCACTTCGCTGTTGACTCTACAGCCTATACTTCTCCCGCTGATATGATTTTTGGATCGTTGTGCCAGATTCATTGATGGCAGGAGCTGAGGAATCACCGAGTCTCACCAATGTGCGGCCATTACGATTGGCGCCTAAGCCACGCCCCCTATCGAACATGTTTTATTTTTTTGTCCTGCATATTAAAAACGGCGGTGCTGGATAGCTCCACTATGTAGAATGTTAGGCCTTGAGGATCGCACTACTGCACTCAGAATATGCACCACATATACGGGTGGACTAGTTGTTTTTTCCGTCTGTAAATTCCTGAAGATATGTGGTACTTCAGGATAAAGAAAATCACGGGAGATAGATCTCTAGCGATATTGCAGAAATTATAGATCATATAACTATCTGCATCCACATGACACAAGGCCCGGAAGTTGCCTCTGGTACTCGCTATTCCCTAGCACCCGCATATGTTATGCATGCACTGGCAGTTTACACTATCATGGCACTTCAGGGATTGGACCAAAGGGTAGTGTGCCTCCATCTGAGAGATGGGAACTGCACGGTAGTTGGCACACGGCACCCTTTGCAAGTGCCATAATCTCTCTTCTAGCACACAACGCACTTTATGCTTTTTTGCACATTCTATATGTCAATCAATCAATCAGGGAATTGTAAGCACGCTACTCACCCGTGAGGGTCTCAAGGCGCTGAGAGGGGGTCCGCAGATCTGTTTAGCCCGAAGAGCCAGGTCTTGAGGGTCTTCCTGAAGGTGTTCAGGGAGGGGGCGCGTCTGATGTCTGCCGGTAGCTCGTTCCAGGTCTTGGCTGCAATGTGAGAGAAGGATCTTCCGCCTGCTCTGGCTCTGTGGATGCGTGGGGTTTCGGCCAGTGCGAGGTTGGAAGATCGGAAGTTTCTTTTGGGTACGTGGAAGTTGATTCTGTCGTTGAGGTATTTGGGTCCGTTGTTGTGTAGGCATTTGTAGGCGTGAGTGAGGATTTTGAAAGTGACTCTTTTCTCCACGGGGAGCCAGTGGAGACTTCGTAGGTGTTGGCTGATGTGTTCGTGTCGGGAGGGATGCTGAGGACGAGTCTGGCGGCGGTGTTCTGTACTGTCTGGAGTTTGCGGAGTAGGGACTTGTTGATGCCGGCGTAGAGTGCGTTTCCATAGTCCAGTCTGCTGGTGATGAGTGCGTGGGTGACTGTGTTCCTTGACTCAGGGGGGATCCACTTGAAGGTCTTGCGGAGGGTGTTGAAGCAGCTGGAGGTGACGGCGTTGACCTGTCGGTTCATGGAGAGTGATGAGTCGAGTAGGATGCCGAGGTTCTTGGCGTGGTCTGAGGGGGTAGGTGGGCTTCCGAGGGCGGTCGGCCACCAGGTGCTGTCCCGTGCAGAAGGGGTGGTACCGAGGACGAGGACTTCTGTCTTCTCGGCGTTGAGCTTCAGGCAGCTGTTGGTCATCCAGACTGCGACGTCTTGCATTCCTTTCTGGAAGTTGAGTTTGGCAGTGGTGGGGTCTTTGGTGAGGGAGAGGATGAGCTGGGTGTCGTCGGCGTAGGATACGATGTTGAGGCCGTGTTGTCGGACGATGGCTGCGAGGGGGCCATGTAAATGTTGAAGAGGGTGGGGCTCAGTGATGAACCCTGTGGGACTCCGCAGGTGATTTTCGTGGGGTCGGAGAGGAAGGGTGGGAGTCTGATCCTTTGGCTTCTTCCGGTGAGGAATGATCGGATCCAGTCCAGGGCTGTTCCTTGTATGCTCATGCGTCGTGTAGTCTGACGACTAGTGTGCGATGGGAGACGGTGTCGAAGGCCCCTGATAGGTCGACTAGGATGAGGGCTGCGGAGTGGCCTTGGTCCAGGAGGGTGCGGATGTCGTCTGTGGCGGCCAGTAGGGCGGTCTCTGTGCTTGCTTCGGAATCCGGATTGGGATGGGTCGAGGACGGCGTTCTCTTCAATGAATCGTGTCAGTTTCCTGTTGACTGTTTTCTCTGCAACTTTGGCTGCGAAGGGGAGGAGCGAGATGGGCCGATAGTTCTTGAGGTCGGTGGGGTCAGCTGTGGGCTTCTTGAGCAGGGGTCTGACTTCTGCGCGCTTCCAGTCGTCTGGGAAGGTGCCTGTTTTGAAGGTGATGTTGATGGTGCGTTGTAGTTCGGGTGCGATGGCGGCCACGGCTCTGTGGTAGATGTGAGGGGGGCAGGGGTCGGTGGGGGCCCCCGAGTGGATGCTTTTCATGGTCGAGGCGGTGTCTTCGGCCGTGATCAGTGTCCAGTTGGAGATGGTGGGCTGGCTGGTGTTTCTGGGGGGCCGTCTGTGGTGCCTAGTGGATGGTCGATGAAGTTGTCGTAGAGGTTTTTGATCTTGAGGTGGAAATAGGTTCTAAGCTTGTCGCAGAGGTCTTGGGATGGGGTGATGTCTGCAGCTTCGCTGCGAGGGTTGGTGAATTATTGAATGACACTGAAAAGTTCCTTGGAGTTGGTGGAGTTGGCCAGGATTTTGTTGTGGATGAAGTTCCTTTTGGTGGCTCTGATCTGGTTGTGGTAGTCTGTCATGGCGTCCTTGTAGGTGGTGTGGTTTTCGGTTGTCTTGGTGTTTCTCCAGTTCTTCTCCAGGCGTCTGCAGGTGCGTCTGGCTTCTTGGAGAGGGTTGTGAACCAGGCGGCTTTCCTGGGGCGTTGTCTGTCGGGGTTGCGTAGCGGGGCGAGCTCATCTGCGCAGTTGGAGATCCAGGTGTGGAGTTCTCTGGCAGCGTCGTTTGCGCTGTTTGCGTCGGGTGCCCAGGTGTGGCTGTCTCGGTTGAGGGTGGAGTTAAGTTGCTCGTCGGTAACCTTGCTCCAGTTCCTTCGTGGTGGGCGTGGGGCTGGTTTCGGTGCCTTGGGTTTGTTGATGGCGAAGTGTACGCAGTGGTGGTCGGTCCATGGCGGCTGCGTTGTGTGGCTGAAATGGACGCTGTTTCCTGCCGCGAAGATGGGGTCGAGGGTGTGTCCTGCTCTGTGGGTCGGTGTGTTGACGAGTTGTTTAAGTCCGATGCTGGCGAGGTTGTCACGAAGGATAGTGGAGTTGGGGTCACTGGGGTTGTCGAGGTGGAAGTTCAGGTCTCCAATGAGTATGTAGTTTGTTGAGGCGATCGCGTGGGGTGCGATGAAGTCGGTGATGGTGGCGGCGAAGGGTGTTCGGGGGCCGGGGGGTCTGTAGACGAGGGTTCCTCGGAGTATGGCTTTGGGGGTGGTCTGGATCTTGAAGTGCAGGTGTTAGTCGGAGGGGAAGGTTTCGCTGGAGGTGGTGAGGCGGAGGGTGCTCTTGTGGGTGATGGCGAGGTCCCCTCCTGGGTGGTTGGGGCGGTCTTTCCTCTGGATCTTGTATCCGTCTGGGATGGCGGTGCTGATGTCTGGGTCGGAGGATGCGTTGGTCCAGGTCTCTGTGAAGAAGGCGATGTCGGGCGAAAGAGAGTCGAGTAGGTTCCAGATTTCCATGGCGTGTTTGTGTACGGCGCGTACATTGAGTAGGATGCATTTTAGGGTGTCGCCGGTGCTGGCGTCGGCGGTGTTGGAGGCCGGGGTGGCGGTGAGGGTCTGGCGGCAGTGGAGGCAGGAGAACTGGCCGTGGGTCGTGTTCGGCGAGGCCTGTTGGCATTCTCTAAGTCTTCCAGGGTTGAGTGCGAGGAGGGTGGTGGTGTCGTAGCGATGGGTAGTGGGAGGTCCAGGGTTCCTGGCGCTGGCCGCGGTCGGGCGCAGACGGGCTTGCCTTCGGCGCGCCGGCTGCGCGCGGCCGCCATTAAGTAGGGGAGGTGGGAGGGAGGAGAGGCTGGGAGGCGGGAGCAGGGAAATTCCGGGGGAATTCCGGGGGAATTCGGGGGGAAATTCCGGAGGGGAAATTCCGGGGGGTGGGAATTCCGGGGGGAGGGGCCGCAGGGGCAGCAGCGGCAAAAGGCAAAAGGAACAGGCAGGCACGAGAAAATAAAAAAAGTGGTGGAATTAGAGCAAGACACAGATGGGCACAATAACAGTGGCACAACAGGGAAAAAAATTAAGAAAAAAAAGCGGCTGAGAAAGGTTAGTGGTTGGAGGCAGTCTGGTCCCAGTTGGAGCGGGCAGCAGGCGCAGGAGCGGGCAGCAGCCTCGAGCCTCCCAAGGAGGAGGTCGGGGGTCTGGAGGTATGTAGCTCTCGTCTCTTTCCTCCTTGTCCAAAATCGTGTTGCAGGCTCCTGCTGACTCATTTCTCGTCATTGTTTTAATATCTATTTTTATAAAAGGTGACTAGACCTATAATTGTGGTGGCTAGCATTTTTAACATGTAATACTTTTTAAACGACCTTAACTCTCAAGATGTTTCCTGTTATATAGCATCTCCAGTTATTTATTGCTGTGATTGGGACTTACATGGTGGACCCTTGAGGTTTTTGTTTGTCCACCACTTTTGCATATAACATATATTGATCAAATTTTATTTTATTAGTCTTTTTAAATTAGACTTTGTCTAGGAAATTGTCATATTTTACGGTTGCGTTCAAAGAATACAAAACATTACTTACTCACGCTCAATTGTGTTTTGACTCTGCATTGCATCAGGGTCTTCATTTGTATATATGTGTACTTTTATGGTTGTGTATGATAACCGAATAAAGAATGACTGAGACAGATTGCATGTCTTCCTGACAGAGGTTCCCCAAAATGCTTACTCAAACGAACTAGGAATAGAGCCTAGTTTTACCCCAGGGATTCACTGCTAACACCATCTACCAGTACTCTAGAATCTCAAAGAATTGAATTTGTTATCTGTCAGCTATCGGGACCGCTATCGGTACTGAGGGTAGCCACAAGCAGACAAGGAGGGGGCAATATGTCTCAAAAAGGGTCTTTATTTTCAAAAGGGCACAGTGTCCACGTGTCAAGGGTCCAGGTTGGGTTACTCCCGCCTTCACCAGGACCACTCTTCCGGTTTACGTGTCTCTTCGGATTCCTGTTCTCTCATCACGTCGCTGTTGGCCGTGGAGACTTCGCATGTAAGGGGGGGGGGGAAAGAAAATACCGGGGTCAGTGGACTGGAAGGAGGTACTCCTTAGCTCAGGGAAACGGGGGTGAGGGAAGTTGCCACTGCTACTACCAAGTGGAGCCCGTCGTGACCTCCCTCTATAACGTCGCCCGCCCCCTCCCGTGCCCCGTGAACCCCTGGAGTCGTGCCCGTACCTTGGCAAGCCACCCTCCTCCTGGAAGGTGGCTGGGCGGAGCGTGATCCGGTTGGCCTCCTGGCTTGATGTCCTCGTCTTCCGTAACGTCTCCCGCCTTCACGTCTTCCTCTATGGTCGCTCCTCCGGTTTCGTCCAGGTTCCCGCTTTCTTCACCGCTCGCTGTCCACGCCACGAACCCTCCTCCTCCGGGGACTCCAACTTCCGTCCTTGGCCAGCGGCCTGGCCCTCTTGGCTCGTTCAGCTGGTTCTCCGATAGGCCGGTGGCGGGCAACGTCACGGGCCACGCCCCAAGGACACTTCCTGATGGTTTCCCTTAAAGGGCTCCAGACCTGCCTGCAAAGAGGGCGATATAACGCCTGTAAATGTCATGTCCGTGTCGAAGGGCAACGCGGTCCGCAGCTCATCAACGGAATAGTGACATTATCCAATTCAGTCATTCATGCAACAAACATAAGAAAATTGTTATAATATATTGGCACACTTTAAGGTCTCTTGACTGTGATTCGAAGTCCCCTGATTTGCTTTTAAAAGAGGTAAGAATGCTAAAGATCATCTAGTCCAGGCCCAAAGCCATTCAAGTGCCCGCACATAACTCAGTTATCGGTGCTGGCCACTACAGAAGGGGCACATATACTGTTTGCACCAACACATTGAACACTAAGGTATTTGACCATGATGAGACACATTTTTCACTTAAATGCTACATAAATTGTAGCATAGTTTATGCTAATTGATGGCTATGTGGTAAAATGTATGTTGGACAGACAACACAGCACATTTTCTGTAGAATATTACAACTCAAGTGCAGGATACATTGTGACACAGCAAATGCCCCTCTAATGGTCCACAAGTGAGACACACAGAACAGGACATCAAGTGATCGAGCAGGTGTCACTGGATCCACAGGGAGCAGACATCCAAAGGACTTTACTAATGTTTGAATTCCTCGTGTATCAACCGTTTGGATTCTGTTAAATGTGGATTGATTGTATTGGAAGAGAATGTACAAACATGGTCTATTCTTATGAGCTATAATTAGACTTATTTGCTTTTAACCTGCTTGTTGTGATATTCCATCGGATTTCAATCCTTTATTATTATTTTTTGGTAATGGTATATATGATCATATCGTTTTCACTCTTGAATGATGTTAAATTAATTCATTTTGTGGTTGGTGTTTTTCCCGTCTAATGCTTGTTTTCTGGGCCTTCGATTCTGATAGCTCAACTTTGGTGATCAAGCCACTTCTCAGCCCCTCTCATGCCCCAGCCCCACCCACATCTTGTCCTCTCAGTACATTTGCTACAAGGTGGCGCATTTCTGGTACTACTTTTAAGTAGAAGATTGCAGACCATGTGTGCCCTTTTGACATTACCCACATTGTTCCAAGCAAGAATCTTGATTTGATAAGGTTTCCTTTCCTATTTGCCTCGCCCACACCTGACTCCTGCAATGTGCGATTTTGTGCGACCATTCATTTGGACTTTCCGCTTGCATAGACTCCGCACCCTTCGCTTGCTGTGTACGCGACCCTCAATGGGGTGGTCCGTGTCTGCACCGACCACGGCCTGTGACTTGGTTCCACTTCAGTGCTCTTCATGCCTTTCAGCATCAACGTGCTTCTATTTGTTTCCTTTTTCTGTTAGGTCTTTTGTAATCTTATGCTTCTGCTTTGTTTCCCACCTACTCTCCATTTGACCACCCATGTCATTTCTTTAATTCTAAGTACCCTTTATACTATTAAATGCTCATTGGCGTCCTCCCTGGCAGTAAACGTTTTTGCCTTCGATCTGGTCTATATAGATTACACCTTCCTGGTGAATAGTCCTGCAATGTCTACTTGAGTTACTATTACTTCTCTATGGTTTGACACCTATTTTCAACCTCAGTCAATTGTTATTATGTTTTCTGCTCGCAGTATGTAGTTTGGACTTTCATGATCTTTGGATTGCCTTTCCTTTTACTCACTTTGGAAGGTATCTTCCGTTTCCACTTCCTCTTTTCTTCTACACTACCTTTTGTCCTTCTTCTACCTTTTGTCCTACTACTTCGGCTATTGTTTCAACCCAGAGACCACTACTGCCTTTGTGGGTCTTCTTGATACCTCTATTCTATTCAGTTGCCTCTGTTTAAAAGGAATTATCCTCCACTGCAAATTTTTCTTGCTGAACTGTATGCTCCCAGTACTCCAATCTCTAGGATCCTTTCTAAGTAAGCCCATCCCTCCACTACTCGCCTTTGGCATCTAACCTTTTTTTCTAGTTATCCCTTATCTTTTTCGGTTGCATTTCCTGATTCCCACTCGTCCGACTCACCAGCGCTACCTTTGCTTCATGGTAAGTAGACATCACTACCAATTCAGGATACTGCTTTTTGGGGTTACAACGGCCCCAAGAGTATTCTTAAAATGCGGTTTTAGCCATCCACCTCCGAAGGGGATAATATGTCTTCCCCTATCTAGACCACAATGCGTAGCAGACACTCAAGCCCAATATCCCTGCTCCACAGCTTGGGATTTACAATAACCAACATCAAGTCACATCATCAACCCTTACAAATTCAGCCCTTTTGGGGGTAAATTATCAATGCTGTCACCCGCAAGGCTTACTTCAACCCCCAACAGAGTGCTAGCTTTTCAGCAGCTATTTGCCTCTTTTTCTGCCAAATAGTCATCTTCCAGTCACAACAGACATGCGTCTTAGGCTTGATGGCCTTGTGTTTCCAAGTTTCCGATGCCAGACTACACATTCACCTGTTGCAGATTTGCCTCTCAGTGTAATGGTCACAATTGGAGTATTGTCTACAAAATCTAGTGATGGTAAGGGTCAGCACTCATCGCTGTCTGCAGTGGTAGAACAGCAGCAACCTGTAGCAGGGCAGACCCTTCGTTGACACAATTCCAGAAGTGGCCTTCACTACAGGTGCATCTCCATTGCAGTTCAGGGGCTCTGGTCACCCCAACAGCAGGGGTTCCACATCATCTGTATGGAACTTCTTGTCATTCATCAAGTCCTCAGAGCCGTCTTCCAGAACATTCAGGACAAGTTAATAATGTTAAAAATAGACATCAACTAACTGTAGAAACAGGGCGGGGCTCACTCATTGCAGCTGTTCTTATCAGGAGTTGACAATGACTTTGCCAACTTGTTCAGCAGAATGCATCAAGTCCACGAGTGGACCTCCACCCACAAGTCCTACTCCCCTAATTCCAACACTAGGGATTTCCGCAAATAGACCGATTCGTCACTCGGGAATAACGCAAAATGCAAAACTTTCAGCTCTAGTTTTCCACACCCGTAGTCCATGGGCAATGCAGTATGGATGAACTGGTCAGGGATATTTACCTACGCTTTTACTCCTTTCCTACTCATTCAGTATATGGTAAGGAATCTCTGGAACATCTCACGTGGTGGCTCCCACATTGGCCAGGCAACTATTGTTTTCATCCTTCCTCAAGATGTTTGTTTCTTCTCACAAGACCATCCCCAAAAGGCCGGACCTTCTCACAGAGGAATAGGGCAAGATCTTACACCTGACCTCAAGCAACACAATATGAAAACTTGGCACTTGAGGTCTTAGAGTTTGTTTATCCATATCTCCCAAAGGAGTGCATGGTCATTCTAAAAGAAGCTTGTAGACCTACTACTAGATCCTGCTGTGCAACAAAGTGAAAAATGTTTTTCCACTGTAGTAATTCTTAAAAATCTGAACCCGTTTAAACCAGCAGTCCAAGACATTGTCTGTTATTTGCTTCACCTCCAGAAATCCGGGTTCGCAAATACCTCCATTCGCTTACACCTTGCGACTATTGCTGCATACATACGAAATGAAGAACATTCTTCTCCTTTTAGAATTCCATTTGGTAAAGCCTTCATGGAAGGCCTTAAGAGTTTCACCTGCTTCTCTCTGGAATCTCAATATAGTGTTTGCAAGACTCATGAGGCACCAATTTGAGCCGCTAAATTCTTGTTTTTTTATAGTTTCTCACTGAGAAAATAGCTTTTCCCATAGCTGTTAGTTCCCTGGGGAGTATAAGTGAGCTACAGGTCTTCACTTTACAAGAACTTTACCAAGTTCATGCCAGATAGTTGTCCTTAGAAATGACCAAAATTCTTCGCCAAGGTGGTCTCTCCTTTCCACCTTAACCAAACAATTCAGCTACCAGTCTTCTTTCCTCACCCAGACTCAGTTACGGAAAAGGGACCTTCTCAACATAGATGTTAAAAGACCCCTAATGCACTATTTTGACATAGCTAAACCTTTTCATAAAACTGAACCACTTTGTGTCGATTTTGCTAAAGCTCAAAATATCAAAAGCTAGATAGATTGGTTAAATGTATCCATGCTACCTTAAAGCCAAAAGGGTTCTCTTCACTCTCCCTAGGCCACACTCGTACTAGGAAGAAGGGGTTAATAATGGCTTTTTAGGGAATATTCCCTCAGCTGACATCTGTAAAGTAGCTACATGGTCAACCCCACACACCTTTACTAAGCATTCCTGAGTGGATATTCTAGCCAGTCAGCAGGCTAGAATTGGCCAAATAGTATTAAGAATATTATTTTAGGAGGGCGCCAGAGAGCCGGCGCGCAAGATTGCTGCACTGTCGTGAGGCTCCTGCAGCCCAGCGAAAACTTTCGACATAATCCTGCTACAATTCATCCCCATCAAGCAGCAATCTACCACTTACCACTGGGCTAACGGTGTGGGGAATCGCCACATACTCTCGCCGACTGTAAAGAGTGCGGGATCAGCCCAGCATTCCTCATATCTTGCTGTGGATGGCGAGGCTATAATAACGGCCTGCTGATGACACGGCGCCTCAGGTGGACCTCCTGGGCACTGTTGAGTGGCGATCTGGGGGACGGGGGAGAGTGGACGGACAACTTAGAACCCCCTACCTCGGGAGGCGCTCTCGTGTGAGACCTGCATGCCTGGATTGTTTCGGCCGCAGCAGTGGGCGGATGCGGGGCAAGACCTGTGCTTAGTGGCAGCCGCTGGCGGGGCCTGGTTGCGGCCTGTTGCTCCTGATGTCACTACTGTCGTGCCTCGGAGTGTACTGAAGCCCGATAGGCTGTTTCCGTGATCGAGCACAGTGTGCTGGGAATTGCCCGCACACACCAAAGTGGTAAGAGACCATACTGTCCATGGCTGAATGGTGAAAGCGAACAGCTGCTTAACATGGAGAAGGTTCTTAAGCTTATATCTGCGAAAAACGACGACCTGGAAGTGAGGTCACGCAAAAATAACCTACGCATCCTGGGTATACCGGAATCAACCAACACGGGAAAAATGGAGGATTATATAGAACGCTTGCTTACTGCGCTGTTCCACGCTGAGGCGTTCTCAAAAATGTTGATCGTCGAACATGTCCATCAGGTGCTGATGTCCCTCCCTCTGTCCAGGGCTCCGGCGCGACCAATCCTCACTAGGCTATTGAACTATCGAGACCCTGTTCTTTGTCTGGCTAGGGAGAAGCGGCACCTACAGTTCAAGGACAATACAATGTCTATATACCCAGACTTGACCATAGCGGTCCAAGAAGTGCGTAGGAAATTTGCACCTATCAAGCAGAAACTGAGAATGGCTGATGTGCCTTAAGCCATGCTCTATCCTGCTCGCCTACGGATATCCTACAAAGGGAAAGGTCACATTTTCAATTCCCCCCAGCAGGTGGGTGACTTTTTCCATCGCAACACTATACGTACTTCTCTGTCAAAGCCCTACTCCGCAAAGTCTAGAGCACCATCGCCAACGTCTGAGACAGACTTACTGAGAGATTTGATTATGCCAGCCCACCATTCCTTTACAGTGCATGTCCTACTGACAAGACTACTTATGCACTGCAGATGCATGCTCTGCTTCACCACCTAACTATAAGCTACTGCTGTTTCTTGATGAAATCCTAATGACATGCTTATACCGTTGAATTGTTGCTCTCTTCTCTATACCCACTACCACTCAAATAGGCTCATGATGGGGCACATGTGATGCTCAATCCCTCACCCCTGGGCCCCCTCAGTCATTCGGGGATGACCCCGGCTGGCTATTTGGAAGTTTCCCTACAGGATACCCCCAAATTACTCTGAACTTGGTAACTTGACTGTCTGCTTTCATTTGTACTCACTGCTACTCTTTATTCTAGGATTCCCTTCTCTAACTCTGGTCTTTCCCTTTTTCTCTGTCACCCTCACTCTTTAGCCTCTCTCTGCTCTCCTTCTTTCTCTCTTCACATCTTCCCCTCATTTTCCATTATTATTTGTTCTTTACAATTATTATCACTGATCTTTCATACAGCATAGGTGATATTATCTGCTACTATGGTTGTTACGCTGTTAAGGCTTTTTTTGTGGGAGGGATGCATATACCTGACAGATTTGGGCCATCAGAGTGGGAGTGGGGGGATTGGGTAATGTTTCAACTGTTACTATGTGCACATAATCATCTACTGGTGATGCCACACTACTCTTGTCATGCAAAGTTGGGTTGACACGTGTCGTCCCACACATGATTTCTCACCAACCTTGGAATGACTACTACTGCCACAGAAAAGGCCACCCGCACGATCATTAAATATAACTGCTTATCCTGGAATGTCAGAGGGCTAGGCGACCAGTGTAAACAGAAACACATAATTGCCTATCTAGAGAGATATAAAGTTCATATGTCCTTATTGCAGGAATCTCACCTAACAGATTCTACACATAACCACATTTGTGGCCTGCTGGGCAGCCCACTGATACTGTACTACCTTCTCTTCCTATGCGCGGGGAATTGTCATTTTCATCCATCATGGCGTACCATACACGCCTCTGTGCGCCATTAATGACGAGCAGGGGCGATATACACTGGTGTGGGGTCACCTGGCCTGGACATTGGTTGCCATGGTGAACTGCTATGGCCCCAATACTGATGGCCCGACATTCTTTGACAGGCTGTGGGGCGGGTTATAGACATTGTCTCCCCGCACATTCTATGGGGAGGGGACTTAATATCACACTGGACAAGGTCATGGATAGATTGCACACCGGTCCACATATCATAGTTCTGCAGCTAGACATGTTAGAGACCTCATAGAAGAACATGAACACATTAATGTATGGATGGCACTTCACCCTTTGGCTGAGGAGAGTACCTTCTACTCTGGTGTACATAATAGCTGGTCGAGACTGGACTCCTGGTTAGTGTCCAAGGCCTAAGTAGCTGGATACATAAGGTCACACCCCCGTCCTACTGGAGCTATGCCCCTGATCGCTGCCACTTAAGGAGCCTCATTGAGGCTGTCTCCCACCCCATTATCAGATGCTCCGTTACTTGAAGAACTGCTGCAAGAAAATGCTGATTTTGTTCGGCAGAAACAAAGATTCTGTCCCACAGGTGGGAACAATCTGGGAAGCCTTTAAGTTCATCATATGGTGTACCTGTCTGGCCAAGGGCAGTGGGATATTGGGGTCCAAACAATATCAGCTCCGTAAACTGAAGTCAGAATGAAAAAATTTGGAAGCCCAGCTCAGGTGGCTCGGAGGACCCTAAACTCTCTAAACAAATCTGCCACACCTTTTCTGAATATCAGGATACGGCGGAGAGAGAATGCCTCTAAGGTGGGAAGTATGTGCGGGCCGTGCATCCGGCGAGGGTGAGCGCCTAGGCCACACCTTGGCAACCATGACACGCAAACCCCGATTTACTAACTATAGATTCGCGAAATACGAGATGTAGACGGTTCGCTGGTCCAGGACACGCCGGATATACAGAATGCATTTGCCACATTCTATAGCACTCTTTACACCTCTTGCAGACCACAGAACACAAACATTGATAACTACATTGACGATACCGCACTGTGATGGTTAAGTGACACACTAAGACAATTCCTGGCAGCTGAGTTTGAGGATGATGAGATTAGAGAGGCTATAATGCAACTCCAGTCTGGCAAAGCCCCAGGACCAGATGGGCTACCAGCCGAGTGTTATAAAACATACATTGGCACACTACTCCCAGTCCTGAAATCTGTATATGAGGAGGCAGAAGATATGTGGCTCCTCCCGCCATCCATGCAAGAGTCTATATTATTGCTTTGCCAAAACCCGGGAAGTCTCTGTAGCAGTGCGAGTCTTACAGACCCCTATCGCTCATAAACTGTGACGCTAAGATTTTTGCAAAATTACTAGCTAATTGCCCCTCCCTACTCCTGACATTCCTGGTCTGACCGGATCAGTCTGGCATTATTCCTGGACGTTCGACATCGCTTAACTTAAGGACACTCGTTGCACTTCTGCAGGATATTGATACGGATACCATTGCGGTGATGACTTTTGTAGACGCCACCAAAGCTTTTGACTATCTGATGGTGGTCCTCAGCCGGATGGGATTCCCAGTTTCGTTCCTAACCTGAATAGCTCTCCTTTATTCACAACGCGTATCAAAAGTTAGAATTAATGGCGCAGACTCTGAATCGTTCACAATTTCCAGGGGCACCCGGCAGGGCTGCCTGCTTTCACCGTTGCTCTTTGCACTGGCAATAGAGCCACTGGCCGCAAAGCTCCGCCAACATCACTGGGACTATGCGCTTCAATATCCCTCCCGACATCTATTGGTTTCCTTATATGAAGATGATATAACCCTTTATTTGATAACCCACGGAATAGTTTGAATGAGGTATTGCGCCAGATTGTCCACTTTTGGGGGTAGTAGGCAGTCCAGATCATTTGGGGTAAATCCCAGCTGTTCCCTCTTACACCGACCACTAAAAAGGTCACCCCTGATTTTCCTTTACAATGGTGTGCCTCTGAACTGCTATATCTAGGGGTACTCATGTCAAAAGATAAAGAAGAAACGATACGCGCAGTCTTTTTTTCAAACACACTGATAAATGATCCGGCTGGCACTGGCGGGTAAGCAACCTCGTTTGCACTGGGACGTCCTCACAAGGCCTTTTTCAAAAGGAGGTTTTAAAGCTCCAGATTCGGAACTATATTACTTGTGCGCGCAGGCACATTATGCCATCCATTGGTATAAACCCACCCCATGCATACCAAATTTGGCAATTGAACAAGGAAATATGGCCCCTATACCTTCCTACTCCTACTTGGTATCAATGTTGACTGCTAACCATGCCGCAGAAGCTGCAGACGTGTGTATGTCCATAGCTTGGTGCAGACTTGCCAAAAAACTAGATAAACCAACACTTTATGCTCCACTTGTACCCCTGCCTTACCACCCATCACTCCCAGTTACACAGGAAGCATCATGCAGACAGATGCTACAGAATACCGGATTTGCACATGGGGTGATCTTTATCGTGAGGGGAGCTTTCTCACTAGAGAAGCATTGTTCGAGGGGAAGGATCCAACGCCACTGGAAATATTCCTATACATACGCATTGGACACAATGTCAAAGCTGCCATGCCAGGCTTCCCACTAGAACCCCCTTCTATAGACATAATACATACCTTACTTAAATCTGCGAGTCCCAAACATCTTGTTTCTATCTTATGCCACACCGCACAACAGGAAGCTCCAAATGCGGAGGTGCGTGCACGTACCCAGTGGGTACTAGAACTAGGCACTTCCATTATGGATGAACATTGGCAATACTGTTGTACACAGACAGGGTGGATTGCCCTTAGTAGCAGACTACGCATAACACATTATACATTTTTACATAGAATCTATTACACACCTGTGAGATTACACCGTTTTCACCTACTCCCAGATGATCACTGTACACGATGCGTGGCGGCGGGAGCTGATTTTCTCCATCTAGCCTTGTCCTGCGTTCCAATTCAAGCATACTGTGAGGAGATAGAAGCAGCACTCTCTATTATGATAGGGCAAAACATCACCCTTACCCCATTCTCAGCACTCCTGGGTTACATTGCAGGGGTAGAACAGGGCGCCTGAAGGTATGTGGCACGGAGTCTTTTGTTGGCTAAGCAAAGTTGCCTGTAGATGTGGACGGGGAAGGGCACCTATATTTAAAGATTGGCTAAACAACCTAATCTATTGTCATGACCACATATGCAGAGTTGTTGCCCCCGAGATCTCGCCCTAGGGACATATGGGACCCATTGCAGGCCTACCTACTTACTCAAATACAAGATACTACGGATGAAGTCGAACCTACTCTGTTGCCACACCCTATGCTGCCTAGGTGATCTACTCATCAGCATCATTTACGCTGGCTTCACATACAATTTCACCTGGCTGCCCGAGGGCTCTTCACCTGCGAGCTGACAATAGTTGACGATTGTGCCCACCCTTTGTCATTTAACTAGTACATTGTCACGTGGGACGGGGCACATACACTTATGTATCCTCATATCTACATAGATTTGATTATATAGGATTCCATATTACCACCTACTGTATAACTATGTGAAACGAATGTGAGCATGATGCACCAGATTTCTCCAAAAACCAGACATTACACAGTTGGCTATAACTGCCTTTGTTTTTTTTATTGTTACATGTATGGCAAATTATCTGAAAACTTCAATAAAGAATTTTATCCCCCAAAAAGAATTTTATTTCAGATATTTGTATTATCCATTGACTAGCCACCACTTTGGGGAGTACTGCTTAACAGTCTATGCAGAGCATGTATATGTACAGCTGCACATGCTAGGAACAGAAAGTGTTCCTTACCCTGTAATCATCTCTTAGCGTGTAGTGCTGTAGATTCACATGCGCCAAACCACCTCCTCGAAGTCAGTGTTTTGTTGCACATCTCTGTAATATAGACTTCTATTACTCTTATACACCATTTGCATTAGCAGCACATTCTAGTTACTCACCCCTCCATACTTGGCCTCACCTGCTGTACGAAAAACAATTTAACAATAAAGTTAGTGCCCATGCGCACTTCCAGCTAAGGGAGGAATCATAGGCTACCTAATGACTCATAAAGACTTCTTTGAACAAAACCAACTTTCAGCATTTGACCCTAACACTAGATGGCAGGAGTATGCAGAGTATTTGAATCTACAGCACTTCAAACTACAAACAGATGCTTACATGGTAACTGTTTCCTTCCTCAGCTTTGTATGTTTACACAAGTGAGAATTCCTCAAAATTTGCCTTAGCCGCTGCTTCTTTGCACTCAAGCATGCGCCAAGCACCATTCAATGGAACCTCCGCAAGCTTTTCACACGTGGGGGAAACGAGACACAAGACTGTAGCCCAGATCTTAATGAAACGGGTAGTCAAGTAGAGGCCTTCCATGAGCATTTATTCTTACATTCTTTGTGGATAAGCATTGTTGTAAGTATACAAACTGCCCCTTCTATTCCACAATCTGCATACTTTTCTTGCACACACTGTGTGGCTGAGGGTGCATTAAGTCTTATTCTAGACATGTTATCCCATACTGCTATATGCTTTCTTCTGCAGAGATTTGATCACTTGTTCATCAGTCCTCAGAAGATGCTCACTTGTGCAATAAAGTATTCACTGGAGTCAAAACTAAGACAAAATGAATGATACCTACTTTTATCTAGTCTTGTGGTTCCAGTGTTGAAATGATCGTTCAAAATTAAATATAAACGTTGTTTAAAGTAAATCAATGTCATTTATTTTAGATTTCTAAATGAGACCATTTGCATTTTCTTCCCGTCATCATCCTTATACAATTATACGTTTAATTCTTAACACAGAGCTGTCTTTCAAGTTGGATGAGGATTGGGCCTTCATCTGGGGGTATCCAATTCTTCAGAATCTCCACATTATAGTCTCTTTTGGTCCTAAGGCCTTTGCAGAACCTGTCAACGCAATACTTCTTGGCGTGTAATAAAGTGTGCTTCTCTTGACCTTCATAGTGCAGTGCTTCTTGAGCACTCAAGACTTTCCACTTTGATAGGACTGCAAATGCTTCCTATTGGATATTTTGAAAGGCTTCATCTGGCTGGTTTACGTTTTGTATATTCCAAAATAACTATTCTAAATTGAAACACCAGGAATGATTGGTTTGGTAGAGCAGTCCTTCAAAACATATTTTATCAACCATTTGAAGTACCTCGGTATCAATCAACCATGACTTTGTATTTATTTTATTTATGTCTAAACCATATATAGAAAATGGTATATCATGCATCCCAGAAAAACTAACAAAAGTTCATTCTTGGGATGCATGCAAGAATCTCAGCCACTGGTACATTCAAAGGGACTATATTCCAGTTGCATAATTTCTTTGCCTATTGTGTCACCCCAGGCGGGGGACAAAGATAAGAAAATCAGTCTTGGTCCTACTCTAATAGGAGCAGTGCAGCCCGAACCACCAGACCACGTCTCTGCTGAGTGGGAGCACCAGCAAGCCCACACCGGATTTAACCTCACTGGGATTTATCTGTGAGGTGAAGCTTGGATCCATGTGCCAGCAAGCATGGAAACCATTCTGGAAATACCTTTTACTGTTAGGATGTCATATAAAAAAAAAAAAGTGATGGGTCGAATGCTGTCACTGGCAATTAGTTGTGCTAAATTCCAGTCCAATTTGTTTTTTGCCCCTTGCTTCGCTCCAGAATGTGATGCCCAAAGTCCGACTACTATGCCAGGTCGTATGTGCATTGTTTGCAGTGCCATACACTACACACTGCACCTCACTAATGAGGCACAGCATGGCTTAATTTGTTCTGGAATTGCTTGTGTTTTTATAGAGAGGGGATGAGGCTTGGCAGTTCATGCCAGAATCCTAGCAGACTGTATCAAGTTTGCCTACGAAAAAGTGGACAGACAGCTGTGTGGAAGGGTGATGTCCCACTCAAGAGGTTAGGCTGTGACTGCTGCATTCATGGCGAATACACCACTGCAAACAGGCACCCATGTGGTTATCCCGGTCCTTCTGTGAGCTCCACTGATTGGTGCTAATACAAAGGCTAATATGGGACCAGGAGTGTTGAAGAATCAGTTTCAATAATGGCACAATTTTTTATCCGCATCCCAGGTAGTCCCTGATTGGTATTATATTTATATAGCATCTAAATCTGCTTCTTTTCATCCCTCTCAGCCATCCCAGTGAGCAGTGTACTCTGATGTTGAATGCTTAACTATGTGCGTATGTATCTGAGATGGGGAGATCCTTGAAGAAAGGGTCAATGCAAGGCAGGGACATATAGGCAAGTGTGCTGATCTGATTTTTAGGCAGATCCCAGTAGCGGGCTTCTGTTAAAAGACACAAATTGAGACAGGTTAATGTTTATTGGAGGATTTCCAGCCCCTGCCAACCCACATCACATTTGTGATCTGCTGCTTTAACTTTAAGGCTGTGATCCCCAACTTGGCATCCTAATAGCAGATAATATCCAGATCTATGGTAGCCATTGTAACACACAAAGAAACATCACCTCAAGGCTTGAGATCAAAAAGTGCAAGCGTGAAAGACCAGAAAGGACATCTTATCCAATTATTCATCCATGACCTGCGAATATACCCAAACACATATTTGTTAAGTTCTAATTATATGTCCAGACTGAATTGAAAGCGCACCTGGGGGCGGGGGGTGGGGGGTTATTCAATTAGCATCTGGTTCTATAAAAGATAGCAATGCTGGAGGATCGTTTTTACAAGTATGAAACCTAATCATTCCCACCCTGAAGTCCGGAATATTAAATCGTGTGAACCTTTAAATGATACTGGTTAATAAGAACTACACTTGCATGTAGCAATGTATTCATCTTAGTTTAGATTCTCTCACAACCTGCCAAAATCCTCCTTTTTGGAATGTATGATGAAGCACTTAAAGTGCTTATTGACAACATTTCTTTTTATCTTTATTTTTGATTTTGTCAACTCCTAGCAGAAAATTGACTACTTTGTTATTACTACTTTGGGTGCTTTTGCACCAACATGTACATGTTTATTACAGGATGTAATACAAAGCAGCACATAAATGAAAGTTGCTTCCTAATACGCCCATTAATAGATGCATTTATGTTTTGTTCATGCATTTGTTTCTTAGTCTTTGATAGTTATATATAGCACACTGATCACAATGTAAGATTCATTACATTACATTTTTGAGGACTTTAGTCTTCCAATATGTCATTCAGTGAGACCAACTAATTCATTAACCATAGCTGCCCAACTGGCTTTGCCTTCTAACGATCATCTTTTTTAACGTTTCTCAATCTTATCTCTCCAGCCATGGCCCATTAGATCTTGTTTTTTTCCCCTACATTTTGACTGTTGGGCCCTTACCTTGCAAGCAGTGTATAGCTATACCAGACCCAGTTAAGCAAACGCTCATAGACCAGTTTAATGGTTTCAGCTAAATTTCTGACAACTAACTAATTACGTGGAAAGGCTAAAAAAAAGTTAAGATCATTTTTTGGTTTGATATCTTTTGCCAGATGCTAGGATGTATACGTACTGGCTTGGGAGTTTTAAAATTACTGCAGTTGAATACTGTTCTTGCACAGACCTTTCTTGTTGTTCATTGTAAGGCTACCACAGCATTAAGCTGTCTCTCATTACTAGTGATTTCCCTTTTTTTTCCCAGTGTACCAATGAGATGATGCCCCCTATTTTATAAAATAGTTGTTTTCATGCTGTTCTGTCAAAGTATCGTTGTGAAAGGATTAATCCAAAAACGTTAGGGTAGTAGGAAAAAGCTTTTTTAAGTCAATCTTCAAATTATGTGGATGGGCAACCATAATCCTCAAACACCCTTTGATTTAAAAGGTAGCTTGAGTTTCTATGTCACTTTTGAAGGCTTCAAAGATAAAAATGATCATTTTAAATAAGGTGTTAAAAATTGTTTTCTTTATTGTGAATACGGAAAAAATATGTTGATATAATCAGTGAAACTTATTTCATAAAGGTTTGCACAGTTTTTTCTGTGCCCTTTGTTTGACGAAAGTTGCAAAGACAGGGAAGTTAATGCTGTGGATTCAGAGCATGAGAAGAACCTGATGAACGATGCTTGGAGACTCTTTCAATTGGAGAAAGCTACAGGAAACCCCAACCACCCATTCAGTAAATTTGGAACAGGTAAGCCATTGATTCCTTTAGTAAAGAACGAAAATGCAAATATGGAATTTCTTTTTCATACTACTTTACAACAAATGAGGGTTGCAGTGATCATTTCTATGAAAACAAATATTTGCTTGGTAGCTTGTCCTTTAAATGTAGAAATATTGATGGTTCAGCACACACTATTAGTGATAATACATAATAGAGTACTTTTGCTTTACACATGAATTCCCATACATTTTGTAGCAAAAATATTCATGACAATTCTGTACTGAGACACAACAAAATGCGTGTGGAGAGAGTTTCTTCTTTCAATAAATCTTTATTGGTCTTTTTCTTCTAACAATCACGTCAATGAACAATAGCCAACGCGTTTCGTCCTACAAAGACTTCTTCAGGGCTTGAGATTGTGTATAAACATCACTAGTCCATCAAAATTCGATGAATTTTTAGAAGAAATTTGTATTCAAGATATGTCAACTCATCAAATACCGGAGTTTGTAGTACATGTGCTCCTTCAAAGATGCGTGGCGTCTGCTTCAGTGGAAGACCACTGAGAAAACTGAAGAAACTCTCTCCACATGCATTTTGTTGTGTCTCAGTACAGAATTGTCATGAATATTTTTGCTATGAAATGTATGGGAATTCATGTGTAAAGCAAAAGTACTCTATTGTGTATTATCACTAATTTTGTGTGCTGAACCATCAATATTTCATTTTGTTATGGAAAGAGTTTTCCATTAGCAGTATAGAAGGGTTGTACTCCGGGTTCGTTGCACTATCTATAACATTGGAACTTTTCCTAACCTTTCGTTGACAAGTGTGGGATTCTACTGCCTGGACCCTTCTTTTTCTTGCATATCCTTTAAATGTAGATTATTGTAATATTGGATTGTAATATTAATTGTACATTTACTTTTACATGTTGATGCAGTGTGTTAATTTTGAAAGAATACTTTAACATAGGTCTGTTGTTTAGTTCCTACAAATCTATATAGGATCTGCGTGTTTAGACAACATAAACTAAGAGATAGGTGTCCAGACTGATTCCAGACACCCCCAGAGGATATGTTGGTCTGTAAATCATCTAGCTCACAGTGCCACTACAAGCCCCACAACCTCACCAAGGAGCGAATAGTTTCTGGCAGCTATCGAACATTGCAACCCTGACTTCTCAGGGATCGTGGATACAGTACTTTTTGCTCAGTCACTCGTGCACACTTGCTCACAGAGAGATATACAGAATAAACAATGGGAACGGTATCAATAAGTATTTATTGAACCAGCGTCATTCTAGTATAAAATACGTGTGCTGCAACAACCATTTAGACAGAAATCGATGTATACAGTTATAAGCACCAATAGAGTAAATAGAAGGTAGATTCTACCATAGTGCTAAAACAATGAATATATGCAGGCATATAGGTACATGACAATAATAATGCGTACTCCTATGATGCAAGCCCTAACTAGATGTACCGAAGTATACCTAGCATGTATATAGGTGTATAGCCAAGAATCCCCCTAGGAAAGAGCCAACCCCATTACCTGATGTGAGAGAACAAAGGACCCCGTCTGGGTCTCGAGTTGGACACCCTGCGAGGGATGTCAAACCACTGCGTGCTGGAGTGTCTGCGTGCAGGGACCTCAGCGTCTCGTGTCAGAATGGAAGCTGCTTCTCCTCTGGTTTACCCAGCGAAGATGTGGTACTTATATACCCGAAAGGTACCCTCAGGGGTTCTACCTAGATTTCATGGTAATGTGGGTATGTCGGCCAAGGATGACTATAGTGGTGACCCTTATACAGAGTTATTATGCAGAAGATCGTAATCCTGCTGTGATACTGAGAATCCTCATGCATAATAAATGAGGCTAGTTTTCGGAGAAAACCACATGACACTTATGCGGCACCTAACTAGGTAAAAGGTCAGCGCCAGAACCGTTCTGTAGAACAATGGTAGGACAAATGTAGGTAAAAGGTTGTGCAACTACCTAGGCCTATATCGGGGTACATTGGGGTTCATAACAGGTCTTAATAAGACTGTTGCTTGATTGCTCGTTTTCTTTGTGCAGCCATGTTGGCTGAAGAGGTTTTGGCAAATATCCCAGGGCTTTTCAGCCAGGTGACCTCAAAGAGCCAGGTGATCTCAAAGACGGATGGTTCACTATAGTTTCATGTTTTCATTTGCTAAATTTCATGACCCAAACAAACAGTGCAGTCTCAGACCGTCACGGCAGAATGATATCTGTGCATTTTAGTGGACATTGATGCTGTTGTTAAAATATTGTGGAACATTGTAAAGGTGTAAACAATGTTATTTAAAAACCCAAATGGACTGCAAGAGGAGTGCTTTCTTGTAAGATCCATGTGGCTGAGATGCTTCAAACCCTCATTGTATAGTGTCATTGTGAGCAACTCATTTGGAGGCCAGTACTGTATAATGCAATTCCATCTGTTTCGGTGGCTGCCTCTCTGAGAAGGGAACCTCCCTGGTATTGCTGGGTCAATATTTGCCAACCGATCACCTTCTACTGCTGTTGTGTAAGTTCTTAGCATTTCAGCCCCCTACAGTGCTGCTTCCATGCAGGCCATCCTCCATTTCCCATGGGGAATGGTGGTCCTGAGGACCAACCATACAGTCTTGCAAGAGCGTGATGCGTGAAGTATAAGTGAAGAGGTAACTGCTTGAACTTATGCCTTTGTTTGGTGTTTCTCTCTTTGGTGGTCTGGCTGTGTGTACTTTGCAATCTGAGCATGGTGCCTCTGGTCTGGAACCTCCGTATACTTAAAGTGGGTGAACAAACTCCTTAGTGTTAGGGTTTGGAGTGAAGTGTTTCAAGTGGGAACCAGATGTGTATAATAGAAGACCCTGTTACACATGAAGAACATTCCAATTTAAAAATAAAAAAAAATCTAATTCACTATGTAGACACAGCAGTGATATAACCAGTTGATTCCAAAGAGAACTATATGTGAACAACCATGCCTACTTTATTGTTTACTGCTTATAAATACTGAGATCATCTGTATCAAACAATTATAATTGAACTTCATTAATAATGGTGTAAAGTGAAAGTGGTGCAGTGAGCAAGGATACTTGATAGTTGTATACGAAATAAAAATTAGCACTTTCATTTCTTTAAAATTATCTGCAGTATATACACATGATTTTAAATAGTTTTGTTACCAATCATTTTTTTATGGATACTTCTAACTGCAGTCTCCTCACCTTGTGAACAATCCCCTGATGTCAGACTGGATTTGGTAACTTTCAGATCAGATCTCCTGCGTGTTGCTAGAGGGCATCATACGGCTTCTTACTGACCTCTTTCCACCCTGGAAGTGTCGAGTAGAGCTACATATAAGCACCTTCCAGCCTCGCTGACTTCAGTTCCTTTCTTTCCGTACCTTTAGAAATGGATCCGGAGCTTCTCCCTGGTCTTTGACCAGGCTTTCTGTCAGTGTATCCAGTGTGCAATGTAAGTGTCACATCCCTCGAAGACCACAGGACTCATGCTGTGCAAGGACTGTCACTAACAGTGTCTGTGACGGACATTCATGAAGTTCGCTTGTGGTGCCTGCAGTCATGGGGACTGTACCCAGATGAACCATAAGGCTGTACGGTAGCAAGAAGCAAAACTAATTCGCTAAGTAAAAGAAGACTCCGCGCCATGACAGATCGAAGTAAAAAACAAAAAAGTCCTGTTCTGCTCCTGAAGTCGTTCCTACGGCAGGTCTTCATCATCATCAAACTCTTCGGGTAAGTTAAAGAAGAAATGCAGGATATCCAAGCGGGAAACAGCCCCTTTCTGCCACTCTCAAACTCCAGAGAGTACGTCAACATGCCACCCGGTCTGTTTCCCAATATCCATCTGAGCTGATTCAGAGTCTGGCCTAGATGCACACTGTGATTCCAAGTCTGTTAGTGACATCACAGTAAGTTAACAGCCTTCAGGGAGGTAATGCTGTGAATCTTTGGCACTTTTCTGGCTCCCTCTGGTGCGCCTTTAGGCTCCTGTGAACCACCGGGCCCTCCATTTGGATTTCTCCAGCCATTTTACGTTTGATGCGGTCTGTGCCCCTTACACCCCCACCAGGTTCAGTACCGACTCCGGTGCGCAATTGTGCATCATCCTCTGCACTAATGCTGCTCTCATTAATGCCGATGCATGAGGAGAATATACCATCTATAGTGCTAACAGACTCCAAATGAAATTCACCTCGACTGGTGCCAGTCAACGCGCAACTGCTTGGCAGCCCTTCTGACTCCAATACCTTGCACTTACAGTGTGGTAGGACGCACGCTGTACATAATCTTTTTGGCACGGATTCCCAAAAAAGCTATGATGAGGGGGGTGATTATGTTCGCCAATATGATAAAGACAATTGGTATGAAGATCTTCAAGATGCAAGTGGGCTTGATGCTTCTGCAGACACTGCCCTATTGTCTCCCACTGGCGCTGCTACAAAAGAAAGTGCCTCTTTTGCTGTAGTGATGCACAGGGCAGCTGAGGTTCTACATTTAAAATTACTGACCATGGAAGTAAAAACTAACATGTTAATGGAGATAGTACAACCTGGGCAGGTTCCAGTTGAGCCAGTTGCCATTTAACAATTTACTTACTTGATGCCCTTCTTTTACAGGCAAAGTTTTAGTGATGTTTTGTCCCTAGCCTGGTAAGGCTTGCCTTGGGCACTGTTAAAGGCTACTTATTGGCTCTTTCCGCCTTCTTGCAGTTGCCGGATCAGTATTTGTTATTTAGATCACCAGTTGTGATGAGGTTTTTGAGAAGTTTGCAACATTTGTTTCCACCAAAACACTTTGTGATGCCCCAGTAGAATTTATTTCTTGATGTGCACCCCTTTTGAACCTGTTGTACAGTTGTCCCGTGAGACTTCTGACGTTAAAGACAGTCTTTCTCATCACCATAACATCAGCTAGGCGTGTGAGCGAACTTCAGGCTCTCTGTGGAAATCCACCTTATGCCACCTTCTTCTCTGATAAGTTGGCTTTGAGAACCTGAGCATCCTTTCTACAAAAATTGGTTACTCCTTTTCATGTCGGCCAGGCCCTCATTCTCTCGGCATTCTTTGCTCCACCTCACCCTTTTAATGAGGAAGAGAGACTCCATCGTTTGGACCCTACAAAAACATTGAGTTTTACGGAGCAAAGAAGGGTACAGAAGTGCAACAACTAACTATATCTTGATGGAGTTTTCTCTGCATAAAGATCTTCTGTGCACTGGTGAAAAGGCAGCCCCCAGGAGGCTTGCGCTCTCATTCCACCAGGGCCAAAGCTTCTACCACTGCATTCTCATGCTGAGTTCCTGTCCTACACATCTGTCAGACATCCACATGGGCTTCGGTAAACACATTTATGAAGCACTACTACCTTGAGAGGTCTGTCAAGAGGAGCATCTTGCCTACTCTATCCAACAGGACTTTTTGGTGTGAGCCAGTTCACAGACCCACCACCTTGGGAAGTAATCATAAGGTGAGGAAAATCAGCAGTTAGAAATATCCATCAGAAGAACAATTTCCTGTCTTTCTAGTGTATACTCGATCTGTCCTCTGATTCCTCACTGATCCTTCCACCTCCCCGTTCTGTGAACTGGACCCCCCCCCGTCCCCTCCCCCACAAAGGTCTCAATCTAGAGATCTGCACATTGGACATGCCCTTTTGCTGATGGACTCTGTCTTAGGCAACAGACAGCATTAACAGCAACAGACGTCCATGTGCATGGGTGGCGCATCTCTCTCTCTCTCCCTCTCTTGCCACCCCCACCCCCGGAGTCTAATAACATTAGGGTTGAACCACAAATGTTCTGAAAGTTTCCGAAACTAATCGGACGCTTGGAGATTATTCACAGCATGAAGAATCTGCGGTTCGATAAAATATCTACCAGCAATATTGTTACCAAAGGTAAGTAACTTGTACATCCAGTGTGAGGAAAATGACCCTTTTTGTGTGGTCACCACCATTTTTTGCTAATTATAATTACTGGGTTTTAGACTCTGCACACTGAGGTACTGCTGTCCAGTGCCCATTAATATGTGCTCTGACAACTAAAACATGTAAAAATTAACTAATACCTGATCATCATATCTAACTTTCCGATAAGGCCATAGTATATGGTGCAGAAATGCACCCATGGCATGGAAAGTTGAAGATCACCTGTGGACTGCAGCACTATGATACCATGCGCTATTATGGCAAAGGAAAACATGACTACAGGCCTATAATTGTAGCCTGACTGCTACATTTACATGTGCAGCCCAAACCTGTGAAGATAACCCTTTTGACAGGAGAAAAAAACCTTGATTTTAAATATTATTAGGTTACACCAAGGCCATGTGGCCCACAAGTTAGGATCCATGGTATTTAAAAGTGGAGCACAGATTAATGTAATATTTACCATGTCCCTGCAGTCACAAGCCTCTAAAAGCTATTTTCACTGTGGAAGGCTCTGGCTGTTGTATGAGAACAGAATGAAATATTAATTTTGCTATCTCGAGTTTGGAACCAGCTAGAAAAATTATTCAACCATTTAAAAAAATATTTATTTAAGATCTAGTATAAGCGTAAAGTTAGATTTAGAATTAATGTTTCGAAAAAGTACCTTTTAGAAAGATACCTTTTCCCCTCCTAGAAGCTAATTTGCATTGGTCTGACAGAAGCTGCTCTGCAGTACTTGACTTTAATGAGGTGTGAAAACTGCTCCTAGAACAGAGACCATACCGTAATCCTGGTGACTGGATGAGCTGGGTGTGGGCAAAGATTCCTATCAACCTATAAAGAGCAGTGGGGAGCTTCTAGAAATGTTATGTTCGAGGCATATGAGCTGTAGATCATATGCTTTAGCATAAATCGCCATCTGGTGTTGGGCTCGGATGTTTGCCCTTTGTTTTTCTTCAAAGAAGTGTTTGTAGTCACGAGGTAGGTGACTCCTCCTTACGGTGATAGTGCGCATGGGCATCGACTCCATCCCCAGATTGTTTTTTTCCGCCATCGGGTTCGGATGTGTATTGCTGCGCTCCGGTTCGGTATCGTCTTCCAACCTTTTCGACGCGCAATCCTTACCACTCGACGGTATTGTTTTCGAACGCGGTTTCCCTTTCGACGCCCATCGTAAAATCCAAGAACTTCGATCGGTAGCTTCGACGCTGGCCGTGAGGCCTACCCGCGCCAGCAGTCCATGGAACGGACTCCACTTAAGAAATGCCCCGGGTGTGGTGCTAAGTTCCCACACACAGGCCTGCACGAGGTCTGTAACCTCTGCCTATCCCCGGAGCACGAAGAAATCAACTGCAAGGCCTGTCGATCATTCCGATCGAAGAAAACCATTTGTGACCGTCGGGCTCGACGTCACGAGATGCGACGCGGCACTAGCCCAGTGCCAGACATCTTTGGAGAAGAGTCTGAATTCCAACAGCCCGGCGCCGAACAAGAAGAAGAAATCTCCGTGTCTGAAGCAGACGACTCCGACATGGAAGAAGACTTGAACGTCACTCCGGCTCAACGAACAGTGAGTAACGAGCCCCAAGTGCCTACAAAAACAACAAAGGCTCCGGTATCACCTTCGCCCTCGAGCCCAGGTCGACACCGTGAAAACATTTCAGATGCCCTGCCCTCGGGCCCGTCTATGAAACATAGGGATAAGCCTTCCGGCTCGGGATCGAGCCGGCCCCATTCCGGTGCCGAACCCAAATCTTCGGCACCGAAACCCAAGACCAAGCATGTGCCTCACGCTCCGCTCCCGGCACCGAAGATATCTTCGGCACCGAAAGACTTGGATCTGAAACCACATAAAGCCAAAGCCTCTGAGCCGACACCAGCTAAACCCAAAGCTTCGGAGCCGAAACCGAATAAAGATAAGCCTTCGGAGCTGAAACCGGTAAAACTCAAACCTTCGGACCCGAAACACTCCGCACCGAAAGGCTCGGAGCCGAAGAAGCACACAGAGTCAAAGATCACTCCTATAAAAGCTTCAGAGACTAACCTTGTAAAAAGACCCTCTGACACGAAACACAAGAATAAAGACACCCCATCCAAAGAACTTCCTCCACAGGACCCTTTGGATCCAAAACAAAAACAATTACATATCGACCCTAAAACTGGACACCTTCTAGCAACCATTCCTAAAAAACGGAAACTGGATCTGCCAGAGGACTACCAGATACCCCTGAAGAAAAAAGACATGGGTACTAACCCCTCTCCCCCTTACATACCTCCCTCTCCTCCACCTCTTGATCCCAACTTATTCATTTCACCATCAAACCCACCACCACCAGCTTTCTCACCTGAGCCACAGGATGACAATCATGGGGATGGGGACGGGAATGGGGATGGGGAAGACTATCAGGACAACATACCACAGGACACAGACCCCTGGGATGATTACGATAAAGATCCAGACCATAATAATGATCCCGATCTGTATCCCTCTAGACCATCACCACCCGATGACAATATTGGCTTTACACAGCTTATTAACAGAGCTGCTCAGTAACATGGGGTGGAACTACATACTGATCCCCTAGAAGAGGATTTCTTAGTGGAGACGTTCGCTCCCTCCCAAAAATCCACTAATACTTTGCCCATGCTCAAAGGCATGATAAAACACGCCAACGAAGTATTCAAAGACCCTGTTAGAGCTAGAATGCTTACGCCAAGGGTGGATAAAAAATATAAAGCCGCTCCTACAGACCCAGTCTTTATCAGAGGCCAGGTACCCTTAGACTCTCTTGTCGTCTCTAACGCACGCAAAAGAGCTAATTCACAAACTACAGGCGACGCCCCTCCTCCTGACAAGGAGTCAAAGCTGCTAATCATTGGCGTATTGCCAATGCTCAAGCGCTTTTAGCGCGCTATGATAGAGCTCACTATGACGAGCTGGAAAAGCTAATGCAGCATTTACCAGAACAGTACAAAACTAAAGCTAACGACCTCATCCAAGAGGGCAAGCTCATAACCAACACTTCTATAAAATACGCCCTGGATGCGGCTGATGCAGCATCTCGTGCCATTAACACCAGTGTGTTACTACGCCGGCACGCTTGGCTTCGAATCTCCGGATTCAAGCAAGAAGTACAATCATCAATACTTAATCAGCCTTTTGATCAGGAACACCTTTTTGGCCCAACAGTCGATTCTTCATTAGAAAAAATGAAAAAAAGACACCAAGACTGCCAAGTCCATGGGGGCCTTACAACTACCTTTTCTAATAGGGGCTCCTTTCGTCGCTCCTTTTACAGGGGTGGCTCAAAAACAATGGCGTCAGAAAGTTCATCCTCTTACAAAAGTCCCAATCAATCTTCCTCCTCTAGAGGATATTTTCGGGGAGGGTGCAGAGGAAATAACAATAGAGGCAGAGGTAACTCCAACCGCACTTCCCCTGCCACCAAACAGTGACTTCCCTCCACTACCCCCCGATCATTCCACTCCTGTCGGGGGACGTCTCTCACAGTTCCTACCTGTCTGGAATTCCATCACAACAGACAAGTGGGTAAGACAAATTATCCAGTATGGTTATTGCCTGGAACTTACCTCCACTCCCCCAAATATTCCCCCAAACATCGTGCCATGTCCTCAGAACATCTCACCTCCTAAAAAAAGAGGTTCTCTCCCTATTACAAAAACATGCAATAGAACCAGTCCCCTTGACTCATCAGGGAAGGGGGGTTTACTCTCTATATTTTTTAATTCGAGAAAAGGACGGCTCTCTCAGGCCAATATTAGACCTCAGACGGCTCAACCTCTACATTCAATCAGACCATTCCCACATGGTCACTCTCCAACAGGTACTCCCGTTGATTCAGCAAGGCGACTTTCTTTCCACTTTGGATTTAAAAGACGCCTACTTCCATATTCCCATTCACTCAGCTCACAGGAAATATCTCAGGTTCGTGGTGGACGGTCAACACTACCAGTTCAAAGTCCTCCAGTTCGGGGTAACCACAGCACCCAGAGTTTTCACCAAGTGTCTAGCAGTAGTTGCAGCTCACTTAAGAAGACAACACATTCACGTGTTTCCTTATCTGGACGATTGGCTCATAAAGGCCAACTCACAACACAGCTGTCTTCAACACAACCACAAGACAATTCAGTTGCTTCACCACTTGGGATTCACTGTAAACCTCACCAAGTCCCACCTCCAACCGTCCAACACACAAATATATCTAGGAGCTACAATAGACACTTGTAAAGCTCTAGCATACCCCAACCCAGTCAGAATACACAATATGCAGGCTCTAATATTACAATTTCAACCTCAACACATTACCAGTTTGAGTGTTCATGCAATTAATCGGGATGATGGCCTCTTCCATTCTAATCGTCCCTTATGCAAGACTCCAAATGCGTCCTCTACAGGAATGCTTAGCACGTCAGTGGAACCAGGCTCAAGGTCTGTCAACCACTCTGGTGTTGGTAGACAGCCGCACACATCGCTCTCTGCAGTGGTGGAACACACAAAACCTTTCCAAAGGGTGGCCGTTCCTTAACCCGGTTCCACAGATGGTGCTAACAACAGACGCATCGCTCACCGGCTGGGGAGCTCATCTTCAAAATCATACCATTCAAGGCATATGGACTGTACAACAAAAACAGTTCCACATAAACCACCTGGAACTACTGGCAATTTTTCTAGCATTAAAAGCCTTTCAAGTCCATATAGTCCGCAAAGCTGTCCTAGTCCGTACAGACAACATGACAGCAATGTACTATATACAAAAACAAGGAGGGACACATTCCCTACAGCTCTCGCGACTAGCTCAAACCATATGGAGATGGGCCATACCTCAAAAGATATATCTCCTTGCGGAACACCTTCCAGGAGTAGACCATCACATCACAGATCTGCTCAGTCGTCAACGAAAACAGATCCACGAATGGGAATTACATTCTCAAGTTCTCCTTCCATTCTTTCAAATGTGGGGCTACCCAGAAATAGATCTGTTCGCCACACACCAGAACGCAAAATGCCCAAACTTCGCGTCCAGGTATCCATACCCATTGTCCAAAGGCAATGCCCTATGGATGAACTGGTCAGGGACATTTGCTTACGCTTTTCCGCCTCTCCCGCTCATTCCATTAGTGGTTTGGAAGCTCCAACAGCATTCCCTCACAATGATCCTAGTTGCTCCCGCATGGGCTCGACAACCTTGGTTCACAACCCTGTTGGAACTATCTGTAGTTCCTCATCAAAAACTACACCTCTCACCCAAGCTTCTCACTCAGAACCATGGAGAGATAACACATCCAGATCCCACTCTACTCAACCTTGCGATCTGGCACCTGAAATCATAGAGTTTGGCTACCTTAATCTCCCGCCAGACTGCATGAACGTCATTAAAGAGGCTAGAAGTCCTACCACAAGAGCATGCTACACAGCAAAGTGGAAACGATTTGTAATTTACTGTACAAATAATCCAATCAATCCACTAGACGCTTCCATTCAAAACATCATTTGCTATCTCTTACACCTACAACGCTGTAACTTAGCATACACATGTATACGATTGCATCTCGCTGCAATAGCCGCTTATCTACAAAACAGACAACACTTATCTTTGTTTACAGTGCCCGCTATCAAAGCATTTATGGAAGGACTCAAAAGAATCATTCCCCCTAGAGTTCCACTCTCTACAGTTTGGAACCTTAATATTGTCCTTACAAGACTTATGGGCCCACCGTTTGAGCCTCTGCACAAATGTGAACTACAGTTCCTCACTTGGAAGGTAGCTTTTCTTATAGCCATCACATCTCTTAAAAGAGTTTGTGAACTCCAGGCACTAACCATACAAGAACCATTTTTACAAATTCATCATAACAAAGTGGTTCTTAGGACGAATCCAAAATGTTTACCTAAAGTTATTTCTGCCTTTCACCTCAATCAGTCTGTTGAACTACCAGTGTTTTCCCTCAACCAGACTCAGTGGCAGAACGTGCTCTTCACACACTAGATGTTAAAAGAGCAATACTTTATTACATTGAAAAAACTAAATCTTTTAGAAAAACCAAACAACTCTTTGTTGCTTTTTCACTACCGCATAAAGGCAATCCCATTTCAAAAACTGGTATTGCACGATGGATAGTTAAATGCATCCAAATATGCTACAGTAAAGCCAAACGCACATTAACTGTTCCCCCTAGAGCGCATTCCACACGCAAAGTAGGGGCTTCTATGGCATTCTTAGGGAATATACCCTTAGATGACATATGTAAAGCTGCAACTTGGTCTACACCTCACACATTCACAAAACACTACTGTGTAGATGTGCATGCAAAACAACAAGCTAGTGTGGGCCAGACTGTCTTAAGAACACTTTTTCAAACTACTGCAACAGATACAGGTTAGCCACTGCTGGGAAGGTAACTGCTATATAGTCTATGCTAAAGCATATCATCTACAGCTTATAGGCCTCGAACGGAAAATGCTACTTACCCAGTATGCATCTGTTCTTGGCATGTAGAGCTGTAGATTCATATGCGCCTACCCGCCTCCCCGGGTACCTTTATCTGCTGCAGTATTATCTTACTTAGATACAACACACATGGACATCTCTTTCTATTCTTACTAACTCCATCATCACCCTTTATGGCGAAAACAATCTGGGGATGGAGTCGATGCCCATGCGCAATATCACCGTAAGGAGGAGTCACCTACCTCGTGACTACAAACTCTTCTTCGAAGGAAAACAAAGTGCAAACATCCGAGCCCAACACCAGATGGCGATCTATGCTAAAGCATATCAATCTACAGCTCTACATACCAAGAACAGATGCATACTGGGAGTAGCATTTTCCTTACTTGCAAGAGTAAGAGGTGAAGCCTGCCCATTCTTAGTTTAGTGTAATTGTATTTGCATTTATGTAGTGCTTACTACCCCTGATGAGGCACCGAAGTGCTTTACACCAGGCAGCACGTTGCTTCGGAACCCAACGTTAGTGGTTAATCCAGTGTTATTGGTAGTGTTGTTATTGGAATTAGTCCTGTGCGCTCAGGCAAACCATTCTATATATTTCAGGTTCTTTGTTGTAGATTAAATTAAGAAGAGTTAGGTGTGAGCATTAGTGGTGGGGTTGTTTTGTGAGATCATGCTTACCGATTGGTGCTATTAATAGGTGCACTAGAGGAGATTTGGTATAGTTAGGTTGCAGGTGTATGACTTTCAAATGTGAGGTTGTCATCTTTGAAATGAGCTGAGGGCAGTTTGTAGAAATACATTAATAGAGATTCATACAAACATTAATGTGACTTATGGAAAGTTGTGCTCAGAGAGAAAGCATGCAGAGGATGGAAGGAAGAAGAGGGCTGCTTGAAAGAAAAAGGAGAGGTGACCATTAGAAGTTTTTGAGTAAAGGTCAGTTTTTCATGCCAAATTTTAGGAACATAAAGTATCTTGAGACAGTCTACAGTTTGAGGATTCAAGCCTGGACTATGAAATAACATTCTTTGCATGTGAAGATAGTCTTATATTAGGTACTTTTGATAGGCACTAGAATCGGGCGAACAGCCTGTCTGTTGCTAGGCCAACATTAGTCCACTGCTCCACAAGGACAGCTGACTAGCTCAGGGGTTTGAAGCGTAAAGTTGATATTTGTTTGTGATTTGTAAAGTGTAGCTGCTCCCGGTGGGGTCTCCCAACGCTAGAAAACCATCCTGGAGGGTGGTTATGGTGTAGGGGAAATATAGAACAGCCAGGTTTTTAATTGTTTATCAAAGACAGCTTCCGAGTGACTTAAGTGAAGATGAAGCAGAAGACTGTTCCAAAATTTGGGGACCGTGTATCTGAAGGACCGGCCACCTTGTCTGGACTGCATGATTAGCAGAATGATGGCAATGTGAAGGTTCTTAGACTGTAGTGTCCTGATCGGAGTATAAGGATGTATCAAATGTAGGAGATATTGAGGGCCCGTCTTGGCCAGTGCCTGGTATGTGAAACAAAGGGCTTTGAATTTGGTCTGTTTTGCTATTTAAGCCAGCGGATATTTCTTCGGAAGGTAAATATGGATTGTGTCTGGGTACCCGGAGTAAGAACCATGCTGCTGATTTCTGGGTGATTCGGAAACTCCTAAGTAGGGTAAAAAAAGATGCCTAGGTAGAGTATATTGCCATATCGAGGCTTGATATAATTGCTTGGACTACAGTTTTCTGGATGGATAATAGAAAAAAATGAGGGATTTTTTTCAGACATCTAAGCGTCTGAAACAAAAGACCGCAAAGGCTTTGATCTGATGGTCCATAGAGAGGTTGTGGTCTAAACAGAAGCCCAGCTTTTTTGCTACCTTCTTAGAAAATGGAAAGGGTCTGAGGGAATTGGGCCACTAGCTTGAGGACCACAAATTAGGGTAGTTGCCTACAACCATAACTTCACTTTTCCTGCCATTTATTTTCAAGAAGTTGAGGCCCATCTAATTAGCCACTGTTGCCAGTCAATTGTGGTAGGAAATTAAATTGGCGGGGTGTCCTGGAACAGGGAGATAAGCTAGGTACTATTTGCATAGGTAAGAAGGGTGAAGCCAATAGAGGGGCTTATGTTGATGAGGGGCAGAGGCAAATATTGAAGAGCGTAGGGCTCCAAGATGCCCATTGTGGAACACCACATGTCAGACTGAATGGATGAAGAGAAGGATTGAAGAGAGACTTGAAAGGAGTGATCTTTCAAAAAGAGATTCACCGTTTTAGGGCTTTCTTACAGACCCCAAAATCTCTGTTCAGTAGGGTGCTATGGGACACAGTGTTGAAAGCTACAGTGAGGTCTAGTAAAATGATGGCCACATAATCGCCACGGTCAAGAGTGAAGCAATTCTAGAAAATTGGATAGTTGCCTGTTTTTCTTTTTTTATTATTAACATTTTTTTTTAAATTATTTTTTGGTTAAAAAAACATGAACGTGGGTAAGGGATCAATAGTGCAGGACCAAAGACATGGCCAAGTATGCCTCAACATAACATGTATTCCATACCGAGGCAGTAGAAGAGCACCAATTTTGTCGGACATAAGTGCTACATGCAGCAATGAACAGGCATATGGTTACAATCAAGAGTCCAAAGGTATGGGTAGTTCAATGCACAGTGAACATTACTGAGCGCTATTGAGTTTCCGACTGCGGGTTTCACAACATGTGGCATCGGCATAGATGGGAGTCCGTCTCAGAATAATCAACAAAAGAGTACATTTGGAAAGGGGGGGGGGGGGGGGCATTGGAACAAACCAGCCCAACTTGGGTCTTCCTAGGCCTCTCTTATCTCCCCCAATCCCCGGCATGAAACAGTGTATACACTTCCCACTGATGAGCCCGCCATATCCTTATTCATATGAGGGGCTGGCATGGCGCTATTGTCTCACTAGGCTTTTGCGGAGTGTTCGGTTAGGTCTCTGTATCCTGTTTGCCTACTCTCGCTGCAGCATCTGCACTGTCTGAGTTTGAGGGGTGTTCATTTTGGAAGTCATGTAGTATAGTGTCCCAGTTGGCAGCTATAGGGATCCTACGTAATCCCAAAGTTTCTTCTTTGTGTAATGCAGTACACTCGGCTTGGGCCCAACCTAGTAGGGACTGTTCCCAGGCTATCAGCGAGGGTGGTTCAGGCAATTTCCAACATCTTGTGATTAAACTCTTAGCTACTAAGAATCCCAAATCATTCAAGCAGAAAGTAACCTTCTGTTTCTTGTTTCTGCGAAAGCGATCAAAGATGCATGTCTCTCAGGTGTGTAAGTCTGCACGACCTGTGCAGGCGGTCAACCTGGTTGTCGCATGTCTTTAGTAAGTGGTGAGATGTGGACAAGCCCACAACTTGTGTAAGAGGTCGGCATCTAGGAGATGACATCTGGGGTAGTGGGCATGAGCTTGTTGAAAGTATCTTTTAACCTTAGCAGGGGTGAGGTAGGCCTTTTGGATTATGTAGTATTGGATGAGCCAGAAGCGAGCATTCCGGGGGACACAGACCGGGCTCTCCAGTATGGAAGCCCACTCCTTATCCATGCTTGGACGGGACAGATCCTCCTCCCAGTGTCGCCTCAGAGGCGCAAGTGGTACTGCTGTGTGCAGGCGTAGGGAAGCTGCAAACCATCTTGAGATGCCTACTTGTCCCCATAACATGCAGATATTGGACCAAGAGGTTTGTAGGAAGTTCCCTCGACATGTCTCCCCACTTGCCACATAGTGCCATGAGCAGTGAAGTGTGTAATAGAAATTGGCTCGACGGTAGTCCATCTTCTTCCACTAATGTCATAGGGTATTAGAGCACCATCATGATAGAAGCCCCTTAGTGTATGTAGGCCAGCCTCTAGCCAAATGGCAAGCTCCACAGGCGAGGTGGTGTCACCGTCCCTGGGTGTGCCTAACAAGGGTAGAGCTGGTAGATACAGGGTAATGGATCGTGTAAGGTACAGACTACGACTGTAGCACCTATACGCCACTCCGAGCAGCAGTGACTCCAGTGGCTTTTCGCGAGTGCAGGGGTGAAAGTCGGAGGATCGCTGATAGGGTTTACGCCAGTGCCAACGTGGCAGTGCCGGAAAGTGCAATCCTGCTATACACCTAGCCACTTATTGGAGCTGAGAGGCAAGATAGTACTGCTCCATATTTGGTACTGCAAGCACGCCTTGTTCCGTGGGCAAGTACAGTTTTGATAATGCGACCCTACAGCGGGACATATAGAGGCAGATTATCATAAAAGTAGAGTAGTCGAGGCAGGACCACTATTTTGAGTAGAACCATACGACCCATGACGAACAGTGGAAGGGTGCACCAGAATGACATCTGGGACCTGATGTTGGTTGTTGCTCTTATAAGATTACCTTCCAACAGGTCAGCTGGCTGATGGTACACTTTGACCCCTAGGTAGCCAAAGTTATTGGGGTGCCATACCACTGGAACACCACTGAGGGCAAAGGTAGGGTCGGGGCGCAAAGGGGTAAATGGAAATAATCATGACTTGGCTGAGTTAACCTGCAGACCAGAAAGGGCCGCAAATTCGTTGAGTGTCTGGGCCAGTGTATCATGCTCCGAACGCAAATCCCGAACATACAGAAGGAGGTCATCAGCGTACAGAAAGATTGTGTGGATTTAGTCTCCCAGTGGAATACCCCACTCCCTGCCCTGGGCCCGGATAGCAATGGCAAGTTGCCCTATAGCTAAAGAGAAGAGTAATAGGGATAAAGGTCATCCCGGGCAGGTGCCCCAGCCTATCAAGATGGGGTCTGATGTATAGGACCCCCTCTTGACTCTGGCCAGCGTATAAAGCAGTTTAATCAGACTCTCAAGTCCATAGCGAGGCAAGGTGTCAAACAGAAAACCTCATTCCAGCAAATCAAAGGTCTTCTCAAGGTCCAGTACCAGGCAGCCAGAGTGCGGCCAGCGAACTACAGCGTATTTTGAGACACGGAAGAAGCATCGCAGATTTAGTGACGTATTGCGGGCCGGAACCAACCCATTTCTGGTCAGTGTGGACTTGTAGTGGAACCAAGGGCGCCAGTTGGTCTGCTAGGAACTTGGCCAAGATTTTATTGTCAATATTGAGTAATGCGAAGGGTCGGTATGAACCAAGTGCCATGGGATCCCTGTCCGGTTTAGGTAAGGAGATGGGCAGAGCATCACGTAGAGACTCTGGTAGGGAGGAGGCTGAGAGGGACATTTCATGAAGGGCAAGTAGAGGGGCCAGCACAGGAGCAAACACCTTATAATATTCAGCTGGTAGGCCATCCGGCCCTGGGGACTTCCCTGTCGCTAGGGATCTAATGGCTTCACTGATTTCAGTGAGGGTGATGGGCACATTATGTGCTGTGCGTTGTTCTGGCGTGATAGTGGGCAAGTGGAGTGTGGGAAAAAAAGGCCTCAAGGCGGTGTGGGCCGACATCTGCGATTGATGTGTAATGACGCGTTAGTTCTGCATGGATTTCGTGTTGGGAGTGGAGGGGGCACCCTGTAGAGAAGATAGGTTTTCTAGGTTGATCTTAGCGTATCGGCCACGCCAGTAGGCGGCCGGCACAGTCAGACGTTGCATGTATGCGAGATGAGTGTGCAGTATAGTTCAGACATCAAAGTCACTCCAGCAGTGAGGTGTGCTCGCGTTGCGCCTCTGCTAGTCGCCGGATATATGTCAGGTCCGAGCTTGTCTCAAGTTGCAGGAGTGTGCGCTCAATGCATGTTATGTCACAATCTAATTGTTTGCGAACGTTCCAGGTCAACCCTAAATAGTGCCACCTGATGGTTACCTTAAAGGCATCCCGTTCAACCAATCTGTTAGTGGCAGAGTTATTGTTAAAACTCAAAGTAATCCACTATGGCAGTCACTAGGTATGCACGGACGGACGGATCCTCTAGTACTGCGGGTTGTAGGTGCCATGTGGGGATGGCAAGTATTCTATCCTCCCATGCTAATTGTAGGAATTGAGGTTGTGGTTCGAGTGTGTGTGCCCTAAGTAATCTGTTTGGTGGATAGTTGGGAGAAGGCTGGCTGACCCTACGATTCGGTTGAGTCGAACATGTAAGTTGTGTGGCGAGGACTAAAAGTATACGCGTGTGTTAGGGTTGCAGGCACCCCATATGTCAAGTTGCCAGTGCAGGAGCCAGTCGCTGAGGGCCTGGGCATTAGATGAGGTCAGTGTGCATTGTAGGGGAGGATAAGAGGGGTCCAGAGCTAGATCGAGAACCAAATTGTAGTCCCATCCTAGGAGCCATGGGATCCCGCTCCAGCAGGACAGCTTGCTAGACAGTGTGCATAAGAATTAGTTCTGGTCCGTGTTGGGGGCATAAATTGCTCCCAACAGGGGGCAAAGGCCGTCCCAAGCGACTGTGCATAACACAAACCGGCCCTCCGCCTAAAAAACAACAACAACAACATCATCGTCATCTGCTGCAAAAGGTGTCCCCGTCTTCATCCAGACCAGTACCCCTCTGGCATAGGAGGAGTAGTCAGTAGCAAACACTTTTCCTCGCCATCACTGTTGAAGTCTGCAGGCCTCAACAATTGTCAAGTGTGTCTCCTGCAATAGCGCAATGTGTTTGGATCTTCGTTTAAGTTAGGAATATACTGCATAACGGTATGAGGGTGTATGCATGCCCCTGACATTCCAGGTGATAATAGTGTGGGTCATGTGGGTGGTGTGTTGAAACCCCGTTTGTGGCTAGGTTGCGAGGGAGGATGTTCCCTGCACTATGTAGTGTGCTGGTGGATGCAGGCAGCCAGTGCGGCTCAGGATTCCCGGGCAACCAGTCATAACTGGAGGAAGAAGAAAAAGCAGAGCAGGTAACATCAGAGCAGAGGAACAACAGGTATCCGTTTAAACTGCCAAACTATCCACAGCGATTACCAGCCTTGTAGCTGGCTAAAGGGAGCTCAGGGGGAATGATGTGAATGCAAAATTACAATGCTCCATTTGCAGGATGCAACGATGCCAACTAAAATGAGGAGCGTACATATAACAGTGTGCCACATTATATATACTGTCTGTACACCAAGACGGGTGGTGCACTCCCAGGGATGGGGCCAGTGCCAGCTGCAATATGAGAGGTTAGCACATATGTAAGCACTACAATGTGAGAACAAAAGAGCTAACCGGGAAACTGATTGAATGGCATGAGTGATCGCTATTGATGAATCATATAAGGTAGTCAGCAGTCTAGGGAGTCGCAGCTGGTGGAGCCAGCGAGTCAGTTCCGGAAGGCCACGTGGTAGAAGAGCCATCAACGCTGAAGGACTTCGTAGAGCACACATCTGGGTCCGGACTCTGGTCATGGTCTCGTATCTTGGATGTCCTCTGTAAGGCCTGGTGCCTCTTTAGGATCACCTGCTCCAGGTTTGGTGCAGAGCTGGGCTGTGAAGGGAGGCTCTCCTGCCTGCGGCGGCCCCTGCCACGCACATGGGTCGCGGCTCCGCAGTAGGTAGAGGGCACTATGGTGCAAGCCCAGCAGAGTCTATCCAGTCCCACGCATCCTCAGCAGAGTCCAAGAAGTGCATGGAGCCATCAGCTGTCACGCGGAGTGGGGTGGGGTGGGGAATAAGAGCGAATATCATATGTCAAGCTCATTGAGATGCCGCTTGACAGCGAGAAAGGAGCTCCTCTGACGTTGCACCACCATAGTATAATCGGGAAAGATCATGACGGAGGTGTTATCCATTTTTATTTCTTGTAGGTTACGCACTTCGCCTAAGATAGTCACGGTCCTTGTAGTTGAGCAGGCGGAACAAGAAGGGCCTGGGGTTGGCGCCTGGTGTTGGGCGGCGGGCAGGCACACGATGGTTCATTCAACAGAGAAGAAGGGGGAGAGCGCCGCGACAGGTAGCGGATCCAGGTCTCGGTGTATGTCACTACATCGAGGTCCTCCACTCCTTCTGGAAGGCCATCCATGCTTATGTTGTTCCGCCTACATCATCCTTCCATGTCTTCTGCTCTGCATTTCAGTGTGTGCACATGATCCACCAAAGTCTGCACTAAGGACGCTGATTTGCATGCTGTCAGTTAGAGTTCAGTCAGCGCGTGCTCAACATTATGTACCTTGATCACCAGTTTGCGGTGGTCTACATGTAATAGAGTGAAGTCCGCTGTCACTTTATCAATACTGCTCTCAAGTGACGAACGCGTCTACTCGAGCGATGTTCCGATCTTCGCCGCCGCCTGTCTAGTTTAGTGTCGAGGGACACACTTGAGTCCGGAGGGCCCGTTGTCATGAGGTCTCCCGGTGGTTGCTCCATAGCTGATGGTTGTTGTGGTGTTACAGGGTTGCGGTGTCACAGTTTGGGTTCCAGAGCGGGGACGACCCATAACTGGTTGACGTGCGTTGAGCACCAATGGGGCCCTAGGTAGGGTGTCGCGCACACAGATGTTCCTTCTCACAATTTGTTGCTTGGTGACCAGGGGAGGCCGTTGGCAGTGTAGTGCTCGCTGCTAGTCAGGCGCTGAGAATAGCTCTGAGAAAGAAGTCTCCCCTACGGCCTCTGGGAAACCCGTGACAGCACAACAAAACAATAACAATGGATTTATCCCAGATTTCTTGACTGGGTGATGGTTGAAAAGTTTCAGCACTCGGTCCATCATCCTGTTTAGCGTGCGATTGGGCGCCACAGCACGAGCAGCCCAGGAAGGTACCAGGGAGGTGTGCTGAACCGTGTCTATGGGGCCCTCTTGCACACGCGTATCCGTGACGCCACAGCACGCACAGCTCTGGTCACATGGGCAATTGCGCTTGTTGAGTAAGGACTTGGGAACTGCCGCACGAGTCTGATAGAGGTCTCGACCATGAAATTATTGTGCCACTTTCCTGGGCCCGCTTGCTGACACCTATAAACACTTCAGGGTGTTGCAACACGAGCACCCCAGTGATGATGCTGTTTCGTCGCTACTAGGTTTCACTGTGCCGGATCTTGGGCATCAAATAGGTGGCGTTGGTTGTGTGGCCGACTCCGCTACCCCTCAGGTTATGAATATCTCAGGTGTTGGACTCAGGCCCCCAAGCTAAGGGAGCAGGAAGGGCGGGCCGTGCCCTCCAGTGTTTCATGTCTAACCCTGCAAGGAGCACGTGGCAAATGGAGGGTCGCGATGGGGCAACCGGTGTCTCGGGCGGGGCGTGGGCCACCTCTTCGTCCAGTCACTGCAAGGGGCCCCCCACCGCTGGGCAACAGAAGACAGATGTAATTTGGTAAGCGTCCTAGATCACTTTGGGGCAGGCAAGCCCAGGCTACAAGTGAGGGTAGACGCAGTCACGAGCCACCGACCCAGGCCCAGTGGGCTGGCTAACAAGAGTAATGGAGTGTGTTATGAAACTAGGTAACAGTTCCCAAGAGGGTCGCATTCTCCGTCCCTACCAGAAGCCCTGGTCAGCTGCGGCAGATCCAATTTCAGAGCCTCAGGCAATCGGTCACTCTGGAGGGAATGACTCAGTCCGTGAAAATATGGTAATGGGGCCTAGCTCTGATCTGATCCCCGGGCTGCTACAGACAATCCAGCCACGAGTTCAGAAGGAGGCAGCCAGGCAGGGCATAGGGTCCCATAAGAGCAGATGAAAATAGCCTGTGGCCACTGCTAGAGCAGGATGGCTGTGTTTGCAGCTGTTGTGCGATCAGTCAGATCCCACCATGGCCTGCCGTAGTGAAGTCTGCTGTCATGCCACGTAGCAGCATTCTCCCCGTCGTAAGTCTCTGCCAACCGTCTGGTATTGCCGCATGAGCCCGGGACAGCTCAGAGTCCCTTACAGAGTTAGTGGTGCGTAGGTCTCGGGCGACCCCCGGGTCCTATACTGCAATTCAGTGTGCTGCAAAAAAGTGTGGGGGGAGAGAGAGAGAGAGAGAGAGATATGCCTGTGCCGCAGCACCGGGAGCAACCAGTTCTCCTGTGAGCACCCTGCAGGACATGCACAGCGGCAGGTGAGGGCACCTACCACATTGAAGCTGCGAGAACACACCTCCCTGTAGTGCTCCCCACTCACTGCTCCTCTTCTCCAGTCAGTGGGTGCCTCCTTGGTTGAGGACAAAGCGATACAAAAGGGGATGATGGACGGAACGTTTGAGCCAATCAAACACTCACCCCCAGTCAACTGATCTGGGTTTAATCCATCATCATTCTTTAGCTCACTCCACCACCCCAGTTCAGACATGGCCATATGCAAATCAGTCTGACCCTGTGCCTCATGGGAACAGTCCAGCCCGAACTGCCAAGCCATGTCTTCCCTGGACCGGAAACAAGCATCCTAGGACCGGTTTCTGGCATTCCAGCCGTCATCAGCCAGGCTTGCTTGAATCCAGTGGCAAAGTGAGCAAGGGACCCACGTCTGGGTATACCCCCGCCAACTTAGGGCGAACAAAGCGATACAAAAGGGGATGATGGACGGAACGTTTGAGCCAATCAAACACTCACCCCCAGTCAACTGATCTGGGTTTAATCCATCATCATTCTTTAGCTCACTCCACCACCCCAGTTCAGACATGGCCATATGCAAATCAGTCTGACCCTGTGCCTCATGGGAACAGTCCAGCCCGAACTGCCAAGCCATGTCTTCCCTGGACCGGAAACAAGCATCCTAGGACCGGTTTCTGGCATTCCAGCCGTCATCAGCCAGGCTTGCTTGAATCCAGTGGCAAAGTGAGCAAGGGACCCACGTCTGGGTATACCCCCGCCAACTTAGGGCGAACAAAGCGATACAAAAGGGGATGATGGACGGAACGTTTGAGCCAATCAAACACTCACCCCCAGTCAACTGATCTGGGTTTAATCCATCATCATTCTTTAGCTCACTCCACCACCCCAGTTCAGACATGGCCATATGCAAATCAGTCTGACCCTGTGCCTCATGGGAACAGTCCAGCCCGAACTGCCAAGCCATGTCTTCCCTGGACCGGAAACAAGCATCCTAGGACCGGTTTCTGGCATTCCAGCCGTCATCAGCCAGGCTTGCTTGAATCCAGTGGCAAAGTGAGCAAGGGACCCACGTCTGGGTATACCCCCGCCAACTTAGGGCGAACAAAGCGATACAAAAGGGGATGATGGACGGAACGTTTGAGCCAATCAAACACTCACCCCCAGTCAACTGATCTGGGTTTAATCCATCATTCTTTAGCTCACTCCACCACCCCAGTTCAGACATGGCCATATGCAAATCAGTCTGACCCTGTGCCTCATGGGAACAGTCCAGCCCGAACTGCCAAGCCATGTCTTCCCTGGACCGGAAACAAGCATCCTAGGACCGGTTTCTGGCATTCCAGCCGTCATCAGCCAGGCTTGCTTGAATCCAGTGGCAAAGTGAGCAAGGGACCCACGTCTGGGTATACCCCGCCAACTTAGGGCGAACAAAGCGATACAAAAGGGGATGATGGACGGAACGTTTGAGCCAATCAAACACTCACCCCCAGTCAACTGATCTGGGTTTAATCCATCATCATTCTTTAGCTCACTCCACCACCCCAGTTCAGACATGGCCATATGCAAATCAGTCTGACCCTGTGCCTCATGGGAACAGTCCAGCCCGAACTGCCAAGCCATGTCTTCCCTGGACCGGAAACAAGCATCCTAGGACCGGTTTCTGGCATTCCAGCCGTCATCAGCCAGGCTTGCTTGAATCCAGTGGCAAAGTGAGCAAGGGACCCACGTCTGGGTATACCCCGCCAACTTAGGGCGAACAAAGCGATACAAAAGGGGATGATGGACGGAACGTTTGAGCCAATCAAACACTCACCCCCAGTCAACTGATCTGGGTTTAATCCATCATCATTCTTTAGCTCACTCCACCACCCCAGTTCAGACATGGCCATATGCAAATCAGTCTGACCCTGTGCCTCATGGGAACAGTCCAGCCCGAACTGCCAAGCCATGTCTTCCCTGGACCGGAAACAAGCATCCTAGGACCGGTTTCTGGCATTCCAGCCGTCATCAGCCAGGCTTGCTTGAATCCAGTGGCAAAGTGAGCAAGGGACCCACGTCTGGGTATACCCCCGCCAACTTAGGGCGAACAAAGCGATACAAAAGGGGATGATGGACGGAACGTTTGAGCCAATCAAACACTCACCCCAGTCAACTGATCTGGGTTTAATCCATCATCATTCTTTAGCTCACTCCACCACCCCAGTTCAGACATGGCCATATGCAAATCAGTCTGACCCTGTGCCTCATGGGAACAGTCCAGCCCGAACTGCCAAGCCATGTCTTCCCTGGACCGGAAACAAGCATCCTAGGACCGGTTTCTGGCATTCCAGCCGTCATCAGCCAGGCTTGCTTGAATCCAGTGGCAAAGTGAGCAAGGGACCCACGTCTGGGTATACCCCCGCCAACTTAGGGCGAACAAAGCGATACAAAAGGGATGATGGACGGAACGTTTGAGCCAATCAAACACTCACCCCCAGTCAACTGATCTGGGTTTAATCCATCATCATTCTTTAGCTCACTCCACCACCCCAGTTCAGACATGGCCATATGCAAATCAGTCTGACCCTGTGCCTCATGGGAACAGTCCAGCCCGAACTGCCAAGCCATGTCTTCCCTGGACCGGAAACAAGCATCCTAGGACCGGTTTCTGGCATTCCAGCCGTCATCAGCCAGGCTTGCTTGAATCCAGTGGCAAAGTGAGCAAGGGACCCACGTCTGGGTATACCCCCGCCAACTTAGGGCGAACAAAGCGATACAAAAGGGGATGATGGACGGAACGTTTGAGCCAATCAAACACTCACCCCCAGTCAACTGATCTGGGTTTAATCCATCATCATTCTTTAGCTCACTCCACCACCCCAGTTCAGACATGGCCATATGCAAATCAGTCTGACCCTGTGCCTCATGGGAACAGTCCAGCCCGAACTGCCAAGCCATGTCTTCCCTGGACCGGAAACAAGCATCCTAGGACCGGTTTCTGGCATTCCAGCCGTCATCAGCCAGGCTTGCTTGAATCCAGTGGCAAAGTGAGCAAGGGACCCACGTCTGGGTATACCCCCGCCAACTTAGGGCGAACAAAGCGATACAAAAGGGGATGATGGACGGAACGTTTGAGCCAATCAAACACTCACCCCCAGTCAACTGATCTGGGTTTAATCCATCATCATTCTTTAGCTCACTCCACCACCCCAGTTCAGACATGGCCATATGCAAATCAGTCTGACCCTGTGCCTCATGGGAACAGTCCAGCCCGAACTGCCAAGCCATGTCTTCCCTGGACCGGAAACAAGCATCCTAGGACCGGTTTCTGGCATTCCAGCCGTCATCAGCCAGGCTTGCTTGAATCCAGTGGCAAAGTGAGCAAGGGACCCACGTCTGGGTATACCCCCGCCAACTTAGGGCGAACAAAGCGATACAAAAGGGGATGATGGACGGAACGTTTGAGCCAATCAAACACTCACCCCCAGTCAACTGATCTGGGTTTAATCCATCATCATTCTTTAGCTCACTCCACCACCCCAGTTCAGACATGGCCATATGCAAATCAGTCTGACCCTGTGCCTCATGGGAACAGTCCAGCCCGAACTGCCAAGCCATGTCTTCCCTGGACCGGAAACAAGCATCCTAGGACCGGTTTCTGGCATTCCAGCCGTCATCAGCCAGGCTTGCTTGAATCCAGTGGCAAAGTGAGCAAGGGACCCACGTCTGGGTATACCCCCGCCAACTTAGGGCGAACAAAGCGATACAAAAGGGGATGATGGACGGAACGTTTGAGCCAATCAAACACTCACCCCCAGTCAACTGATCTGGGTTTAATCCATCATCATTCTTTAGCTCACTCCACCACCCCAGTTCAGACATGGCCATATGCAAATCAGTCTGACCCTGTGCCTCATGGGAACAGTCCAGCCCGAACTTTGGTTGAGGACGGCACTAGGGTCCTGTACCTCCACGTCCGACCGATCCCAGCTGCAGCTCCCCAACAGCCACCATGCTGCAATAGGCCCTGGTCAGGCCCCTGTGACATTCCGCCCGTCACCACCAAAAGGCCCAACGGAGACCGCAGCAAGTTCAGGGTGATCCCTGAGGCAAGACAGTGTGGACGATGACTGTGGATGGTTAGTGGCGTCTAGGATTAACTTTGGATAAAGGCGCAGTAAGGTGGAGCCTCCCTAGGACACAGCCGCCATCTTGGTCCTCCTAGCCCCGCCCTTGGATAGTTGTTTGTTATGTTTTTCTACCGCTTTAGTTGGCAATAGGGGAGACGGAGCGATACTTTATTTTGCCCCAGAAGTGGAATTGTGACTGCATGTTTCAAGGTCTGGGGACCATGGCAGAGGTAACTGAGATATTCAGAAGTTTAACACTAAACGTTGGATGTGGGAGGACCCTAGACTTATTACATGTATTGGGCAGGTACTAAGAGAGACAGATTTAACAGGGTTGATAAGGCTAGTAGAAGAGTCTGTTCTGATGAGACTAAAATCTGTTAGGTTTGGGCAAGAAGAGATGAGGAATCCAGGAAGCTGGGCCCGGTGGTGGCACAAGCTTCTGGAGGAAATGCGGCATAGATGTCTCCGAATTTTTGGGGGGAAAACGGTGCAAGGTTGTTACTCCTGTTTATTAAGGATGAATGTACGGAGACATAGTCGCCGGGTCCATTAGAGATTTCACAGTGAAGAAAACGTCTTTGGGTGATTTGGAAGCTCCCTCAATTTTGGCTGCATAGAAGTCAGAGTAAGCTGTTCTGATGGTGTTTGGGGTATGTCTTAACAGCCTCTTTATTCAGCTGTTTATTGTGAGAGTCATAATGCTCGTTCCATTGCCTTACATTTCTCTTTAAGAGAGTTGAGATGGCTATTAAACCAGAGAGCAGACAGCCTTGTTCTTTTAGTGGTGAACACGGGGGTAGGTGGGTTAATTCAGAGGCTTTGGAGATCCAGTGGTTAACAGCAAGGTTGGCATAGGATGGAAGAGTTGGTTTGAAGTCGTCCAAGTGAGCGCAGAACAATTTAGGTACAAGTTTTGACCAGCGCAGAGTAGGGATAGCATTAGTTACTAGGAGGAAGTGCAAGGCTTCTGGAAGGAAAGATGGGAGGTATGGCATAGTGATCTGCCCAGGTAAGTGGCATAGATCAATCCAATCTAAGATTAGGGGGGGTTTGAAATAACCTTAATCAGAATATGACCGGCCGTATAGGTGGAAGAGTTAATCAAATATATGAGCTGGATTGCTTCCAGGTTGCAAATGAGGGTCACACCAGTGGCACAGTCTGGATTGTCTAGGTGAAAATTTAAATTGCTTATCATGGTAAGTTTGGCAAACTTGATGACCTAAGGTGCTATGACGTCTGAGATTGGAGGGCCTGGAGGGCAATGAAAGAGTGCACCTAAGTTGGATAAAGTGGGAGATTGCTTTAGGGAAAAAAATCATGCATTCGCTATTTGCAATCTGACGTTCTGCGGTGTGGTGCAAGTCGAACCTGAGGATAGAATAACCCTCTGGGATGGCATTTGCAATATTCAGGGTGTACGACTTGTTTATCCATGTTACGATAAAGAACAGTGGGTATCAATAAAATCTACAATGTCTAGCTGGTGTTTGCCTAGAGACCTGCAGTTAGTACTGTAGAAAAGCAAATTATTTTTGTGAAGAGATTTCTGCCTCATGGAGGATGTGGCGGCGGGGGGCGTGGCTAGCCAGCCAACATGGAGGACGTGAAACCTTAGAGCTCGCGCTACTATCCCCCACAGATCCGCCGCATTTATCCTGAAAGTGCGCCATCCACGCTCCGTGGCAGTAAAACCGGGCAGCTGAAGCCCTGCTGCATCCGATGAGCCCGGCGTTGAGTCCTTTTGACCGCCGAGACTGCGGCGACGGTGGCGAGGAGTGACAGTAGCGGGTCTGCCGTGAGGCTGAGCACAGGCATTTCATGTTGTAAAATGGCCGCCCGCGTTCAGGCGACGGCCCCGGAGGCAGAGAAATAGCCCCTGGAGCGCATCCGGAGCCAAACAGCAGACATATCGGCGCCGACCGGGGACTCGGAGGTGTACCACCGTGGGCCCCCCTCCCCCCGCTGCCTGGGACTACGATTGCCGTGGGGAGAACATCGGAGGCCCACTGACCCCGAGGCCGACGGCGAGTGGAGGTGAGAGACGTCCCTCCACGCTGTCACTGCGGGAGACCAGCCACCACCACCGCTCCAGGCGGCGACACGCAGGCTCGTACCGCTCTGCCCCCGGGGGCGGCAACTGTGAGGGACGGGGACATGAGAGTACCGGGCTGCGCAGGCCTTTGAGGCCACCCAACCGGTGACGCAGAACGACCGGGGTGAGGTGCGGAGAGCGTACTGGCCAGGCCCTGGATAGGCGCAGGCTGGTTAGGCCGAAACCTACGCAGACGGGAGAGACCAGCGTCGATAACCGACCCGGTGACTCACATCCTGGTGAGTTAAAGCCCCAGCTGCGACGCGGAGGCCGTGGTGCCGGGGCGTCGGTGGCTCGGGGCACCGAGTCCCTGCAAGCCGGGCTACTGCGACACGGACCCGAAAGATCACCATATGCTGAGGAGACCCACCGACCACAGCCCGGTAGTGGACAATAAAAGGGGAGATCAGAGCGCGCACTTGAGAGGTTCTGCCTGCCGAGAAAATACTGGCCGATATGCAGCCTCAGAGGTGAGAGACCTGGGATGCGCTGCGCCGGTGTGGGTCGAAGGAAGCAGAGACCGCTCTCTGGATCCTGGGTCTGGTGTTGTCAGTGGTGGCCGACTCAGTGGGCTGCAGAGAGTGGCGGAGGTGACGCAGTCTGGGAATGGCGGCTACAGATCCGGCGCCCTGACGCGAGTGGTCCTGTGAAGAGGCAGGGCTGGCACGGATGACAACCCCTGGAGGCATTAATACCAGCTGTTCCGCCTCATGACCGAGTGACTCTACAAACCTGCATCACACTACCTTTACGCCGACGCAGCCCGACACCCAACCATAACCAGAGGCCCAGACGATCTACCCCACTGGCAAGCTGCCGAGACAGAGGTAACAACTGACCCACACGGACCGGTGCGTCCGGCCTGGTCCACGGACGACGTCGTCTGGGGAGACGGCTGAGGGTTTCCTGAGTGGCCCACGTGGGTGCGAGACTCCCCTTGGGTGGCATCATTACCAGGGCGCGGCTCTTTCGCGGACGAGCACCGTATGCCCACGGCACAGCAACTCGTGATGGGCCGGATGCGAGCTAAACTACAACAGGGACCCCTCCGCGCGGGAGGCCTGGATCCCATAGGCGTGGGTACTAGTGCAGAAATGGAGCCGACGACCGCGGCCCTGGCGGCCAAGATGGACTCAGTACTTGCAGCGGTAGAGAGAATTGGCGCTGCGCTGGAACACACCAGGACCTCCCTGGAAGCCCGGATAGATGGGGTTACCTCGGACTTCACGCTCCTACATGCGGACCATCGCAAGTTGGCCGACAAAGTGAATGCACAAGGCCAAACACTGAAGGACCTACAACCTGTCACGCAAAGTCACACAGCTGCGCTCCAGGACCTGATCGACCGCGTTCACGTTCTCGAAGACAGAGCGGAGGATGCGGAAGGGCGCTCTCGCCGCAATAATATACGCATGGTGGGATTGCAAGAGGGCGAGGAAGGAAGGAACCCGGAACAATACGTGGAACACTGGCTGCGTGATCTTCTGCCCCAGGGAACACTGTCCCCACAATTTGTAATAGAAAGAGCCCACCGCGTGCCGGCCCAGAGACCCCAGCCAGGAGCCAGGCCACGCCCGCTTATCTTCAAGGTTCTCAACTACAGGGACAGAGACGCGGTGCTCCGTGAAACACGAAAAATGGAGAGTCTCGCAGTAAATGGAGGCCCAGTCATGCTCTTCCCGGATTACACCGCCCTTGTGCAACGTCGCAGGAGTAACTATGTAGCAGTGAAACGACAGCTCAGAATACTCGAACTGCCCTACTCGTTGCTGTTCCTGGCCAGATTACGAGTGGTCACGAAGGAAGGAACCCGCTTCTTTGATTCTCCTACGGAGGCATGGGACTGGCTGGAAGAGTCAGGACTGTGGACGGGTGTGAGGCCTTCGAATCCGGATGGAAACAACCTAACAGGTCGGAGGACAAGGCGGCGCAGACGACGAGGGACAGAGAGGCGCGACAGGGGGAACTGCAGTCCCGAATCCGGAGAACATGCGCCGGGAGAGACAGAGCGCCCTGGAGGCGGTCATGACCCTGGGCTCCCCACATCCCAAAGAACGACCGGACCCTTACTCACGCGGTGCGCTGGTGATCAGTGGATCCTCGTCGCCGTCGACTGCGATATCTGAAGAACTCGGACTACCAGAGATAACCCCGCAAACTGCCGATGGCATTATTTGAACCAGGACTGGTGTGATAGACTCTGGCTCAAAAGACTCACGCAAGTAGAACACTCATGATTAATGATTGTGGTCCTGCACACCACTGTATAACGGGGTAGGATGATGGGGTAACACACCACACACACCTCCCGCAGAGTCGATATAGTGCCACTGAGCCCATACCTGGCCACCTAAATACACTGTCGGGGAAATGCAAACACCTGTCTTACCGTTCAGGGCTACATGCTGCTGGTCTCATTCGTTTATACGGACGATTAATTGGATGGCATACTACATGCATAGGCAATGGGGAGGAGCGATTATAGTAAATCGATACTAGTACGTACGCCCCAAAAGGTACCACACTGACCTAGTTCGTATCACCCACTTGCTACAGAGGTTTGGACGGACGTTGCGAAATGTCCGCCCTAAATGTTGTGATGTTAAAGGTTTATTCATTGTTTTTGTTGCAGCAGAATGACGCATTTGTCCCTATCCCTGGTCCCTACCCCTGTGGCGCGCTCCGCCCCAGCCGCCTTCGTTGATCAAAATCCCCAGAAATGGCACGGACTAACATACTCACATGGAACATACGAGGTATGCACACACCCAAGCGGCGCTATTCCATATTTGCATACCTTCAAAGACACTCAGTGGGGATTGCCCTACTGCAGGAAACACACATGACACAGCCAGAGCTAGACAAGCTGCGCAGGCGTTGGAGGGGACAGGTGTATGGCACGGTATACTCCGCACATGCGAGAGGCACCCTGGTCTGGGTGAGAGCAGGCACTTCGTTCATTTGCGAGGACACGATGATAGACCCTGAGGGTAGATACACCTTAGTGCGAGGGACACTTAATGGCCAATCAATACTGTTGGGCTCAGTTTACGCCCCGAACGTAGACCAACCCTCATTCTTAACACAATTGTCCACAGTGCTGACTCCTCATGCTGGGCTTCCCTGGTTACTGGGCAGTGACTTTAATTCAGTGCTTGATATACACACAGACAGATCCTTTCCACCCCTTCGGAAGACATCTGTGATGTCAAACGCGCAGGCTCTCGCAGACTGGCTCTCACACTGGGCATTACTAGACATGTGGCGGGTCCTCCACCCCAATGAACGCATCTATTCCTATTACTCGGCAGTACACGACCTACATGTGCGCCTGGATAGGGTTGTAGGCTCCCAGTCCCTTATGCCACTAGTTGAGGTGTCCGAATACCTAGGACGGACGCACTCTGACCACAACCCTATGAGACTCCAACTAACATGGGAGGCAGATCGTCCTCCCATACCTACCTGGCGTCTCCAGCCAGCCGCGCTGGAAGACCCCGAATTTCGCACATCACTGGGGGCGGCCGTTTTTGAGTACTTCGAGCTCAACGAGGAAACGGCAAGTACGGCGTTGGTGGAATGGGATGCCCACAAAATCGCTGCTAGAGGACACTGCCTCGGTGCCACCTGGAACATACGAAAACAGCTCATGATGGCACTCACACGCTTAGAAGCGCAGCTGCTCCAATATGAGCGAGAGGGCGAGGGCGGGGGTAGACATTCGGACCAACTGGAGGGCCTTAGGACGCAACACACAGTACTCATGGAGAGATTGAGGTGTCACAATTATACAGCCCACACGGCTCGCACCCACGCTAAGGCGGACAGAGCGGGCCGTCTCCTGGCCTGGTTACTCAAGCAGGAACATACGCATACACCCATTGGAGCCATACGCACACCGGAGGGGACCCTGGTATATACACAGCGTGAGATACATAAAGTAATGTCAGATCACTACATGAAATTGTATCAATCTAGGGGGCGCTGCTCTGGCCCTGACTTGGAGAGTTTTCTAGCACCTATCCATGTACCCACAACCTCGGAGGCACACCAAGAGATACTCAATGGTCCCCTTACTCTAGAGGAAATTGGGGAAGCCATTGGGTCTATGGCATCGGGTAAGACGCCGGGGCCAGATGGTCTCCCGGCCGAATACTATAAAGCCTACCGGGAAACTCTTGTGCCGCGTCTGCACGCCCTTTACAACGCAGCCCTAGATGAAGGGATGTTGCCCCCGTCAATGTGCGAGGCCTACCTGGTGTCCCTGCTCAAACCAGACAGAGACCCTGCAGAACTGGGTTCGTACAGACCCTTGGCACTCCTAAATGTAGATTACAAGATATACGCTAAGGTGCTGGCGGAGCGCCTGGCACCGGTGGTCCCCGAGCTGGTTCACGCCGACCAAAATGGATTTGTACCCAAACGCAGCACATCACTGAACTTGCGCAGGTTCTTTAGGGTGGCGACGGATAGTGTGCAGGTGTGGCCCAGAGCAGGTTGCTTGGTGTTGGACCTTGAGAAGGCCTTCGATTGTTTGGACTGGAGCTACCTAGCAGCAGTGCTGATGCGATACGACCTGGGTCTGGGCTTTCTCCAAATGATTGACCTATTATACAAAAACCCCATAGTCCGGGTACGAATGGGGCCGTACATGTCAGACACCATACCAATACGCAGGGGCACCAGGCAGGGGTGCCCGTTGTCGCCCCTCCTGTTTGCACTAGCAATCGAGCCGCTGGCGGCAACATTGCGGGCGACCTTGGAAGATGGAATACCCCTGGGAGATGCAATACACCAGGTGTCGCTGTATGCAGACGACCTGCTGGTCTTTGTGAGAGATGTAAGAAACATACCACCCCAGCTGGCACACACATTGCGGGACTTCGCTGCCCTATCGGGTCTCCGAGTAAACGTGAACAAGTCCTGTCTTTATGCATTCAGTGGGGAGACCCAGAACCCGGACTACATACTAGAAGGTACCACGGTACAGTGGAAGGCTGACACCTTCCGCTACTTAGGAATTCAGATACACCGCCAGCCGAAGGACCTCTTTGAAGGTAACCTGGGACGGGCTCTGACAGCCATCAAGTCACAGGTGCAATTTTGGAAAACGCTCCCGCTAACGGTCACCGGCAGGGTTGCACTATCCAAGATGGTGATCCTTCCCCGTCTCCTATACTACTTTGCCAACTTGCCATTGTATATTCCGGCATCCTTCTTTTCCACACTCACCAAGATGCTTCGGGACTTCCTATGGGGCAACGCACGACACAGGATGGCATTGGAGAAACTGTACTTGCCTACTGATCAGGGAGGCCTGGCAGCGCCATGTTTCGAACACTACTATTTGGCGGCACAACTACAGTGGATCGCCCGCTGGCTCGCAGACAGGAGTCGGGAGGACACGGCGACCACACTGCCTCCTAGATCTCTGGCCCATATCACCAAACTTTTTCACCCAGCCACCAGAGTTGCGACCCCAACACCACTCCTCCTGGCGGTGGCATACAAATGCTACCGCCGCTGCTTATACCTCACCAGAAAACTTGTCCGATATGCACCGGCCATACCACTAGAGGGCTCCCCCAGCGGGTCTGGGGTGCTCACATCCCTCGCACTTACAGAATGGCACGAGGCCGATATTCAGACCTTGGGAGATTTATACCGAGATGGTATGCTCATACCATTTGAATCCTTGGTTGAGGAAACGGGACTGTCACCGGGGCAGTTCCTGAGGCACCGCTCATTGACTGCGACACTAACCTCCCGTTGGGGTGACATGACCACGGAACCGAGCCAACATCTCACAGTACAGTACCTCCATGTCATGGGGCGGGGCAGACACCTAATCCGCTGGTTTGCGGCGTCACTCCGTACACATGCAGCAATAAGTCTGGATCCACTGCGCCACAAGTGGGAAGCAGACCTGGAGCGACCACTTGGGGACAAGGAATGGGGTAGGATAATAGGGAGCCCAACACGTATACCTAGAAACATGAGGTTCAGGCAAATACAGTTGTTCATAATCCACAGAGCATATCTTACACCCGAGACGATCAATAGGTATTTTCATCGCACGGACGCGGTGTGTCCTCGCTGCACCGAACCAGGGGCTGGACTGGTACACATGTTATGGGGCTGCCACAAACTGCAGACATATTGGCGAGCAGTAAGTGAACTACTGCACACATGCACAGGCCGTAACATACCCTTTGAATGGCCCATTTATTTATTACATCACTTTCACAGAACCCCGGCCACTAAAGTCTCGTCCCGTTTCCTTGACTTGGGTATAGTGGTGGCTAAGCGACTTATAACTAAGAGATGGAAGGCGCAAGACCCGCCGCACATACGGGCATGGAGATACTCGCTCTTGGCATGGGCCAAAGCAGAAGGAATTGCCATTCTACGGGAGGAAACGGTGGGGCTGAGACAAACACCTATAGCGGCGCAATGGGAGGGACTGCTTCAGGCCCTAAAGCACACGGAAGGGGATAGCCTAGAGGGACCAACAGAGAACGAGGGAGACGCCCTCGCAGTGAGTGACGGGTAACCTGTCGGTAGACTCCTGACATACAATAAGTGCACACATACACCAACTGACCCTGAACATGGACATAGCCGTAGCCAATGGGTAGAGATTGCCATAATGATGATGTAGAAGAGAGGGGGAGGGGGACGGGGTGGGGGGGGCTCAGGTAGATGCTGTTTTATGCTGCTGTTTTTACTAGTTCTGAGTTTGTTTGTTATATCTATAACATCTGTTTAATCGATTATGAGGATTGTCCTTCAGAGTCTCTGTACACCACACTAACGGAGCCAAACCACCACTGATCGATGACCATTTGCTCCAACTGGAACGGACTAAATGCGGAGCCTCAACTGGTTCTTGAACCCATTATGTCCTTTATACAGCTTATATGTAATGTTTGATTTAATTGCCATAATCTATTCGACTGTTAGATGGTTTGGTATATGGTCAGTAACATAAAATGTAATTTGTCTTTCATGAAGAGATGCAACAAATTAATAAAAACAGATTTAAACAAAAAAAAAAAAATGGAGGATGTGGCGGCTGTTTCAAGTGAGTTTTGGGGAGCAGCAAAATAAAATTCTAACTAGAGCCCAGCAACTCCCCAACCCACTGAAATGCTTCCCTTCCAGTGGGAAGTACTGGTAAAATGAAGTGCACAAAAATGATAGTTACAAATCAGTGCATGAAATCAATATAATAGGGAATCCAGCCTTTTTAAAACTGCAACAGTGGAGCCAAGCACTGCCACTGAGGCCTAGCCCGTACAAGGAACCAAAAGAGGGTCACAGTCGTTAGTTTCACTCGCAGGTGAACTAAAAACAGAGAGAACCCCCAAAGATAGGTGGATTCCTGCGCTGACGCCCTGCTACAGAGATTAAGAAGCACACCATGTAAAATGGGTGTGGCTTTGGGTAAAAATAGTGGCTAGATGCATATTGAGGGAAACGTTGCGAGTTGTAGGCTATCCTTAAGGGAAGCATTAATCTTGAAAGTATAGAAATGTGAGAAAATATGGGGAATGCAAATATTGAAAAGGAGATTCAATGATTTGTGGGGCAGCTGTCTTCTAATGTTACTCTTCAAGTTTGGTTCACAGTCCTAATTACAAAGCAAAGTTGGATCCATTTTTGATTTCCTCAGTTTAGCATGGCACGAGATGGAGGGTGAGATCAGCTCCCGCACAGTGGAAGTGTATTTTTTTGCTTTTCTTTTGCTGGAGGTTGGAAACACGGACACGGAGTTTAATTCATATTAGTAAGACTGGAGTTATGTTAAAAAAGAACCATAATAGATAGAGCAGGGAAATCCTTTATTGAATGTTAGTCATAAATACTTACTACTAATTATAATTACTTTATTTTTTATCCACAATTTTATTGGTTGTATGAGCAACAAAGTAGAACAGTGCATCATTGTGACATATGAGACAGTTAATTGCATTATCAGATTTCTTTCCCTGTGGGCCATACATACGGACAAGACCCATATTGCCCCTCCAGGACTTCCAACCCTTGCCTGTGTATCATCAGCCTATCGGGCCCATCCATTTGCCCCATATGCGTTCGAGCTTGGCCGGGCAGCCCCTTGCCTCGTATACAGATTTTTCTTGCATGGCGCACCAATCTACTCACTTCGCAATGGATGGAGATGCTGAGTCCCTCCAGGCCGCTGCAATGTCTCTTTTGGCCACCATAATGGCTGTCCCTAGGAACAGTTTATCAGTGCGAGAACCATCCCTCCCCTCCATCACCCCCCGGAGAAGGGCAAGAGGACTAAGGGGGACCGCCCAGCCCAGTGTGTCGCTCAACTCTGCTATAATCGAAGCTCAGTATTTGGAAAGGATGGCACAGGACCCGACCATGTGATAGAAGTCTGCTGGGTCCGCCTCGCAGCGCGGGCATTTTGGGGCCGGAAGGAAGCCCGCTTTGTGCAATCGAACAGGGGTGAGGTATGCGCAATGGAGATAGTAGATTTGAATTAGATGGAGCCTGGCCGATGTGGTTAGTACCCTGGGGGCCATCAATGCATCCCTCCAGTCCTCCTCTTCCAGAGGGCCAAGCCAGTGCCCCCAACGGGTCCTGAGTGTAGGAAAGTGGGTTTCTGTTGCAGTAACTCCCCTCAATTTTTGCCAGACTACTGATGCACTTTTACTTGCTGTGCCCTGGGTCCCTGCCAATCAGGTTCCCAGGGCCTGTGTTCTTTCCCCAAAACTAACCCAATTGGCATCTCTGGCCACAGGGCAGCCCCTGGTAAATGGTACCACAGGTACCCAGGGCACTGTGACCAGGGAAGACCTCTAAGGGCTGCAGCACTTATTGTGCCACCTTTAGAGGCCCTGTACCTTTACACGTACACACTGCCTTTGCAGGCTGCATGTTTTGGTGCAGAACAAAGTAAAGAGTCGACATGGCACACATCTGTGTGCCATGCCTACAACCCACTGCCCTGGCATAGATCAGTCACCCCTCTAGCTGGGTGCACTATACCAGTGGTGAGGGTACAGGTACATGAGCCCTGTACTCCTACAGTGTCCAAGTCCATTCTTAGACATTGTAAGTGCAGTGCTGGCATTAAGAGTATATGGAGCTGGGAGTTTGTCATTACAAACTCCACAGCACCATAATGGCTACACTGAAAACTGAGAAGTTTGGTATCAAACTTCTCAGCACATTAAACCCACACTGATGCCAGTGTGGGATTTAATGAAAAATGCACACACAGGGCATCTTAGAGAATCCCCCCCTGAAAACTAACCCATCTCTAGTGTCCAGGCTGAGTGGCTGCTTTCAGCTGCCACCACCAGACATGTTTCTGGACCCCTGGGTCGAGAGCCTGCAGCTCTCTGGGGCCTGAAACAATGCACATCCTGGGACGAAATGCCAAGCCTCCTCCCCCAGGATGGGCAGGGTTCACGAAGGGGAAGCTTCAAAGGCTTGCTGCCTTTGTGAGCTTCCCCAGGCCACTTGCTGCTCTCAGCAACTGGTCCCCACTGGTTCTGACCCCCACTTTGGGCGGGAGAACCGGTGGGAAAAACAAATGAGGAAGAGAGGTGTGCCCACCTCTGCCAACTCCACCCCTCAGGTGGGGGAGGCGAGGTGAAGCACAACTCTCAGTCCACGCCATCTTGAAGATGGGGAGACTCGGCCAACCAGGGACAGGCTCATGCCCCCCTCCCACTGGAGGGTGGCATAATAGGGGCTGTACCCACCCCAGGGAAGGGACCCATTGGTCCCTGCCTTTTACCTACCTATAACGCCCCTAAATCTAGTATTTAGGGGCACCCCTAAACCTTGCTTCATCAGACAAGAAGAAACTGCAAGAAGAAGGACCGAACAGCCATGCAGCTGCAAACAAGAGGAAGATGCCCACTGACTTGGCCCCAGCCCTACCGGCCTGTCTCCCCCTCGAACCTGCTCCTGCGAAATCCCGGTGTGTCCTGCAGCCAGCAACCTCGAAAACCCCGGAGGACCTGGCTGCCTTCAAGCACAAAGACTTTGTCTCCCGTGAACACCGGATTTGTTCATCTGCAACCTCTGGCTCCGGCCGGACACCGCGGATCTGCCCCACTCTGCACCCGCCGACCACAGCCCGAGCGGGCAAACACCACGAGGTGGTCACCCCGGCGATCCTGACCCGAGATCCGGGGACCCCTGACCTGCCTCCAGCCGACGCCTCGAGCCTAAATCCAGAAGGTCCCCCCAACCGCGACCAGGAGCTGGTAAGAAGATCCGACCCCAAAAGGCACCCCTGCACCCGACGCCCCATGGCCTTTGTGCCCAAACTGACGGTGCCTAACCAACCCCTAACTTCCCAACTTACCTCTCGAAGTGGTGGTCGCACCCAGAAGACCTTCGTCCCTGAGCCTGCAGTGCCTTTGCAAACCGGAGGTTCCCCATTGAAACCAACAGGGCGCCCGACGTCGAAACAGCACCCTGCATCCGGCCGCCCTAGTGCCGCTGAGGGTGCACCTTTGGTGCTACTTTGTTTTCCCATTTGCTCTGAGCTAAAGTCTAGGAGCTTTTCTCCCACACCCAAGTGGCCTGCTTGCCAGCAGCCACCAACCGGAGGCCCCATTGGATAACATTGGGCCTCAGCACTCTGCACCCGGCCGCCCTAGTGCCGCTGAGGGTGTAACGAAAGTGCATCCTTGACCGTGGGGGAACCCTTGTTCTAACCCCAGAAGCTCAACTCCAAAGACTGATTACTTACCTGGTAACCGTTAACTTATTTTCTCTCAATAGGAACCTATTGACTGTTTTTCTCTGAAAAATGTTCGAAGTGTGGAGTTGATTTGTATGGAAACCTGAAACAATTGTGCAAAACTGATTTTACTTACCTTTTCTCTTTTATTTAGGAAATGTCCCAGTGTGATATCTAGGCATATCACACTGAGTAGAAAAAGTAATCTCAAAAGTAACGTAAAAGTAACTTACCTGTAATTCTTATTGCAAAATCGATACAAAGTACATGTACAGCATTCCACAGTATTGCATTACCAGTAATTCAAACTGTAACCATTTCAAAGTACATTTACAACTGCATTTCAAACTGTATATTTACTGCAAAGCATTTATCAACTTACCTGTGCCTGGCTTGCTTGGTTCTAGGAAATAAAATAACTAAAAGAATATTTTTATACAAAAACAATTGGTCTAAAGTTCAGTCTTTGAGTGTGTGAATTCATTTGCTTACTGAGTGTGTACAACAAATGCTTAACACTGTCCAATGATACTGCCTTACTGCTCGACCACACTACCACAAATAGAGAGTGAGTTGCTATCTAACTTTACCTCTGCCTACCTTTGGGGATCCACTGGACTCTGTGCACACTATACCTCACTTTGGTATAGTATATACAGAGCCAGCTTCCTACACTGAGGGAGTCTATTGTGGACGGGGAATTGTTTTTCAGAGATCCGTAGATTTGGGATACTCCCTCTTTCCCAGACTACCCATGAGGAGCCTAGCTTCCAACGGACTGAACTCTGGGATTGCATTGCAGTCAGGAATGTGAAGGGCAATGGCATGCCTCTTTTGGAGGTATTTGTAGAACTGAGTAGAGTGTAGGGAGTATGCTTTCTGCAGCTCCTTGAAGGAGTACAAATGCTCTCCCTGCCATACACCCTCTAAGTGAGTGATACCTATCAGGTCCCACTTCTGGAATCCTGCTAAGGTCTCAAACTTTTGCAGCCCAGTACCATGCCAGAGGGGCGTCTGTAGCGTGATTTTGGCATCCCAGTGAGTGTGTTGCAGTGCTGAACGCCATGCCAGAAGTGCCATTCGAGTGACTGACCGGTAAAGTATGAGGGACCGGAGCCCCATAGAGCATGGCTTGGATCCGGGGGAACCCGAGACTCTCCAACTCCAGCCGTTAAGCCGGATCAGACCATCCGCCGTTGAACCAGTCGTGAATCACCAGAAGACGGGTGGCTAAGTGTAGTATAGGAAACGGTTTGTCATACCCATCCCTCCATCATATGGGGCCCTCTGGCAGTGCGTAAGGGCCAGCCGCGACCTCAAACCACCCCAGAGGAAGGTCGTGATCACCCCATCTAGCCCACGGAACCAACTACGAGGAAGGTGGAGTGGGAGGTTCTGGAGCACATATAAGAGGCGGGCGGAACCATCATTTTGAAGAGGGCGATCCTACCAAGGGGGTTGAGGGGAAGAGATTGCTAACGACGGAGGTAGTCTTTCGTGCGCTTGAGCAATGGGTTGACATTGGGGGACCAGGTCGGCTCCGGGTGAAGTGCCACCCAGATACCATGATATTTGAAATAGAGTCTCCGCAGGGGAATAGTTGTTTGCCAGTCCACATATTCTCGTGAGGTGTGAAGGGGCACCAAAGTGGATTTAGTTGGGTTAAGGCGTAGGCCTGACGCTCTCTCAAAGGATTGGAGGATCTGGAGGCATCTAGGACCGGATTGGGCCAGGTCAGCCAGAAAGAGCAGGACATCGTCCGCATACAACACAATACGGTCTTCATGCGGGCCCTGCCAGCGCCACCCCTGTATCTGCTCGTCGGCCCTAATGAGACAAGCCAAAGGCTCTATTGCTAGAGCGAAGAGGAGGGGGAGAGAGGGCACCTGATAGGGAAGGTCTCTAAGAGTGCCGTTTAGGAGGACCCTGGCTGACGGGTTGGAGTAAAAGACTCCTACCAGTTTCCGATAATGGGGGCCGAAGCCCATTCTCCCTAGCACATTTCCTAAGTATAGCCAGTCGACCGTGTCGAAAGCCTTTTCAGAGTCGAGTAGTACTAGGACTAGGTATGGGGAGAGGAGGTGGCGGTGAGCAAGGGCCACATGGAGGAGCCTTAGACAGTGCTTTGTGCGGCATGAAGCCACATTGATCAGGGTGTATGAGAGTATGGAGTACCTGCTTCAGACTGGTGGCAAGAATAGTTGCGTACATTTTAATCTCGGAATTAATCAGCGAGATCGGGCGTTAGTTAGGACATAAGGCTGAGGGAGGGTCTGCTTTAGATGTGACCACGACAGTGGCTGTGTCAGTGTTGTATAAGGCGTTGAGTTGTGGGATCAATCTTTCCCGAAATGCCGCATAGTATTCCGCAGGGAAATCATCGGGAGCAAGTGATTAAATCGCTTCCCAAATTTCTTCGGTCGTGATGGCTTCGTCCATGGCCTTGACTTCCCTCTCTGGGAGCCGCGGAAGAGGGATACCCTGCAGAAAAAGAGAGCTGGAGACTGGCATATGCGTGTGATCTGCTGAGTAAAGCTCCGCGTAGTATTTCTCAAAGGTTTGTGCAATTGCAGCAGGGGTGCGAAAGATGTGTCCATGCGTATCTCAAATTTCCAGAACTATCCGGTTGGCCATAGGATGGGAAGCAAGCCAGTGAAGCAATTTGCCATTCTTGTCACCCCAGCCGTAAACCCGGGCCACCGAGGACCTCCATACCAGTTTTGGAGATTCGAGAGATATGCACTAAATCTCTTCTCGTATTAGCTGGAGCTGTCGGCATTCCGCCTCCCCGTCTGCAGTGGCCCCAGTCTGTTCCAGGTGGAGGGCCCGGGCCGCTAGCTGGGATTGATGGCAATCTTGCACTTGCTGTTTGTGTTTAAGTAACCCTTTAGCGTTCCCACGGATTGTGGCTTTACCCGCCTCCCACAGCGTACTTTGAAGTTGCACTGTGCCCTCTTTGGTGTGGAAGTAATGTTTCAGTTGTCCTTCAATCATCTACCTATATTCCTGGTCCTGAAGGAACCAGACCTTCAGCCTCCATATAGGACGTGGAGCTCCCGTGGGGCCCCCTAGCTGAAGCAGGAGTGGGGAGTGGTCTGATACGCCTCGCGCCAGGATTTGAACATCAGTGACTGTCCTACAGTCAGGGGCAGGCTTGAAGATGAGGTCAATTCCGGAATTGGTATGGTGTGCAGCAGATGTGTGTGTGTACTGGAGTGTTCTAGGATTCCAGATACGCCAGACGTCACAGAGGCCCAGTTTGGAAGCCCAAATGCCAAGTCGCTTAGCACCTACCTTTCTATAGGAAGATGGTGTACCCGTGGCATCTCTGGCGGGTTCTGGGACAATGTTAAAGTCCCCCCAATCATTGTCAGACCCTGGGGGAGGGAGGATATTACATCTACAGTGGCCCCTAGGGGCGTATAGCGACATCAGATTAACAGTAGCTTCCCCCAGGGTACCTGTGAGGGTGACAAACCAGCCCTGAGGGTCACTGGTTGATTGGACCGGTGCGAAGGGGAGGGAGCAGAAGGATCGCCGTTCCCGAGCCCCTTTAGAGAACCCCGAATGCCCTATCCTGTCAAAATCCCTGACGTGCTAATAGGGACACTGATTCCCCCTCAGGTGTGTCTTGCAGCAGAAGGACATATTTTAAAATTGCCCCCCCCCCACCCCCCCTCAATGGCATTGCACCTTCTCTGGGACCCAGTGTGCTGTCCACACGCCCGACCACGACGCCATCTGAGGATCAGAATGAGGGGCACCCTTCATTGGGCAGAGTGGACACTCCTCCGTTGCCCAAGTCCATGCTGCTTCCGGCATATCGAAGAAATGAGACTTGTTCTGAAAGATCACCTTGAGACGAGCCAGAAAGAGGAGTCTGTAGGGCAGGTTAAGGGCCTGCAGTTTCTGCTTTACATTGAGGTATGATCTTCTTTGGGCCTGCACTTCCTTTGTGTAATCGGGGCAGATCATTATTTTGGCGTCTTTGTAGAACAACGCTGTTCGGGTGCGGGCCTCTTGCAGGATGGCATCACGATCCCTGAAATTGAGGATCTCTTCAATTATTGGTTGGTGCGGAGCTCCTGGCGGCGGCCTGGGTGCAAGCGTGCACGGTGGGCGCGCTCCACAACAAACCATGTTGACAGGGCATTCGGGGGCATCCAGGACTTGATCCAGTCTTCAATAAAGGTGGTCATTTGCGAAGGCTCCGTCCCCTCGGGAAGGCCCAACAAGCGGAGATTGTTCCGATGCGAACGGTTCTCGGCATCCTCAGCCCGCCTATGGAGGTCGGTCGTGTGGGATAGAAGCTGTTTGACTTGCGCTTTTAAAGTTGAGACATCATCTTCAACTTCCGAAAGGCGGGACTCTGCCTCCGTGATGCGAGCAGTTGCATTGCGAAGATCCTGGCGGATGAGAGCCATGTCCACTTGCACCTCCCCGATCCTAGTCTCCACAGACTGTTGAGATGTCTTTATAGCTTGCAGGGTGGTAGCCAAGTCTCCTTCCGGGTAGTTGGCTGTAGTTGGCGCAGTCTCGCCGTGGCTGGGACCACTGACCGCATACTGCTCCATTCGGGTCTGGGTTGGCGGAGGCTTCGCCCCTCTGTCCTTACCCATTGTTGCCCAGTGTCACAGAGGGGGCAGCACGAACTCACCGTGCGTGTCTTCACCCAAGCTCCAGGAGGACCTCTCTAGGAGACTTCGGCAAGGTAGGGCCACGAGGGACCACGTCCGCATGCCAGGAACACCCCAACAGGACGGCCAAGACCCCTGCGGCTGCTTATTCAGGTCACCGGTCGTGCATGTCAGCCACCCGATGCCTCAGGAGTGGGAGGTCCCAGGAGAGGTGGGTCTAGTCCAGCAGGTGACTGACGGCTCACCTACTAAGAGTCTCAGGAATACGTATGCATTTGTTTGCTGTTAGGCTCAGACCAGGGACTTGAGGGACTCTCCAATTCTCCCCAGGGCTCCAACCCCTCAATGCAGTCCAGGTATTTACCTTGCTGGGACAGGAGGGATCAGATTTCGCTCTACAGCGGTGTCCAGCAGTATTTCCGGCTTGGTTCAGTTTCAACCCAGGGGCCTATGATCTGGGCACCTCAGCTCGTCTCTCTCTCTCGAGGCCATGGCTTCCACCTCAGCGCGGGGGGAGGGGAAAAACTGGGGCAGCACCTTTTTCCGCTGATCCCGGGTCGATCCGGTGTTTCACTGCCCTCAGCAGGCCTCCAGCTCTCTATGGGCACCACCTCCAGGTCAGTCCAGTGCCCCTTGCCCGCCGGCCACCTCCGAAGGCATCCTGCTGGCTGCATGCCAATACCACCTCTAGTCCCACCACAGTAAGCGGTGGCCGGTCAAGGGAGGGACGCCGGTTCCTCGCCAGGCTAACCAGCCGTTCACGCCCTCCCTCACTTCAGGATCAGTTTCCACTCGGCCCGCTGCCACTTGGCGCTGCTACCGGTCAACCAGTCCGGAGTTAGGGGCTTCTGGATTGCCCACAGCGCTCTGTTCCTCTCTCTGGGCATTCACTCATGCATTGAGGGGAGGCGACCCCCGCGGGCGTATGTGTAATCCTGCTGATCGCTGGTCAAAGAGTGCTTGTCGCCTGCGACCAGAGGAGGCAGGGTCCGCCAGCGGGGAGCCCACTGTGAGTGCCCGGTCCTCCACGGATGCCCCCTCAAATCGAGCCTCGTGCTCCTTGTCTGCTGGCCGTTCTCCAGAGGCGTCCTGCCGAACGCAGGCCGAGTGCCTCTATGAAACCCACTGTGGTGAGCAGTACCCAAGAGGCAGAGGGCCGCCGCCTCGGAAGGCGGTGCGGCGGCTCCGCGATCCACTGCTAGCGCTCCCTCCTCACCTCGGATACAGCTGCAGCTCGTTCTGGCGTCTCTCACTCGCTGGTCGCCAACCTTTTCGACCGCAGCGTTGGTGTGTACTTCATGCCCCGCTCGGTGCTAGTGGGGCCGGAGGCGTCCGCACCAGGAAACGTTCAGGCAATGAGGTCTCTGGAACACTCCACGAAAGTCTGCTGTGTCTCGCGGCTCAATCTCAGCTAGCCCCTCGGTCACGGGCTACACCGCTGCTATTTTGTCGCGACCCCTGCCGCGACGCAGATCGTCGCCGGCCGCCTCCGCAATCTGTCAGCATCCTTTTCAGGGTCAGGACTGCTGCAGATGCGGGCGCCCCAAGGACAGAGGTGCCACAACGGGATGCTCTTCACTGGAGGAGTAGTAGGATGGTAACAAATGATAGAGGGGTCCGGAGCACTCTTAGAGTGCGACTGCCATCTTGACACGCGAGACCACGCCCCCATAATTACGTTTTTAGTATAAAAAATAGTGGCGCTATCTCACAGCTTCATTGATGGTTACACATTTTGAAAATAGTAATGGCAGCTAAAACCACTATGTAGGAAACAGCAGGCCAAGAAAGTGTTTTCACTATTTCAATTGCACTATTTTGGGTAGAGTAGGAGGGAGCAGTAGGCAAACGGTCAATCTGATAAAGTCTTCTAGCCGCAGATTCCTTACCTTGGAAGGCGCCAGACTGGATCCATAAACTTTTGTACAGCAGTACATTTGCGCGTCGGTAGATGTCGTTGAGCGACTCTGTAGCAACACCGACCACTGGATGTGACGTCTGCAGACTACATATCAGCTCTGTCCCGATGCACTGAATTCAGTTTCTTTCTTTGTGCGCTTCCACGCGGATCCGGAGAGTTTTACAGTGTGCTTTTTCTGGATATTTTCAGGGTCTGTAGACTACGATGTCGACCCTGCACATTCAGTCTATTTGCATGTGGTGTCTGGGCGTGCACCCTGACTCAGAACGGTGCGGCTCATGTCTTCATCTTCTGGCGCTGTAGGAGCGCCACATGACACTGTTAGTGGCACGGTGGTTGAAGGTCCCTCGTTGGTCGCACGTCTCTTCTCACTCCGAGGACTGCTCAAGGGCTAGCTCCCGAAGTCCTCCGTCCTTGCTGTTGGCTGGTAAGTCACGCCGTAGGTGATCGGCACCGCAGCCTTTCCCATCTTTACCCCATACACGCTTTGTCCCTGACACACCACCTATTCCGGGGTCAGAGCAAGAATCTGGCCTGTGCCTTCCGGTGGTTCCCGGCTCTGAGGTGACTCTTGTGCGTGCTTCAGCCCCAAGGAGGTTGGTGAAGCCTTGACTCCAAACCGGAGGGACCTCCCTTGGTGTCATTGAGACCCTCCAAATCTGTGATCAACCCTCATTGGAAGGCGCCAGACTGGATCCATAAACTTTTGTACAGCAGTACATTTGCGCGTCGGTAGATGTCGTTGAGCGACTCTGTAGCAACACCGACCACTGGATGTGACGTCTGCAGACTACATATCAGCTCTGTCCCGATGCGCTGAATTCAGTTTCTTTCTTTGTGCGCTTCCACGCGGATCCGGAGAGTTTTACAGTGTGCTTTTTCTGGATATTTTCAGGGTCTGTAGACTACGATGTCGACCCTGCACATTCAGTCTATTGCATGTGGTGTCTGGGCGTGCACCCTGACTCAGAACGGTGCGGCTCATGTCTTCATCTTCTGGCGCTGTAGGAGCGCCACATGACACTGTTAGTGGCACGGTGGTTGAAGGTCCCTCGTCGGTCGCAGGTCTCTTCTCACTCCGAGGACTGCTCAAGGGCTAGCTCCCGAAGTCCCCCGTCCTTGCTGTTGGCTGGTAAGTCACGCCGTAGGTGATCGGCACCGCAGCCTTTCCCATCTTTACCCCATACACGCTTTGTCCCTGACACACCACCTATTCCGGGGTCAGAGCAAGAATCTGGCCTGCGCCTTCCGGTGGTTCCCGGCTCTGAGGTGACTCTTGTGCGTGCCTCAGCCCCAAGGAGGTTGGTGAAGCCTTGACTCACTCCAAACCGGAGGGACCTCCCTTGGTGTCATTGAGACCCTCCAAATCTGTGATCAACCCTCATTGGCTCCGGTGCACAGCCCTTCGGGGTTCCCACCTGTGACGCCAATGTTGAATATGCCGGCGCCAATCGCCCCTACTTTGTCTCTCCTCTCTAACTCCAAGTTGTTGCTGCTTTGACGTCCAGGATTGCGTTGGTGGACCAGTTCGTTTCAGGCTATCTTCCTCCGCCTTCAGAGGAGCCCCCTCCTATTTTCCCCTTGAGACACAGCTATAGTGGTGAGATCGATGATGACATAACTGACATTGCTCAGCTTCCTCCGGAGTTTCATTGGGTGTCTGACCTTGGTGAGGCTAGTAGCCTTGATTCTTTCCCATTCTTGGGCTTGTTCTCTCATCCTAGCCTCGCTTCTTAGGCTAGTTCGGCTTTTGCTGAGCTTTAGCGGAGAGTTGTAGTGGTTCTGGCGCTGCAGCTTCCTTCTGTGGAGGTGGCCAATTATCTCCTACTTGTGGTGCTTCATCAGGGCCAGATGAGGACTGAACCTGTGCTCCCTTTCAGTGAAGCCCTCTTTGATATTCTGTTGGGCACTTGGACTAAACCCGTTTCGAGGTCCCCTGTGGACCTGTCTATAGCTCATAGACACCACCCTGCCTCTGTAGACTCGGGCGCAAAGGCAAAAGAACCTGTTAGGAGGCGCAATGACAGTATGCCACAAAAAGGGGGGCACTGTTGGTGAGCCCCCTGATGCCAGCCTGCAGGAGGGGGCCAAAGGGGCTCCATGGCCCCTCCCCCCAGACATCCCCTTGCAGGTAGGTGCAGTCACTCACTGCACCCGCCTGCAAGGAAATCTCTCTCCCCTCTTAAAAGTGCACTTCAATGAGCTGCCCCCAGGGCAGCATACGTCCACGGCTGCCATGAGGGCAGCGCATTCATTTTAATACAGTGCACTTTCCTGGTTTGTGTAAGGCGCACCTTTTGAAAGGTGTGCCATGGTGCAAACAAAGAAAGTGTGCTGTTTTCGTAATACTGCCCCAGATCTTGATACAAATCTCAAATTGTTTAAGCCTCACTTATTTGTCAGGGTTTTGGTTGTCTTATCTTTAGGCTGCTTCCCTCAGACTTGAATTTCTCATAGTCTGTCCCAAGAATTGGACTGTAAGGGAACTATATTAAAAATGAGTAGTGACTCTTTAGCTGTAGGTCTTCAGTTTGTTCCCCCAGATAACAGATGAGCAGCTTTCTCTGGAAGAAGGCAAATCAGTATGGGCAAGGGCATGGCCGAGAATACAAGAGCGGAAGAGAGACTCCGCGGATGTACGTTATTTCGTTCAAAAAATACAGATAGGCTTTAAATTGAGCATGCGAAAGTTGCAAGATTTGTGAATTCCGTACTTAACAAACTGGAATAATTTCTCATCAAAGTCACATCTGTATTGTTTTACCAGTTCTTTATATGTGCTTTTTACAGAATTTCTAGTCACTTGCAAGGTGCATTCGAGTTGCTGTATACAAATGAAAGTCCAGTGTAATAATCTTGATTGATGAAGGACATTCCACTACTATGCCCCTCTTCAAAGTATTACATGCACTTAATGGTATACATCAACATGTATAGTTCAAAAGGATGTATGAAAATGTTAGTCGTCTACAATATCTCTAATGAGTGTTTAACATCGAGGGGTAGGGTGATGTATCAAGTACAATTTGCAAACAAGCTTTCAGTTCCATTTTCATCACCTTAGTCAGAGCAATGATTTACATCACGTTTGGTAATTCCTTCCAAGTATCAAACTCATTTTCTTCTTTCAGCTTTTCCCATATCACATGCAAGGTAATTCAATTGAGACATTTTTAGTTTTGTAGATCTTTTAGGGGGCTGAAATAAAAGCATTGGTTTCCAGAGAAATTTACTTTTCCAAGACCTAGAATATACATGATTTGTTTGCTTTTATGTTTTAGCACCCTTATTCAAATATACTCTGCATAAAGCTTAGGCATGTTGATAGATTTTTGTCTAATTTAAAACATCTGACCTAATTTTTTTTTTTTTATGCTGCTTCCTAATATCAAATATTTACACATACTATAATGTAATGTATGGATATGTGTATAGCCCTTTTCATACGCGTTGTGTGGTGTAACAGAGTTCAAGATTTATTTTCAGTGCTGGTAATAGGTTAGGTGATAAAGACAGGCTTAGAAATAACTTTTTCTCTTTTTGGCTCAGATTAAAATTCAGGCAATGGGTTTAGCTGCAAATTAACTGGTTTTTAGGTTAAAGTTGCATATTCCCTTTTAGTGATTAATAGAGCAAGACTCACGATTGTTATATTTTGTGTTTGACTTCTAGATGCAGGTTTTACTTTCTAATAAATCTCTTCAATTTCATGCACTAGGTAACAAATTAACTTTGGAAACTAGACCAACCCAGCAAGGAATCGACGTAAGGCAGGAGCTACTGAAGTTCCATTCCACTTATTATTCGTCAAATGTGATGTCTATTTGTGTCCTGGGCAGAGGTATGAAATTTCTATGCTTTGCACAACTTGAGTCTAACATTAATTTTCTTTTTGTGATATGTTTTCCTATTTTGTGCTTGAATGTGGCAGCAAATAGTTGACTTCTTTATCACTTGTCAGCTTGATGAATGTATGACATCATTATCATGGATTTGCATGCCTAGAAGTCAGTTTGAATGCTTGAGGGAATGGTAATGTGCATGTTAACAAACATTTTCAGACCTGAGATGTGCAAGGAACCCAATACAAATAAGCAGATATTGGGGGATGGACCACTTAATAGCTTAATCTGTAGAGCTCTGCTCCCTTCTGTTTCCCTTTCATGAGCTAGCGTTGCATGAAAGGTGTTCATGTAACATTACCTTTTTACTGACCTACCAAGACCAACTTAAATCCTCACTTGGTTATGAAAGGGCATTGGTGGGGTCTGCTCAGGTCAACACCCATGTGCACCCAAACCCCTCCCTACTTTTAACTCCTCATATGCCTCTATCACATTAATTCAGGAGAGCTGACTGGTTTGACCAGTCAGGTACATTTTGCAGGTTATAGCTCACGCGCGACGGTCACGTTTGTCAGCAATACATAATGCTGCATCTTTAAGAAAGGGAATAGGCTTCACAGACTAGACACTTAATTTCTTTGCAAACATTTGTGCAGAACTGCAACTACGAGGAATACTTTGAAGAGGCCAGAAAGTTTCTGATGATGGTCCCAGACATGCATTCAGTTGTACGGAAGCTACCAAACCTTGGAAATGCATTCATTTATGAGGATGGGTGCTGCAATGGTTTCTTAGAAAATATTGGACTAAAAAACACACTTAATGCTATACTAATTTGTTATCCAAGCTAATAGTGATTTTGTGTGGGTTGGACACACTAATTGATTCACTAAAAGAGTGTTCTCTATTGTGGCACCACATTCTGACTATCTTGATTAGGAAGTCATCGAGATTTAATGGAGATTGCCAGGCCTCTGAACTAAGTGAGAGGTTTAGTAAAAGTGGTAATTTGTATTCTCCACTGTCTACCTTACAACTGATGTAAATGTGTCCAAAAGGTTCAAATGTCAGACACACGATTGAGTATTTGGGAATGTTCACATTATAATCCTCACTATGTGTGTTTTTACGTAATACTGTTGGCCTCATAGTGTGTCTAAAATCCAAAAAACGGTTGATTAAAAAAAACTCATGCACAGGTAGGTAGTCCAGACTATGTTCAGTTTTGGGGAGTGTCAGTAAAAACATTTGTTTAGCTCGTAAGCCATTAGATTATAAACATATGCTAAATAATTCTATATAATCATAAATTAAATAATTAGACGTAATCATCTAACGTTTTCTACAGCTTCAAACTGCTATCACTAAAAATACACTTAGAGAAGTTCTGCTTAAAATGTAGGTGGCATAGGAAGTTAATTCACAGCATTCTGAATCGTCCTCTGAGTGATGTGTTGCTTCATGGCAGCCCTTGAACTCCCTAGCACCTATACAACATATGGCATTTGGGTTGAAGACCCAAGGCACAGGTGTTGAGCCCTTGCTGACAAAGACTTCTCCAGTTTTCTGTGGGAGTCTGGAAGTGGAGTGCATTTGTGCCGCTAGGCAAGATCAAGATGACAAGGTGACATCCCATATTATTTTCTCCCAATGCGACTCTGACCCGCACCGCAGGCATTGTACTGCCTGCGGTGCGGCAGTACAATATCCAATATCCAATAACCAATATCCTTTGCCCCTCCTTGAAGTGAAGTAAGCGGGCTAAATATCCAAGGCACAGGTTGATCACCCGTAAGTGGGTGTTTAGAGAGAAGCAGCAAAGATATTGTTGACCCGATATACTGTACACCACTCTTGTTGACTGAATAGTAAGCATCAGTCAATCATTGGGAGGCAGTGGGGCTATATTGAAGACAAGACGGTAGGCATCTGTGGGAGGCCAGGATGTGACCCTGTGCCCATAATTCAGGTCTGATCCCAAACCAACGTCTGCCTAACTCGTCAAGTGTTGTGCTACAAAATAGCTAAAGCACAGCCAGTTTTTATGCTGCCTGATTCTAACCTGATACCTCTACTGCAATGCTACGATCAGCAGAGGCTTCGTTTTCTTTTTGGCTCTGATTCTAATCCTGTACCAGAACAGTCAGCAAAGACTTCTCTGCGATTCTGCGCGTGGCAGGAATGCAATTATCAGATGCGCTAAAATCTGATATTCGGCCTTTACTTTTTCACAAAAATGGTCTTTGTTATTCATTTTGGGGATGTAACGTCTGGTGGTCCAAGCTTCCACTAGCAGGGTGAGCCCCATTTTCTTCCCTACTGCCCCTGCAGACCGAGTCAAAGATAATTGAGGCAGTCAGGAAGCAAATGTTTGCTTTTGCCAGCCTAGCCCTGCGGTTTGCCATTGCCAGCTGTTTGAGGGCAATATTCCCACGGTCTCTGGGACATGGTCAGCAAGAGCCTGCCGGCAGTCCTGAATGATTTGAGGTCTCCCTGGCTCAAACCATGCAGGATGGTCGGGGTGCAGCCAAGTAAGTCGTACGATCCGGACTGGACACTACTGTATTGGCAGAGCAGTTGGAAGTAACGTGGTACTTCGATCTCACACATGGATGATATCCACAGGCTCCTCTAGAGACGTGCAGGCGTCGCTCATGGATATGCCGTCCATCGGTTCTCGCTTGTTTGGCAAGAAGACTGGCTCTGTCCTTCAACACTTCAAAGAGAGCCAGGCCACTGCACATTCCTTGGCCTCTCTACTTCTACTGGGCAATTTCCCTAGCATTTTCATCACCTTCGGGCTACCTCCCAGGTTTGGGGTATTGGTACGCCAAGGCCCTCCGCCCCCACAACAAGCACCCCAATCTTTCTAGGGTCGGGGATCAATCAATCAATCAGTCATTTGTAAAGCGCACTACATACCCGTGAAGGTCTCAAGGCGCTGGGGGGGGGGGGGCCGCTACTGATAGAACATCCAGGTCTTGAGCATCCTCCTGAAGGTCAGCAGGTCTTGGGTCTGTCGTAGGCTCAGTGGGAGGGTGTTCCATGTCTTGGCGGCGAGGTGGGAGAAGGATCTCCCGCCGGTGGTTGTTCTTCGGATGCGCGGGACGGTGGCGAGTGAGAGGTCGGCGGAGCGTAGCTGGCGGTTAGGGATGTAGAAGGAGAGCCGTCTGTTGAGGTAGGCTGGGCCGGTCTTGTGGAGTGCCTTGTGTGCGTGGATGAGGAGCTTGAAGGATATCCTCTTGCTGACGGGGAGCCAGTGCAGGCCCCTCAGGTGGGGGGTGATGTGGCTGTGGCGTGGTACGTCGCGGATCAGTCGTGCCGAGGCGTTTTGGATGCGTTGTAGTCATTTGATGAGCTTGGTCGGGGCTCCCGCGTAGAGGGCGTTTCCGTAGTCGAGTCTGCTGCTGACGAGGGCCTGGGTGATTGTCTTTCTTGTATCTGTCGGGATCCATCTGTAGATCTTGCGGAGCATGCGGAGGGTGTTGAAGCAGGAGGAGGAGATGGCGTTGACCTGCTTGGTCATTGAGAGCGTTGAGTCGAGGATGATTCCCAGGTTGCGTGCGTGGTCGGTGGGTGTCGGGGCTGCTCCCAGTGCCGTCGGCCACCAGGAGTCGTCTCAGGCTGAAGGGTTGGAGCCGAGGATGAGGACCTCCGTCTTGTCCGAGTTCAGCTTCAGACGGCTGGTCTTCATCCAGTCGGCGACGGCCTTCATTCCTTCGTGGAGGTTGGCTTTGGCGGTGATGGGGTCCTTGGTGAGGGAGAGGATCAGTTGAGTGTCGTCGGCGTAGGAGATTATGTTGAGGTCGTGCTGTCGGGCGACGTGAGCGAGCGGGGCCATGTAAATGTTGAACAGTGTCGGGCTGAGGGAGGATTCCTGGGGTACGCCGCAGATGATCTCGGAGGCTTCGGACCGGAATGGGGAGAGGCGGACGCTCTGGGTTCTGCCGGAGAGGAAGGAGGTGGTCCATTCCAGAGCCTTGTCTCGGATCCCTGCGGCGTGGAGGCGTGCGCGTAGTGTGCGGTGGCAGACGGTGTCGAAGGCGGCGGAGAGGTCTAGGAGGAGGAGTGCTGCGGTCTCGCCGTTGTCCAGCAGGGTCCTGATGTCGTCGGTGGCGGCGATGAGGGCGGTCTCGGTGCTGTGGTTGCTGCGGAACCCTGACTGGGAAGGGTCCAGTATTCTGTTTTCTTCGAGGTATTGGGTTAGCTGTCTGTTGACGATTTTCTCGATGACCTTGGCTGGGAAGGGGAGCAGAGAGATGGGCCGGAAGTTCTTGAGGTCTCTTGGGTCAGCCTTGGGTTTTTTCAGTAGGGCGTTGATCTCGGCGTGTTTCCAGCTCTCTGGGAAGGTCGCGGACTCGAGGGAGAGTTTGATGACGTTGCGCAGGTGGGGTGCGATGGAGCTGCTTGCTTTGTTGTAGACGTGGTGCGGGAAGGGATCAGACGGAGAGCCGGAGTGGATTGTGCTCATGGTCTTGATGGTGTCATCGATGCTCTCCTGGCCCAGGCTAGCAGGGGGTCGTGGTCGATGGTGTGCGGAGGGTCTGTTGTGTTGCTGTCTGTTGGGTCTGTCTGGGTGTTGAAGCTGTCGTGGATGTCTGCTATCTTGCGGTGGAAGAAGGTGGCGAGGGAGTCGCACAGGGCTTGTGACAGCGGGATGTCGTTGGTGTTGGAGCTGGGGTTGGAGAGTTCCTTCACGATGTTGAAGAGCTCCTTGCTATTGTGTGCGTTGTTGTCGAGGCGGTCTTTGAACAAGGTTCTCTTGGCGGCCCTGATGAGGTGGTGGTGGTTGCGGATGGCGTCCTTGTGTGCTGCGCGGTTGTCCGGAGTTTGTTCGCTGTGCCATTTCTTCTCTCGTTTCCGGCAGGCTTGCTTGGAGGCTAGGAGTTCTGGGGTGAACCAGCTGGCCCTCTTGCTGGTGTCTCTGTGGGGGGGTTTCTTCAGCGGGGCGAGGGTGTTGGCACAGTCTTCGATCCAGCGTCTGAGGCTGTGGGCAGCGTCGTCGGTGTTGGAGGGTTCGGTGGGTGGGCTGAGAGTGAGGTTTGCATGTAGTTGGTCTTCGGTGATTTTGCTCCAGCAGCGGCGGGGGATCTGTTGGGTGCGGTGGTGTGTGCTGGGTTTCTGGAAGGTGAAGTGGATGCAGCGGTGGTCGGTCCAGAGGAGTTCGGTGGTGTGGCTGACGGAGACGTGCGGGCTTGAGGAGAAGACTGGGTCGAGCGTGTGGCCGGCGGAGTGGGTGGGTGTTGTGACGAGTTGCTTTAGTCCGAGGTTGGCGAGGTTATCGATCAGGGTTGTGGAGTTGTTGTTGTTCTCAAGGTGAAAGTTCAGGTCTCCGAGGAGGATGTAGTCGGTGGAGGTCAGGGCGTGCGTGCTGATGAAGTCGGCGATGGAGTCGCTGAACTGGGGGCAGGGTCCGGGGGGTCGGTAGACGAGGGGGCCTCTGAGGGTGGAGTTGGGGTCTGTGTGGATCTGGAAGTGCATGTGTTCGGCGGTGCTGAGCGCGTCGTCGGTGCTAGTCGAGACCCTGATGCTGTTCTTGTGGACGATGGCGATTCCTCCTCCGACTCCGTTGGTGCGGTCTCTGCGGGTGATCTTGTAGCCGTCTGGGATGGCTATGGCGATGTCTGGTGCGGAGGAGTTGTTCAACCAGGTCTCTGTCAGGAAGACGACGCCCGGGGATGTTGTGTCGAGCAAGTCCCAGAGTTCGACGGCGTGTCTGCGCGCGGAGCGGGTGTTCAGTAGTATGCATCGCAGGTGGGTGCGGTCTTTCTTGGCGGGTAGTTCGTCGGTTCTGAGGCTGGTGTAGCTGCAGTTCCGGCAGGTGAAGGGGCCATGTGTGCGTTTCGGGGCGGCCTTGAAGCAGGTGTTGGTCCGTCCGGGGTTGAGGGCGTGGAGTGTGCTGGCATCGTAGCGGCGGCGGTCGTCGTGGCGGGGGCCAGGGGTTCTGGCGCTGGGCGCGGTCCAGGCGCGGACAGGCGCAGACTGGCTTACCTTAGGCGCGCCCACTGCGCGCGGCCGCGCAGCGGCCGGCATATATGGGGAGGCGGGAGGGAGGAGCAGCTGGGAGGCGGGGGCAGCGAGTGGGCAGTCAGGGGGGTGGGGCCGCAGGGGACACAGCGGCGGGGGCGGTGAGGGGCGACGGAGGGAACAGAAGGAAAAAAGGGCACAGAAATCAATGAAAAACGAGTGGCAAAAAGGGCACAAAAACGAGGTGGAAACGAGTGGCACAGAAGGCAAAAAGGGCACAAAATCAATGAAAAACGAGTGGCACAGAAGGCAAAAAGGGCACAAAAACGAGGGGGAAACGAGTGGCACAGAAGGCAAAAAGGACACAATCAATGAAAAACAAGTGGCACAGAAGGCAAAAAGGGCACAAAAACGAGGGGAAACGAGTGGCACAGAAGGCAAAAGGGCACAAAAACGAGGGGAAACGAGTGGCACAGAAGGCAAAAGGGCACAAAATCAATGAAAAACAGAGTGGCACAGAAGGCAAAAGGGCACAAAAACGAGGGGAAACGAGTGGCACAGAAGGCAAAAAGGGCACAAAATCAATGAAAAACGAGTGGCACAGAAGGCAAAAAGGGCACAAAAACGAGGGGGAAACGAGTGGCACAGAAGGCAAAAAGGGCACAAAATCAATAAAAAACGAGAGGCACAGAAGGCAAAAAGGGCACAAAATCAATGAAAAACGAGTGGCACAGAAGGCAAAGGGCACAGAAATACAGGGGCAGCTAAGAATCAGAAGGCAAAAACGGGCAGAGAGGCACAGGGCAGCGAGGGGTACAGAAGGAAAAACCGGGCAAGGACCACGTACAGGCAGCGGGGGAAGACAGAAGACAGACAACAGCAGTCACAGACACAACAATGAAAATACAGGCAATACAGTAAAACAATAAGGCGGAAAATGAACAAACTTATGGCCTACCACTGGCCACCAGGGATGAGGCGCAGGTGGTAGCCTGCGGGTGGAGGAGGGCCTCGAACTTCCTCAGCAGCGGCAGCTGGGGCGGGGACACACAGGCGGAGCTGTGCGGAGGGGGAGCGACCTTCCTGATGGGTCAAGGGTCGCTCCCAAGGGTCGGGTTCAAGCAGACAACGTCCAGGCCACCATGGTCAAGAGATGTCCCAGCCACTAAGGCAGCAGCCTCCAAACCATTTTAGTGTGCTCTTAGTGAAATACAACCACCCTGTGGGAAGCAGAATGAGGCATTTCCACCATCATTCCTTTCTGCACCTTCCTTCTTTTGGCAAGTTCATTTTCTTAAAAATGTTTTTAGTGTGCTGGGGAAATGCCACCTCCTAAAGCCACCGACTTTAAAACGAGTAGCATTATCGTAAACCAGTGTCTGTAACTGACCTCCACGAGGTGTGCCTGTGGTGCCTAGAAGTGGACCAAGACTTCTTCATGCCGAGACTGTCCCCTGATCCATCTGAAGGCGATCCAGGACTGCAAAGTCATGCTGTATGTTGCTGAACACCGTCTGGAAATCTTGTAAAGACCGGTCCCGCTCAAAGTCAAGGGCTCAGAACTATTCCTTTTCTCCAGGCTTTTTCTGCGCATATTTTAGTCCTATTCCAAGCCTTCAGGCATGTACCAATTGAAGAAAAAGCAGGATATCGTCTGTCTCGCCCTTCTCCTTCTGAGAAGTCGCGACGACACCAAGGTGCCTCTAAGTTTCGTTCCTTATCCTGTACTTAAGAGCCAATTGTGTAGTTGATTCCGATGCACTGAGTTTCCTGGTCCTTCAACGGCTCCACAAAAATGGAGGCATTTAAGGACGCAGTACTTCATATCTTTGCACTCTACCGGTTTACTTTGGGGTACCTTCGGGCCCCACTAATACTCAGAGTACTACATTTCGGTTCCCCATCGGCAGGTCGGCTTTGAGCTCCTGGTACACCTCCTGAACCTGCTTGGGGTTCCGGTTACACTTCGGAGACCATTCCACAAATGGCGGCTCAATCAATGCCAGTTCCAGCTGTGTTAATGCCTGCACCAAAGCTGCCAATGCCAGAGGAAGACATGGAAACCATAATTCTGTCTGAACTGAATCTGCCCCAGTCTCGAACAAGTTAATTTTCTACTCGCCCTTTGGATTCAGATAATACTTTATTTTGCACAGAGGTCACTCTCCAGTACAACAGGTGTTTGGGTCAGGCTATGATCAGAACCAATCTGCATTTGTTGTTGATGGTGATGACTGTGATAGTAGAGATTAATTTTTTCCCCTCAATACAATTATGATAACATCTTTATGGACTTACATGAGGCCAGTGGGCTAGACACATTCCCTGGCAGAGGGTTGGTGCCCCTCACCCCCATCCTCCATGATCCTTCTACTGGAGAGTCTGTGTCCTTTGCAATGGAAATTAGAAGAGCGGTCAACGTCCTGGATCACTAACTGCCTTCAATCGAAGTAAAGAAAAATAAGCTCACAGAGGTCCTACAACCTGGACAGTCTTCCTCAGAACGTTTGTTACCATTTAGTGAGGGATTTTCTGATACCCTCATGGGCACTTTCTAAAACCTTTTTCATGTTCACCAGTGAATAGAGAAGTGGTACTTCACCATACACCAGCTCCTGGTGACCCTGTGTTCCTCATGCAGCTCTCTACTCTGTGTGTACGGGTCTCCAACAGCAGTCCATTCAATTCACGATGGTCAGCATCCAGTGAAGTAAGTCATCCATTCTGGGCGGGTCACCATTAACAGATTGTGCATTGCAGTCTGTACCAGTGTGGTGCTTCACCGCAATACGTGGATGAGATTTAGGGGCCTCTCGAGTGATGTTCAGGCATCGTTAATGGACATGCCATGTGACTGTACCCGTCTCTTCAGCGATCAGGCAGAGTTGACCCTTGAGCTATTCATGGAAAGCAGAGCCACAGCGCGATCCCTCAGCTTGCTTGTGCCTGTGTGGCAGCATACCCAGCAGTTCCACCCCTATTGAGGCTTCAGAAAGGGCTTGGCTCACATACAAGGCCAAGGTTCACTTCCACAACTGCAGATCGCGCCAGCCCCTGTCCTTTTGAGGCTGGGGTTAGGGATCCAGCCCACAACATCCAGACCATCAGGGGAGTGTACTGCTCAGTCGCCCACAACTCAGCCACGTCCACCAAACCTCTTTAGTTTGCTCATAGTGGCACATGGCCATCCCGTTTGAGGAAGGATAAGGTATTGCCTCCATGGGTGGCTGAACATTACCCCCAGGTCCCTTATGTCCTCGTCCCATTCATTGACAATGTGGAGATAACCATCTCCCGACAGAAAAAAAGAGCAGAGGCATGCTGGGACCCTAATACTGCCCCTCCCACCGGGAGTACATAAGCAGTACTTACCCAGCATCCCGCCTGTTCTTTTTTTCTGTCTGTCGACAGAATGGACGTGGTGTTGCTGGTGCTGCTCCTGCTGGGCTTGAGTGGCGTTCTTCTCTGAAGATCCTTCCCCCCCGCCCGGCTGCCTGGCTGTGCGGGCGCGGGGTTTTCCTGGGCTGTCCCCTGGCCTGCCGGGCTTGCTGGGTGGCATGCCTGTTCCTGGCCGGTGAACCTCTTGGCCGGCCGGCCCTTTGCGGCTGGTGCGTGCCCTCCCGGGTGCTTCCGGGTTGCCTGCGCGTCTTCCTTTGGCTGGGCCGGTTGGAGGACGCGCAGCGTTTACAGTGTTCCTGGCTTCGCGCTGTTGGAGTGGGGGCTTTGCTGCTGGTGGTGTTCGGCCCCCTCTCCGGGTGAGTCCCGCGTAGCGGATTTCTTTACACTTCCTGCGAGTGTACCTGATGCTGCTGTTCCTTGTCTCCGCGGCCTTGGGGGAATCCGTGGTGCGGGGTCCGTGTTTGGTTGCTCCCATGAGACAAGCCAGGCACCTGCAGGTTGTGTCGAACTAGAGTTTCAGTTCAACCAAGTGTTCTTTCCTCCACTTTCTGCTTTGGGGAAAGTGTATATAACTGGAGTACAAATGACCTGAATTGAACATTGTTTGCTCCACTGATTCCGAGAGAACTGTGATGATCCGTCAACATTGCGAATCGCACTAATTAAGGCGCTTTCTCCTTAGAGTCCGGGCGGACTCGGCAGCTTGCTGTGACGGCGGATTTCGGTCTGTCGGCGGCTTGTCCTGCTCGCTGTGTCTGGCTCCTGGCGGCTACGTGTGCACTTTCGTGGGCTCGCTGTAGTGCCATTCACATCCCTTGGATTCCACATTCCGTCCCACCCAGCGGAGGTGTAGTAACTAGTTGCTACACTCAGCCTTTGCAGCTGTCGGGTGGGCCTCTGCATTGGTGGCGCAACAGCTGGCACGGTGTTGTGTTGCCTTTATTGTTGCTTTGTTTATGCTGCCCTTGTGCAGCCATGGTGGTCCGACGTGCTCATGGGGCATTTGGCGGGGGACTCCCTGTCTTTCTTTGTCATGGGCTTGCTTATGCGTGTGTTCAGCGTGGCATCTCGATGCCTGTGCGGCCTGGTGGCATGTGGGGTGCTTGCTTCCTTGCCTATGGTATGTCTTTGTTTCCGCTGGGACTTGTATGTCTGCCTCCTTCTCTCGCGGCTGGAGCGGCCGCCTCTGGGGCTGGTGCCGCCGGGGCCATGGAGCTGGGGCCACGGCTCGTGTCTCGGGGTCGGATGTGATTCTGGGTGGGTCACTTGTTCTCCCCGCGCCTGCCGGGCGCTTGGTTGTGTCCTTGTGCGACAGGGCTGGTGCTTCTGTGCGGCGCTCCTTTTTCATTTGGGGCGGGTTGGCGCTGCCAACCCCTATGTCTACTGTTTTGGCACCGAGGCGTCCTCTAGGGGTTCCGGCGTGTGCTGTGCTGGTGCGCTCCTTCCTGGGGTGCTCTTGAGCTCTCTGTTGGCCTGGCTGCTGTTCTTCGCCTGGCACGGTGGTGCTGCGGTGTTGGGGGCTGGTGGATGGCAGCGTGCTGCCCTGTACAGGCTGTGTTTGCTGTGACATGCTTCTGTTCGAGCCACCTGGGTCACCGCCCACTTCTGTTCTGTGGTTCGTGTGTGTTTGCTTTCTGGTTGCTGTTACGTTTTCCTGGGGCACTGTGCTTGGCTTCTGCATGTCGTGGGCGTGCTGCAGAGTTCTTGGGTTGCCGTGGATTGCTCTGCTGTATTTTGCCTATTGGCGTATTGTCCTGCTGGGCCTGCCTTGCTCGGACTCTGGTTCTCTGTGTCCCTCGCACTCTGGGCCCTTCTCTTTATCCTGGTTTCCTCCTCGTGGGCCGGTCTGGCTTCCTCTTCCTTCTGGTTCTGGCCCGGTTCTACTGGAGCCGTGGATTTTGTCGGACGTGGACTTCCTTGCCCTCTGGGGTGGTTGTTGCTCCCGGCTTGGCCGGCCTTGCTACTGGGGGGCATGGGTTCGTGCCTCCGGTCCTATGCTTCTGGGGGGCTTCCAGGGGCTCTGTGATTGCGTGTTCGCTCCCTGCTTTCCTGCTCCCGCTGGGTTGCGTTTTTTTCCGCACGGAGGGTCGTTCTGCTGCGTGCCCACGCCCCTGGGTGGGTCGTTGGGTTTCCGCTCTGCTCGGCCTGCTCCCTTTGTGTGCGAGCTGTGCGGCCTCTGTTTGGCTGCGTGGGCCTTTGGCCTTCGGCCCTTGCTTCTTCAGCTCTTGCTGTGTCGCTGTTGCCTGGTGGTTGGGTCTCTGCCTCTTGCTCGTGGGTTGTGTGTTCGCTGCCCGCGGCTCCCCCCTTCTGCGCTCCTGTTCTCTGCCTGTTGCCTTGCTGCTCTGTTCCGGCGGAGGGCTGGTGTCCTGTTCTTCGCTCTGGAGGCTGGTCCTCGGGCCTGGGCGGTTTCGTGGCCTCTGTCGCTGCCTGCTTCCCCTGCTGTGCCCTGGGTGGGCTCCGGGGTTGGCTGTGTTCTGTGCTGGGTGCTGCTGTCTTGGTGGCCGTGTCTCTTCAGCTTTCTCTTGTGCTGTTTCTGGCTTCCGTGGTTTCCTTGGCATGGTCCTTGTGTTTTCCTGCTTTTGCTGCGGCCTGCGGCCGTGTCTCCCTGGCCTCCCCTGTCCTGGCTTGTTCGGTGCTCGGGCGGGTTGGGCCTGGTTCGTCCCTGCTTGGGACTCGGCCTGTGCTTGCCGGGTGCTGTGTGTTTCCACTTGGTCTTCCCTCCCGGCCTTTGGTTGTCCTTGCTGGGTACTGTTCGGGCCCTTCTCCTGGGATTGGGGATTTCCTCCTTTGCTGAGCAGCTGTCTCCGGGTTCCGTCGGTGGTGTTGCTCGTTCTGTGGTTTCTCCTCTTGCTGCCCCTGTCTGCTGGTTGCTTCTACCTCCTGCCTGTCTCCTCCTTTTCTCTGGCTGGTGTGGTTGGGCTCTGGCTCTTCCTTTCCTGGGCGGTGTGGTTTGTTCTGCCGCTGGTTCTCCGGAGGAGGGGGGGCCTTGTTGCTCCGGCCCTCTCACGGCCTGGCTGTGGGTTGGGTTTTTTTCCCCGGTATGCCGGGCGCCCGGGTTGGTTGTTGTCCTGTGAAAAGCAGCGAGTCTCCTGGGATCCCCAATGCTGCCTGGCGCAAAGTCACCTTTAATCTACTTTGGATTCACTATCTAAAATAACGAGGCAGGCGCTGGAAGCTGGAAGGCAAGAAAAAGGTTTATTACTCTTAGAGGAGACCACGTCAACTGCTGACACCAGGATGTCTTCAGGGAGGTGTTCTACTGGCAATGCTTCTGACTCTTCCTTTTATACAGTTTTACACAATGTATTTGTTTCTTTTATCATGGTTACAAGCTTGGAGTCTCCGCCCGGGCAGGTTGTCACACAAGCCTGACATTGTTTTATCAACATGGTTACACAAGCCCAACATTAACTCTCCTCCCACCCAGGTCAAAAACAGACAATTTAATTGCAGCTGGACCTTGCTTCAGGGTCTAAAAACGAGTGAGACCGGCCAGATCTAAGAGTCTGTTCTGTTGATAAGAACAGGTCCCATTGTTGGCAAAAACCAGTCTTGCTGTGTGTAGTGCAATAAACCATGTTTGCAAGAGTCTGTTTGGTATTTGTAACCCGTTTGTGCAGGGATGAGAGGAAAGACGAGTTTGAGGCAGCAGGTGATGTTGATGTTTGTCGTGGAAATAGTTTATAGCTCCCAGCACACATATCAGGTTTGGTCAGAGAGTCAGAAAGCTGCTAGAGGACAGGGTGAAATGAAGGTGACCAACAGAGTACAAAATGGCTGTGGTAAATCAGAATGACTGTAGTTTATGTGCACGTAGGAACTTTCATCAGACAAGATGGCGCAGAATGTTCATAATTGTGTTTTGTTCTTAACAGTCGCCCCTTTGAACATAACTAGCCATCTTGTCAGTCTATTTCGATCTCCATAATGTCCTGTATTTCTTGTTCATACATTACTCTCATTTTTGTTAACTGAGTGTCCATAGTCTTAGGGTGCAAGGCACTTATGCAAAGAGAACACAAAGGTGGTATACAGTGTACACCCAAACAGCAACCACATATTGCCAATACTGGGACCAAGAGAAACATTGATATTTTCCAACCCCAGTCCTTTAAGATGCCCCAAAGCCAACTTCCAATTGTCCAAGTCTCTGATCCTTGATGAATTTCTGAAGACAGTCTGTGGAGATGTTCGATTGCTTCATAGACAGAGGGTGAATTATCAGGGCAACGAACTGTGATGCGGCAGAGTCTGCTTGATCAGTGTCTTTAGAACGCTTTTCTCGATGATGCTCTGCAGGGGCTGTGTAGGTCGGTGGCAAAACAAAGGCGATGTAGCACGTGCCCCCAGTTTCTTGGGAGCCAGGTGTAGGCTTTGGTTCCACAGACAAAGTACATATTGGGTGATGCAACAAATGCTGGAGGAATGGCAGTGTTCAAAGTCCTTACAATGTTACAAGTGCTGTGACCCACATTCTTAGTCCCACGGCCTTCAATGCATACAAGGCCAGAGACGTTCACCACAGATAGGGCCACAGTCAGTGTTGCAGCAGTTCTTTTCTTCAGGTAGGAAAATGTGGCTCTGACAGGATTATTGAACACTTGTATTTCCACTCGTTCTTTGGAGGGGACATTCATTGGGAATGTCGTATTGGAGGTGTGAGGGCAAAGGGAGCTGCTGTTCTTCCTGTTTGGTTTAGCCAGAACTCGTTGTAGAACTGAGCGATTGTCCCATCGGAAGTGGCATTGTCTTTGTAACTTTCTTGTAGGAGCATCATCCAGGCAAGGCAAGATCCATGAACAGAAAAGGGTGAAGGGATGAAAGGGATGGAATGTTCAGTGGCATGTGGTAGCAGCCCACAGACCCAACAGTTAGTGGCATTGGTGGCAAGATTGTGCTGGTGCAGCATCTGTACGAAAGAATTATTCCAGAATTCTTTGCGTCGTTCTCGGAGATGTGGCGGTAGTGATACCAGGTAGTGTTCTTTTTTGTGATTGGTTGCATGGTTGGTGACAATGTTCTGTATGCAGGTGCATTCTCTTCAATGATCCAGAGTGTGACCATTAGCAGGAGGCAGGTGAGAAATGCAGCTACAAGTGCAATTGTCTTTGTACTGTGCAGTTCAAAAGTCTTGGTGTCTTTGCCGTGGCTTTGCAGGTGTTCCGTTTCTTCCATCATCTTCGAGGAGCTCACCAACTGTTAGGACCACAGACTTTTGTCTGGTGTTTTTCCTGGTAGCGTCGTTTGGCTGTGCTACCGATCTGAGACTCTGACTCAGTTAGTGGCCTTGTTGTTGGAGCTCCCCCTTTTCGTCGATCTTAGGTTGTACCCTTCCTTGGATGGCACCGTGGGGTCGGGAAATTCAGACAGTTGGAGGGTGTCTTCTTGTGGGTAGCAACTCAGAGCTGGTCGGTCTTTGCGAGTACTTCCTCTTGCACCTCCACCTCTTCACAGGTTGCCAGCGTTGGAGGGACTTTCTTGCAGTGGTGGGCGTGCAGCCAATTTTTTTCCTTCCACTCGGAGGGCAGTTCGAGTGGTGATCAAGACTTGCCAGGGGCCCGTCCACCTGGGCTCCAGATTCTTCGTTCTTTGGAAGTTGTGAACTAGGATGAAGTCCCCAGGCTTTATCACATGTCCTGGGCCCCTGGATATGTCAGGCAAGGCTTGCTGCACCTGTTGGTGGATAATTGTTAGCTCGTTTGTCAATTTATGCAGATAGTCTGACATTAATATGTTCGGGACATCGTTAATGGAGGTGGGTCTTGGTGCCGCCCAAATGTTCATAGGCCTGCCGAAGACCACTTCATACGGGGTCAGTCTGTGTTTGGTCGGGTGGAGCGCATTGATAGCAATGCCAATGGAAGGGCGTGGGCCAATTCAACCCGGTTGTGGCAACTATTTTGGCTAGCTTTAGTTTCAATGTTGCATTGTGTCTCTCTACCAGGCCCGCTGATTGGGGGTGGAAGACGGCATGGAATTTTTGTTTTACCCCCAACCCTTTCAGTATGTTCTGTATCACTTCGGCTACGAAGTGTGGGCCGTTGTCGCTCCATAAAATTCTGCAAAGGCCGTACCGGGGAAGAATTCTTTCAACAATACTTTTGCAGTGGCTATGGCAGTATTGTCGCGGGTGGGATATGCCTCCACCCATTTGCTAAAAGCGCACACAACCACCAGGACATATTTTAGACCATGGCATCTCTCTAGTTGGATGTAATCCATTTGAAGGACTTCAAAGGGGTGATCAGGGACTCCAAACCCTCCCGTGGTACTACTGTCCCTTTCCCTGGGTTGTGTTGTAGGCATACTATACATTGTTGTACTAGGCGCTTTGCAGATTCTGTTATCTTGACATTATGCCATACTCTTGTGATTAGTTCAATCATGGGGGTGGAGCCTATGTGTGCTGGTAAATGTGCCATGGTCAATATGGGGATGAGGTAGGCATTGGGTAACAGCCATTTATTTCCGTCTTTAGTTCTCCAGCAATTTTCCTCGTCTTTTAGTCCCACCTTTTCCCACTCGGTCAATTCGTCTTGTGTGCCTGTAGTCTGTATGTCCCTTACAGTGGTCCTAGCCTCAGTCCATTGTTCAGCTTGTGACCTGGTCACATACATTCGTGTCATGGTTCTGTCTTCTGCTGTGGCTCGGGCAGTAACGTCTGCTAGCGCATTTCCCTGTCCAATGAGATCTGTCACTTTCCTATGTGCTTGGCATTTTATCTCTGCTAGCTTTTTGGGGAGGAGGACTGCTTCCGTCAAGGCGGAGACTAAATCTCCATGCAGGATGGGTGTACCGTGTGAAGTCAGGAACCCTCTTTCTTTCCATAGAATCCCGAAATGGTGAACCACCCCGAAGGCGTATTGGCTGTCGGTGTATATGTTAACTGTCGTGCCAGCTGCTAAAATACATGCTCGTGTGAGGGCAATGAGTTCTGCTGCCTGGGCGGAACGTTGGGCAATACGGGCTGTTTCTAGAATGGTTCGGGCTGTGGTGACAGCGTATGCAGCTGAGGTGGTGCCGTCGGGAGTTTGATGCACGAACCATCCACCCATAGTTCTCCATCTGGCTCTAGAAAGGCGGTGTCTCTGAGGTCTACTCTACTTTTTGTTTGTTCATCGGTTAGTGTCACAGAGTCGTGTAGTGGAGCCACGTTAGAATCGTTCTCGGGTAGGGGTAACAGTGTGGCTGGATTGAGGGTGGTGCATCGCTTTAGGGTAATGTGCGGTGCTAGCAGGGTCAACTCATATCCTGTCAGTCGGGCGCTAGTCAAGTGTTGGGTTTTGGTCTGGTTCAGTAGTGTGTCGACTGCATGGGGTACTAAAACAGTGACTGGATTGGAGAGCACTATTCCTTCGCTCTGGCGTATTGATACCGCTGCAGCTGCCACAGCGCGCAGGCACGCTGGCAGTGCTCTGGCTACTGGATCGAGGGTGGCAGAAAAATATGCACAAGGGCGTTGTTTGTGACCAATTGATTGTGTTAGGACAGACAATCAATCAATCAATCACGGCATTTATAGAGCGCGCTACTCACCCGGGAGGGTCTCAAGGCGCTGGGGGAGGGGGTAAGTTACTGCTCGAACAGCCAGGTCTTGAGCTGTTTCCTGAAGGAGAGATGGTCCTGGGTTCGCCGAAGGTGAGTGGGGAGGGAGTTCCAGGTCTTGGCTGCCAGGTAGGAGAAGGATCTTCCTCCGGCGGTGGCTCTGCGGATGCGTGGTACGGTGGCGAGGGCGTGGCTGGTTGATCGTAGCTGGCGGGTGGGCGTGTAGAAGGTCATGCGGTCGTTGAGGTACTTTGGGCCCAGGTCGTGGAGGGCCTTGTGTGCGTGGGTAGACAATGCACATCCCTCCCTTTCGTGTGTGTAGAGGAAGAATGGTTTGGAGTAATCTGGGGTTCCTAGGACTGGTGCTGAGCAAAGGGCATTGCGTAGTTCTTTAAAGGCTGTCTGGCATTCGGGGGTCCAGGGGAGAGGTGAGGGGATGTCCTTAGCTAGGAGGGAGAGAAGGGGTTTGACAATGAGGCTAAAGTTCGGTAACCACTGTCTGCAAAACGAGGTGAGGCCTATCAAAGAGCGGACTTGCTTCTGATTTTTGGGGACAGGGGTGTCTAGAATTGTCTGGATCCTGTCAGGCGTGAGTTTTCTCCCTTCTTTTGATAAAAGGTGACCTAAATAGGTCACTTGTGATTTACAGAACTGCAGTTTCTTTCGGGAGACCTTGTGACCATTCTCAGCAAGGAAATGGAGTAGTTTGATGGTGGCTGTGACGGCTATTGGTATGGTGTCTGCTGCTAGAAGGATGTCGTCTACATATTGTATTAGTGCCACTCCATCTGGCAATTGTATGGCGTCCAACTGTCTTTTAAGCGCCTGGCTATAGATACTTGGGCTCTCAGTGTACCCCTGAGGTGCTCTACAAAATCTATACGAACGGGAATTTAGGGTAAATCCAAAAAGATAGCGGCTGTCCTCGTGTATAGGTATGGAAAAGAAGGCGTTCTTGAGGTCGATCACAGTGAAGGTGGTGGCAGTGGAGGGGATTAAAGTCAAAATTGTCATGATGTCGGAAACTACTGGGTATTGTGGTACTACGATTTTGTTTACCTCCCGCAGGTCAATGATGAAGCGGTAGGCTTTCCCATCTCCCTCTCCCTGTCTCTTTACAATCGGTAGTATGGGACTGTTACAAATGTTGCTCACTACTTCCTCTACCACCCCTGCCTCTACCAAAGAGTGTATGATCTCTGTTAGTGCTTTCTCACCCTCTGGCGATATTTTGTACTGCGGTACCTTCGGTAGGGTTGCGTCCTGTCGTATTGTTACGTGTACTGGGTCAATCATCATTCGTCCTACGTCTGAATCAGCCCTAGCCCATAAGTGTGATGGCAAAGTGTCCAGTAGGGATGTGTCAGTCTCAGAGATGGAAAACATGTGTTGAAAAGGGTTCTCTCTATGGCGTTGGGGGTTGTCATACAGGATGACACGCACTCCGTCTGGTGAGCATCTGATAGTCGCATGGAAGTGTTTCAAAAGGTCGAGGCCCATAATGGCGTCTGGGGTGTTAGATGAGAGGAGGAATGTCGTTTCGACGCCATTGCTGTCAAGATTAAAAGGGATGGGTCGGGACAAAGGGTTGGTGGAGGGCGTACCGTCAAATCCTATTGAGGTCACATGTGAGCCTGACAAGGGTGCCCTTGGAATCAGTCGTTTGGATAGTGCACTACGTGTTGCTCCTGTGTCTACCAAAAATGGCGACCTTGTGCCCAGGACCTCAGCGGTAACATAAGGGCCTTGCTGATCAACGCAGAGCTCGACTGGATCCCTCCCTTGCCCCTGGCTGTCCTATGCAAAGTCGTACGTATTGTCATAATCTGTCTGTTGGTACTGATTCTGTCTGGGATGGTCAAATGCGTTCACTCTTCCTGGCCTTTCCTCGCTTGCTTCACTCGCGTACCCTCTCCCACGTCCTCTTCCTCTCTGTCCACTTGCTATTTCCCTCGCCCCTCTGCCCCTAGCAGCTCCTAACAAAGCCGGGCATTGGGATTTCCAGTGTCCATATTTTTTGCAAAATGCACATTGATCCTGTCCTAGGTCTTGGCGTCCTACATATGATGTAGATGGATTGTTCCTAGGTGGCTGTACTCTAGGGGTATTCTGCTGGTTTCCTCCCTATATTGCTCCCTCCTGTATTCGCCCCCTGGAGTTGTGCTATCATTACCCTTTCCTTCAAGTCCTTCTTTTTCCTTTCTGTAGCCCTGTCATTTTCGTTTCTCTGATGCTCGTAATACTGGGCCATTTGGAGAATGGCCGTCGGTTTAGATGCTGCCCAACTACTTTCGCTGGCTTGTAGTTTCTGGGATACATCTGGCAGTAATCCTTTGACGTAGTTCTGCACAAATAAGTGGTGTCCGGTTGCGGTGGACATGTCTTGTCCACTGTAATCAGAGAACCCAGTTTCAAATCTGGAGAAGTACTCTGAGACGTCCTCTTGTGGTTTCTGGCGGCATGCGGTTACTATGGACCAGTCTATCTTTTTCTCTGGGATCAGCGTTTTCACTTTCTGCACTATTTTGTCAGGGAGGTCTAATATTGCTTTAACTGGTTTTTGACCAGGGTTCCGCTGTTTATCTAGTGTGTCGAGTTGTTCCCAGGTATGACCAAACAGTTCGGTATGGTTTACTTTCTTAACCTGTTTCCACACATCTGCTGGCAAACATAACCCGAAGAACAAGTCTATGTCGGCAAGTGTCATTATTGTTGATCCCAGAGCGGTACCTAGCTCGGCGTAAAGGCGGTGGGGTTCTTTCGTAAATCCGGCAAAGATTTACGGAAGGTCAGGATGTCCTGTCTGTCCCATGGCTGATACACCCAATTGTAGACCTCCCTTCCTCTAGCGTCTTGATGGTTTATATCGTCATTAGTCCCTTGTCCTCTAGGAGGTACCCAGTAAGGGGCAGCTTCTTTTATTGGCATCATGCTATCTGTTTTTTCCACTGGGGGTCCTGCTACCTTAGTTGTCCTGTCCCTATCTATCTGTCCTTGTTCTATGAGGTGACGCAATACTTCTAGTGTGGATGAAAATAGTTCTGCAACATCGTTGTCGCCTTCATCTCCGATGTCTACCTTCCTGTAGAGAGCCACTAATCGCTCGGGCCCTACGTTTTGGTACTTCTCTTCATATGCAGTAAGGGTGTGGTAACAGAGACGTACAATAAAGTATCGTTTGCGGTTTTCAACATAGGAGTCGCATATGTCTGTTACGTGTTCTTCTGTTTCTTTCCTATCTATGAGGGTTTTAACTATTTTATCAATGCCTGCTCGCTCATTTTTACTTGATCGCGGGACCCTGGGCGCTCCTATTTCCTTGGTTCCTACCTCTACTACTGCCTCCTTTGATGAGGCATTTGGTGTGGGTGGCTCGGTGGGAGCAGAGGTGGTGGAGACTGAGGCGATCGTGCCATCTCCAGCTATACTTTGGGGGTCCTGGCGTTGTACTACGGGATGAGTAGGGTCATAAGGGGGTGGCATGTATATCATTGGGGGACCTAACAATAAATCATCATCTACCCCCTGTTTTGCTGGTAACTCGGGGTAAAGAGTTAAGGGCGTTCTAACAGGGCAATGACCTGATATTTTTGATTCCTGTTCCTTTTTATCGATTTCCTTTTCTTTTAGTTCTTCTTCTAACTTTTTACAGGCTTGGTAAGCTGATTTTCGCGTTTCTTTATCTTGTCTAGCTTCGTCTCTTTTCTTTCGTTGAGCTGCTTCTTTTCGCCATAAACCAAAACTATCAAACATGGCTGGTCTAGCTTTCTTTTGTGGAGAGCTAATTCTAACGTTTCTATTTTAGCAAGATCGAAAGATCCCGTCAGTGGCCACTGATTTACCCGGTCCTTCCTAGTGTACTTATGCCATAGTTTGCTATAAGCTACGGTGGCTAATCCATATTTTACGTACATGTCCTTGTTAGGGTGCCTTCCGGCGGTGCCGGATGACTGACCTCTAACAAACGGTCCGGTCCAAAACAATCAAACAATCTAGAGAAAACAGGCATGACGTATTTAGCGGTCAAAATGAATATCTCAATTAATGTTAGACAAAAGTCTGCACTACCTGTCCTTCGCTGTCTGCAAAGAGAGAATATTCCTATTCTACGTTGTTTGCAAGCAGGGAATGTCTCAAATAACTCAAAAAGGAATACTAGTATTTCTATCAATCAATCAATTTAAGTCATGTTTTCTCACGACCTTACCCGGACCGTATGGACAGTTCTTCGTATTCCCCTTCCAGCGCCTGGTTGTCCTCTTACTCCAACAATCAATGCGGCGTTCCTGTAAGGCCCCAGTCAGGACCGCAGGTCACGCGAGAGAGGTCCGTTCGGAACCGGTGAAGTTCAGTCAATTGGCAGCCAGACGAGGGTCTCTTTCAGGCAGGTGCACTCCAATCATTTAGTCGTTCACTCCGTCGTTAGGACCTCTCTACTGGACCCACGTGTCTCTGATGGGCCCCCGTTGGGTCGCCAATTTGTGAAAAGCAGCGAGTCTCCTGGGATCCCCAATGCTGCCCGGCGCAAAGTCACCTTTAATCCACTTTGGATTCACTATCTAAAATAACGAGGCAGGCGCTGGAAGCTGGAAGGCAAGAAAAAGGTTTATTACTCTTAGAGGAGACCACGTCAACTGCTGACACCAGTATGTCTTCAGGGAGGTGTTCTACTGGCAATGCTTCTGACTCTTCCTTTTATACAGTTTTACACAATGTATTTGTTTCTTTTATCATGGTTACAAGCTTGGAGTCTCCGCCCCGGGCAGGTTGTCACACAAGCCTGACATTGTTTTATCAACATGGTTACACAAGCCCAACATTAACTCTCCTCCCACCCAGGTCAAAAACAGACAATTTAATTGCAGCTGGACCTTGCTTCAGGGTCTAAAAACGAGTGAGACCGGCCAGATCTAAGAGTCCGTTCTGTTGATAAGAACAGGTCCCATTGTTGGCAAAAAAACAGTCTTGCTGTGTGTAGTGCAATAAACCATGTTTGCAAGAGTCTGTTTGGTATTTGTAACCCGTTTGTGCAGGGATGAGAGGAAAGACGAGTTTGAGGCAGCAGGTGATGTTGATGTTTGTCGTGGAAATAGTTTATAGCTCCCAGCACACATATCAGGTTTGGTCAGAGAGTCAGAAGGCTGCTCGAGGACAGGGTGAAATGAAGGTGACCAACAGAGTACAAAATGGCTGTGGTAAATCAGAATGACTGTAGTTTATGTGCACGTAGGAACTTTCATCAGACAAGATGGCGCAGAATGTTCATAATTGTGTTTTGTTCTTAACAGTCCTACCCTGGGGCTTCGCCTTGGGCTGGGGTGCGTTCTGTGTGGCGGTTCGCTGCTTTGGTTCCCTTTCTGGTGGTCCCTGGGGGTTCGGGGTTCGTGCCACGGCGGTTCCCCTTGTTTGGGGGTTTGCCTAGGTTCCTGTTGTGGTTGCTCCCTGTGGGCTCCTGGTCTCCTCCCCGTCGTTTGGCGGTGTCTGGGCCTGCCTGGTGCCTGGGTGGGGGCTGCTTGGGTTCCCTGCTCCTGGGGGCTTTTCGGCCCCTGTTGGTCGCCTTCTTCGGCCCTCTGTCCAGGCCTGTGCGCTGTGGGTTTCGGGGCGTGGCTCCCTGGTGGTGTCTGCTTTGCCCTTGTGTGCCCTTCTGGATCTGCTCCTGCCGGCTGTTCTCTTCCCGGGCTTGCTTCACCTCTGGTTGGGTGTCTGCGTTTTTTCTGCCTGGTTCGGTCGGTTTTCTTGGCTCCTGTTGGGCTTCGGGGTCCCCCCGTTGCCCGGTGCTCCTCCTTTGTTGGCCCTTCTTGTGGCTGGTGGCTTTCCGTTTTGTTTGCCGCTGGGCTGCGTCTTGCCTTTTCCGGCCTGTGTGGCGCCCTGGTTTTCTGGGTTGGCGTGTCCTGGTTGCCTCCGGTCACTCCTGCTCTGCCGGTTTTCTGGCGCTTCTGGCGTGGCCTCCGGTTGCGCTTCCTGGGCCGCTCTGGCTCTGCTGTGTCTTCTGTGCCGGCTCTGGGGTGTGTTTTGCCTGGCGTCCCCTGGCCTGGTACTGTTGTCCTGCCCGCTCCTCTCTTCCCTGGCTCCCCCGGGTGTTGTTCCTGGAGTGTCTGTTGTTTGGCGGGCCCCTTCTCCTGTCTGGGTGCAGTCCTGTGGTTTTTGTCTTGCCTCTATGGTTGCTGGTTGTTCGGGTTCGGTGCTGCTTATTCCTCTGGCTTCTCTGCTTCCTCCGGTTTCCGTTGGGGCGGTTGCCTCTGTTTGTTTTCTTCCGGGCCTGCTGTGTGGTCCGGCGGTTGTGGGCTTTGGGTCTCTGTCGGCCTCCCCCTGTGCTCTGCGTGGGATTCGTCCGGGCTGGTGGGCTCTGTGCTCCCTGGGGTCTTTTCCACTGCTCCTGCTGTGGTTTGGTGTCCGGCCCTGGTTCGGTTTGAGGCCTTTTTGTCCTTGTTGGGGTTTGGTCCTGCGGGCTCTTTGGGGCTTGTACAGCCTGGTTCCGGCTTTTGTGGCTTTGCCCGCTCCTGGGCTCTCGCTGTGGCTTCTCCTTCTGGGCTGGGCTGGGTGCTTAGTGGTTGTCCTTGGCGTCCCTGGTGGTGCTGTTCGTTCTTTCCTGGGGCCTGGTCCGTCTGTGTTTCTCTGGTTGGCTGCCTCCTTGTTGGGCTGTGGCCTTCTGTTCTCCTTGGCTCGGTTCCGGTCCTGGGTTTTGTCCCTTGCTGGCCGGTTGCCTCCTGCAGTCCCCCCTTGTTTTTGCTCCTCGGGGTGCTCTCTTGGTGGGGTTTTCCTGGGTGTGCTGGCTGGTTCGGAAGGCCGGTTTTTTCTGCTTTGGTATTCTCCACATTGTCAATGAATGGGACGAGGACATAAGGGACCTGGGGGTAATGCTCTATTACTTACCGGTAATCTTCATTACTCCGGGTCCCGTTGTCCTCGTCCCATTCATACCCCCCTCCCTCCCTCCCGGGCGGCCGGCCTTCCTGTGTGGGCTTGGTTTTACAGGCGGGATGCTGGGTAAGTACTGCTTATGTACTCCCGGTGGGAGGGGCAGTATTAGGGTCCCAGCATGCCTCTGCTCTTTTTTTCTGTCGGGAGATGGTTATCTCCACATTGTCAATGAATGGGACGAGGACAACGGGACCCGGAGTAATGAAGATTACCGGTAAGTAATGGAGCATTACACCCAACAGATGGGTGCTCTAGATGGTCCAGCAGCAAGGATATGCCCTACCATTCCTCTCAGATCTACAGCATATTCCGCCTGCACCAGATCGGCAGTCTGAGAACCATTTGTCCATTTTACGTCAGGAGGTCCAAAGAACAGAGTAGCTGTAGAGAGGGTCCCAGCATTGGAAATAAGAACTAAGTGTTGCTCCTGTTATTTCGTGGTGCTGAAAAAGAGCGGAGGACACAAAACTGTTGGGTTGGGGAGGTCAGGCCAAAGGACTCTAGTCACTTCTGGAGATCCGCCTCCACATCAATCTATGGAGTTGTGGCCATTCACCTTGTGTTAAGATTCATCTTACTATCCATCAAATTGTGCCTGGTTCAGGTGCTCACAGAACACCACTGCCAAGTAGTTCTGCAACAAGCAGGGCGGGGTGGGTTCCTTGTGCTTCTGCAACTGGCTGAGTCGGTAGGGCATCGCCCTGGTCGTTAACCACCTGGCAGATCCTTAAACATGAGGATGGAAGAACTCAGCTGGCGACGCATGGCAGATGTACCCAGCGGTGCCGCAGGACATCTTCCAACAATGAAGATAACCCTGGCTCGACCTCTTAACCATCCTCGAACGCTCAATGGCAACACTTTTGCATTCTGTAGTTCCCAAAAAGCCTCGCTCTAGGAGACGCATTCCACCTACAGTGGAACTCAGGACTCCTGCATGTGTTCTAGCCTCTGCCTCTCTTTCCCCGAGTTCTGAAGATTGCAAGGAATGACCTAGTCCAAGTCATCCAAATAGCTCCAGATTGGGGCAGGAGATTGATATACCTGGAACTGCTGGGCATGAGCATCTGTTCTCCGATCAGGCTACAGCTTTGAGACATTCTTCTGTTGCAGCAGTAGGGCAGGGTCGAGCAATATACACCTCCATGCAGGGAGATTGTGTGGTGGGAGTTGACTGCCTTTGAGCTCCCTCCGAAAGTAGTGGATACATACAGGCCCATTCCAGGCAAAGTTGTCTGAGGTTTTGCTTTGTGTGCTGTCTTTAGCCCATCAAGGACTTGCCGTTTGCACTGTTGGGTGGCCTGGTCTACTTTTTTTGCATTTATCAAAGCAACCATCATTATTTAAAGGCCCTGTTCTGATGAGTATTTTTTAAAAGTCTGTTTCTTATGTGCCCACCCAATCGTTTGGGATGCCGCAGTGGAACCCTATTTTCATTCTCATTTCCCTTATGTGTACTCCATTTGAGCGGATGAACAGTGCCCTTTGTGTCTAACTATCAAAACAATCTTTCTCATAGTGATAACTTCAGCTTGTCATGTGAGTCCACTACAGGCTCTGTCCGTTCATCCAGCATACACCTCCTTTTCCCCAGACAAACTAACCTAAACATAACAAGTATTTGTAAAGCGCACGATCACCCTGAAAGGTATCTTGCCACTGAATAACATATGTTTATTGTTATCCAACTCAGTCATACTCATTTTATCGACCTAAGAAGGATGAACGGCTGAGTGGACCCGTCAGGATTTGAACCTGTGAGCATGAGATCGAACACAGGCTACTAAGCCACCAGACCCAATAGGTGTTGCAGACTAGGGCAGCATTCTTGTAAAAAAACAAAAACAAACGTGATGCCTTTCCATGTCGGACAATCCATCACTCACCCTTCTGGCATTCATTGTTGCCTCATAGAGGAAGATAAACTTCATTTTTGGACCTCAGGAGAGCTTTGAGCTTTTACATCGATTGTACCAAGGACCATCGGGTTGACTATCAGATGTTCCTGAGGTTCTCTAGGGCAAAGAAGGTTAATGCAGGGCAGAAAAGGATCATATTGAGGTGGATAGTCCTCTGTATTAATATCTGCTATGCACTGGACAAGGAGCAGCCCCTGGAAGGTCTAAGGGCTCCTTCAATCAGAGCCAACGTTGCTACCACTGTGTTCACTTGCAGAGGGCTTTTTCTGGACATTGGCCAGGCTCTGATGTGGATCCACACGTTCACAAAGCACTTCTGCTTTGATAGCTAGGTTCGGCGGGAAGGGGACTTTGCGTGTTCGGTTCTGCAGGACATTTTGGTCTGACCCTTTGCACAAACCAATCACCTGGTGAGGTGAAGAAAGAAACTGATGTCAAATTATAGGAGTGGCACTTTTATTGTGGCTCCGGTGTCCCTTCCGGGGGAGGGCGTAGTTGATGTGCTCAGCACGCCCTCACCTGCTCGTGTGCTTTACCATTGCTGAGAAAAATCTCAGCTACATAGTTTGCTCTTGAAAGACTCTGGCAGTTTACTTTTGGCCTCATTTTTTGTTTTTTTTGTAGGTATGTGTAAGTTTCTTGATTGACTCTTGGTAATTGCCAGTGTTAATGTGTTGGTTCTTCTCTAAAACATGGATTTTATGAAAAATAGCAAGCTTTTCTGCATAAATGCTTATCAAAACCCTTTTGAAAAAGTTGATATACAAAGGTATGGATGTTTGAGAAAGTGCCTAAAAGTTGCGTAGTGCTTTTCTGTAATATGAAATGATACACATTTGAATAAAATATTTAAAAAATATTGGCTCTGGGGCAGATAATCGTTTCTAACCTTAATTCTGGTTTCTGAAAGTTATCAACAACAATGAATGTTAACCACAATAAACCATATTGGCATATTTTTACTTTAAAATGTATATTTATTTTTTATTAAAACAGAATCTCTAGATGAACTTGCTGACATACTGGTAAAGCTGTTTGCAGGAGTGGAAAACAAGAATGTACCCTTACCAGAATTTCCTGATCATCCTTTCCAGGAAGAACATCTCAAGGTATGTTGTGTTTGATTTAGTCTGAAACTCAGCAAATTCTCACAAAATGTGGAACACTAACGAGAAAGACTGTCTGGGTATTTAGAATGGTTTCTTATTCTAATGGGGTTATAACCGCTTTTGTCTTAATCTTTCATGCTGTATTATTCATGTTTCGAAGGATTAAACCACGGGTGAGGAGAAATGTACAAAAAGTAGATGTGCACAACAAAACTGTTCACTGAACTATTTCTGTTACTTTTGTGGAGCTAAGGTCAAAGGTGACATTTAAATAAAGGCTTTCTCATTATAGATATTTTGTCCAATGTGATTGATTAAGAATTCAAGTTTTATTTTGTAGCGTAGGAACGTACAATTATGTATTTTACAAGAAGATGATAGGATATGATGACACAGCATATTTTAGAAACACATTTTAACAACTGGTAGAGCACTCAAGATTAGGCAATTAAAATTTGATTGTGTGCACTCATTTCAACTACATTATAATCCCTTTATACTCGCACCTTGAGTGAAGATTGAGACAGCTATCATTTAGATTACTTATAATTTGAGGTCTTGCTGAACAGAAGGTAATATTTACTATCTAGCTCCCTGCATGCTTTACTATCTTAAGGACATATAACTTCTGCTGTCATTGAATGCTGCCTTTGTTTGATCCCTATCAAGTGAATGGTTGTGAGATTTATTTATGAGATTTATAGAGGACTCTGGTACTCTTTATGGTGTTCTTGTGCCATGATCACTGTGCCTTACTGAGAAGAATTTCTCCTTAAAGAGCTAAAGTGTGAGCAGTTTCCTAAAACCAAAGTGGTTGGAGGTATTTTTCAAATACCGAGGCAAAGCATTCCATGATTTGATTATCAAAAAAGGATAGCATCATCCTTCTCACCAGATTATGTTGCTATTTGGCACAATCAGCAACTGTGCAGATGTAGAACAGAGATTGCTATATTATCTTTACCACCTGAAGATAATTGTGACAAATGTGGAAGTGGATACGTTTTGCATCTGGTTGCTAATAGAGTTTTACTAACTAGCCAGACAGACATATGAGCTCCACGTGGCAGACCTAGCAGCAGCCTCATTGCAGTGTTTTGAATTATTTGGAGGTCATTTTACCAACCAGCATTGACCAAGCCAATAGGTCTTGCCTATGCAAGAGCTATTGGCTTTGCCAATGTGTTTTAGCCATGTTGTACATAAGTGTGGCTGCTGTTCAGCATGGCTAAAGGTTAGTGGAGTAGTGTAGGATGTCGTAGTGTAGAGTAGGATGTCGTGGAGTAGAGTGGTGTAGAGTTTGAGTGGAGTGGGGTAGAGTGGAGGAGCCGTAGAATGCAGGTGCATATATTGGAGGGGCACAGAATGTAGTTAAGTGTTGTAGCGTGTAGTAAATTGTCATAGAATGGAGCAGAGTAGCATAGTGTGTTGTGGACTGTCGTGGAGTGGAGTACAGTGGCCTAGTGTGAAGTGGCATAGAGTGGCGTGTGGGGTCATGTCGTAACGTGAAGTAGAGTGGAGTATGCATGTTGTGTGAGCACACTGCCATTACAGAAAAATTTTCAATTGAAATGACCATTGCATTTTCACATACAGTTTTACTGATAAAACTATACAGTGCACAAACGGTAATTTGTGCAAATGGCATCACCTAGTGTACTGATTTCATTTGATCATAATAAAATACTTGTTTCCGCCACACTTTTGAATTACAAAAAGATCTGCTTTTTGTGATTTCCTAATTCTGATATATTCTGAAATATTTGCACAGTTTATTTACAAACTTTTACATATGGTTGTGTGCTAGAAAAAATCTTTTCTTTCCCAGTACCCGGCAAGATTGTTACATAAATCCTCTCACTTTGAAGTCAGAGAAAGAAAAGTAATCGCCAAGCTCCCTCGGAAGATGGAGCCTGATATTTGACCACTGTCTTTGAAAGCACAGCAAATCTGTGAGGATAAGAACAAAATGTTAAGGCCTGTTTACAGAAAGCAAGGACTTGTGGGAGAATACAAGATGTGATGGTGAATAAGCTTTGGTCAATGGGAGAGACAGACTAAAACAAATAAAGCCAGCAAATAAAAAGCCAGACAATGTGAGTTACAAACCACACAGTTAATGGTGGGCAATGGGTGAAATCCATTCCTGTGGAAGCTTTCAGAATGCCCACAAGAAGTGTTTTCGCAACCAGCTAGCTGCACTGTCTGATAAGCTTCAACCTAAAAAGTCAAAAGGGCACAAGTAGAATGAATTGCAGTTGTCCAGTAGAGATCAAATGATGGATTTGTCTATGGCGTAGCAGCATTCTTCTTGAGTTTATGTAGTATTTTGCTAAGGACTCTTAGATAAAAATAAATAAATGAAAGATAATTTACTAATTTGTGGAATCGGAGACATTTATGATGTAGAAAACCCAAATTAGGAGGGGGGTGGCGCTTGCCTGGCCTGAAGATGGACGCTCGGTGAGTGAGCTCCGACAGCTGCTGGTAATATCTGTTGATTATCCGCGGCATTCAGAGGGGAATGTTGACTTATGACCTTGCCACGTAGAGCGTTAGATTAGCGCTCTCCGTCTCAATGTTTTTTTCCCCGTACGGGCAAGTCTACACCCTGTAAGCCTAGGGCGCGGCCACCGGCTGAGTACTGCAGCGCAGGACGTACAGGCCTATCCGAGTGCCCGGTCGCAGCGGGCTCGTGCGCGGCCCTGAGGAGGAGGAGCGGTCCGCCTGACTTGGTCGCGCAGCGGGGCCTGCGGCCTGGAATGCTCATTTTGAACCCCCTGGGCAGGCTGACAATATCTGGGAGAAGCTGCTGTTGAGCAGGGCGCGGAGAGATTACTGCGCCAGAAGATCGACAGGCAGGCCTGGGGCCTGACTGGAGGAACGGGCTCCGGAGACACCCCTGAGAGAGGTGGGAGACACAGAAATCGGCGGCGCCAGCACGAGGCAACACCAGACTGGCTAATGTGCTGGGTCATTTGGGCTAAGTGATCTGCCGTTTCCACCCGCACTGGCTGATATTGAGGACCCATGGATTGAGTTAATACGCAGGCTGCGGCCCCCTTCCCAAGGACTGTGAGAGTAGAGACAATCAGTAATTGCACAGCCCTGTCCGCTTGCTAAGTGGGGCACGCATCGAGTGGTGCTACATCACTTACGCTGAGTAAGAATCCGCTTGTTTGGTGGTGTGTGGCAATCAGCCCTTGTGACGTCTCCTGCGGTGCGCTGAGTGGTGGGAGCGCTCGGTGCGACAGCGGTAGCGGTCCTGCCTAGGGGATAACCCCTGGTCCTGCTGCATGTGGCTGCTTCTTACTGCGGATCTTACACATCTCCTATTTCATATTGCTGAGAGGGTAACTCCTGGGGCCTGAGACATAATGGGCAAAGTGGACAGAACGCAATACAAGCTGCAATTCGAACAGCGTAAGTCAAGGCACAGGGATGAGAGCTCCGATGCAGGGGCATCAGGGCCAGGTGAGGACACTGATGACCCAGCTGGGGATATTCGGCAAATATTGTCAGCTATGCAGAAGAGCCTCACGACAATTGATGGTAAGATCGACTCACTATCTTACAGAATGGACCGCATGTCCGAGAGGCTTGATAAGCAAGCAGAGCGCCTTGACATGACGGAACGCCGTATCGCTGATGTGGAGGAAGCCCAAACAGAAACTGCTCAGAAACAAATGGGGAAGCTCCTGGCGGTACTACAGGACAAAGCCGAAGACCTAGAAGCCAGGTCTAGGCGTAGTAATATACGTATTTTTGGTCTTCCTGAATCTATGCCTACAGGGAATATGGAGGCGTTTGTAGAGCAGCTCCTTGTAACTTTGCTTGGGTGTGATACTTTCTCTGCAATGTTCATTGTAGAATGTGCGCACCGCTTATTGGGTCCAAGGCCTCCCCCTGGGGCCCCTCCTAGACCCGTGATAGCTAAATTACTAAACTACAGGGACAGAGACTCTGGTCTAAAAAAGGTCAGGGATCTGGGTGCCCTCCAGTATGAGGGATCAGCGCTCCCGCTATTCCCAGATTTTACCTTTGAAGTCCAGGAAGCGCGTTGACCATTTGTACCAATAAAGCGGAAACTAAGGGAGCAAAATCTGGAATACGCCATGTTATATCCAGACAAACTGAGAGTCATGATGAACGGTAAAGCCAGTATCTTCACGGACCCCAAGGTGCTGCAGAAAGCCCTTAAGGAACTGAGCAAGCCGAGTACGCAAAAACATCAGCCGGGAGGGGCGGTACAAGTTGACGGATCTCATAGAGACATGGATGAAAACGATTAGACTTAATCATAGGAGAACATATCCATGTGTGTCAGGCAGGCACAGAATTGCGTATGCCCAATGCTGAATCGCTAGAAAATGTTGGATTTTCGTGTCCTTGGGTCTGGTAAGATTAGCCTGGGTGGGTTCGACGAAGGAGTTGCTAGTTATAATTAATAGCTTGTTATAAATACCAAGCTTGATATGTGCCGTTTCTGCGCCACTGCAGGCTTAACCCTAATGTTAGAGGCAATCACTATTTTTCATAGTCTCCCCGGGTTTTACAAACTCGGCGATTCCTTCTGGATACTGATATATCATAGATAGCGGCAGGAGGCTCCGGTTCATTGAGTGTGTAGCCGGTAACATCCGCCCGAGCGTTAAACGCCATATGGCAAACTGCCAATCTTATTGTGTGTCTGTTCTAGTAGTATTGTTCGTGCTAGACAGGTGTGGGAGGGACCTCTGTGTATCGACAATGCCAGTTGGGGATGACATAGCGTGGGTGGGGGTGGGAATGTTATTTGTTTTAAATTCACAGTCAATTTACAAATTATATGCAAGACTCACTTTTTCAGTATGACATTCATGAAAAGGATAATTAAATCTAAGTTTGTATTGGTTATACATTATGGTACAGGATGAAGCACAGTCAATGTAGCAGAATACTTTTCTTGACCTGGAATGTGAGGGGATTGAATGATTTCCGCAAGTTGCGCAAAATTATTGCCTATCTTAAGAGACATGAAGTTGATGTAATTTGCTCCAGGAGACTCATTTATCCCCTAGTAGTAACATGCTTACCCACAGGAGACTCCTCGGCAAATTCCAGGCAGCTGGGTTCACTTCTCATGCCAGACGCGTGCGCACTTGGGTTAACCCTAGATCAGGTATTTCGTTGGAGGCGCGAGAGGTTGACCCCGGGGGCAGATTTGCGATTTCTAGATGCTATGGTAAAGGGCTGAATTTGCTAGTAGTTAATATTTACGATCCCAACTACAACAATCCACACTTTTATAATTTACTTTTTGCACGCTTGCGAGACGAAGCTTCAATACCGCAGCTGTGGGGTGGTGATCTCAATTGCGTATTAGACCCGCAGCTGGATCGAGCTGGGGGCCGGGCTCGGCGCCCCTCAGCGGCGGCTAGGACTATAAAGGATATTGCCACGCAGCTGGGTTTGGTAGATGTCTAGCGGTCCAGGTCTCCTGGTGTGGGGGGCTCACGCATTATTCAGCTCCGTATAATATACACACAAGAATAGACTACTGGTTGATGTTGAGGTCCCTTCTGCCCCGGGTACTGGACTGCACTCTTCTGCCGCGCTCTTTTTCTGACCACTCTCCTATAATGCTGGTGGTAGAGGCCCCCTCCGTGACTCCTGCTCCGTTTACATGGAGGTTTCCCCCATACTCTCTCTTAGACTCAGTATTCAAAGCTGAATTGGACGCAGCCATTGAGGAATTTTTTGATACCAATATCGGCCCAGTTGAACATTTCGCCACTGTGTGTGAAACATTTAAAGTGTATATTAGAGGGTTGGCAATGTCCAAACATTCTGGGGTTCTTTGCTCTATCAGGAATAGATTGGCATTGCTCGAAAGTCAATTAGGTAGGCTGGAACAAGAAGCTCTAGCTCGAGACAAGGCCCGCAACTCGGAGACTTCTAAGAAAACACTTGAGGAGTACCACAAACTGGCGGATAGCGAGTTAAAACATATTGGCAAATACGCGATAGCAAAAACCTATGGGGAGGGTGAGAGACCGGCAACAGTGCTTGCGACAATTGCTCGCCGGCAAAGAGAATCTGGTATAGTGACGGAGTTACGAGACTCAGATGGCGGGCTGTTGAGAGACTCGGTAGAGATAGCCAATAGGTTCAGCGAATATTACTCAGACCTGTATAGCTCCAAAGTGGTGGCAAACGACGCAGCTATACAGAACTACCTGGAACATATACAACTTCCCTGGCTTACCAACGGACACAGGAAATATCTTATGAGACCCTTGGACCGCTCCGAGCTACTGACTGCGCTTGCTGCGATGCGGGATGGTAGCGCCCCGGTGCAGGATGCGCTTACAGTCAGTTTTTATAAAACCTATAAAGAGTTGCTGATCCCACATTTGTGCACCCTATTTGAGGAGATGAGTGAGACTGGAGAGATGCCCCAATCAATGAGGGAAGCCTTAATAGTCACTTTATTAAAACCAGAGAAGCCTCCTGACGAATGCTCGTCCTATAGGCCTTTATCACGCCTCAATGTCGACACCAAAATCTTCGCCAAAGTCCTCGCGAACAGATTGGCCCCATTGATTCCGATTTTGGTGGGACCCGAGCAAGCGGGGTTTGTTCCGGGCCGCAGCCTAGCGTATAACCTGAGAACAGTGTTTGGTACTATTCAACATGTTAAGCCTGAGATCAAGGCGGTTGCAGTCTTCTTGGATGCAGAGAAGGCGTTTGATTCAGTTGAATGGGCCGTCAAGATGCAGATATTGCGTCGAATGGGAGTAGGTGAGATTTTTCTCAAGTTGGTGTCAATTCTCTATAATAAACCAGTAGCTAGAGTACGAGCAGGGGACGTGGTCACTTCGCCTTTTCGATTTTCGAGAGGCACGCGGCAGGGTTGCCCCCTGTCTCTGCTTTTGTATGCTATTGTGGCGGAGCCTTTAGCGTGTGCATTACGTGAATACCACGGGCACAGGGGGATCCGCTTCCCGTACTACAACCTTATTGTGTCCGCGTATGCGGACAATACACTGCTGTACGTCAGGGAGCCAGCGCGCAACCTAACCCCGATGATTAACGAGGTGCTGAGGGTCGGGAGTATCTCTGGTCTTGGTATTAACTGGACTAAGTCCATCGTATTTCCCTTGACTGCGGCCACAACACGTGTAGCTATGACCTTCCCTTTGCAGTGGTCTGCTGACCCTGTGCGCTATCTGGGGATACAGATTCATGTAGACTCAGAATCAGCGATCAGTGAAAACTACGGGAGGGCTATTGTCAGACTGGAGGAAGACATTGATCGATGGGTTTGTTTGCAGCTGTCCTTATTGGGCAACATATCCCTGATGAAGATGGTGGTCCTGCCCAGGTTTCTGTTCCTCTTTCTACATATTCCTATGGTCCTGCCGAGTCACACATTACAGACGCTACGCTCTTTAATGGTGAAATTAGCATGGGCCGGTAAGCAACCGCGCATAAAATGGGACATTTTAACTCTTCCATATTCTATGGGTGGTCTGGGAGCACCGGACTTAGAACTGTATTATAGAGCAGCTCAATGCTCACACGCGTATTATTGGATACATGGCCCGCAGAATCTCCCTCACGTGCAGATTGAACAGGTGGCGGTTGAGCGGACCCCCTCCCTCAGCGACTGTTTCGTAATCCTGTCAGACGCAACGGTGTACTAGACTCAGTGAACTCGACAGTATATGCGTGGCATGACTTATTAAAGAAGCAGGCAGGCTCGTTATTATACTCTCCCCTGTTGCCAGTAGAATGGTGCTACTGGCTGCCTATGAGCGTGGAAAAAGAGGTGGTGCGGGCTTTACGATCACTTAACCTTACTACCACGAGTAGTAATGTTAAGTGCCTGGACCCTGCCATCTATTTATAGATGGCAGGGTCCGGGAATGGGCAGATGTAGCAATAGAGGGACTAGAATTTACACCTCTCTCACAGTTTCACTATTTCAGGGTGCGACGTGCACTGCAGGCTTTACTAGGAGATGACCTCCAAGAACTCCCTGAGTTACTTTCCCTTTCTTATCTGCTGCGCACCAAATCTCCCAATAAGTTAATATCCAACATGTTAGAAATGGGATTTCTGGTTGGCTAGGGCATGTGCCTAAGCCAGGCAGAAACCACCACTCTAGTCAGGGCAAGGGAGTTACACGCTGAAGATAACCCCTGCTCACCCCCTTGGTAGCTTGGCACGAGCAGTCAGGCTTATCCCAGAGGCAATGTGTAAAGCGTTTGCGCAACACACACACACAGCAGCAACACACTAGGCACACTACAAAAGAAACTCCACACAAGGTTATATAAAAAATAGCCTTTGTATTATCATAAATACATTAGAAACATAATCACACATTTACACTGTGCCAACTGGCACTAGGCAATATTCACAGGGGATTATATACACATATCTGAAAAAAACACATAGTGATAGATTCCTTACCTTAGAATATCCCCAGGCGTCAGACTGGATCCGGAAAGTTTTCGTCAGCAGTACCTCTGCGCGTCGGTAGGGGCGTCGTGCGGCTCCGCGTCCGTCGTTGGCGTCGTGGTCGCCGAGATGACGTCGCGGGCGCTACTTGGACGCCGCCCACGCGCGTTGACGTCAGTTCTTTCTTTTTCCACGCCAGCAAGCGCAGATCCGGAGAGAGCGGTACCCCTAGTCTTTTTTGACTAAGTTTTTTAAGATCTTTTTCTCACCCTTTTTGAGTCGATACGACTCCTGGTGCAGTTAGGGATGCCCGGGTTTAAGTCCTGCGAGGACTGTCATCGGATGATGTCGGTGACGGACCCGCACCGCGTGTGTCTCTTCTGCCTGGGGCGCGACCACGACCCCAAGTCGTGCCCCGACTGCCGGTCCATGGCGCCGAAGTCTTTGCGGGAGCGGTCCCGAAAGCTGCTTGAAGCCCAGCAGTCGGCTCCGCGCCGTGAGAGGTCCCGGTCCAGAGGGAGGTCGAGGGACCGTGCGCAGAGTCATCATCGGAGATCGTCGGGATCGAAGTCTTCGCACTCGGCGTCAGGTAAGGCGAAGCACAAGAAGTCGAAGAAACGTCATCGTTCTCCGACTTCCCCTCGCCGGTCGCGCGACGCGGCTGAGGGTACGGGTGGTGCCACCCCCGCGGCTTTGGCGGAGTCCATGGAGTCGCCGCCCGACTACCCGCCCTTCCCGGGGTCGTCGGCGACTCCGGCCCAGATACAGGACTTCCTGTCGGCCATGGCTCGCCTCTTTGGGCCGTCGGGTCCCGCTGGTGTGCCTTCGGGCCCCGCGGTCCCGCATGGGTGTCCTCGCGTTTCCTTGCCCGCGGCTCCGGCCCCGGTGTCGCTGTCGGCTCCGGCCACGGCGCCGCAGGACACCCTTGGATCCAGGGCTGGATCCCGGTCGATGCCGGTTGACCTTGTTACGCCTCCACCGACGTCGACTCCACTGGCCCCGATCCGGACGCCGCCCGCTCCTCGGGACGACGTCTTCCTCAGATTCAGCCCCGAAGTGGATGCGGCGTCAGTCCGGCGTCGATCGATGCCGTTTTCGACGCCGTTTGGGATTTCTATACCCATGTCCCTACTCCTTATTTTAGGCCTGTTGAACAGCCTGAGGAGCAAGGGGAGGACTGGGAGGGGTCGGACGACCCTCTCGCTGCAGCCTGCGAGTCTGAACAGGACTGGGCTGAGGAATTGGGGGACGCCAGTGGTCTGGATACCTCGCCAGACCTTGGCATGCTGTCTCCTCCTACCGTGGCTACAGAGGAGGGAGCCAGTTATGCAGTGGTGTTGCGTAGGGCGGCGGAGGCCCTACACCTCCAGCTCCCTACTGTGGCCGTCAGGACTAACCTCCTGACAGAGGTGCTTCAGCCAGCAGCTACTTCTGCGGAGCTGCTGCTGCCCTTTGATGAAGCCCTTTCGGACGTTCTTTTGGGCACTTGGTCCAGGCTCACCACAGGGGCTCCTGTGGATAGGAACGTGGCCCGACGCCATCGCCCGGCTCCGGGTGACCCCATTTTCCTCTCCCAACATCCCACCCCCGAGAGCTTGGTTGTCCAAGCCTCTGCTTCCCCTACCGCCTTCCCTTCCACCCCACCGGATAGGGAATCCAAGAAGCTGGATCAGTTTGGGAAGAAGATATTCTCTTCCACCAGCTCTGCGCTGCGGTCTGTGAACACCGCATGCCTCTTGGGCCGTTATTCCCACTGTCTGTGGGATACGGTGGCGAACGTGCTGCCCCAGTGTTCGGAGGAGGCCCGGCCTGCTCTCGCCCAGGCTGTTGCAGAGGGGAGACACGCAGCGAAGTTCATGATCCGTTGTGGTCTAGACACCGCCGACTCACTGGGCAGATCCATTGCAACGACGGTGGCGGTTCGCCGTCACGCCTCGTTGAGAACCACTGGATTTTCAGGGGATGTCCAAAACACCCTTATGGACATGCCCTTTGATGGCCGTCGCCTCTTCGGCGACAAAGCGGACAGCGTGTTGGAGAGGTTTAAGGACTCACGGGCTACGGCCAAGTCCTTGGGACTCTTGGCAGTCCACCCTCCTCTGCCTTCCGCTTTTTGCTCCTTTCGTGGCACAGGACGGGGCGCCCCGCAGCGTTCGCAACAGAGCCAGAGGCCGGCCCAGCAGTCATCCCAGCGCGGACGCGGGTTCCTTCGTGGCGGACAAAGGGGCCAGCGGGCGGGTCAGTCCACCACCACTCTGGCCACCACTGCCTCCAAACCTTCCTAGTCCGAACTTTCAGGCCCATCAAACGCCAGTGGGCGGCAGGTTCCGCCATCACCTCCCCCACTGGCGCACCATCACTTCGGACAGGTGGGTTTTAGAGATAGTCCGGAGGGGCTACTCCCTCCCCTTCGAGACTACCCCCCAGCCATGCCACCTCAATACCACCGCATGTCGGGGGATCACTTGGTGCTTCTTCAGCAGGAAGTTGCGGCCCTCATGGCCAAGGGGGCCATCGAGCTCGTTCCGACGCACGAAGTAGGTCGTGGTTGTTATTCCCAGTACTTTGTGGTGCCCAAGAAGGACAAAGGTCTGCGTCCTATCTTAGACCTCCGGAACGTCAATCGCTTCCTCCGCAAAGAGAAGTTCAAGATGCTCGCTCTAGCTCAGGTCTTGTCCGCTCACGACCCACAAGACTGGATGGTAGCGCTGGTCTTGCAGGACACCTATTTCCACATCCCCGTCCTGCCAGCCCACCGGCGTTACCTACGGTTCACGGTGGGCCACGAGCACTTTCAGTTTACCGTGCTCCCCTTTGGCCTTACCAGCGCCCCTCGGGTGTTCACCAAGGTGATGGCGGTGGTCGCAGCTCATCTGTGCAGATCAGTGGTCTCAGTCTTCCCCTATCTCGACGATTGGTTGTTGAAGGCGGGCTCGCCCCAGACAGTCGTCTCCCACCTCCAGACTACGGCCGACCTCCTGCACTTGCTGGGGTTCTCCATCAATGTGCCGAAGTCGCACCTGATTCCCTCCCAGAAGCTCCTCTTTATCGGAGCGGTTCTGGACACGGCGCAGTTTCGGGTCTATCCTACCGAACGGCGAGTCCGGGATATTCGGGCTCTGATTCCCATCTTTCAGCCCTTGTCCCGGGTTTCGGTCAGAGTGACTCTGAGGCTGCTGGGCCTCATGGCCTCCTGCATCCTGCTGGTCAATCATGCCAGGTGGCATATGCGGGCTCTGCAGTGGGACCTGAAGTTCCAGTGGGCACAGCATCAGGGAAACCTGTCCGATCACGTCCAGATCTCGGAGGGCACTGCACGACAATTGCAGTGGTGGCTGACGAACCGGCATTGGGTCGACGGCAGATCCCTCTCCCTTCCCCAACCGGAGTTCTCAGTGGTGACGGATGCGTCCCTCCTGGGATGGGGCGGCCACATGGGAGAGGCGGAGATCAGAGGCCTCTGGTCTCCAGCGGAGTCCCGGCTCCATATCAAACTTTTGGAGCTGCGGGCGATCAGGCTTGCACTAAAGGCATTCCTTCCCTCTGTCAAGGGGAGAGTAGTGCAGGTGTTCACAGACAACACCACTGCCATGTGGTACTGCAACAAACAAGGCGGGGTGGGGTCGTGGACCCTCTGTTAGGAGGCTCTGCATCTCTGGACATGGCTGGAACATCAGGGCATGTCCCTGGTGGTTCAACACCTGGCAGGTTCTCTGAACGCCAGGGCGGACGAACTCAGCCGCAGGTGCATGCTCGATCACAAATGGCGTCTTCACTCGGAGGTGGCGCAAGGTCTCTTTCAGCAGTGGGGAGAGCCTTGGTTAGATCTATTCGCCACCGAAGAGAACGCGCAATGTCATCAGTTCTGCGCGTTGGAATTTCCAAGGCGGCACTCGCTCGGCGACGCTTTTCGTCGCGAGTGGAGTTGCGGTCTATTGTACGCCTTTCCGCCTATACCACTTCTGCCCAGAGTGCTGAAGAAGATCAGGTGCGACCGGGCCCAAGTCATTCTTGTGGCTCAGGACTGGGCTCGAAGAGTATGATATCCCGAGCTACTCCGTATGAGCATCGATCCCCCGATCCGACTGCCTCTTTGGGAGGATCTTCTGTCGCAGCAGCAGGGGACGGTCCTCCACCCGAACCTGTCCAGCCTCCACCTCTTTGCGTGGAGATTGAGCGGCGGCAGTTGATTCCCTCCGACTTGCCTCCTGAAGTTTGTGACGTTATTCTGGCAGCCAGGCGTCCCTCTACTAAAGTGGTATACGCCTGCAGGTGGAACACATTTGTGGCATGGTGCACAGCAAAGGCTGTGGATCCCCTTTCTGCCCCTCTTTCTGAGGTTCTACTGTTCCTTCTTTCTTTGGCCCGGCAGGGCTCTGCTCTAGGCACTATCAAGGGCTACCTTTCTGCTATTTCGGCCTTTCTCAGGCTCCCTGATCAGCCCTCTCTTTTCAAGTCCCCTGTTGTAAATAGGTTTCTTAAAGGCATTACTCACCTTTTTCCTCCTATTCCTTTCGTGATGCCTCAGTGGGACTTGAATATGGTTCTGACGTACTTGATGTGCGCTCCTTTTGAGCCCCTTCACAACTGTCCTCTTCGTCTTTTGACGTTAAAGACTGCCTTCCTGGTGGCCATCACTTCCGCCAGGCGAGTGAGTGAGCTCCAGGCTCTTTCCTGTAAGCCTCCTTTCCTTTCAGTCCATCCGGACAAGGTTGTGCTCAGGCCCCGTCCTTCCTTTTTGCCAAAAGTGGTTACGGCCTTTCACATTGGGCAGACTATTACCCTGCCCACCTTTTTTCCGCCACCGCATCCTTCCAGAGAGGAAGAGAGGCTCCACCGTCTGGACCCAAAACGTGCGCTTTCTTTTTATCTCAACCGCACACAGCAGTTCCGGCTGGATGACCAGCTTTTTGTTGTCTATGTTGGCACCAAGAAAGGTCGGGCGGTCCATAAGAGAACCATCTCCCGCTGGGTTGTCTTGTGTATCAAAGCCTGTTACTCTTTGGCTAAAAAAGAACCTCCGGTGGGGCTGCGTGCTCATTCCACCAGAGCTACTGCAGCCACTACTGCATTGGGACGTGGTGTCCCTCTGCAAGACATATGTCAGGCAGCCACGTGGGCCTCGCTGCACACGTTTACCAAACATTACTGCCTGGACAGCCAAGTCCGGAGAGACTGCTTCTTTGGCCGTTCTGTTCTCCGTGACTTTCTGGTGTGATCTTAGTTCGCAGACCCACCACCGGGGTTGGTATTGCTGGGGTATCTATTCTAAGGTAAGGAATCTATCACTATGTGTTTCTTTCAGATGAACAAGTTACTTACCTTCGGTAACGATATATCTGTAAGAAACAGTAGTGATAGATTCCTTACCGCCCCACCCATCCTCCCCGTTCTGCGAACTGATTTCTAGGGTTAAGGTCATCCCTTTCAGGGCCCTAGTTTCAATGCACCAGTGGTCAGTATCTTGCATGGCTCTGCGTTCCTGGCGCGGAAAGTCGTGTACAGAACTGACGTCAGCGCGCCCGCGACGTCATCTCAGCGACCACGTAGCGCCCGCGACGTCATCTCGGCGACCACGACGCCAATGACGGACGCCCCTACCGACGCGCAGGGGTACTGCTGACGAAAACTTTCCGGATCCAGTCTGACACCTGGGGATTTCTAAGGTAAGGAATCTATCACTACTAATGTTTCTTACAGATATATTGTTACCGAAGGTAAGTAACTTGTTCGACAGGGCCAATTGGGCCACTGTCAGAACCATCACAAGCACAAATAATAACTGTAGAACACAACCAGTAATGGCTGGCGAAATACTGTACTCGGCATTACATTAGGCGTAACCAGTCTACACGCAGTATGCAATAACCTCATAAGCATAAACACATTACGCATTAGGCCTCACCAGCATACACGCAGTATGCAATAACCTCATAAGCATAAACACATTACGCATTGGGCCTCGCCAGCATACACGCAGTATGCAATAACCTCATAAGCATAAACACATTACGCATTAGGCCTCACCAGCATACACGCAGTATGTAATAACCTCATAAGCATCAACATCATTAGAGGCATAAATCAGGGTGCATAAATCACATCACATAAGTCACATTATGCAATCACAGTCACAAGGGGCATAAAACACATTGTGTAGTTTTGTAGAGCCTGGCGCTCTACCAATCTCACCCACAATGACCCCAGGCCATCTGGCCTTTCACCGGGGCCCTAAACGCCCTTTGTCCAGAATGTCAGGGCGTGCTGCCAGTGCAGCAGAATCCCAAAGTGCGCAATTGCTCAGACCTAAACGTTGCAGCTGCCACTAATTGCTGTACAGCTGTGAAAATTACTGTAGGCCCTGGCACTCACGGTGCCCTCTGGGCACCCAATGGGGCTCTCTAACAAACATGCCCCACGGTGCAGCTGCCTGCGCTCTCGCAGGGCATCTGGGATCATTGGTGGAAACACGGGCACCACTGTGCCTCTCCAGCCCCACTGGGACTCTGCCAGCAATCATGCCCAACGTTGCAGCTGCCCTCTATCAGGCGGGGCAGCTGTGAAAAGAACCAAGAAAAGGAAGGCACGGTACCCTCTGGACCCCCACTGGGGCCCTAAAAACAAATATGGCCAATGTTGCAGCTGCCCGCTACGGCAGTGCAGCTGTGAGGAAAAATGGCGCTGGGCTCTGGGGCCCCGCTCTGGGGCTCTCTCTCAATAAAATTGCCCCCAACGTTGGAGCGGCCCGCTACCCTGCGGGACCGCTCAGGCACCGACAGTGTGCCTCGAAATGCACCCAAGCCCCACTGGGACTTGGTGAAATAAAATGGCCCCCATCGTAGGAGCGGCCCGCTACCCTGCGGGACCGCTCAGCAATAAGGAATATCACTGTGCCTTGATCGGCACACACAAAGGACAACTGAGGAGCCCCACTCACCGGGACTGCCGGGGAACTCCTCCTCTGGTGCTCCTCTCCTTCGATGCAGGGGGAAACTTGGCTCTTCACCCGGTCCCTCTCCTGGGACATGGGTCTTCACGGTGGAGCCCGTGAGGCTCCGGACGGCCCTAGGCGGCCGGCGGCACTTCCTCCTTCCGGCCGCAGCTCCGCCCAGAGTCAGGCAGCTCGCCTGACTACCTGGTCGCGGCCGGCGGCACCTTTTTGTTGTGGCGGCAATACGGGGTAGGCTCCCGTTTAAAATAAAGACCATTGCGGGGTGGGCACCCGCCGTTTAGATTACGCATAAAGCGGGGTAGGCTCCCGCTCTTTTAGCAAAAAAAATGCGGCATAAACGCGGGGTAGGCTCCCGCTGTTAGATGAGGAGCGCAGGGGGGAATCCCACACGCAGGGATTCCCTCGCAGCCTCGCGCTGCAGACGCCAGCTCCTCTCTCCTGGCAGTTGAAATACAGCGCTCACGAGGCACTAGGGGTCCTTTAAGGTCCAAGGGCATAGCTGGGCCCAGGGAGGCCAGCACACAGGGCCCTCCAGCAGGGAGGCAATCCCCTGTGGCGGCTCCTCCTGGGCCTCCAGCAGCAGCAAGCCTCCCAACAATTCCAGGAACAGCACACCAGCATGGGGTCACAGCCCCTATACTTATACTCCACATCCCTTTGTCTGCAGTGCAGGGCTTGGGGGAACCAGATGCAACTGGTTCAGGGGGGAATTGGAGCACTTTATTTACCAAGCTCCTCTTCCCCTTTGTCAGGTGGGGGCTAGGTGATCAGACACACCACAGGGGGCGGAGCCAGCATTGTACAGGCTAGGCACAGACCTATTCAGGGTCAGGGGATTTCTCCTCCCACTACTCCAAATGCCGATGTCCCATTCAGCCTAGCGCTGACTCACCCTGCCCCTCCTGGAGCCACACACACCTCCCAGCCCCTGTCACTCACAAGCCAGACATGCAATGCACATCAGGCAGGCAGACACATAACACACAGAAATGCCAACTTCTAAAAGTGGTATTTCTAAAATAGTCATAATAAATCTGCGCACACCATTGCGTAGCATTTATTATTACTATTTCAAACATACCAAACTTGACCACGCTGCTCCTCTCATATCCGGAATTGCCACTGACACACTTATCAGGGAATCCCCAATGCATTCCTATGGGAGGGCAGGCCAATCTCACCATACATAACACAGAGAGCGCACACACTTTTCACTGGACCACAGTGCTAAAGTGCCCAGAGGCCTAAAACCACCAACACCATGTCAGAGAAAAGGCTAGGGGAAGGCAAAAAGTTTAGGGATGACCTTGTAAAAAGGGCCAAGTCCAACACAACCCCCTTCCAGCCAAAACGCAGGGTAGACCAATCACTACCCTGATGGGCTTCCCTGCTTTGGGCGATAGAACACGGACGCGGGCCTGCCACTGCAGGGACACCCTCCGGTTCTACGCCACTCTGAACCCATGTGGTTCCCTCTGTAAAAGCTCTCAGGACCAACTAGGCTACCCCACTGGTACTCCCTAGCTGTCCACGGCCAGGACCAGGCCCTAGACCATCCAGACACCTCCGGTCCATGCCAATCCACAGAGTGGGGGGCAGTAACCCCTGGCACATAATAGCCATTCTCCACTTTTCCTCTCAGTGTAGTTCCAAACTGCCATTGATCCTCCAACCTGGGGTTCCGCACTCTCCTCCTGCGAGAGGCAACCTCAGAACACAACTCACTCACCAGTACAGGACCTCTCTCCAGCAACTGGTTTACCAACCTGGGATCTAAACCCCATAGGCTGCACCAGGGTCAGAGACGAGGACTCCCTCCCTCTGCACCCCCTTCCAGAGTACTGCACCCTCCCCTCAGGAATGGTACCTCTAGAAGACAAACCCGGTCAGGACACTGTTTACAGTTGTCCTTCCCTCCAGGTCAGACAACACCTGAACCTGGCCTTCCAACCCAGGGATGGAACCCTGTGGCTGAGCACCCGCCTGGCGCACCAGGACTTCCTTGGGAGCACGCATGCCCCCTCTGAGGGTGACACATAACTCATGTGTCGTGTGAAAGTCTGCCTGGCGCAGATCTCCCGACCTCCTGTCCACTTGACAGTGCGTGAAGATCCCCCAGGACAGAAGTGGTGTCACCATGGTCACTCATTGGTGACTCAGCCCTTCTGGCTGGCCCCTGACCCACTGGTTCTTCCACTGGGGACTCTTTCCCCCTCTCACCCCTCAATCTGGACTTCTGCACCCTCCACTTAGGAGTGGCACCGCCAGAACCCAGAACCACTGGAGCTCAGTTTACAGATGCTCCAGGTTCTCTAGACACTGGGAGATTCCCCCCTCAAAATGACCTACCAGTACAGCCTAGGTCCCCAACCTGGTGTTCCCTTAAGGAACCCTCCAGGCCCTGAGACTGGGTTTCGGGGCACCTTGGGACACGCAGCCCCACACTCACTCCTCCGCAGAGACAAGACGTGAGCCCCTACACCCCTCCCACTACACTGGGACCTAGCTGGGCTACTCTGAACCTCTTCCACCACGCAGGTCCGGAAGATACCGGAGCCACTCCTTTTAAGATCACTCCTAAATGCCTCTTCAGATCCTCTAACACGCAGCCAGAGGTCTGCCTCCCGTGCAAGTTCCCTGGGATCAGAGAACTCTCACCCAATCGTCCAGTGCAACACAACACTCATCCATACTCCCCCCAAGATGGGTGAGACCGTATCTTACTGCCCCTGAATTTCAACCTGTACCTCTCTTACTGGGAACCAGGTACCATACTCTGGGAACTGGTAATGGGACTTCCTGCCCTGGACTCCATATTGCTGCCACCACTGGATCCCACCCTTACTGGGGAATCCAGAAAACTAAACCTGCACTTAGGGGATAATCTACCCCCCCGAGCTAGTTTCTCCATGCCAATTAAGTCACCACTGCAGGCCAACCCCAACAACATGCAGCATATGGGTAGTATCCTCCTTCAGATTCTCTGGTTTCTGTCCTTGGCAGGACCCCCAACTCATAGTGCAACAAGAAAACACATTTCAAAGAAATGATACTTAAAACAAAATCAGAAACAATAATCCCCAAACTTGTGATTATCTAAATGCAGAGTTTGTAGTGCAACCAGTTGTCGCTGTGGTACTGAGCAAACGCAAGTCCTATCCTCACCGCTGACAACCAATGTTAGAAATGGGATTTCTGGTTGGCTAGGGCATGCGCCTAAGCCAGGCAGAAACCACCACTCTAGTCAGGGCAAGGGAGTTACACGTTGAAGATAACCCCTGCTCACCCCCTTGGTAGCTTGGCACGAGCAGTCAGGCTTATCCCAGAGGCAATGTGTAAAGCGTTTGCGCAACACACACACAAACACAGCAGCAACACACTAGGCACACTACAAAAGAAACTCCACACAAGGTTATATAAAAAATAGCCTTTGTATTATCATAAATACATTAGAAACATAATCACACATTTACTCTGTGCCAACTGGCACTAGGCAATATTCACGGGGGATTATATACACATGAAAGGGCCAATTGGGCCACTGTCAGAACCATCACAAGCACAAATAATAACTGTAGAACACAACCAGTAATGACTGGCGAAATACTGTACTCAGCATTACATTAGGCGTAACCAGCATACACGCAGTATGCAATAACCTCATAAGCATAAACACATTACGCATTGGGCCTCACCAGCATACACGCAGTATGCAATAACCTCATCAGCATAAACGCATTAGGCCTCACCAGCATACACACAGTATGCAATAACCTCATAAGCATCAACATCATTAGAGGCATAAATCAGGGTGCATAAATCACATCACATAAATCACATAATGCAATCACAGTCACAAGGGGCATAAAACACATTGTGTAGTTTTGTAGAGCCTGGCGCTCTACCAATCTCACCCACAATGACCCCAGGCCATCTGGCCTTTCACCGGGGCCCTAAAAGCCCTTTGTCCAGAATGTCAGGGCGTGCTGCCAATGCAGCAGAATCCCAAAGTGCGCAATTGCGCAGACCTAAACATTGCAGCTGCCACTAATTGCTGTACAGCTGTGAAAATTACTGTAGGCCCTGGCACTCACGGTGCCCTCTGGGGCTCTCTAACAAACATGCCCCACTGTGCAGCTGCCTGCGCTCTCGCAGGGCAGCTGGGATCAGTGGTGGAAACACAGGCACCACTGTGCTTCTCCAGCCCCACTGGGACTCTGCCAGCAATCATGCCCAACGTTGCAGCTGCCCTCTATCAGGTGGGGCAGCTGTGAAAAGAACCGAGAAAAGGAAGGCACGGGCACCACGGTACCCTCTGGACCCCCACTGGGGCCCTAAAAACAAATATGGCCAATGTTGTAGCTGCCCGCTACGGCGGTGCAGCTGTGAGGAAAAATGGCGATGGGCTCTGGGGCTCTCTCTCAGCAAAATTGCCCCCAACGTTGGAGCAGCCCGCTACCCTGCGGGACCGCTCAGGCACCGACAATGTGCCTCGAAATGCACCCAAGCCCCACTGGGACTTGGTGAAATAAAATGGCCCCCATCGTAGGAGCGGCCCGCTTCCCTGCAGGACCGCTCAGCACTAAGGAATATCACTGTGCCTTGATCGGCACACACAAAGGACAACTGAGGAGCCCCACTCACCGGGGCTGCCGGGGAACTCCTCTTCTGGTGCTCCTCTCCTTCGATGCAGGGGGAAACTTGCCTCTTCACCCGGTCCCTCTCCTGGGACACAGGTCTTCACGGTGGAGCCCGCGAGGCTCCGGACGGCCCTAGGCAGCCGGCGGCACTTCCTCCGGCCGCAGCTCCGCCCAGAGTCGGGCAGCTCGCCTGACTTCCTGGTCGCGCTGCGGCGGCCGGCGGCACCTTTTCGTTGTGGTGGCAATACGGGGTAGGCTCCCGTTTAAAATAAAGACCATTGCGGGGTGGGCACCCGCCGTTTAGATTACGCATAAAGTGGGGTAGGCTCCCGCTCTTTTAGCAAAAAAAATGCGGCATAAACGCGGGGTAGGCTCCCGCTGTTAGATGAGGAGCGCAGGGGGGAATCCCACACGCAGGGATTCCCTCGCAGCCTCGCGCTGCAGACGCCAGGTCCTCTCTCCTGGCAGTTGAAATATAGGTCTCACGAGGCACTAGGGGTCCTTTAAGGTCCAAGGGCATAGCTGGGCCCAGGGAGGCCAGCACACAGGGCCCTCCAGCAGGGAGGCAAGCCCCTGTGGCAGATCCTCCTGGGCCTCCAGCAGCAGCAAGCCCCCCAACAAGTCCAGGAACAGCACACCAACATGGGGTCACAGCCCCTATACTTATACTCCACATCCCTTTGTCTGAAGTGCAGGGCTTGGGGGAACCAGATGCAACTGGTTCAGGGGGGAATTGGAGCACTTTGTTTACCAAGCTCCTCTTCCCCTTTGTCAGGTGGGGGCTAGGTGATCAGACACACCACAGGGAGCGGAGCCAGCATTGTACAGGCTAGGCACAGACCTATTCAGGGTCAAGGGATTTCTCCTCCCACTACTCCAAATGCAGATGTCCCATTCAGCCTAGCGCTGACTCACCCTGCCCCTCCTGGAGCCACACACACCTCCCAGCCCCTGTCACTCACAAGCCAGACATGCAATTCACATCAGGCAGGCAGACACATAACACACAGAAATGCCAACTTCTAAAAGTGGCATTTCTAAAATAGTCATAATAAATCTGCGCACACCATTGCGTAGCATTTATTATTACTATTTCGAACATACCAAACTTGACCACGCTGCTCCTCTCATATCCGGAATTGCCACTGACACACTTATCAGGGAATACCCAATGCATTCCTATGCGAGGGCAGGCCAATGTCACCATTCATAACACCGAGAGCGCACGCACTTTTCACTGGACCACAGTGCTAAAGTGCCCAGAGGCCTAAAACCACCAACACCATGTCAGAGAAAAGGCTAGGGGAAGGCAAAAAGTTTATGGATGACCCTGTAAAAAGGGCCAAGTCCAACACAACAATTTGCAAGAATTTAAAAGAGGCCAGTACAGCAAAGCTCGGCTAGATTGACAAAGGAACCTGGGAGTAGCTATAGAGGACGGTAAATGGAGGTACTGTTGCGAGGTGACCCAGAAGGTTTCATTAAACGGCAGGCATAGACTCATACATTTTAAATATCTCAACAGAGTGTATTACACGCCGGAGCATCTGCTTCGCTATGGTCTGAGAGACACAGCTTGTTGTGATAGATGTGGGAGGAAGCGGCGGGCTTTCTGCACGTAGCCTGGCTCTGTCCTAGGGTTGCAGATTTTTGTTGTCAAATCATTCAGGTGTTAAACCAAATTACAGGTCTCTCACTGCACCCGGACGCCCTGCTGGCCTTGCTGGGCTATACTAAGGAGCTGCAGGAGGATGTTAGGAAATTAATGGCATTGGGGCTGCTACAAGCTAAACGCAGAATAGCAATGCGCTGGGCGCGCGGGCCTATCCCGTCGATAGCAGAATGATCTAAAGATATGTTATTCTGTAACACACAGTCCGAGCTATACAATGAATTACTGCTCCCCCAAAGTCGGCCTAAGAGCTTCTGGGGACTGTATAAGCAGTACCTTGCTGAGCGAGAATCGGGGGAACTGGATGGGGAGGAGTAAGGTTATTATATTTCTTTAGGTATTTTTAGTAGGGGACCCCTGTCACTAATGGTACGTGTTATTATTCACGAGGATGATGTATACTCTAGTAGCGTATTGTGCGTTAAACGGATCGTTTATCCAACTGACTGTATGATGTTAAGCAGTGTTGCTATTTTCTCTCTCGGTACAACTCTGCTCAGTTTTATAGAATGCTGTGCGTTATCTTGATAGTACCTCTGCAGATAGCATTATATGCTGTCCATTTGTATGTTTTTCTGTGAATTGTTTATATAAAATAAACATTAAAATTAAAAAAAAAAAAGCAAACCCAAATTATGAAAAGACTCCACAGGAACAAGTGAAGAGCTGACTTCAAGCCAACAATTACTAGACCATGCTCTTGAACATTGGTCCAAAACTAATACATCTGTCTTATCTAAATTAAGTCGGAGTGAGTTGGAGTTGATCTGGATAAAAACGTTCTGGGAATGTTCTGAGTCACAATACAGGCAAAAAATAATCTGAGTATTTTGAACATATGCTTTTAAAGGCATGGCAAAGGCTTGTGACAGAAATGCGGAAGGAACTAAATAGAGGCTTAAAGAAGGAACCTGCGAAACACCACACAACTGTTGTCTTCAAGAAGTTTAGAAAGGAGGTAAGAAAATATCTAGTGCTGTTCCTTCTGAAGCTGAACATTTCATACCTTCCTCATGAAGGCGTTCCAGCAAAAGTTAATGAGACATGGTAACAAAAGATGCAGACATCCAGTAGGATTAATGCTACTTCCCCTACCTCCTTACGTAGACCCTAGTTGGTCTAATTGGTCTAATACTGAAAAGCGTTTAGTCTTAGTACTATAGACTGGTTGATCCTGCTTGTGAAGGATCAAGATTATTATTACGCAGTACCTTCACCAAACGTTGTTTGTTGACTGCTTTCTCTGCCACTTTCTCAACAAAGTGCTGCAGGGCTACGTGGCAATAGTTAAGCGGTGTTGCCAGGGCAACCAATGGTTTCTTCACAAGAAGGACCACCAGAGCAAATTTCCAAAAGCTAGGAACTGCAGCCACCTAAAAGGTGTTGCAGCACCAAAGCAATATGATTAAAAGCTAAATGGTAAATGCGAGCAGGACAAGGATGAGCAGAATCTTTAACTTTTGCTATTATCTTGTCACATGCTGTGTTCATTATATGGTACCCTCCATATTATCAACTATTTGTCGAAGAAAATAGGCACCCACTCGCATCTACATACTAACCTTAACTCCATTCATACGGTCTCTATCTTTAAAACTATTCATAAAACATGATTTATAAACCCCAAAAGGTCTCTTTGCACCTTGGAGAAAGAAAACATGCACCAGTTACATACCTAGGCTCTTTCCATGGGGATTATTTTGAGTAAAGCATCTTTTTTAAGGCCTTTGTGGCACTGGAAGTGGTTTGAATTAGTTTTAAATATAGGAGGTTGGAAGTTCAATAGTTCACTTCCTAAACTCTAATAGACATACCACCAAGGGTACAATATCTGACTTTAAAGAGCTTCACAAGAGATTAGGAAGAAGGCAGAGTATTTTACAGATTATTTCTTAAGGAAACATAGGCCTTGATAATAAAAACAAAATAATGAGAAAATTATGACGCAGAAAACATGGTTTTGAAAAAGTTCAGTTAATGAATAAGTGGTTGTTCTAGTTTAACCCTGAATGTAAGTATTTTGAGCTCAAAGGGCACCTGGGCTTCAGTGTGCTGGAAGTTTGACAGGGTTTTCAAGCAAGGCACCATTTCTAAAATCTAGCCTTCAGTGATCAAAGGCATTCACAACTCTGAGTGATAGAAAAGGAAACACTCCCTTTAACATTTTCATATGGTTACATTATCAGAACACACACAGCTTTCTCACTAGACGATAGAGTAAAAGTTATAGTGAAATAGGAAATGACCACAGTCGTTCTTCTCAATTTACATGATTAAGCGGAAGAAAACTGGTACTAATTCACCATTGAAATGCTTTCAAAGCTTCTATGATCAAAGAGGTTCTAGAATCTACCTTGTGCAAGTGATTGAATGCAACTTTCGTATTGTTTACGTAGATGAAATTGGGCCAAGACTTTTTGAACTGCTGTGTTTTTTTCTGTTTTATTTTACTTTTATTCCAAGAAGCACATTAGGGAAAACAATACATTCAACAAATAACTGTTATAAGGACTTGCCATTTTTTCATAACATTGACAAGTCGCTCCTGTGCCCTCCATCCGTACTTGCCTCCAATTGAACGAAATGAACACACACCCTCAGTTCACTGACCCAGTGTTGTCATATGTGCCAGCTCAATTCATCAAATGCGGAGAGCAGTTACTGTGCAGCAGTGGGGGCCTGTCTTTGGCACCTTTTGTGATGCTCAAACACTTGTATCCGGCAGTTGAAACAGTATTGCATCCTGCTTCCACTCGATGCATACAGAAGTGAATAATTGAAGGGGGCTTGCAGCCTCTGTTATGTGACTGATGGTCGTTGATTCTTCACATTCCACTGAAGTTCAAGCCCCTGGATGCACTTGCAAATTTTCAGGACAATACTTTGTTGAGCTGGCGCAAAGTCATCCTCTATGAGCCTTCCTCTGAGGTCAGTGAATGCTAGCTGTCTTCTGGGCCACTACTCCCATGCCCTTTGGGACATGGTGGCACTAGTTTTACTAGCTGTTCTGGACAACCCTAGAGCGTCCCTCACTGAAGCTATTTAGGATGATCGCGATGATGCAAAACTTGTTATGTGTTCTGGATTGGACATGACCGACTGCTTAGATCGAGCAATGGGTACCCGTGTGGCACTTCAGCACCATGCCTGGATGAGGTCTTAGGCCTTCTCTGATGATGTCCAAGCATCCTTGATGGACATGCTGTGTAATGGCTCTCGCCCTGGCTACGGTCGAGGTTTTCACTTTTGCTAATGCTAGAACCCCCCTCCAGCCTAGCAGGCCTTTCAGCCCTTACGTAGTCAAGGCGTTGGTTCTCATAGACAACCCCTGAGACAGCAGTGTAGTTCAGTCACCTGCCCCTTCCTCCAGCAGCACCTCAAATCACTTTAGAGTGTTCTTGCCAGCTCACAGCCGCCCTGTCGGAGACACGATCCAATATTTCCTCCAGTGGTGGCAGGCCATCACTTCGGACAGGTGGGTCCACAAAATTGTACACTGGGGCTACGCCCTCCCTTTTCTCCCCACCCCATTGCAACTGTTCCCCAGAGACTGGATAGTCTCATTGGACCTGCTGAACGCTTATTGCCATATTCCTGTCCTGCAGGACCACATGTGCTTTCCACATCTACTTGGCCCAGGAGCATTTTCAGTTTGCAGTGCCTCCTTTTGGCTCGCCACTGCCCCCTTGGGTGTTCTTGAAAGTGATGGCAGTGGTCACAGCACATCTTCGGAGGTTGGATGTGCCAGTCTTCCCCTACCTCGACAACTGACTGCTGAAGGTGGGCTTGCCCCAGGCAGTCGCCTGCCACCTCCATACAACGGCGAACATTGTTGGGGTTCCCTATCAACTTGTCAAAGTCACACCTGACTCCTTCGCAGATGCTTCACCTGATCTGAGTTATTCTGGGTACAATATGGTTTTTGTGCTTTTCCCCAAGAGCTGAGAGTCCAGGACATTCAGGCTATGATCCCAATTTTTTAGCATTTGTCCTGCATCTCAGTGCAGATGTCTGAGGTTGCTGGGATTGTTGACCTAATGCATCCTACTGGCCTAACATTTCATGTGGCACCTACGAGTTCTGCACTGGGACTTCAAGTCCCAATGGGCACTACATCAGCGGAACGTGTCTGATTGTATCCAGAAGACTGCAAAAATCTGTAATGTTGGCTACTGGTCTGCAATTGGGTATGTGGCACACTCCTCTCCCTTCCCCTCCGGGATATGACCGTGGTGACAGATCTATTTAATTCTGTGTTGGGGTGGCCATCAGGGAAATTTGGAGATCAGAGGTCTCCAACTCCCAATAAATTTGTTGGGTGATAAGCTGGCATTAAAGGCATTTCAGCCCCCATTGGCAACACCACTAGCCATATTGTACTGCAGCAAGCAGGGTGAGGTATGGTCATGGGTCTTTTGTTGGGAGGCTGTATAACTCTAGAAATGGCTAGACCACCGGGGAACCTTTCTGGTAGTGTACCATAAGGCGTAATGCTTAAATGCCAGGGCGGACAAACAGCCACCTCCTCATCCTTGTGTGGCCTAGGGCTTTTTCCAACAATAGAGAGATCCCAGGCTCAATCGTTCTGCAACTGCTGCGAACATGTAATATCGCACTTTATGTACGTTAGAGTTTCCAAGGCAGCTCTCTCTGAGACGCCTTATTCCTAGACTGGAACTTGGGATCCCTGTAGCCTTCCTGCTGCTGCCTTTTCTACCCAGAGTTCTGAGGAAGATCATGAACGACTGTGCCCAAGCCATCTTACCTGTTTAGCCCTAACTAGGGTGAAACAGGTCCTAGGTTGCTTGTATTTCGGTTCAGGGAGGACCAGGCCTGGCAGTTTGGGCTGGACTGTTCCAATTGGAGCAGGGTCAAGACTGATTTGCGTATGGCTGGGTCTAAACTGAGGTAGCGTGGTATGCAAAATAACGATGGCCTGGGATGCGGCCCTGAGTAATTACCAGTGACTGAGATTAATTCAAGCATACCATCCATCACTTTTTGTATACTTTAGCAAGTCATCTTAATGGCACCTAATTGGGCCAGGAGAGTGTGGTACATGGAAATAAGCATCTGTCCTCTGATCAAGCTGCCACTACAGGAGTGTCTTCTGTCGCAGCAGCAGGGTACTGCACCCGTGCCTGCACAGTTTGCATCTCCCTGCTGATTACACAGCATCAGTTGACCTTCCCCATGAGTTTTCTTATGTTATCTTTGCAGCAATACGTTGGAACAAAGCCGTTGGGACAAATGACACATTTGTGGCTTGGTACGGCACCCAACACTAACAGCCAAGCTGTCAGAAGCTTTGTTGTTTTTGTCCCTGGCCCACAAAGGATTTGCTTTTGGGCTCTTTTCAAGGCTATCTGATGTTACTCGTCCTGCTTTTTTGAGGTTACCGGAACAGCCTTCTTTATTTTAATAGCCTGTTATGATAAGATTTTTGAAAGATTTGCAACATTTATTTCCACCAAAATCCTTTGTGACGTCATAGTGGAACTTGAACTTGGTTCTCGCTTTTTTGATGTGCACCCTTTTGAACCGCTGCAAAGTTGTCGGTTAAGACTTCTAATGTTGTTGACTGTCTATCATCACCATAACATCGGTTAGGTATGTTTGTGAGCTGCAGCCTCTTTATATTATTATACTACCTTGCTCCCAGATAAGTTTGTGTTGAGTACCCAAGTTTCCTTTCTGCCAAATGTAGTCACTCAATTTCATGTCAAGCAGGCTATCACAGTTCTTTCATTCATTGTTCTACCTCATCCCTCATAAAGTGGAAGTGAGGCTTCACTTTCTGGACCCTAAGAGAGCATTTAGCTTTAATGTAGACTGCACTAAAGAACATCCAGTGCACGATCTGCTCTTTGTGGGTTTTCTCCGGGGCATGGAGGGACAAGGCAGTGCAGAAACAGACCATTTCCTGATGGATTGTTTTTTGTATAAAGATACGCTACATGCTGATGAAAAAGTAGCTTCCAGAAGGCTTATGAGCTTGTTCTCTTTGAGGGCCAAGGCTCCTATCACTGCGTTAGCTTGTGGAGTACCTGTCCTGGACATTTGTCAGACAGTGTCTGTACATACATTCACAAAGCCTTACTGCCTCAACAGATGGGAATTTTGTGTGCTCGCAAGTGTTCTTCTTTGGTTGTCACCCTCTCATATGGTCTTCTATCTTCAGTGTTGCTAGTGTGTGAAAGTAGACCACCGTCTTGGTCCGCTTCCCCAGCGACCCTTTCTTTCCATTCCATTCAAGTGTGTGTGTGTGCTGCGGTTCCTACTGTGGACATTGGATACCTGGCTGCCCTTTGAAAGAGTAGGAGTTTGCAGGATTTTTGGGGGCGATTAGCTGAAACGTTACTGAGGCGTATTCTCCATGTTTGCTGTATAAGCCCCACCTGCCTGGAGATCCTCATTTTTAGTTCTCGGCTAGACAGCGCTTGCGCGGTCTCTTCGAGTCATGTTGTTTACAATCAGTGGGCTTACAGCCCGTCCATACATTACCATTTGTTATTTTCAACATCACTCTCATATCCTTCGCTTCTGTTGGTCATAGCATGCATGCTTCATGCCTCTTCTTGTGTTTGGTCCTCCCTTTGAGCACAGACCAAGTACTTGTGTACATGCACTGCTCCCGCTTTTGGAGCTACTTTTTTATTTGTGTTTAAGCACTCCATATGAGTGCTCGTGTTTTCGGTCACCCCTTTCCGCTCCCACCAGCCTCCCATTTGTGTTACAAGTTACGACCTGAAGCTTTGTAGTATAAAGGGTTGCGCCTCCCTTTACACTCACCAATCACCCCTTCCCCTTGCACTTACTCCTACCCTTCCCCCCTCTCTCTTTCTCCACACACCATGTATATTAGACCGTGAAACGCAGGGATCCCAGACGCTCATGCCGCCTTCTGCTGAGAACAGCACTGATACTGATTCTTATTTTTTTGAAGTATACTATAGCGCAAATTCAACCCTAAGGTTTGTAGCACTTTACATGAGCAACATTCAAATTATTCAAGGACGCATTAATTTTAGGTCTTTGCTACACAGCCCATGCGCTGTCCCTTTGCCCCCTGTGTCGTGTTCCTTGTCCCGCCCTTCCTGCCAGACAAAACGTGCTATCACGTGGCCAGCGGTGGCAGGTGTGCTACTATGCAACATGGCTAAACAACATTCTCATTGACCCCGCCAATAGCTCTCTCATTGCTGAGACCTATTTGCCAATGCTTGATACCAGGGCGGGAACAGCTAAAGGAAAAATTCAGAAGTGTGCAACCCTCTACACTGAATACCTGAATCTACAGAGGACTTCTATTTCGAAAGCCGGGTCTGGTGGCTCAGTGGACTAAAGCAGCCACTGCAGGGGCCTGTGTTCGACCTCATGGTCACAGGTTCAAATCCCGGCGGGTCCACTCAGCCTTTCATCCATCTGAGGTCGATAAAATGAGTACCATTGAGTTGGGTAACAATAAACGTCTGTTATTCAGCGCCAGGACACCTACGGGTAATCGTGCGCTTTACAAATACACCTGTTATGTTATGTTCTGCACATTAAAAATTATCATACCATTTTATTGGTGTGCATGAATAACCCCACATCCTTAGCCTTGGCAGGTTAATGTGGGGTGATGGATGCCAAATGTCACTGCAAGGGCATTCATAGTAAGCTTTCATTGACTACTGGAGAAATTTGCTTAGCCCCTGTACTTTTGTTTTCTTGAACTGTTCAATGTTTTCCTCTTCTTTATCAAGAATAACTCAACTCTGTGAATACATGAAGTTGTCAAAGAATTATGAAAAGTTGAGTTATGAATACATAACTAATACCACTATGATGTGTTGAATAATAATTGAGGCCATTTTCAACAGATTTCTTCTTGCTCATTCATGTTTCATGTTTACGGTACGCTGTTTAACTTAGTCTGCTCTGCTACTTTTGCAATTTTAGAAGTAATCTAATGTTTTGTTTTTCATTTCATAGCAAATGTACAGTGTGGTACCTATTAAAGATATTCGGAATCTTTACGTCACATTTCCCATCCCAGACCTGCAGAAATATTACAAATCAAATCCTGGCCATTACCTTGGCCATTTAATAGGACACGAGGGTCCTGGAAGTCTTTTGTCAGAACTCAAATCAAAAGGTATGCATGCTGTTCATATTCCTGTTGTTGAAATAAAAAGTAACCCTTGAAGCCTCTCTGTATTTTGTTGTGAAGCCCCAGTGTTCCACAAGAAAATAAATGTAAATAAATAGAATTGATTTAATTCAGAGCATGAGGAAAACTTAATATAAACTGAATGGAAAGAACAAGAAATCTGGGTTTGCTGTGAAAATGCGTTGCAAGTAATCTCCTAGTAAGAGGGTGCCCGAATCGACATTAACCACAATAAATGAAAAAGTTGCATACACAGCATTGTGTGTGTTTTTTCATTTCTTTTTGGGTTCACACATTGATTCTTTTGTGATGATACAAGCTCCATAGCCTAAACAAAGGCTGCCCCACCCAAAATTATGGTATAACTCTATCTGGGATTTCCTCTCAGTGATTCGGAACTATTTGATAGCGGTATGTGTAATTATATAGACTTGATTTAGAATGTCACTGTTTGGGCTTTTCTTTTGCCCTTAAATTTTATTGTACTTACATTAATGAAGTCCTACTTCTCAGATACCTCCAAATATATCCTGTGTTTGCTTCATTTACCCCAATCAGTGATGAGATTTTCTTGTAATATGCAGATTTGCAAGTAAAATGAATTGATATGTTAGTAGAAAGATTTTGATAGCTTGCTTTCATAATTTATATCTCTATTTTTTAATACCAGATGTCATCTTCAACATAACACTCCCTCGAGCTACATTCTTTCGGTGTGCATTTACAGCTGACCGGAGTGTGCCTATTTGTTTACTGTTTGGTATGGTGCTACTTACCGAATAGTGACTTGAGGGAGCACGGACCACCTCAGTTGGGCAATTTGTTCTTAGGGGAAACGGTCACATTTTCAAGTGATTTTGAAAAACCAAATGGTCAGTGATGTTCCTTAAGGCAAGTGAAAAAGTGTTGCATAGGCTTATGGCCATGCCACCCAAAAAATCGTTTTATTCAAGGGTCTGGCTGCAAGAGGTATTTTTGCCTAATAACCATGGTATCCTTTCCGAGGCAGTAGAGGGTGATTGAAAATCTAGGGTGCAGAGGATCTGCACTTGGTGCTATCTCCATGCCATCATTACTTAGAAGCATCAAGTTGTCAGAAAGGAAAGAGTTCAGTGTTTGAGTACTCTGGTAGGTTGATGAATACCAGGCCATAGGGGGAAGCACAGGACCTGGATATTTGAGGTTGGCAATAGTGTTTAAGTTGAATCTCTTTGATCTCCTCCTGCTCCAGCCATTCAAGGACATCTGCTTTCCAGTTGCAGCATCCTGCTACTCAGTGTACCCATCACCATTCCTGCTTAACTGGAATACAGAGGACACCCCACCAAAATGATTTTAAATGAAAGGTTAACTTGGCATTTTCAGTGAGCCAGTTATAAAGCCTCATGCTCACTGCATCAGACGTTTTACGAGGAGGGAAACCAAGTGCATAAGCTGGTGCAGTGATTAAATGCTAAAACAGATTATGATTATGTGATTTTTACCAAATATTGCATGTGTTTGAGCCAGCGGCACCAGTACTAAATAAATGAATGTGTAGAGCTTTTTACTACTGTCTCAAAGGCAGAGGTATGAACTAAAGAGAATGTACCTGAGAAGCAAGTCGTCGGGCATTAAACCCCTTAGCCACACAAGACCTTAACCCCCACATATACCTAGGAGAGTTCCGTGAACTATTTGACAACATTGACAGCCACCCTAGTGGAACTGTTTAATACCTTCCTTCACACAAAGTAATTTACAGTAGTATGGAAGAGACAGATATTCTGGTCACACTTCAACCAGTCAAAGTTACTACGCTGTGCACCAATTTTCTATGTATGATCGGACAGGGATGTCTCTTGCATAGTAAATGGCTGTCTACCCCTAACATGACTTTGGTTGGGGTATCCTGGCTTCTGTTGGCCTAGCTGATGTATTACTCTACTTTGTGCACTGATGCTTAAGCCTACCCCTGGTGAATCCAAACTCCTGAACCTGTTAATGTGATCACTGCACTGATATCCGACTATTGCCATGTCCTGAGATATTGACATGAAGGAATGTGATCAGCATACCAATTTTTATGGATTATTATTACTAAACAGAAATTTTTCCTGACCCACGAGGAGTGTGGCCTCCAGGATCCACTCTTGTAAAGTTCCACTTAGATGTAACACACAGACATGTCTTGTGTGTGTGTGTGTGCGTGTGTGTGTGTGTGTGTGTGTGCATCCTGTGTGTGTGTGTGTGTGTGTACGCGCACTTTAAAAAAAAAAAAAATTATATAACCTTTTTATTAGTGTTTTTATTGCTGACAGAGTTTACAAATATAAGCAACAACATATGCAGTTTTCCATCATGTAGATATATTAAATTGCCATTGTGGTAAACGAGTGGATATGCAGAGTGTTTGGGCGTGTTGTATTGTCCTTCATACGCCTCTTGCATGTGACTGTGGGTGTTTGATCTGCAATTATGTGCTTGGTTGTTAGGATCTCGTCTGAGTAGTTCCGCCGCAGTTGTGGAAGTGTGCTAGTATTGTTTTTAGTCCATCAACTATTGGGGATAACTTGGATGGTGGGATCAGGGGAGGGAAGGAAAGGGGGATGCAGGGCCGCACCTAAGGGTGTACTACCATATTCTGTGGTTTACCAGTGGTCGCTACCTTGTCACGGTTCGTGTGGGCGACGCTTGGGCGAGGGGGGAGGGGTTGGCTCCTCCAGGGTGTGTATGCGTTGGATGTGGGGGGTTGGGGGGGGGTATTACGATGTCATAGTGGTTGACTGGGAAGTTGTGGGTTTCTGGCGTGTTTGCTTGAACTCGTGTAGGAGGGTTGCCCATCCCATTGAGATTGGGTTACGACGTATCCCCTTTACCTCTTCTAGTCTAATCGCTTCCTCTTCTGCTGCACCCCATTTTATGGTCGCCCCCCTCCATGCTTCTATCGGGGGACCCGTAGGGGAACGCCAGTGCATTGTGATGTTGCGTTTTGCTAGGAGTATAGCTAATACTGCGAATCGTGTTTCTATTTTTTGCTTTTTTTGACGTTTAAATATTCTTAGGGCGCACTCCTCCGATGTGTTAAGGTTTGTCAGGCCCGTGATTGTCTGTAACGTGGTGTGTATTTCGGTCCAGTAGAGCTGTAGATCGGGCATGCCCAAAGCATATGTATAAATGTAGTGCTGGGCTGGTGGCAGCGGGGGCATTCGAATTGCTCTGTAGGATAAAATCGCTGAAGCCGCTTTGGGGTGAGATACGCTCTGTGTAATATGTTAAATTGAATATTCTTGAAGTGCTGGTTGCGCGAGACTTTCTTATGGTGCTCTAAGGCTGTGAGCCATTCCTTGTTGTGAAGTGCCCGGCCGAATTCCCCCTCCCACTTCTCTATGAGCCGTGTTAGCTGCGAGGCTGTCAGCGTTATGATGGATTTGTAAATCCATGTGATTAGGTGGCGCCCTGTACCCATGTTTGATATCGCATGTAGAGTGGGGTGTGTCTGTGGTTCTCCATCCGTCAGATTCCACATTTTTCTACAGTCGGCAATGAGCTGCCTATGCAGGAGAAATTGTCCCGGGGGAGACCACTCCCCTCTACTAGACTCTCAAAGGGGGCTCCGTAAATAGTGATTCCGCTTCTGTGAGTGCATATTCTGACCAGACCTGCATGTCTCGGGCACTGTAGTGATCTCTCCCACTGGGCAGTCCTGCTAGTGGCAGCATTGGGTAGTATAATGGCTTAGCGCGGGAGAGACGGTTGAGTCTGAGCATACAAGACCTACCTACTTTTACGTCTGTGTGTCCGTCTCTTCGATCTGATGCCCCGCCGTCCAGCGTGATAGCCATTGTAATTGCCCTGCTAGGAAATAGGCCTCGAAGAATGGGGCTCCCAGACTGCCTTGGTCACGTGGGAGTAATAGAGTCGCTAGGGCAACCCGACGGCGTCCCTTCCCCCATATCAGTGATATCAGTAGCGAGTTCCACTCCCTAAAGAAGGATTGCGGGGGGACCACCGGGACGTTCGTGAAATAATAGAGGAGGCGCTGTACCACCACCATTTTTGATAGGGCTACTCTCCCGATGGGGGCTAGGGGTAGGGTGTGCCAGAAGTCAACCTGGGTTTTAATACTTTTGAGGGCTCTGTAGTGGTTGCCCTCAAGGAGATCACTTGGGGTGTGATACAGTCTAATGCCTAGGTATCTCGGGGTGTCTCCATTCCACACCAGCCTGGCCGCTCCAGCATGTATTTCCTGGTGCGGAACATCCGGGTGGAGGGGGTAGATTGTGGATTTTCCCCAGTTTACGTTTTGTCCCGCTGCCTTTCCGTACTCGTCTAGCGTGGCCCAGAGCGGAGAGAGGTCCATTGTTGCATCCCTAATATAAATAAGTAGGTCGTCCGCATATAGTGATACACTGTGAATGCGTCCCTGCAGTGGTATCCCCCATTGTTCCCCTCCCTCTCGCAGTTTGATCGTCAGGGGCTCCATTGCGAGAGCGAATAAGAGGGGGGGGACATTGGACATCCCGGACGTGTTCCCCTGGTCACTTGGAAAGAGGGCGATATGTATCGGCCTATGCAAACCCGGGTCGCGAGGTCTGTGTACAATAGTTTGATGAGTGCTACTAGGTTAGGGCCAATTCCCACCCGCCGTAGGACCGCAAATAGGTATTGCCATGCTAGGGTGTCGAAGGCCTTCTCAAGGTCCAGCACGAGGCCCGCGGGAAACGGTCTTGTACCCAGTCCTGGACATGGAAGAGCCTGCGGATGTTCTGGGAAGTATTCCTCCCGGGCACGAACCTGCACTGGTCAGGGTGCACCAGGTTGGGAAGCACCTCCGCGAGTCTGTCCGCCAGGATCTTGCCTAATATTTTACAGTCCGCCGTAAGTAAAGTGATCAGCCTGTACGATTATCTAGGAGGTCTCGATTTGGCTTGAGGAACGTCACCAATATGGACTCGCGCATGGATCGGGGGCGTGATCTGGTTTAGAGTGCTGTCCTGTACACTATGTCTAGTCTCTGGGCCAGCTGGGAGGAGAAGGTGCTGTAATATTCGATTGGAAAGCCGTCCTGGCCTGGGGCTTTGTATTGCGCTAGATGGCGGAACGCACTTTTAATTTCCGTCGTCGTGATCTGTTCCTCTAGAGCTGTCCTGTTAGCTGCAGCTAGCTGTGTCATGGTAATCGAGTGCAGAATTTTGTCTGTGTTCACCTCTATCCGGCTGTGGTTCCCTGTATAATTCCTCATAGTACTCGTGGAAAGATTGTGTGATGTCCGATTGCGTGTAAGTAACTACTCCTACTGAGTTCCTGATGCTGGTGATAGGCTGCGCATCTGTATTTTGCCTTATTAGCTACGCCAACAGGGCCCCAGCACGGTTCCCTTCTCTATGGGTTCTAGCGGCGTAGGCATGGAAATTGTATCTGTGAAGGTCTGAGCAGGCCTCCGCGTATTTAGTTTTGGCCTCTGCTAAGTGTGTGGGAGGGATCTCGCTTTTGTCTGCTTCTTTAGATATTTGTGCGAGACGCAGCTCTGTCGTTTGAATTGTCTGTTATAGTGTTTTCCGTACACCTGTGATTTGGCCAATACATGCTCCCCTCATGACTACCTTGAAGGCATCCCACTCTAATGTTCTAGAGGCTGTCGTGTTCGTGTTGTCTGTGAAATAGTGTTGTATGTTTTCCCATTATTCTTGCTGGAAAACTGGGTCCTCTAGGCAGTCGCGAGGGAGTTGCCACGTGGGGATTGGTGGCGTGGGTGGGCGCCATCTGAGGACTACCTCATGTGCATCATGATAGGAGAGCACTCTGCCTAGGTAATCCGAGTGTTGGATCATGGGGAGAATTGTGGAAGTGCAGAGAAACCGGTCCAGTCTCACCCGTAGATCCTGGGGAATGGAGTGAAACGAGTAGAATTTAGTTGTCGGGTGTGCGTCACCAAGCATCGGTTAATGCACAGTGGTTTGACCATGCGCTGAAGTGGACTGTCTGTGCGTGGGCGTATGAGGTGGGGTTGGGGGGATGAGATCTGTCCAGGTTGAGATCTAACGTGCAATTGTAGTCTCCCCCTAAAATCCATGGTGAGGTGGTGAATTGGGCTAAGCTTTTGGAGAGTATCTCCCAGAACGCTGCTTGCTCTGTGTTAGGTGCATAGATACTGCCTATTAGCAAGGGTTGCCCATATAACAGTCCCTCCAGTAGGGCGTATCTTCCTTCGGTATCTATCTTCCTACCGGTCTCTAAAAAAGGGGTATCCGGTCGGAGCCAAACCAAGTGCCCCTCGTGCATATGCTGAGTATGTAGTTGCGCAGAATATGCCATGACTTCCTTTGGAGTTTACCGAGTTCCCCCTTAGTGAGATGGGTCTCCTGCAGGAGTATTACTTGCGATTTCTGGCGTTTGATGTACGCTTGCAGAGCATACCGTTTTCGAGCTGTGTGAATGCCCCGGGCGTTTAGAGTGAGAAACTTAATGTCTGCTGTGGGGGCCAAAAGGGTTAGCGTAGGTTGCGGTGTGGGAGAGGAGCCCGGGGAGCCAACCCAATGTCCTTCGATTAAGAGCGACCATACCTGGTGTGAGGTCTGATTGTGCTGGTGTGTAAGGTAGCCCTGCATGTAGAAGTAGGTAAGAGGTTGGGATGTGGTACGGGGATAAACCACAACTGCTGCGGGTAATAAACCCAATACATGGGATCTGCTGCAACGGACAACACATCCAAACTGATACTTACGTGTACCCTTTAAAGTTTCGGAAAGGGAGGGATTTTGTGAGCGTTTGGCACGCGCCCAACTCCGAGACTCCAGCGCGTGATGTGGGATTTCCGGGCCTTGTGGGTCTACGTGTGCATGTAGCGGGGGCTGTTGCTTACTAGTGCAATGGTGGCCTGGCCGCATGTGTCGCGCCGTGTGCATGCTGTGGTTTTGAGGTGACATGTTATTGCTGTGGGAGCGTGTGGTGTGGGCTGTTACTTGACTACTTCATATGAGTGTGTCCGAAGTTGGCGGGGTTACAGTGGGTAGTGTCTCTGAGTCCCCGTCTGAGCTGCAAGACTCATTGGGCTCTTCTTCTGGCGTGAAGATGTGCGGGCCATCTTCGTTGTCCGATGCCGAGATGTGTGCACCCAGTTCCTTTGCTGCTTGGATCGCTTTCCGTCTCTAGGCTATGATCGGTTCCAGATTCGGGGCATTCAAAGTCTTATTTTGTGTCTGTGCTTCTGATCTCCTTCGGGTGTCCCTTGACCTGCGTCTCGGGGGTCTGGAGACCTCTGGCTTTTTTGGACGGGTGCTCTGCGGATTCTGATTTACTTGCATGTGCAATTCTAGCCAGTCCAGGGCTTCTTGAGGATCTATAAAAAAAAGTGTGACTCCTCCTTGTGTATTATTTTGAGCCGCGCCGGGAACAGGAGAGATTCTCTTCCAGGGGATACTCATCAATAGTCCTAAGCACTGAATAGTCCCGCCCATGTGCGGGGACCCCGGAGCAATAGCCAATAATATGCATATATCTACATATATATACACATAAATACCCATATATATATATAGATAATATGCATTATATACATATGCAGCCTGAGAACATGTCACTAGGCTCAAAAAACTGCCGCCATTACATTGTAAATCTTTTACCTTGAAAACATTAAGACATATAAATCATAATATACTTATGATACATATAAAGAAAACTGCTTTGAGTTTGCTTTGAAAAACACAACCTTTATTTTCAAAGGTAAAAAGGTAAGATCATAGAGGCAGATTAGCCTAGAAAGGCTGCATAGAAAACAATTGAAAAATTGGCGCCGTGCCTTTAAGACCCCAGGAACCCCCAGGCTCCCATCATGCACCACAGGTGACAGTTAGGTCAGTTCTTTTTCCGGCTCCTTCTATGAGGATCCTGGAGCATTGAGCTCGCCAGTTAGTGATTTTTTTATCACTTTTTTCTGGTTTTCAAGTGAACTTTTTTAGTTTCACTCGACGTCTTTAGTACTTGTCTATCTAATACTACTATTTTTCTGACTTTTGGCTATTTTTTCCTGTCATAATGCCGGCCTTATTTAATAAGTGCCCGGCCTGTGGAAAAAAGATGGCTAAGTCAGACCCTCACTCGGTCTGTATTGCTTGTTTACCTTTATCTCACAAGCCAGACCAGTGTTACCACTGCAGCAAGTTTTCAAGAAGAACCCTTAGGGAAAGGGAGAAGATTAAGCTGCACTCCATGCAGGAGAGAAGAAAAGAAGCAAGTGGGCGAGAAGAACATCCTCCAAGGAAGCCCTCCTCTCAACCAAGATTGGAGCGCAAAGAGAAAGGTGAGAAAGGAAACATCAGTCTCATACGCCGTCGAGGGACAGATCGACATCCAAAATACCTTTGTGCTCCGAGTCGGCGTCGAAATCGACGTTGAGACGTCCTTCGCCGTCGAAACATCTGATTTCAGGTGAGAAGACCCATAAGACGAAGTCGACACCAACGCGTAGGCGGTCCAAGTCTGGCTCGCCTACGACGTCAAGAGGCCGGGGCTCGACGTCGACACATCAACGTCGAAGCCCGCCGCCGAGAGGGTCAACGGCGACGTCGAGATCACCCCCGACGTCGAGAGGGCGAATTGCATCGACGTCGAGCCGACCACCAAGGGTTTCGACGCCGGTGAAACACAGGCTGTCGCCGTCGAGACGCACGGCGCCGACGCATCCGTCGCCAAGGAGGTCGACGTCGAGGAAATCGCCGTCGAGGAGATCGCCGTCGAGGTCTCGGAAAACACCCTCTGGGTCTAGATCAAGAAGATCGCGATCTAGATCGACGTCGAGAAGGTCGACGTCGAGGAGATCACAATCCAATCCCGGATCTCCTCCTGCAAAGAGACCTAGGGCAACGTCGGGAGACCGCTCGACGCGGGAGGCCCAGGTGGTGACGTCAAGGAGTGCTTCTTCCTCCCCAGGACTTCAGATAGTGCAAGTTTCTCCTGAACACTCACCAGGACCGTCACCAACCCCTCCAACTAATATCTCCCCGAGATGGCTAGGGGAAATAAGGGAGTGGAAGATCCGCAGAGTTACAGGACTGCCACGTTCCTCTACAAGATCCAGATCGCCTGTGATTCAGTCAGTACACTCACCTGCAAGACATGAGCGACAGGCCACTCCACAAAGGTCTCCACCTTTCAGAAGGCGCTCGTCACGTTCTCCTAGGAGTCGGGCATCCAGATCTCGACACCGTTCTCCTAGAAGACGAAGCCATAGATCTTCTTCGTGGTCTTCAGACTCCAAGGCTGATTACTCTCCTACTCTTTCTTCCTCTCCTCCGAGTAGAATATCACCCATTGATGATATCCTGACCTTCAATGAGGTTCTCTGTCGAGGAGCTGCGAAGCTTCAGATTGAAATGCCTGTTTCCACCACCAAGACATCAGTCATCTTTGAAACACTACACCAAAGATCTTCCTCTAGACCATTGCTTCCCCTAGTGCCTGGCCTGCTAGAGCCTGCTCTACAAAAATTCCTTACTCCAGCATCGGTGGGGGCGGCCCCGTCTCGGATCACTAAAAAGTATAAGGCTCCTGAGAGGGACCCCTTATTTCTGAGGTCTGACCCTCCACCGGACTCAGTTATCGTTTCAGCGGCACGGAAGAATCAGACGGGGGCAGCATCGTCTGCGGTACCCCCAGATAGAGACAGTAAGACCATGGATTCTGTCGGCAAGAGAATGTGCACTACCTCAGCCTCGTACATGAAGGTAGCAAGTGCCTCAGCCTTACTGGGTCGGTATGACCGCTCTTTGTGGGACTCTCTTTCACGCTTCACCGAGAGGCTCCCAAAAGAAGACAAGCAGGATTTCCTGGAAATTCTACATGAAGGTGGTTTGGTGGCCAACCAAGTCATCAGTGCAGCGGCTGACGCCTCTGATCTCGCTGCCCATGGTTATGCACATGGGATTTGTGCCCGTCGCTCTGCCTGGCTGAGATTGACGGGTTTGAAGCCAGAGGCGCAACATCGGATTCTCAATCTCCCCTTCAATGGCACATCGCTCTTCGGCTCTCATGCTGACGACGAAATGTCCAGGATAAAGACCGAACTGGATACAGTGAAGGCGGTTGGGCTCGAGAAGAAGAAGGACTTCAGGCGACGCTACCGCCCTTACGATCGGCGCCAATACCAGCAGAGGGTTCAAACCCCTCAGTGGTCCTCCCAGCAAAATCAAGGAAGATCACAATCCTACCAGCGTCGTCCTGGTAGAGGACGAGGAGGGAACTCCAGACAGTCCACACCTGCTGCCAAGCAACAACAGAAGCAGTGAGTTCTTGCTTCCCCTAACTCCGTTACCCACTCCGGTGGGGGGAAGTGTCCGTTTCTACCTGGAAGAGTGGACCAAAATCACACTAGACAAGTGGGTGCTAAATATTGTAAGGAATGGGTATTCCATCAGGTTCAAGTCCCCTCCACCTTCTATTCCTCCTCAAAAGAATTTCATCCATCGCATAAATCTTCTGAGAGACGAGGTGTCCGCTCTACTCCTAAAGGAGGCCATCGAGGAGGTCCCATGGCATCAACATCGACAGGGAATCTACTCCCGATATTTTTTGGTCCCAAAGAAAGGTCCAAACAAGGAGTTCAGGCCTATACTAGATCTCAGGCTTCTCAACAAGTTCATTCTGAGAGAGAGGTTCAGAATGCTGGCATTACATCAAATAATCCCGCATCTACATCAAGGGGACTGGATGTGTTCCATAGATCTTCAAGATGCCTATTTCCACATCCCAATCTCTCCAAAGCATCGAAAGTTTCTAAGGTTTCGCATCCAGTCAGACCACTTCCAGTTCACTGTCCTGCCCTTCGGCCTGAAGTCTGCTCCTCGCACATTCTCAAAGTGCATGGCAGTAGTAGCTGCTTTCTTGAGGAAGAAACAGATTTTCGTCTATCCTTACCTAGACGATTGGCTTCTCAAGAGTGCGTCTCCAACTCTTCTACAGCAGCACCTCTCTTACTGCATTCAACAACTACATCAGCTCGGTCTACACGTAAGTTTCAAAAATCCATCCTCAATCCAACACAGAGGATACATTACCTGGGCGCAACTTTGGACGCAGTAAACGCAAGAGCGTATCCTTCGGAGGAGAGACTATCATCCATTCTCCACAAGTGTCAAACTCTCCTGAAGATACCTCAGCCCACGGCCAGGCAAATCTCATCTCTGCTGGGTTCGATGGCCTCGTGCATTTTTCTAGTTCCAAACGCCAGACTTCACATGAGACCTCTACAGCAGACTCTAGAGGATCAGTGGTCCCAAATCTCCAATCGATGGGAGGATTTTTAACTCTACCTCTGTCTGTCCGGCTCTCCATCAGATGGTGGATGCGACGGGCTCATCTCATCGTAGGAGTTCCTTTTCAACAGGAACTGCCCAAGCAGACTCTGGTAACAGATGCGTCCCTCCAGGGATGGGGTGCTCATATGGGGCCACTACAGACCCAAGGAATGTGGTCAGAGAAAGAGCAACTATACCACATAAACATGCTGGAACTCAGAGCGGTGCATCTAGCTCTCAAGGCTTTTTCTCCTTCCATCAAATCGACTGCTCTGCTTGTTCAGACGGACAATACAACAACGATGTACTACCTGAACAAGCAGGGGGCACCAGGTCCAGACCCCTGTCGCTGGAAGCACAAGCGATTTGGAAGTGGCTTCTGGCTCGAGACATGAAAATCTCTGCAATTCACTTACCAGGTGTCCTCAACATCCAAGCAGACAGCCTAAGCAGGCATTTCGCAGAAGCACACGACTGGGTGCTAAAACAAGAAGTGGCGCTAGACATCTTTCACCACTGGGGAACACCGGACATCGATCTCTTCGCGGACGCAGAATACGCAAAATGCCGCGTCTTCGCCTCCAGGTACCCGCAACCAGGATCCAAGGGGAATGCTCTGTTGATAGACTGGTCCGAGACATTACTCTACGCCTTTCCACCTATTCCCCTCATTCCCATGGTGATCAGGAAACTGTACAATTACAAGACAGAGATGATCCTGGTTGCTCCAGAGTGGCCTCGCCAGTGGTGGTACCCGGACCTTCTTCATCTGTCCAAAGTACCACACAGGAGGTTGCCATGTCATCCGGATCTGCTGACCAGGGCGGGCGGCAAGGTGTTCCATCCCAACCTGCCGTCCCTGAGGTTAGCAGCATGGCTCCTGAATTCATCCAATATGGACATTTAGGTCTCTCTCAAGACTGCATGCAGATCTTGAAAGAGGCTAGAAGACCTTCTACGAGGAAGTCTTACGCTTTTAAGTGGAAGCGTTTTTACATGTGGTGTACTGCGGAGGGTCTTGATCCTATTCGAGGTCAGGAACAGGTACTCTTACCATACTTATTGTATTTGGCCAAAGCAGGTTTGCAATACTCCTCCATAAAGGTTCACCTGGCAGCGATAACAGCATATAGAAAGTCTCCCAATCAGATTTCTTTCTTTCAAATGCCAGTTGTTAAGGATTTCCTGGAGGGTCTAAAAAAGGTCTATCCGCCCGTTAGGTCTCCATCTCCTCCCTGGGAGCTTAATGTGGTTCTCTCTAAACTAATGGGTCCCCCATTTGAACCTATTCACAAAGCTTCCCTGCAACATCTTTCGTGGAAGACTGCTTTTCTCGTGGCAATAACTTCTGCCCGCAGGGTAAGCGAGATACAAGCCCTATGCTCTACAGAGCCTTATCTCGTTTTTCACGCGAATAGAGTGGTGTTACGTACTCACCCGAGGTTCCTTCCTAAGGTGATCTCGGATTTTCACATCAACCAGTCAGTTACTCTTCCTACTTTCTTTGCAAACCCTGTCACTCCTGCTGAGAGAGCTCTACACTCTCTAGACCTAAAAAGAGTGTTAAAATTCTATCTTGATAAAACAAAAAGTGTACGAAAGTCTGACCAACTGTTTGTGAATTAAGGTCTGTTGAACACTGGTTTCCCTGCCTCTAAAAGGTCCATTTCTAGATGGATAGTGTCATGTATCACGTTATCTTATCAACTGGCACATAAGCAACTCCCGGGCAAGCCGAGAGCGCATTCTACAAGAGGAAAAGCTGCTACAATAGCGATGATTAGGAATGTACCTATTCAAGATTTGTAAAGCAGCCACATGGCGTTCGGTCCATACTTTCGCACGCCATTATTGCCTTGATTCTGACACTCAAGCGGATGCTCAGTTTGGTCAAGCATCCTTGAGAAATTTGTTTGGGTAATATATGTTTTGGTAAAATGGTTTTGATATGCTGGTATTCGTCCGCAGGGTAAGGGGGGATGGGCTTGCTACTCTATTCAGTGCTTATGACTATTGATGAGTATCCCCTGGAAGAGAAGGATAAGTTACTTACCTGTAATCCTAGTTCTCTTCCAGGGGTATACTCATCAAAGTCATAAGCAACCCTCCCTCCTCCCCGGACGAATACCATGCTCATATATATGTACCTGTTACCCATACTGTGATTATACTGTTATACGCCGTCCAAAAGAACTGACCTAACTGTCACCTGTGGTGCATGATGGGAGCCTGGGGGTTCCTGGGGTCTTAAAGGCACGGCGCCAATTTTTCAATTGTTTTCTATGCAGCCTTTCTAGGCTAATCTGCCTCTATGATCTTACCTTTTTACCTTTGAAAATAAAGGTTGTGTTTTTCAAAGCAAACTCAAAGCAGTTTTCTTTATATGTATCATAAGTATATTATGATTTATATGTCTTTATGTTTTCAAGGTAAAAGATTTACAATGTAATGGCGGCAGTTTTTTGAGCCTAGTGACATGTTATCAGGCTGCATATGTATATAATGCATATTATCTATATATATATATGTATATATGGGTATTTATGTGTATATATATGTAGATATATGCATATTATTGGCTATTGCTCCGGGGTCCCCGCACGTGGGCGGGACTATTCAGTGCTTATGACTTTGATGAGTATACCCCTGGAAGAGAACTAGGATTACAGGTAAGTAACTTATCCATACTGCACATTGTTCTCCCTCAGTAGCCGCTTTACTTCCAGAAATGACGACCTCTTCCGTTGCACTGCTCTAGCGTAGTTGGGGAAGAGCATGACTTGCTTGTCTTCTACTGTGATGGGGCTAGACTGTCTGGCGCTTCTGAGTATGGCATCTCTATCCCGAAAATGGAGAAGTTTGACTAGCATAGGACATGGGCGTGAGCCTGGGGGTGGGCTTCTTGCCGGCACTCTGTGTGCTCTCTCGACCGAAAAGAAGGCGGTCAGGTCTCCGCGCGGCGTGAAGGATTGGAGCCAGGCCCCTAGATATTCCATCGGTTCTTTCCCTACCACCCCCTCCGGCAGGTTCAATATACGTAGGTTACTGCGCCTGGAGCGCCCTTTCAGGTAGTTTGTCTTGTCCTCTAGTAGCGCCACTCGTGCCTGCAACTCTTTCAGGGAGTCCTGCTGTGCTTTAGCTTGTGGTTGGAGGATCGCCATAGTTTTCTCCCCATCCGCCACTTTATCTGCTGGCTTCCGGTGGTCGTCTCGCAGCAGGTTGAGGTCTGTGGCTAGGGTGCCAAACTGTTCCTCCATGGTTACACGTGAGTGTTCTATTGCTGCTAGGACTTTATCGAGCTTATCTGACATGGCGGCGTTGGAGACTGGGTCTGTAGTTTGGGCTCCTTGGGCGAGTGAATTGGATCGTCCCGCATTGAGCGGCTGGGGTCCCCCGGTTGTCTTTGGACGGCCCATGTCTGCGTGCCGGTGGCGTTGTGGTTGTTGTCTTGTGTGACAGTTGGGCTTTGGGTGTCCAAGGTGTTCTGTTACGCAATTGCCACAGTCGCTAACGGTTCTCCGGTTACTCTACGTCGTTTTCCCGGATTGTGCGTTTTAAGCAGGCAGGGCTTCCTGGCGTCGCCGAGATGTTTCCCAATTCGTGCTGTCGAAACAGTTCCGGAGGCGTGGGGGAGGAGGACGACTCCTGATTGGGGCTTGCTTCCGCTGCCTCACGCCGGCCGTCTGGGGTTTGGTACGGTAGGGTTGGCTTTTTGCTGTGTTTATTCGGACACCTGTTTGTTGTTTCCTGCTGGTTGGTCTGTGCTTGTTTGTATCCGTGTCTCTGTTGCCCCCTGTTCGCCAACCCTCCTCTCGTGCCTCTTCGTTTCCCAGGGGTCTGTCCCCTCTCTCTTTTGCCAGATTTTGCTTTAGCAGACTTTGAGGCCCCCCTCCGGGGGATACCGCTCCTTCCTCGGCGGCGGAACGTATCTAGAGTTCTTCTGATGGCCTTCGTCTTATGCGGAGAGGGGGAGAGGGGTTGTGCTGGTGTTGTCCGCGCTGGTCTTGGCGGTACTGTTCTGTGGGGTGGCTTGACTTGACTCAGGGGGTGAGATTGTGGGCTCTGATGAGTTGAGGGGGGAGGGGGCTTCCTCCCAAGGTCTTCCTTACGGCATCGTGCTAGGTCTTCCCGTGCGGCCTCGCCTCCCTCATGCGTCTCACCCCCTTCAGGGACCTTCAAGTTAGTCCTCCACTCTGGCTTGACATTGAATATCAGACATACTGACTTCTGCAGAGCGCTGCGGGGGTCAGATGAAGCACTGCGCTCGCTGGGAAAGAGGAAGGCTCACTTGCAGAGCACCGATAAATAAAACAAGTCCATGTGGGAAACATTAAGCACACAGCAAATAACTAAAGAAAACATGATTGATTCGCACTGCAAGGCAGACTAAAAATAACAAGCGGGGAGGAGCACTTACGAAGAAGACCGGTGCAGCTAGGAGCAGGAAGGTGGGAGGGAACCAAGCAGTATTAGGCTTCAATGCCCGTACAGGAGGAGGGGCCATCACACGCTGAACAGTGTGATGGCCTAAGAAAACATTCTCAGGGTGAAATCGCCAGCGAGAGAGCTCAGCCCACAAAGGAGGGACATTTAAACAAATGCACCAATAACAAGGCAGCATTTGTAAATGTCACAGATGACAGCCAATGGCAATTGGTGCGTTTTCCAGAGCCCATAGAAGAGGATACAACAGGTCAATCGAGCTCGACCTAAAAATTACCCTTCCCTTCATGGTTGTGGCCCCCCAGCCCACTCCTCCATGCAGTCTTACAGTATCACTTTGCTGAACATTGATTGCCAGTTTGTCACTATATTTCTAGGAAATCATACTAAAGATAAACCGATTCACAACTACCCTTACAGGTTTGTGAAAGAAAGCTGGGAATTTTTGGAGGCTCATGCACCTTCTCGAAATAACAAACATTCAGATCAGATTTTCTTTGTTGTTTAGGGAGAACTCATTCTTCGAGTATCCTAACAAAATTTCTACTGGGAGACCCGATCAGAATTCTGGTTGTGGTAAGGAGTACTGCTCCAAGTAATTGATTTCTACTAAATGGAAAAGTTACAAAGAGAGTCAAAACTTGCAATGGAATCATCTCTTCCATTTCATTGGAGTTATTGTTATGGCCTTCAAGCTGTTCACAGAAAATATCTACAACAGAAACATCTAAGGACTAAAATGTGGGGTGATAGGGTAAACAAATATTTGCTGACAACCTAAAGCTGTCCTTGTTAGAGCCCCAATCTTCCATCGTGAATCTAATATAGAAAATAAAGTAGTTGTGCTGTTGGGTCAATATTGATAGGTGGAAGCAGATGCCATTAAACTGGTTGGAGCAGTCCAAAACACTTCATAATGCTTTTCCATTTAAGAAAGGTGGAAAATCTGTCAATTACTCAAGTGATCGCAAAGCCTGTTTAAGATCTTTTAAAGTTTTTACATTTTTAACTCTGAAGGATGGAGATGTGATTGTAGGACAGTATCGAATGTTTGGATGGGGCTTCATTAAGAAATTTGATATACAAACAAGACTTCAGATGGATGCAATCAAAGAAACCCAGATGCTGTTTGTACCATCATTTGGAGATGCAATAGGGCTTAAACAAGCGGCATCCAGACCTTCAACAGTATTTCAGAAATCCTTTGTCTAAACTAAAGCACTTATAGTTTAGTGTCTCATTTAGATTAACCAGTTAGAATGTCCTTTTAAAGGAGAGCATCAAGGTACTTGAAATGTATCAAGAAACATACAATTCCTCTCTAGGCCACTGTAGGTGCAAACTTAGTTCTCTTCCAGGGGATACTCATCAAAGTCATAAGCACTGAATTATCCCCGCCCACCTGCGGGATCCCGGAGCATATAGAAATATACATATATATGTGTGTATGTTGGGGATCACAAGTGCATAGCACTTCCGCGACATACATATATACTTGTATATAAATACATAAATATGCAGCCTAACATAATTCCAATAAGGCAAAATGCCAAAATTACAAAGGTTTTCCCTGTACATACAATAATCTCCTATATACACTCTGTAATAGAGAACATACACTGTAATAGTGTCATACAAGAAAACCTTTATTTTCAGAAAAGGAAAAAACATGTAATAGCAGGCAGTTGGCCCATAGGCTGCATTGCTGAATAAATATCACCATACAATAAAACACTGGCACCTTGCCTTTAAGGCTTCCAAGAACTTGGACACTTTGCCTTTAAGGCCTCCAGGAGACCCTCTGCTCCCATCATGCACCACAGGTGACAGTTAGGTCAGTTCTTTTTCCGGCTCCTTCTATGAGGATCCTGGAGCTTGAGCTCAACAGTTTTTCTGACTTTCCTGTCAGGAATTGTTTTCTTCTTTGGTTTTTGCGGTTTTCCTGTGCTGGCAGTGGTTTATTACCATTCTCCGACAAAATTTCACTCTTTTTCTGTCAGAATGCCGGCTCTTTTCCGCAAATGTCCATCCTGTGGAAAGAAGATGGCCATCTCAGATCCACACTCCGTGTGTATCGCCTGTCTTCCTTCCAGTCACAAGCCTGACACTTGTTATCATTGTCAGAGGTTTTCTGCGAGGACTCTTCGCAACAGGGAGAGGATTCGCCTTCAAGCTGTACTCGAGAGAGGAAAAGCCCGACTGGAAAGTGGCCTTGCGTGTCAAGAGCCCTCCTCTCTTCAGGAACACCGACGTCAGCATCATTCTGCCTCTTCAACATCGAGGAAACGGCAGATTCCGGACTGTTCGCCGTCTACGTCGTTGCTGCCGTCGAAGAAGCGACCGACAAAATCTTCGCCGTCGAGATGGCGTGAGTCTCCGTCGTCGAGGAAGGCATTGACGTCGAAGCATACTGCCTCGGGCTCGAGGTATGTTCATGGCGAAGGTCGATCGACGTCGAGACATCCATCGACGTCAAGGCACTCTCCGTCGCCTCCCCGTAGGTCGACGTCGAGAAGTTTGCCGACGGCAAAGGTGCCTCGAGACCAGTCGACGTCGAAGACTTCGAGGCCATTGACGTCGAGGAGGCGAGAGCGTTCGACGTCGAAGTCACTGAGTAGACGGTAGACGTCGAGGACATCTTTGAGGGAGGTGAGGTCGCCGTCGAGGACAGCGAAGTCCTTAACTCCTCCTATCCATCATCCCACGTCAAGGGAGAAGTCGACGTCGAGGGAAAAGCACAGGTCGACGTCGAGGCGCTCGACGTCGAGAGCTAAAGAGCCTGCTGTTGCCTCGGATGAGGTTAGAGCTGCATCTCTATCGTCCTCAAAATCTGGATCTTCTCCAGGACTGCATATTGTCCAGATCTCCCCGGAGGGCTCTCCGGTGGTTGGTGAAGATGCACGGCGCAGGAAGTCTAGGGCCCTCAGTAGCCCGGGGTCGGACTTTTCCCGTACCTATTCTCCTTCACGCTTGTCCAGGGATTCTCCATCCCCTAAAACACCTCGAAGATCAAGGTCACCGACTGTGGTTTCTTCCAGAAGGAGGAGTCCAGGCAGATCACGATCTCCACATGCCCGCCATGCTCGATCAAGGGACAGATCTCGTTCTTATCATTCTTCTCCGAAGAGAAGACGGCATAGGTCTCCCACCTGGTCTTCTCCCACCAGGTCCTCTATCCGAGACTATTCTCCAACATTGACGGCTACACCTCCATCAAGAGTTTCTCCAATTGATGACCTCAGCACCTTTAATGAGGTTCTCTGTAGAGGAGCGAATAAGCTGAACATCTCTATGTCTGTCCCGGCTGTTTCCTCCTCAGTGATTTTCAAGACTCTTCATCATCGCTCCTCGGCTCGGCCTTTGCTTCCTCTTGTCCCAGGCCTTCTCGAACCTGCTATGCAGACCTTTTTGACACCGGCAGCGGTGGGAGCTGTTCCTTCCCGAATAGCTAAAAAGTACAAGGCTCCGGACCAAGATCCTTTGTTCCTTCGATCGGATCCTCCTCCGGATTCCATCATTGTGGCGGTGGCTAGAAAGACGCACTCATCTAGGTCTTCCTCCTCAGCGCCTCCGGATAAAGATAGTAAACTGATGGACTCTTTAGGTAGAAGGATGTGCAACACTTCAGCTTCTATCATGTAGGTCGCCAGTGCCTCCGCTCTGCTGGGGAGGTATGAAAGATCCTTGTGGGATTCACTGGGACGTTTTGCGGAAAAACTCCCAAAAGAGGACCAGCAAGACTTTAGAGAAATACTGCAAGAGGGAGGTCTAGTGGCTAATCAGGTGATTAGTGCTTCCGCTGATTCATCTGATCTGGCTGCCCACGGATACTCCCATGGTATCTGTTCGAGGCGTTCTGCTTGGTTATGCTTGACTGGCCTCAAACCCGACGTCCAGCGGAAGATAACCAACCTACCTTTCAATGGGTCTTCTCTCTTCGGGCCGCATGCGGATGAAGAAATGGCGAAGATGAAAGCAGAGCTGGACACAGTGAAAGCTGTGGGTCTCGAGAAACGGAAGGAATTTCGTAGGCGCTGCCGCCCCTACGATAAACGCCCGTTCCAACAGAGGGTTCAAACCCCTCAGTGGTCGGCTCAGGGTCAGCAGCAGCAGCAGAGGTCTCACTTCCACCAACGGAGACCAGGAAGAGGAAGAGGGACCAATAGACAGCAGGCCTCTACCTCAAAGCAGCCATCAAAGCAATGAGGGAGTGCTTCCTCTAAACACGTGTGCCACTCCGTTAGGAGGAAGTATCGCATATCATCTGGAGGAGTGGAGAAACATAACCAACGACAAATGGGTGTTGAATATTGTTCAAAATGGATACTTGCTACGGTTCAAGATCCCACCTCCATCGTTTCCTCCGGACGGAGGAGTCCGCTTGTGTCATCACATTTTACACGAGGAAGTAAACGGTCTTCTACAGAAAAAAGCCATAGAATACGTCCCTGTTCATCAGAGGCACCAGGGAATATACTCTCGGTATTTCCTGGTCGAAAAAAGAGGTTTGACAGTAGAATACAGACCAATTCTGGACTTGCGCACCTTGAACAAATACATCCGCAAAGAGAAATTTCGGATGCTTGCCCTGCACCAGATCTTCCCCCATCTACATCAAGGAGACTGGATGTGCTCCATAGATCTGCAGGACGCTTATTTCCACATTCCAGTGTCCAGGAAACATCAAATTCCTCAGTTTTCAAGTTGCTCTACGTCATTTTCAGTTCCGAGTCCTACCTTTCGGACTGAAGTCAGCCCCACGGACATTTTCAAAGTGCATGGCAGTGGTGGCGGCTTTTCTCCGCAGACGCAAAATATTCATTTACCCGTATCTGGACGACTGGCTCCTGAAGAGTTCAACTCCATCCCTGCTTCAGTCTCATCTTTCCTACAGTCTCCAGTTACTGAACAAGTTGGGTCTACGAGTCAATTTCAAAAAATCGATTCTCAATCCGACTCAGAACATTCACTACCTAGGGTCGTCGCTGGACACCGCGGAGGCAAGCGTGTGTCCTTCGGCGGAGAGGTTTTCATCAATCAGGATCAAATGCCGAGAACTCCTGCAGACTCACCACCCAACAGTCCGACAAGTGTCCTCTCTCCTGGGGTCCATGGCTTCCTGCATCTTCATAGTTCCCAATGCCAGATTGCACTTGCGTCCCCTGCAGCAAGCTCTGGAAGACCAGTGGGTGCAAGCGTCAGGCAGCTGGGAGGATCGGATCACTCTGCCCCAGTCTGCCAGGGACTCCATCATGTGGTGGACAAAGCGGTCACATCTAATGAAAGGTGTTCCCTTCCATCAAGAGTCTCCGACTCAAACTATAGTGACAGACGCCTCCCTCCAAGGTTGGGGGGCTCATATGAATCACCTTCAAGTGCAAGGGCTGTGGTCGGACACAGAGAGGGGATACCATATCAATTTTCTGGAGTTGAGGGCCGTCCAACTAGCCCTCAAATCCTTCTTTCCGTCTCTTCAGTCCAACTCCCTCTTGATTCAGACAGGCAACACCACGACAATGTTTTATCTGAACAAGCAGGGAGGCACCAGGTCCAGAATTCTGTCCCAGGAGGCACAAGCCATTTGGAAGTGGCTTCTGGCACGGCATCACGGCTGTCCATGTGCCGGGCGTCCTAAATGTACAGGCGGACTTCCTAAGCAGAGAGTTCGTAGAAGCGCACGACTGGGTGCTAAACACTGAAGTGGCTCAGGATATCTTTCAAAGATGGGGTGTGCCGGACATAGACTTGTTCGCAGATGCAACAAACGCCAAATGCCCCGTCTACGCGTCCAGGTATCACCAACCAGGTTCAAGCGGGAATGCTCTGTTGATAAGATGGTCTCAGAGCTTACTCTGCGCTTTTCCTCCACTGCCTCTCATTCCAGCAGTGATCACGAAGTTCTACAAGACCAACTCCAGGATGATTCTGATCGCTCCGGAGTGGCCACGCCAGTGGTGGTACCCGGATCTTCTACAACTTTCCGAAGTTCCGCAACAGAGATTGCCTTGCCGTCCGGACCTACTATCCAAGAGCCAGGGGAGAGTGTTTCACCCCAACCTTCCTTCCCTCAGGCTGACAGCATGGCTCGTGAAGTCTTGCAGTATGGACACTTAGACTTGCCAGCGGACTGTATGAACATCCTTAAGGAAGCGAAAAGACCTTCTACCAGGGCTTCCTACGCTTTCAAGTGGAAGCGTTTTTACCTATGGTGTTTGAATAATGGTCATGACCCAGTTAGAGGGCAGGAACAGGTCATTTTGCCGTATCTCTTACACCTGGCTAAGTCGGGCCTGCAGTTTACATCTTTCAAGGTACACTTAGCAGCAATAACGGCATATAGAAAATCACCTTCACAGGGTTCTTTTTTCAAAATGCCAGTGGTGAAAGATTTTCTTGAAGGGTTAAAAAGGTATACCCACCAGTACGAGCCCCTTCTCCTCCTTGGGAGCTCAACGTGGTCCTTACCAAACTGATGGGCGCACCTTTTGAACCAATACACAAGTCCTCCCTGCAGCACTTGTCCTGGAAAGTGGCGTTTTTGGTTGCTATCACGTCGGCTCGTAGAGTCAGCGAGATACAAGCATTATGTTATAAGGAACCCTACACTGTTTTTCACTCCAATAGGGTAGTTCTCAGAACTCATCCTAGTTTTCTGCTGAAAGTGGTTTCAGATTTCCACATTAATCAGGTTATCACTTTGCCTACCTTCTTCTCTAATCCTTCTACACCTCCTGAAAGGGCCTTACACTCGTTAGACCTTAAGAGGGTGTTGAGGTTTTATCTGGATAAGACCAAGGTAAAAAGAAAGACGGACCGCTTGTTTGTCAACTACGGTCCCATTAATACAGGATTGGCAGCCTCTAAAAGGTCTATTTCAAGATGGATAGTCTCCTGCATATCTCTAGCCTATCAATTAGCTAATAAGTCTCTTCAGGGAAAGCCTAAAGCGCATTCAACCAGAGGAAAGGCCTCTACTACGGCCCTCCTCAGGAACATCCCTATAGCAGAAATCTGCAAAGCAGCTACATGGCGGTCTGTTCATACTTTCTCTCGCCATTACTGCTTAGATTCAGATGCTCAGGAGGATGCCCAAGTGGGGCAAGCCTCACTGAGGAATTTGTTTGCTTAATGTCATGTTAAGATGATCTGTTTTTCAATACTATTTGCTCGTCCGCGAGGTAGTGGGTATGGGCTTGCTACTCTATTCAGTGCTTATGACTATTGATGAGTATCCCCTGGAAGAGAAGGATTAGTTACTTACCTGTAATCCTAGTTCTCTTCCAGGGGTATACTCATCAAAGTCATAAGCAACCCTCCCTCCTCCCCGGACGAGCATTTTTAGTATATTTCGGTAGTGATTGCATTTTATAATCAGGTTGCTACAAGTTAGTACACCGTGCAAAAAGAACTGACCTAACTGTCACCTGTGGTGCATGATGGGAGCAGAGGGTCTCCTGGAGGCCTTAAAGGCAAAGTGTCCAAGTTCTTGGAAGCCTTAAAGGCAAGGTGCCAGTGTTTTATTGTATGGTGATATTTATTCAGCTATGCAGCCTATGGGCCAACTGCCTGCTATTACATGTTTTTTCCTTTTCTGAAAATAAAGGTTTTCTTGTATGACACTATTACAGTGTATGTTCTCTATTACAGAGTGTATATAGGAGATTATTGTATGAACAGGGAAAACCTTTGTAATTTTGGCATTTTGCCTTATTGGAATTATGTTAGGCTGCATATTTATGTATTTATATACATGTATATATGTATGTCGCGGAAGTGCTATGCACTTGTGATCCCCAACATACACATATATATATGTATATTTCTATATGCTCCGGGATCCCGCAGGTGGGCGGGGATAATTCAGTGCTTATGACTTTGATGAGTATACCCCTGGAAGAGAACTAGGATTACAGGTAAGTAACTAATCCTTATTCCCTAATTTGTGCTACAGAATTAAAAAACTCTAGCGTTTAAGATGCAAGTTGCCAATGATTTGTTAACGTGAATGTGTTACTTGTGTAGTAAAAAATAGGAAAAAGCAGGTTCTATATTTTTGATAACTGCGAATGAGTTTATATGTATAAATTAGTATATTTCTTTTAATAAAGATTGTGGTGTTTTTAATTATCTAGCAAAGAATTTGAGACCAATGATGACTGTGCCTAAATTGGACTGGAAAAGCTTCATATGACTTTTGATGTTGGCGTCTACCTTACAAAGAATCCTCATGGAAAGGTCTTCTTTTGATATAAACTAGGAATCGCCAAAAGGACCATCTTCGCTGCTCCTAGCCTTTACTATCGAGAGAGGATCTGCTTTGCTGCCAATACTTCAAAAGCAGTTCTTCTCGTTTGTGAACTCATTGTCCCCATCTGTGAGCAAAGTATTATCATGGCCTCCAAAGATCTCTCTTCTGTTCCAAAAATTAAAAATATCTATTAAAAATGTCTAAACATTTTCTTGACCCCCTTCTCCAACCGACCTCAACCTTCGCCATGTACTTCTCTTAAACCTCAGTGGGTACCCACCTTGATTTTCCACCTCTATCTCAAAAGGATATCTTTAAGGCACTTGTCTCCATCTAATCCAACTCTACCAGGGATCCTTTCTCTAGGGCTTAACCCATGAAGGTCTACCATAGTGTCAGCCATTTGTTTTTCACAATCTCAGTTTTCTTAGAGCATCTGATATTCCTGCTTGTTTCCACCATGCTCCTCCTTGAAGTCTCAGTGGCTTTTGACACCATCGACCTTCTGGGTATCTCCTGAGGCTTAAGCACATGGGAATAATTTCCAGGGCTAGTGGGCTGGAAATGGTCATATTTGTTGAACTGGGCCAGGCTCTCTCTCTGGCTCCTTTTCTATCAGGGTATAAAACTGTTACATGCTGTTTCATATTGTTTATCCCCTGACCCTAGCTTTTAATGCCTATGTAGACCACTTGCTCTAATAATTAATTCTAAATGTTTCTCTTTTGACGTGTGTGCTGAGGATACCCAGCTGTTGGTCTGTCTCGATGAACCACACTTCTACTAAACATCAGTCATGGGTTTAGGTCAAACAGGGGTCTCCAACCAGTAGCTTGTGAGCTACTGTAGCTCTCCAGCTACCTCCGAGTAGCTCACCTGTGTGCAGCCCAGCTTATTAAATTAGAAAGTTTTTGCTAGGTTGAAGTATGATACATAAAAAAAATTGAAATTATACAGCACTAATAATATTAGTAGCTGTCAATGCGTTTCATTGAACATGAGTAGCTCTCAATACAGAAAAGGTTGGAGACCCCTGGGGAGGTCTCTCAATGGATGTCTCTAAACTTCTTAAAGATTAATTTGGACAAAACTGAGGTTCACACTCTAGTTGATACACCCTTCTATCTGTTCCACTGTCTGAAGGCCTAAAGTCCTAGGACCACTCCCATTTCCTGTCACTAAGGTCTGTAACGTGGGATCATTTCTGATGCTACATTAACTTTTATTCCTCCGGTCAGCATGGTTGCATTAACCTTCTTCCTTCTTCTAATGATTTCCTCACAGTTCTCCTTCTCTTAAATTGGGAATGATGTCTTCTAGTCCAGGCAGTTATACCCCTCACCGTGACTAGGGGAACACTCTTGACTGCATATTGTTCAGAAATGTGCAGCCCATATTCTTGAAAATAAGTAACAGGAGTCTGTTTCTGCTAATTTCTCAAATCTTTATTGGCTTTCTGCTTAGGAGTGAACTAACTTCAAGGTTCTCTACGTGGCCTACCGGGCAATCTACTCTAATGGGTCTGTCTATCTTCACATTAAACTCATGCATTATGCTACCACACAAACCTTGAAATCTGCCTTCTTGGCCCTCCTCATGACTGAATGCCCCTCCTGAAACTGTTGCAAGCAGATGTCTGTGACTGAGCCCCACAACTTGTCTCTCTGGTGTTTGGGCCACCACTTCAAGTTCTTTGAGGAGTGTGCTAATATGCACCCAAAGGCGATCCGGGGTCTCAGAGCGAAGATGTACGTCACCGAACACAGAAAGAAATTGCTTAAGCCCTGCTTCTGCTTTAAATTGAATGCACTGATCAGTTCCTGATCTGAGGGCTACTCTCGCAATAGATCTTAGTCACGGTCCAAGTCTTCGGTAAGTTGAAGTCCAAGTGGAAACAAGCTGTCCAGACATGCCTAGACCCAGCCTCGCTATTCTCGTTTGTAGAAATTGGGAGGACGTCAAGGTGCCCCATGGTTTTGCTTTTGGTCCCCTGCTGAGGAGCAGATTTCGCAGCTGATCCCAGTGCCCCTCTGAGTTTCGGGACTGTCTGCGATGTTACAACAATAAAGGCACTCAAGAAGGCCATATTCTGAATCTTTGGGACTCTGCTGGTTCCCTCTGCTATGCCTTCGGGCCCCATGGATCCGCAGTGGCCTCCCGTTGGGTTACCGTCCTCTGTGCGTCTTGATCCCACTTTGAGTTCAACTCCAACTCTGGAGCAGACTTGTTCAGGTGCCACGATCCACACACAATCCACCCTGGTTCCCACAACGCAGATGCTTGAGGACGACGCTGATCCTATTGTCCTGTCTGACGTTGAACTGAATCCATCTCCAACTCAGAAGAGCTTGCGTCCCAGAACTGTTCTGACGCTCCCAACCCCAGTTCATTTTGACTCTGACAAAATGGCACCTTTACCCAGGAGCGCTTTCCTGCAGTTTTTCTGACCAGACTCTGATCAGTCAGCTAGCTTTAGTTGAAGATGGAGATACATTTTTTCCCCACATTATAGTGATGACATTCTTATTTTTGTTTTGGACCAGAAGAGACCAGTGGGTTGGACACTTCTCCAACCTGGAATCTTTTATATATTCACATGCTTGAATCATTCCGTCAGGCTGAGAATCCCCAGTACATTAAAATAGCAGTATACAGTGTAAAAATAAACAACATATAGTATATATGCTAAAAGGCCTTCGGCCTGACACACAGTAGGGTTAGTAACACATCCACCTCATTTTAAAGAACCCAAACTTCAGACAGTGAAGTGGAAGCTTAAGCACTCCTTCTCCCTCTAAAGGCCACCATAGCTCAGATTTCTAACGCACATCGTGTATGAGGGAGCCCCCTGTCAGAGCTCTAATACAACCTTTCAATGAACATGAAATTGTTTCAAAATTGGTCTGCCCTTGATTTGAACTAACCCTTTCTTCAGCTGTACTCTACTGTGAGTTGTTTTTAGGGAAAGATTGTTTCAATTTCTGGACCAGGGAGATCTTTGATCTGACAAGCAACTTTCGCCAACTGTCTCCGTGGCTGACAAAGAGAAGAGATTTCTTTTTAAAACCTGTTTATTTTGTGGCAGCAAGTAGATTTACACTGATGACCCACTCTCTGTGTAGTTATTACCTTTATCCTAAACATAAGTCAGTGCAAGTTGCAAGATTTTTAAGTCTTTCTCCTCTAAGACTCTTAAGGACAGAGAAAGGAGGTTGGCATTATTTCTGATGAATAAGAGAATTTTCCTCCCTGTAAGGGAGATGCCCCCTCTTCAGGGGAAGAGTCTGTGAGAAGTGCCCTCCAAGCACTTAAATGAAAGCAGCGCACAAGAGGAGACTTGTTCAATTTCCTTTGCATTATTTATTTGGTATAGCGCTTGCAGCCACTTCCTCTGCTGGCAAACCAGAGTCTAAGTGTTGCAGGGAGACTCCCTGTGGCAAAGAAGAGCAAATCTTCACATGAAAGACTTTGGCTTCATTCTCGATGTCGTAGATGTTGACAACGGCACCGCCGTCGATGATGACACAATCGACACAACACGGTCGACGTTGAGCATACAGTCAACGTCTAAGACCTTGCTGTTGATGATAAAGACCATATCGACGTTAATGACCATACTATCGACATTGATAGCCCTACCGTCGACAGCATCACCGTTGGGATCAATGCAGTCAATAAAAAGCATGGGATGAGATGTTTTTTCATCTTTAACGGTGATGGATGTGCCTCCAGTGCAGTTATTGCCATCAGATCAAGAAGAAGAGGTTTGTGATTTTGCTTCACTGACAGTTTACAGCCCAACTCAATTGGATGTGAAATATGTCCCAGATTTTGAAGAGGACGTAATGGATGATGAGTCCTACAGTGAATGTATGTCAGCAGGAGTACAAGTCTGGAAGTACTCAAATGAATTTAAGGCAGAAACCACCTAGTTATTACAAAGAGCCAGATGTGGTCCAAATGGCAATGGCCTTCTTATAAGTGTTGCAAGAAATGATGGATACTTTTACTAAATTATTGCTGCAGCAATCATCTAATAATTCTAGCATGGGGTTACCTGCTGATTCCATCCTCCTGTCTGCAGGTGGGCTCCCCATCAGTCCATGGACACCTCCACGGTGAGTAATAACCTTTCTATTATTGGTATGTAAGAGAGACCTGCAGTTAAGTTTTCTGAATTCTCCACCAGGTCAGAACTTGTTTCAAGCGGCTTGAGATGCAGACCATATGTTTCCATGAGCCTTTCACCTGTTTCCATTGCAAATCCAGCTCTTGCTGAACAGGTCTCATGAAACCTGCAAAACGGAATGAGACCTATACATGATGCCATCATACCTATTAGGGACTTGTATTCTCTCACTTTGACTGCTTTCCAGCAATAGTCTTTGACAATGTCTAACTTTCTTATCCTTTCTGCTAATGGAAAGGTTTTCCCCAACTGAGTGAGTATAGCTCCCAGAAATTGTATTTTTGTTTGGGGCACCAATGAAGATTTCTCCCTGTTCAAAGTGAGGCCTAATATCCGGAAGAGATTGATGTAAGCATTTGTGGATGCTTTTGCTTGCTCTCTGGATGGCGCTTTGACTAACCCGTCGTCCAGTCTGGGAACGCCTGGTTACCTTCTCTCCTGAGAAAACAATTGGAGCAAGACATTTGGTGAATATTCTTGGTGCTGCCCAAAAGGCAGCACCTTGAACTGGTAGTGCTGACCTTCTACTGAGAATCGAAGGTACTTCCTGTGTTTTTCATGAATGGGTATGTGGAATTAAGCATCCTGAAAGTCCAAAAAATCCCCTTCCTGCATCATCAGGAAGACTTCTTGCAGCGTAAGCATCGGAAATTACTGGCTCTTTAGAAACCTGCTGAGCTCTCTGAGGTTCAGAATCTGCCTTCATCGACCTGTCTTCTTTATTAAGAAGAACCTGGAATAGAAGCCTCGATACCATTGCGACTTGGGGACAATTTCTATGGCTCCCTTGGAAAGGGCATGAGAATTTATTTTCATTTGCAGCTCCTTCAAATGAAAATGATGTTCCTTTCTTGGTGGACAAATTAGGGGTCTCTGGATGAACTACAACGTATGGCCTGACTGGAAAATTTATAAAAACCCATTTGTCTGAGGCTATATTCTTCGATGCTAGAGCAAAAAGGGAAATTCTCCCCATACATTCTGAGGAGCAGACTGAAATGGGGGGACAAGCTGGGAGCCAGGCTCTCTTATGATTATCATTGGTTTGAACTCGTGAGGAACTTCTTTTCCTTCCGGCAGACCTCCCATAAGTCTGCCTTTGGTTTCAATTAAAGGAGTATCCTTGATCATATTTAGACTGTCTCTGAGGATAATTCGGGCGCCCTTGAGCGCCATACTGGTTGAATCCTGCTCTGAAATTGTGTGATTTCTTTGAGCCACGAAAAGTAGATGTCCCAAATCTGCGATAATGCAACAGTCCTAATGCCCTTGCTATATCTGTGCCGGTTTTAAGACCTTGCAGAGCTTCATCAACATGTTTACCAAACAAAGTGAGCACATTAAAAGGCATGTCTAAGATTTAAGATTGAACATCATTACAGAAGGCTGTGGATTTTAACCAGCCTTGCCTCCTTAGTACATCCCCCCCCCTGTCAACTGGCGAAGACCTGTATTTGAAGCATCCATCTCCATGTCAATAATGAAAGAAGAGGGTAGTTCTCCTTCAGTTAGGATAGCTCATCGTTTTCCTCTTATCCTCAGGGATAAGATCCAGCAATGGAGCCATGTCATGCCACATCTGGCGACTACCTAGAATCGGCAGGGCATTGGCGGTCTTGAGGTTACCGCCATAGAAGAAATTCTCAGCCCCATATTGTCAATACCTTTGCTATCCTCATCTGGTGGACTAGACAATGGAGTTATTTGGGTCTTGGTCCTTCTCTGAGCAGCTGAATCAATTACTGAATCTGGTCTAGTATGACCAGTGAGACAAGCGAGCTGAATTCAGAGCTCTGTATTTCTTTTTCAGACATGGTGTCCTGTGACCATTCTGGCTGCTGCATTGAAAGTGGTTCTAAAGGGAGCAAGGTGGGAGTCAGCAGCTTCTGTTAGGGTGGTGTTCCCATAGTCTAATCTAGACCGCACTAGAGCTTGTGTGGCGGACTTGAGATAATTGAGAGGTAGGTAGGGTTTTGTTTTGTTTAGCAGTTTCAGGTTGTAAAAGGCACTCTTCGCATTGTTCTTTGTGGTTTTTCATAGACCGTTTGGGGTCCAGTGTGATTCTTGGAGATTTGACGGAGATAGCTAGGGTTATATTGCAGTTAAGAGCGTCTATGGATTTTATCCAATCTTGCATCTGGGGTGACACTTCTGATTTTGATATGAGGAGAATTTCGGTCGTCTTGGTTGAGTTTTAGGTGGTTACGAGAGAGCCAGCGTCGGACTTCTTTGAGGGTGGAGTTGAGCCGGTGTTTGTTTTCTAGCGAGAAAACGGATGTTTGCGTCATTGAGGATGACTGTGAGGGGTTACATGAAGATATTAGAGTGGGCAAGAGGACGGAGCCTTGAGGGACACCCCGCGTTATTGCCATTGTATCAGAGGTCTGGTTGCTTATTTTTATTTGTTGAGAGCGGTTTTGTAGGAAGGATATGAACCAGCGTAGCACCATGCCCTCCACACCGATCCTTTTTTGGAGGGAGTCTAGGAGGAGCTTGTGATCAACCGTGTCGAAGGCTGCTAAGTCAAGGAGAACGAGCAGGCAACAACAGTCTGTATCCAGGGATTTGTGAAGGTCATCCACTATGCTCAAAATAGCTGTTTCCATGCTGCATCCTTTTCTGAACTCCGATTGGTTAGGATTCAAGAGATTGTTACTTTCGATGTGTTCGTTGAGTTGAGAGAACACATCTCTCTAGAGTTTTGGCTAGGAAAGATCTCTTCAGAGCTTCTCCACCTCTTCGGCATCGTTCGGTTCCATGGAAATGTAATACAGTCCTCACTCAGCTGATGTTACTTCCTTTCGAACCTCTATATAACGTGGATTTAAAATTTGTTTCATGGAAGGCAGCACTACTCCTGGCTCTGACATCCGCTAGGAGAGTGGGAGAGAATCAGGCTTTCACCATTGGAGACCATTTTCTCCGGTTCACTAAGGACAAAGTGATACTCTGAACCAATTCTAAATTCATTTCCAAGGTGCCTCCTGACTTGCATTTGAATGAGCCTGTTATTCTTAGATCCTTCTTTCCTAATCCATCTTCACCAGCAGAAAGATCATTACACTCTTTAGACTTGCATAGATGTCTCAAGTTCTATATAGATAAACCCAAAGACATGATCGGATCAGCTATTTGAGTCATTTTCATAACCATGAAAAGGCCAACCCCCTGCCAAACAGGGGATAGCATTTTGGCTCTCAGCCTGTATTACTTTCTGCCATGCCAAAGCCAAACGTCCTCTCCAGGGAAGAGTGAGGGCGCGTTCCACCAGGGGCATGGTTTTAACTGCAGCACTCTATGCTTGGGTACCTTTGAGAGAGAAATGCCGTCCTGCCACCTGGAGGAGCAGGCATACTTTCATGAAGCATTACTGCCTAGACGTGGACACAAACTGACACAGCAGTGGGACAGGCAGTCCTGAGAAACCTCTTTCACTAAAGGGGAGCCTGCTTCCCGGTTTGTTGCATTTCATAATGAGTACTGCTTGCTATTCTGATTCAAGCGTGTGAATATATAAAAGATCCAATGTTGGGTAAGAAATTAGTTACTTACCTGTAACTTCAGTTCTCCAACATTGGTATCTTTTATATATTCACATGCAACTTTCTCTCCTCCCTGGTCCGAGCCTCATTGTATTTTACTCTCACATTTGTGCTTTGAAATCTGAGCTATGGTGGTCTCTAGGGGCAGTAGGAGTGCTTAAGTTTCCACCTCATTGAATTAAATTTTGGTTCTTTCAAATGAAGTGATGTGCTACTAAACCTACTGTGTTTCAGGCCTATATTTTGTGGCATATATGCTATATGTTGTATATTTTTAAACTGTATACTGCTATTTTAATGTACTGGGTATTTTCCAGCGTGACGACGGGGATTGATTCAGGCATGCAAATATATAAAAGATACCAATGTTGGAGAACTGGAGTGACAAGTAAGTAACTAATTTCTTCCATGGCATGAAACTGGGCTCTCCCCCTTTAATGGAAGAGACCGCCTCATTTGTGTAGTCCTCAGACGAGCAGGGGAAGTCCTGGACTTAAACTTACCAGCTGTTGAGGTAAAAAATAACAATATCCTCACTGAAGTCTTACAACCTTGGCAGACCTCGTCCAAGCCCTTGCTGAATTGAGAAATTCAGGAAACTGATGTTCTCAGCTAGTCTCTCCCTATTGTTATTCAACGCCAGCTGCTTCCTGGGTAGGTACTCCCATGCACTATGGAAGTTAGTTGTAGAGGTTTTGCCTGCAGATCAGGAGGAATTCTGTTCCAACTTGGTAGCCAAATATGTGATGAGGTCAGGACTGGACACTACTAACTGCTTAGGCAGAGAAGTCTGCACTAGAGTAGTGCTCTGGTGCCACACATGGATAAGATCCACAGGCTTCTCAGGTGACTATTGGGTATTACTCATGGATGTAGTTTGATGGTTATTGTATATTGGGTCAGAAGGCACATTCCGCACTAGAGTGCTTCAAAGAAAGAGCAACAGCGCACTCTGTCTCTCCACGAAGCAGTATCCCTAATAATGTTGCCCCTTTTGTTGCATTGCCAAGGAATTTGCTTACAGACAATGCCAAGGCCCCCCTCCCCATTAGCAGACACCCCTGTCCGGTTGGGATTTGTGATCCAGCTGACAACATCCATGCTGGCAGGTACGGGGAATCATCCAGTCCCATGCCCCTCCAGCAGCAACCTCTAAGCAACTTTGGTTTGCTCTTAGTAGCATATTACCACCCTGTGGGAGGCAAAATGTTTTCTCCAAGGTTAGCAGGCCATAAAGTCCGACAGGTGGGTCCTGCAAATAGGTAAGCGGGGCTACGCCTTCATATTCCTTTCCGATCAACTGCATCTTTCACCCATATCAGACCGTCTTTCTGAGGATCACTTCTCTATCCTACTGCAGGAATTTCAGGCTATTTTGGCAAAAGGAGCCATAGAGACAGCCCTGGCCCTAGAAATTGAAACTAGATGTTACTCCAGATATTTCCTAATGTCACAATTGGTGGATCACGAATGGCAGTTACACCCTGATGTGGCACAGGACATCTTCAAACAGTAGGAATAACCCTGGGTAGGTCTTTCTGACACAGTCAAGTGCACGCAATGTCCAAACATTTGAATGCTGGTGTTTCCAGGATCTCTCTCTCTCTGGGAGATGCGTTCTGGTTAGAGAGGCACAAAGGGCTCCTGTACGCCTTTCCTCCTCTGCCTCTCTTTACGGAAGTTTAGAAGATCAGGAGTGACACGCCTAAGTCATTCTGGTGGTTATTTGGCCAGGAGAGTGTGGTACTTTTGATAGTTCTGGGCTTGAGCATCTGTTCTCTGATCAGGCTACTGCTTTGGAAAACAGCCACAGGGCAGAGTTTTGCACCTGGGTCTGCGTAGACGACTACTCCATGCGTGGAGATTGAGAGAATGCAGTTGACTGTGTTTGACCTACCACCCAAGGTTGTGAATGTTATCCTTGCTACACGGCCTCCTTCTACAATGTCCTTTTACACCAGTAACCTGGTGTAGAGCCCACAAATTAGACCCATGGCAGGCCCAGCTGCTGCAAGGCCTAGCATGGACTTGCTGTGGGCACAATTAAAGGTTATTTGTTGGCGCTTTCTGCTTTTTTGCGTTTACCAGTCCTGCTTTCTTTGTTTAAATCACCTGTTCTGATGAGGTTTATAAAGATATCCACCCCAGTTTCCTCCAAAACCTTATGTGATGCCACAGTGAGATCTCAATTTGGTCCTAACGTTCCTCATGTGTACTCCCTCTGTGCCAGTGCACAGCTGCTTGCTACATCTTCTCACTCTAAAGACGGTCTGCCTCGTTGAGATTACTTCAGCTCATCGCCTGAGTGACATTCCAAGTTCTCCCGGTGCATTTGCCTTACACCACTTTTCCCCCCAGATAAACTGAGGTTGAGAATCAGGATGGCCTTTATGCCAAAAGTCGTGAGTCCTTTTCATGTTGGGCAATCCATCACTCTCCAAACATTCTTTGCTCCACCTCACCTCTTGAAAACGGGGCAGAAGCTCCATCTGCTGGACCAAAAACCATCGGATGGACAGTCAGATTTTTGTCATTCTCTGGGGCAAAGTAAGAAATGGTGGTAGCCCTCTACATTATGTCCTTCTAAGCTTGGGCCAAGAAGGAGCCTCCAGAAGGACTGAGGGATCATTCCACCAAGGCCAAGTCTGCTACCTCTGTGTTGATTTGCAGAGTCCCTGTTCTTGATACCTGTCAGACCAAGATGTGGGCATCAATGCACACGTTCACAAGGCACTACTGCCTTGACAGTCAAGTCGAATGGAAAAGGCATTTTGCCCTTCGGTCCTTCAGGACTAATGGGTCCAGTCTCTCCACCTTGGGAGGTACTGCTTTTGTATCTATTCTAAAGATGAGGGATCAGCTGTTAGATGTATCAATCAAAAGAACAAGTTCTCTTGTAGGGGATTTCCATGTATAGTCATAAGCATTTGAATAGTCCCGTCCACGTGCGGGGACCCCGGAGCACTTCGTTAGATATATCTTCTTAAGTTGTCATCTTTCGCCTTTCTTCGGGAAGGCCTGTGTAGACACTTAAGAGATAGAAAGACAATAATGCAGCCTAACCAACTAGGCTACACTGGCCATTACTTCATCTTGAAGTGAAAAAAGGTAGCCAGTACTTTTAAAATTTTGCAATTTATGGAGTTTAATACATATAGAAAACTCCCCTTCACAAAACCCCCTTTTTCATGGTAGAGATGAAAAGGTTGGACACAGAAGCCCCGAATAGGCTACCATTATATGCCTGAAAATGGATACCGTGCCTTTAAGAGTCTCCAGAGACCACCAGTATCCCATGATGCACAGCTAGTGGCAGTTACTTCAGTTCTTTTTGAAGGCGTAGAGAAGTGAATGCCTATGCTAGATCCTGGATAAGTCTGCTTCTTCCACCTGGGAGGAGGGCGGGTTGCTTATGACTTATCACGGAAATACCCCTACAAGAGAACTGGAGTTACAGGTAAGAAACTATTCCTTCTCTTGTAGGGGATTTCCGTGTATAGTCATAAGCATTTGAATAGACTAGCAAGCCCATCCCATAAACACCCAAGCGGTGGAAGAAGACAGAGAAGTGACATTTCCCTTTATGCAAACAGGTTCCGAAGGGAAGCCTGTCCAACCTGAGCATCAGCCTTGGCATCAGTGTCCAGGCAGTAGTGCTTTGTGAATGTATGGACTGACTTCCAGGTGGCAGCCTTACAGATTTCTGAAATAGGTATATTATGGAGTAAAGCCGCAGTAGCAGCTTTTCCTGAGCCCTAGGCTTACTAACAAGAGTCTTGTTGGCTTTCTGGTAACAAACCTGAATACATGAAACAATCCATCGGGAGATGGATTGTTTGGAAGTAGCTAGACCTCTACGGATAGAGCCACAGTTTACAAATAGCTGATCTGATTGTCTAATATCCTTAGTTTTGTCCAAATAAAACTTCAAAACCCTCCTGACATCTAGGGAATGAAGCGACCTCTCAGCAGGAGAAGAGGGATGCGGAAATACCCCTACAAGAGAACTGGAGTTACAGGTAAGAAACTATTCCTTATTTACCTTTGGTATGTTCTATCTGTTAGAGACTTTAGATTCCGAGATTTCTTACCTTGGAATATTCACCATGCATCAGACTAGATCCGAAAAATCTTGCGCAATACTTCTGTGCACCAGTAGGTTGCGTCCATCGGCTCCTCGTCTGTATTGTCCGCGCTGGCAAGTAAAGTGCGCAGTGCATATATAGGCGCCACCCCAGCGTGCTTGCATCAGTTCTTTTCTTTCTGTGACATCAGTGCAGACCCGGAGAGAGCTACATCTGTCCATTTATTGGACTACTGTTAGACCTTTTGTCAGAATTTTTTTTGAGCTTCGCTCCCAGGGTGCTATAGAGATGTCCTCTAAATAACCTGTGGGGTTTAAACCCTGTGGATCCTGTCACAGGCTGATGGCCTGGAGCCGGGTCATGACTTAAAGGCCTGCCCGACTGTCGAGTGATGAACCCTAAGGCGTTTCAGTAGCGGTCTCGGAGGTTCCTGGTCACCGGACACCAGTTTATTCTGCTTTGCGCCAGGTCCTGATCACAAGGAGGGCCCTGGGTCCCACTCATGGAGTTGTTCCTGTCGATCATTGTCGTGCTCCAGTTCATATTTGTCAAAGTCACTCAAAAAATCTAAAAAGTCCAAGAATTCGAAGCGTTCTTACACTTCACCGCGCTGGTCCAAGTCTTGGGACTAGGCGCAGAAATGACTCCACAAATCTAGGCCCTGCTCCCACACGTCAGCTGTGGAGTCTGGGTCCACTCTGCGCCTCCCAGAATTTTCCAGACCTACCCCTGCCCAACTAAAGGTTTTATGAGTTCCATACACCTCGTATTTAAGCAGGCCAACCCCTATGGAGCACCTTGGGGCCCCACAGATTCGGCAGGTGCCCTACTGGATTCCCATTGGCATGTTTGTCCTCGATGGCAGTAAGGCACTTTGGATCAGTTCTTGGATCCAGATTGGCTCCAAATGAAAGTCTGACCTTCCCCGTAACCCTTTCTAGTGGCATCATTCCGTGCAAGGATAATGCCAACTCCATCGTTATACCAGACTCTGATATAGAGCCGGCACTGGGGGAGTGCGAGTGAGGCGAATGTGAGGATCCTTATGGTTATCCCGACCCCATGGAAGAACCTGAGGATAACTGGTATGAGGAACTGGCGAATGCCAGTGGTCTAGACCCCTCCACATACCCTGGCCATGTCTCTCCGAGTGTAGCTATGGAGGAAGGGGCTTCATCCATGATGGTGAGGCGGGCGCCTGAAGTCCTGGACTTTACGCTGCCCTAGATGGCAGTCAAGACGAATGTCTTGAAAAAGATGCTTCAACCGGAAGTTGCCCCCAAAGAACCTCTTCTCCCTTTTCCCTTTAATGAAGCCTTCACTGATGTCCTGCTCGGGCCAAAAGTCAAGGCCTGCACAGGAGCTCCAGTGCACTGGAGGATTGCCCGTTGCCATCTTCCTGCTCCTGGGTACTCAGCTTTCCTCACCCATCATTTCACCCTGAGAGTCTGATTGTCCTGGCCTCCACGTCCAAAGTCAACCCAGGCAAGTTCTCTTCCAAGACCGTCGGAGTTCCGATGCGGCCAGACTAGGTACGGAGACGGGCCTCTGATCTTGAAGAAAGTGTGACAATAGGTCGGGCCCCCCCCCTCGGAACTCATGGGGCATTTCTCAGACAATTGCTGAGTATGCGTCGCGAGAGGAAATCATCCTCTACCACATAATGCACCTTAGCGAGTGCACCACATAGATGGTCTCTTACAGATTTAGTTTTAGACCACCATTTTAAATTTTCACTCACATAAGGTCCTGAAGAAAGCCAGCCTAGTACAGAGAGACTGGCTGAAACATGTTGACCAGGATATTGGAGCCTAGTTAACTCCACAGATATCCACCTCTCGTTTTTTAACCACTGCCGGGGGCCCATACATTAAAATAGTCCTCTTGTTATTTAAACGGGACCCTACGGACAGCTTTTTAAACCACATTCATCTCACTTTCACTGCACACTCACGGCACACAACCAGCTCCGCTGTATCCAGGCGTTAGCAGCACACCCAAGGTACATTCGGTACCTTGGGTGGGACCCGATGATGAAGCATGTCACCAACCAGGTTGGTGAGTGAGGGTCTTCTATAAAACACAATTGTGTTGCATTGCATACACATATCAGGAGCTCTTATCCAGTAGCTAGTTCCTTTTGATTATCATACTATACCCAGGGGAAGTGAACTGGCCTTCTACCTCCTCGCTCTTCCTTTTGATTACTATCAAGTTCTCTTCCACACCACCGGATAGGGAATCTAAGAAGCTGGACACCTTTGATAAGAGGATTTTCTCTTCCTCCAACCTTGCACTACAGTCAGTGAACACTGCGTTCCTCTTGGGCCAATATTCCTACACAGTTTGGGATTCGGTTGCACAAGTGCTACCCATGGTCTCGGAGGAGGCCCGAGCTATCCAGTCCTAGGCTATTGCTGATGGCAGGGAAGCAGCAAACTTCACTGTACCTGTGGATTGGATACGACTGATTCGCTAGGCAGACTAAATTGCTTTGTCAGTGGCACTCCGTCGCCACGCCTGGTTGAGGTCTACTGGCATTTCGGGGGCTGTCCAGTGATTCCTTCTGGACATGCCCTTCGATGAGACATGCCTGTTTGGTGATAAGGCAGATTTGGCGCTCGAGTCCTTTAGGAATAGCTCATTCCATAATTTATGCTGTCTAACGTTTCCATGATTATAACCAATCGGAGTTATAATGTTTTAGCATACTATGTTCATTTCCCTTCTTTTCCATTACTTGTTCTGTCTTTTATTTCATACCTCCTCTCCCCCTCCTTTCTCCTATTATGTGCAACTTTTTCTTCTTTATGTTCTATTGTATATGTAATGTCACTAGACCACTATGGTCTATTATGCTGTATTATACTGTTATGAAATTATATGCCTTTAATTTCTTAATAAAGAATTATGACACAAAAAAGAATAGCAGGGCCACCTTCCGAGTGCTGGGCCTCTCCATGGCGTGCCTGCCCCATTCTCATCTTCCATTACTAAGTTACAGGCTATGAACCGCGTCCATTCCTGCCCAGCTAACAGGCTCCTCAGTCCTTTCGTGGCCTTGGATTAGGTTTGCAAAAGCCCCCATTGGACCCAAGGCCAGAGATTTACGGAGTCCACCCCCCTTCCCCAGCAGCTGCAGCCTCCAAACCCCTTTAAAATGCCTTATTATCACGGGGAACCAGTTGGTGGCAGGATCAAGCACCGCCTGCCCGATGCGAGTACCCCCCATTCACTGAAACCCCTCTGCCCATGCCACCATCCTCAAACTGGCTGACGGAGATGACCTCTCCCTGCTGCGTCCGGAAGCTCAGGCTCTTTAGGGCAAAGGAGGCATTAAGAGTGTTCTGACATCAGAAGTAGGCCGTGGTTGCTATCCCCGCTACTTTTTGCTGCCGAAAAAAAAATGGAGGCCTCTGCCCTATACTAAAACTGCGCTTTCTCAGCTACTTCCTGAAAGAAGAGAAATTCATGATGCTCACATTGGATCAGGTACTCTCTGCCCTGGGCTTTGAAGACTGGATGGTAGCGTGCATTGGACTTGCAGGTCCCCTATTTTCACATACCTCTCCTGCAGTTCATGGTGGGCCAAGAGCACTTTCAGTTTGCTGTGCTCCCCTTTAGCTTTACCAACTCCCTTCTGGCGTTAAAGTTGATGGTGGTGGTTGCAGCCCATCTGCAGAGGTCAGGCGTTCCAGTTTTCCAAATCCTCAACAACTGGCTGCTAAAGACCCGCTCGCCCCAAGCAGTTGTCACCCACCTCCAGGCTACAATGGACCTCCTGCATTCATTGTGGTGAAGTAACACCTGATTCCCTCTCGGACGCCCCCCTTCATTGGAGCCATTCTGGACACAGTGCCGTTTTGGGCCAATCCTCCAGAACTGCGAAACCAAGATGTTCAGGCTCTGATTCTTTTTTATATTTTCAAGTGCATTTCAAAAAATTATCTGTGTTTTTGAACTCTTTTTAATTTTATTTTTAATTAGAGGAGAGTGTTCTCTTGTAGCTGCGGGGATTCCCTTCTACTTCTGGTTTTAGCTGCCCTGCATTGCAGCCATTTTTCCTTGCCACTGTCGAGTGGCGGCACCATTTTGGGCAGGCTGTACTCTAGTTGCCCGGCAAAGCAGATGACTCCTTCCTATTTAAGGAACACCCGGGCGCCGATGCTTTTCTAGCGGTACGCATGCCCTTGCATGCTTTTTATATATTCTTGTGCATTTAAAAAAGTGTGTCTGTGTTTTTAGACTGTACTGAGTGGTACTAGGCAGCTTTTAAAAAATATTTGTATAGTTCTCTTGTGGCTGGGGCGACTCCTTTCCACTTCTGGTTTTTGCTCCCCTGCGTTGCGGCCATTTTTCCTTTCCGTGGTCGACTGGAGGCGCTATTTTGGGCAGGCTGCTCTCTAGTCGCCTTGCAAAGCAGAGGAGTCCGCCCTATTTAAGGTGCACCGCGCTGCTGGTGCAACAAAGGCAAACCCGTCTGCGCCAGTACCATGCCCAGTACCAGCCATGGTCCCCATGGTAGTATATACCCAGATCTGTTTGTGTCTGGTATTTGGTGCAGGAGTTAGTTGCACTCAGGCCGCCTCTGTCTTGCCCTGTGAGGCTGGAAGTAGGGTCCTGCCTTGTTGTGTTGCTTGTTCCGTGTGTCACACTGTTTTCCACTTTAAAAATGTAGTCAGGCAAGTAGTAGAGGCTTGTTCAAATGCAGGTGAGGAAATTAGGGAGAGGTGTGTTCAGAGGAGAGAACTATCTACGCTGCTAATCATTGTTCATTCCTTACATAAACACGCTTTGAATATTTTTTCGGTTTACTAAGCAGCCTTGAACCAGATGTGCTCTTTATGACTGGTACTTGGCTTAAGTATTCCTCTGCTCCTGATATTGCATTAGTGATTCCAGTAGGCTATTCCGTGATACTTTTGGATAGAACCCAAAAAAGGGTGGGCGGGTGGCAATTGCCTTTAAACGCCCATTGCAGTGTACCACCTTTGAGCTACCCGAACTTCTGGAAGCAGAGAGCTTTGGGCTTTCGCCTTTCAATGTCGGCACAATCGTCTTTTTCAGACTTATTCATTTACCGACCGCCGGGCTATGCCAATAATTTTAATAAACCTTTACACAATAATGGGGTATCCCAAAAGACTGTAGGACCTGGGTAGATTTTAGCACAAAAACAGCATGGTCCAGATGGGACTGAAAATTATTTTGAAAAGAGAAACAAATTCTCGCAAGACGCAGAATGTTTTTTATCGCATGCTGATCTCTATGGGAAATAAAAAGAGAGAACACAGGACCTATAGCACCAGAGCAAAAGATATGTGAAATATCGTCTATATTCAAGTTTTCGTAGTATATACAAATGATTGAAAGCATGATGATGATGGTTGCTCCATTGGGTGATAAAGTGCAAAAGAGGTCTTGTGGAAAGTGACAAGTGATCAGTATTTACAAATAAAAAGATGGAATATGAAGTGTAGTGCATGCAAGCAACTGCATACAGCCTGTCTGAGCTGAAAATACCTATCCTAATTAATATCCTTCTAGCAGATGTAATGTTTTAATCAATCAGGTTCCTCTTTTAGGAGAAGGGTTTAGTCCAGGCATAGATAGCAGGTTGTTGACGTTTCGACCCAGAAGAAACACACGGTCACTCAGAACCATTCACATGGGTCTTCATTAGGATGGGTAAATGGGGCAACCTAAAGTTGCATAGCTGCTCGTCCCTCAAGTAAGCGAGCAAACACATGAACAAAGGCACGTGGGCTCCTCGTCTAAGGCTCATAGGTACAATATTCTCCGTAAGAATTCTTCTCCTTTCAAAATAATTTTGCAGTCCCACTAGATATTTTTATTAAATTGCTTGATTCTACATTGGCCCCTCCCTCATTGCTTTCTGCCAATTTCACTCTGCTGGGGAATTTAATCTTCATTTTGATGATCTTTCGGACCAGATGGTAGTTAACGTATACCATGGCATCTCTTAATCTGTCCCAGCTTGTAACTTTCCCTACCCATAATGCAGGACATATTATTGACTTGGTCTTTTCGAATTGTTCTCTTATCATAAGTCCTCCGGAGGAAATACCCAGGTCAGATCATTTTCAAATTCCATTTGGATGGAAGTTCGATAACCACATCCAACAGGTTAGGCCTGCTGCTCGTATACTTTTGCGTGCGTGGAATAAGGTCCAGGATGCTGATTGGTCAGAGTTCTTAGCTAGAACCGTTCCCCCCTCTAAGAATGATGTAGAATCAAGTGTGGAGGCTATTACTTCTTGAGTGGGCAGGGCTGCTCAGGCGTTGGCTCTGCTGCAGTTGAGGAAGAAGAGGCGGGGAGGGGTGTCCACCTCTTGGTTCTCCTTCTCTTTGGCTGCCGAAAGGAGAGCATGTAAAAAATTAGAGAGAACTTGGCGTAAGGATTATTCCCTGTACAGTAAAATTAGATATTAATCTGCCCTTAGGATTTGTCACGCCTCCAACAAACGAGCACAGATTTCTTATTTCGAGGAAAACATTTGTGCTGTATCTAGTAGCTCTCGTACCATTTTCCAGGTCTCTAAATCCTTTATCTCTGGAAAGGCCTGTAAAAGGGCGATTACTAATTCTCAGGAATTGTGCAGTCGGCTTGCAGATTGTTTTGAGGCTAAGATTGTCGACATTTAACCCCTTCGCTGCGCCCGTCGGCCAACGGCCGTCGCGAGCACTACCTCCGTAGTGCTGCGCACGTCCGTTGGCCGACGCGGCCCCGCCCACTCCGCTAAACCGCCGCACCGCGGCGGAATTGCCGCCGCGGTTAAGGGGTTAAAAGATTCTCCCTATTCTGAAGGATGCTCTGCCTCTTGTGAGTCCAGATAATATTAACAGTAACTTTTCTCAGTTCAGGGCTATTTCCCTGGAGCCATGCTCTGCGACAATTCTGAATTGCAGATCTGTCTGGCCCCCTACTGGACTCCTGCCCTCCTGCGATGTTAGCAGCTGCAGTTGAAGTTATCAATCCAGTGATTAATAGAGTTTTAAATCTCTCATCCAGCATTATGCCAGCTGTTTGGATACTTGCTAAGGTGGTCCCTCTCCTTTAGAAGCCCTCTTAGATCCCAACATTTGTATCAGAGCAGGGCAAGTTGCTGCATCCTATTCAATCAGGGTTTCATCCCAGTCACAGCACAGAGACCACGCTACTAGAAATATCTGACTAGATTAAGTTGTCTCTGGATGAAGGCAAAAATACGGCGCTGAATTTACCCAAACTATCTGCAGTGTTTGATACCGTCCCTCACTCGATTCTTTTACAACATTTTACTAACCTGGGGGTTGGCGGCTTGGTGTGGGACTGGTTGAAGTAATTCTTTGATTCCAGAGGAAAGTCGTATTGGTAGCGCCTTTTACTCCAGATGTTAAAGCAGTAACGCAAGGTGTGCCCCAGAGTTTTTCTCTGAGCCCCACCCTTTTCAGTGTCTTTATGTCTCCGCTGGCTGCATTGGTGGGGTTGTTCGGTTGCAAAATTATTTCCTGCATGGACGACACCCAGCTGCTTTTTGCTTTCGAGGGATCTCCCTCCTCGGTAGAAAAGTAATTTGTAGATTGTATGTTGCCGGTCTTTGATTGGATGCGGAGAGCAGCCAGTTAAAATGCAATTCGGAGAAAATGGAAACTCTTCCCGGGTGGGAAGATACTTGACCTTCTGCTTTGCTGGCTCCCCCTCTTTCCATCTCTAGTGGCAAACAATTGGAAATTAAATTGAACAATCAACTCTCCATGCAACCCCAGATCTCTGCTGTGGTTGGTATGTGCTTTGGGTTGCTTCGCACCCATAAGAAATGTTTGTCTCCTTCCTGTACATTGTAGGAGGACGGTCATCCATGCGTTGGTTACATCTCGGCTCGATTATGCCAATACTCTTTACTTAGGGGTGTCCGAATCTTTGCTAGGACGTCTACAGGTGGTACAGAATGCTGTTGCCCAGCTCATCCTGAGACTGCCTAGACTGATATCAATCTGCCCCTTTCTAAAATCTCTGCATTGGTTGCCTATCAAGAAGCGGATCCTTTTTAAATCACTTTCTCTGGTCCTCCAGGCAGTGTTGTAGTCCAGTCTAGGCTATCTTGCAGCCAGGTTCCTCTCTTATTGCCCTACCAGAGCTTTGTGGTCCGAGTCCTATGCTTTTTTGGTATTGCCTCCCATTAAGCGTATGAGTAGGGGAGCTGAGCATTTTCGTTCTTAGCGGCTAAAGCCTGGAATCGGCTTCCATTGGACCTCCGTATGCTTCCTTCGGAGGACGTTTTTCGTAGGAGACTGGAAACTTGGCTCTTCATCTGCTTACTAGGGGTCTCCTCTGTGTATTGATGCGTACCATAGCTTTAGTGCTGGGACACTCGTTGAGTTGCAGTGCACTTTACAAAACTTTACATACATGCATACATTCTGATGTTTCAGCCTCTATCCTAGATTTCGGTCTGACTGACTCTGAGGCTGCAGGGAAGCACATGCCCACTGGCATATGTGGGCTCTGCAGTGGGACCTGAAATCCCAGTGTGCACATCATCAGGGAAATTTCTCCGACATGGTCCAAATATCGGAGCGAACTGCTAAACATCTGCTGTGGTCGCTGATAAACCATGGTTGTCAGCGACAGACCCCTCTCCCTTTCCTGCCCAGAGCTCAAGTTGGTGACAGATGCGTGACTCTTTGGTTGAGGCAGGCATCTGGCAGAGGTGAAGATCAGAGGACTCTGGTCTCCAGCAGAGTCTCCGCTTCACATGAACCTGCTGGAGTTGAGAGCAATTCACTTGGCATTGAAAGCCTTTATTCCTTCCATCAAAGAAAGGCTGGTTCAGGTGCTCACAGAGAACACCATCGCCATGTGGTAGTGCAACAAGCAGGGCAGCATGGGGTCATGGACTCAATGTCAAGAGGCCCTGTGTTTCTGGACATGGTTGGAACATCTGGACATATTCCTGGTCGTACAACACCTGACAAGCTCTCTGAACGCCAGGGCGGATGAACTCGGCTGTTGATGCCTCACAGATCACGAATTGGGTCTCCACCCAGAGGTGGTACAAGGTCTCTTCCGCTGCTTGGAGAATCTTGCTTAGATCTGTTTGCCACCACTGAAAATGTGCAATGTTAGCACTTCTGCACGCTGGAGTTCCCAAGGTAGCTCCTCAGAGGTGCATTTTGTATCGAGTGGACTTCAGGTGTCCTGAATACCTTCATGCCGATACCTCTCCTGCCCTGAGTTATCAAGAAGTTCATGAAAGACCGGGCCCAAGTCATTCTTGTGGGTACTGATTGGATTCGCAGAGTATGGTATCCCGAACTCCTGAGCCCGAGCATCGGTCCTCCGATCAGGCTGCTGCTTCGGGAGGATCGCCTGTCGCAGCAACAGCGCAAGGCCCTGTACCTGAGTCGGCGCACACTCTGTGTTCATCCTCAGAGTTTGAGCACCGGCATTGGACAGTTTATGACCTCCCTTCGGAAGTCTGCAAAGTCATTCTGGCAGCCAGGCGATCCTCAACTAAGACTATGTACACCTACTGTTGGGACAAGTTTGTGGCTTGGTGCACTGTCAGACATGTTGATCCCCGATCTGCACCTTTGTCCAAGGTATTGTTGTTTGTTTTATCTGACTGTATACATCTTTATTTCGGCTATAGCCATAAAAGCACAAAATGCATTCATATAAAAGTATAAAATATTCAGTTTTTCCTTAATAAAAAAGAGATCACCTTCATTAAAATGCTCAGAAAAAAAACAAATCTTTGGACCATTAGCAGAAAGTTTTCTAAAGTGCAATTACAATTAGCAGCAGAAGTCCAATTAATCTCCACACTCCTCTGCCAAAGGTTCCTAGCAAATAAAAAGGATTAATACTATTTGAAAGGGACCATGCCCAGCAAACTGACCTGGGCCTACACCAAGATGCACAGAAATTTGGCTTAAGTATGGGTAATATAATCATAAAAATTGCTTGTGTGTATACCACATTTAGAACAAAAATCTTGAGACCGTAAACACGATCGGTTGTTGATTGTCATACTTCAGGAGTCTAAATGCTGCTACACAATGGGGGGTCCCCAAGTTTCTACACAATTGTATCAACCATCTTGATCTAGATTTTTTGTAGGCTGGGCAGAAAAATACATGTAGCTGTCATTCTTCGGCTTCACCACAGGCTGGACAAGAAGCAGTGGGATCACTCCACATATTCATTTTGCTGATACTATGTAGTGTGCCCGTGATATAAATGAACCCGGGTAATTTCCCGGACCCAGGATGTTCCAATACCTCCTCCAGCTCTAGCCTATAAGAAGTCAGTTCCGGAGTGGCCCAGATACGTCGCCAGAAAGTGAGCAGTCTAAGTCCTAGTTCTTCTGAAATCGGTCTAACACCTAGATCAAGTCAGAGTGGAACAAGTGGGGTGCTGGGGAGGAGACTAACTGCCTTATAAAATTATTTTCGATTCTGCACACGTTTTTCATGGGACAATGCCCTCATAATTCTGCACCATACATACTGGCAACCATAGCTTGCATTTTGTAGATCTCGACAGTAGGGTTAATGAGTTTGCAAAAAGATTTCCTATACACTTTGGCCAGTATCCCTGATATCTGCGCTAGCTTGAGGCTCGTTTTTGCAATGTGTTGACCAGTCCATGTGTTCAGTTAGGGTGACCCCAAGGTATTCAAAAGTGGATACCCTCTCAAGGGGAATGCCATTCAGGCAAGGATTGGGGCGAGTGGAGATTACTGGATTGAAAACCATATATTTGGTCTTCTGGATTTTAATTACTAGCCCTCTGATGTTACGGAAAAGATCAAAACTGTTGAGAATATTTTGGATGCCATTGGTGATTTAGAGGGGAGAAGGGTGTCCTCAGCAAACATCAATGCCAGTACTTTGTTAAGAGCGATCTTAGGGGCATCCTTATACTTCACGCTGTTTAGCATATGTAACAAGGCATTGATATATAGACAGAATAGAGTGGGGGCCAGCACACATTCCTGCCTGGCACCTCTGTTGAAAACGAGTGGCATAGTCAGCTCCCCAATATCCCATATCTGATTTGGGCAAATTTCCCTTGTGTAGTCTCCTGATCATGAGACAAAGATATGGGGGAACCCCAATATCATGTAGTACAGACCATAACTTATCTCTGGGTACTAGGTCATTAGTTTTATCATTAGCCCGGCAAGGCTTTGCTTTGGCCACAGTCAAAGGGTATCTTTTAGGCCAGATCATCTTTTTTACGGTTGCTGGATCAGTCCTCTCTGTTAAAGTCACCAGTTGTGACTCATTTCCTGAAAGGACTTCAGCATATGTTTCCCACAAAACCTTTCATTATGACCCAATAAAATCTCAATTTGTTTTTAACGTTTTTGATGTGCTTGCCATTCTAGCCTGTGCATAGTTGCCCTCTGCGTCTCTTGTCCATCGAAACAGCTTTCTCAGTGGCCATACCATCAGCCAGAAGGGGTAGCGAGCTTCAGGCGCTCTCTGTGCACCCTTCCTACACCAACTTATCTGCACCCATGCCGCTTTCCTGCCAAAGGTGGTAACAACGTTCCACGTCAGCCAGAATAGCACAGTGATGACTTTCTTCTTTCTGTCCTACCCTTCCAAAGAAGAGAAGAGTCTCCACCGCCTGGACCCAAAAAGGGTGGTGGTGGTCTACATTAATCGTACCAAAGAACATCAGGTGGACGATTAACTCATCAATGGGTCATTGAAGCACAGAAAGGGAAGGCCATTCAGAAATGGGCCATCTCCAGCTGCAGTGTTCTCTACATTAAAATCTGCTGCGAATTGACTAAGAAGCAATCTCCTGAAGGCTTGCGGCCTCATTTCAACCAGAGCAAAGGCTGCGACCACTGCATTAGCTCGCGGAGTCCCCATCCCCGTCCTAGATATGTCAGGCTGCTATGTAGGCTTCTCTGCACATGTTTACTAAACACTACTGCCTTGGCAGTTAGGTCCATTGCGATGGGCACTTTGTCTGTTTGGTCCTCTAGGACTAAGCCTGTTTTTATACCCTCCATCAGGGAAGTATTGGTAAGGTATCTATTTTAAGGTAAGGAATCTGGGGCTAGAAGTTTCTATCAGATGAACAAGTTACTTACCTTCGGTAACGCATTATATGGTAGAGACTCTATCAAGAATCGGATTCCTTACCGACCCTCCCATCCTCCCTGCTTCTGGGAACACTTTTCTCTATCTAGTAGGTCTCTGTAGGTACTTTGTGTCTACTCAATGGTCCACCGGGTTTCTAACGTGGCTCTGTGCTTCTGGCGCGGAAATATGACGAAAAGAAACTGAAGTCAGCACACAAGGGTGGCGCCTGTATAGACCCCAGGAACGTCACTTCTGATGTGGATGACATCGATGACACGGAACCAATTGATGCCATCTACCAGCGCGCAGAGGTACTGCTCAAGATTTTCCGGATCCAGTCTGATGCCTGAGAAATATTCTAGGGTAAGGAATCTGTGGCTAGATAGTCTCTACCAGATATGGAGTTACCAAAGGTAAGTAACATATTCTTCTGGGGGATGCTCTATCTAACCACAAATTCCTCACTGCCCTCCCACCTCCCTGTTCTGTGGAATGGTCTCTTTCCCGTCATCTAAAAGGGTCCCAATTGGAGATCTGTAAACTGGTACCTTTGATGTGTTTTGTGCTCCAGTATCTGAGGTTGCGGACACAGTGAAGAAAACCTTTGTCAGCACACACTTGTGGTACTTATATGGGGCTTCAGTCTATCAGTTCTGGGGTGGAACAGAGTCACTGCAGAGCTGCACTGTACCACCTGCTGGCACACTGGAGCACTGCTGTGAAAGCTTTCCGGATCCAGTATGGTACCTGGCAGCTATTCTAAAGGAGAGGAATCTGCAATTAGAATAAGTATCCACAAGAAAGAGCATTACAGAAGGTAAGTAACTTGCTCATTAGCTCAAAATTTACTGATGGCCAAACTTATTATGGCCAAACAATAAATGAAACTCAGCATGCCACCAATAGAATTATGGTACATTAAAATGTAGGGTATAATACCCTGGAGCGTCCAACAACCCGCCTTAATTATGACTCAACAAGACACAATTGTTTCGTAACCAATGCTTCAATAAGTTACAAAGATTGCAGTCAATTAAAATTCCCCAGATGTTTGAGAAAACTGCATTTATTTAATTGATGGACACCCAAAGTTGAGATATTGTTGTGGAAGAGAAGGTAGGATAATTATTATTTTTTTTTTTTTAAAGAGTTTTATGTAGCGCAAACTAGACCCGACGATATCTGGTATCAGAGCGCTTTACATGAGCACCAGTTTCGTTACAGATGGGCACATTAATTTTTGTTGGGCACGGGGAGATTAATTTATTTGCCCGAAATCACAGGATATTGAGCGTCGTTGCCGAGACTCGAACCAAGTTCCCCAGCTTCGAGGTCGACCGCTCTAGCCGTAAGGCTACATCCCCTCCCCTATTTGAAATGGGAAAGGTGCAGGTCTTAAGAGGGCTCTGGTGGGGTGGAGTTAGACAATGTAAGGGTGAATAGGAACAGTAGGGGGTGACTAAGGTTTAGCCATTCCTGGATTTTTCACAGGTTTTCCATGGAAAGCCTGCAAGACTCTAAAGCTGCTTAGTTGGCTTCCTTCTTCCACTATCAAAACACTGATCTGGTTTTGTTTGAGTCCTTTTTTGTTTTTGTTTTAACTTTTCTCCCAATTCTACATATTAAGTAATCGCTGAATGTTTAACACTTTATTAAAGCGGAAACTTACTTGAAAAACATTTGAAGCAACCTGATTGTTTTTTTGTTTTTTTTTATATATTATAGGTTGGGTAAATACCCTTGTTGGAGGACAGAAGGAAGGTGGCAAAGGCTTTATGTTTTTCATTATAAATGTGGACCTAACTGAGGAAGGACTTTGTAAGTGCATTACAGTATCACAATTCTCAAGATAAAGTATTTTGATTCCCAAGTATTGCATAGTATTGCTTGCCTAAGATTATGGTTAGTTATGAATTGTTTGATAAAGTTGAATTTAGCACGGGATAAAGAGCTGAAGCACACAGGCTTAGTAAAAGTCCTGTCATTCTCAATCGGTTATTTTCTTATGAATCAAGAAGAAAGCATGCCCTGGAAATATTAACAGGAGTATACTTAACCTATTAAAATAGTATGAGCATTGGAACTTTTCCATCATCTAATATTGAGAATATTGATTACTCTACCACTTGTACTCTATGTAGGCAGACAGTGATTCAGGATCATCTAATCCAAACCAAGCATTGAGACACTTAAGGGCACAGTGTATTTCATGAATATTTCAGTGATACAATGAGAAACTGAAGCAAAAGCCAGTAATGCTGAAACTAATGATATGAAAGAGTGATCTTTCAGGAAACAAATCTTTTTTTGAGATCCACATGTTTTATTTCTAGGAAGCCTAATCGAGTCTGCTCTAGGTCCCACCAGTCTACCTCCCTAATACTAAATTAAACAAAACGTATTTATCCCTGTGCTCACAACCAGAAATTCTGATTTAGCTGTCATCTATTAGCACACGCTGTATGGTAAGAAAGGATCTATTTTAGGCTTACCAGGAATTTATAGTGTGCTTACAGCCTACTCATTGATTCCCATTGGTTAGCCTTCTTGTCACTTATTTGCTTGCTTCTTATAAGATGGCTTTACTTTTCCATCTTGTCTTTGTCTCTCCCCTGGAGCCTCTTTACCATTCTTTGGCTCGGCTGACTTGTATCTTTCCACTGTTCACTTTTAGGGCAGTAAATATTTCTTTTTGCTTAAACGCTCTAAAAGAGTACATGTATCTTTCAGCATTCTCCCTTGTCTGCTTGTTCCCCTCCAAATATCTACCCCCACGCTCTGTGTTGCTTTCTCTGTTATCTGCTTCTCCCACTGCTCCTCTGTGTTGCTCTCCCTTGTGGTCTGCTTTCCCTTCCCTGCTTTTTCCCCTCCCCATCCACTCCACATTGCTTCATCTGCCAACTCCCCTTTGTTTCCTCGCCGCTCCTCCATTGCCATTTGCTACCAGTCTTTAAAATAAAAAACATTGCACTGCTTTTATTTACTTTTTTTTATTTACTGATTCATGTCACCCATGTTATGTTGTAGATGTGTGCATGCTTCATCACGCATGTTGTACACGTCGCCATGCATGCTCATGCCTACAAAAGGATGTGGTGACTGCGTCATCAAATGTTTTTTTTTGTTTTTATTTTGCCATTCTACCTATACTATTGCTAGTGTTATACAGCATCGCCAAAAGGCATTGGCTAAGTCCCAAATTCAAGACCTATTGGCTTTGCCATTGCTTATTTTTATTACCAGGGACTCCTTTCGTTTATATGAGCACATTCTTGTCAAACACAAAACAACAATTAGGGGTCGGCTCTTCAGAATCCGTTGGCATACCTTTCTGATATGGAGTTCTTCTGCCTGCACCATTATCTCTGTTTTTGCACTCTCTGCTCAGCTCTTGCACCCCTTGCTCAGCTCATCAACACCTACCAACTTTTGTTCCAGATATGTGCTATAATGCCCACATCTTTTTTCGACTATAGAGAAAAATCTGATCTAAGCGATATCTGTTTGCTTGAAGCCCATTTTTTTCTGGATGAGGAAAACCTTCCTGTGCATCAGTGGGGAACCAATGATAAATCCTCATTTTCGATAACTGCCCTACCTCAAACCCAACTCTTCCTTTCACCTACCTTCCGACAATATAAAAAAATCTAGCAATCCTATTTGACAGAGAAATGTATTTCTATCCACAGATACATTTGTTGGTCAAAACTTCACAAATTCAGTTATCCATGCTCACAAGAATCTGCCCTCTCCTTCAAGCTTCGCGTCTCATTGACCTGATGAGTGCTTATCCTATCAATATTATGTTGCTGCAATAGTTTCTGCGCAGACCTCCAAAAATCTCAAATACAGAAACAGCATAGTATACAAAATCAAGTGGCAAGACTTTACTTTGTCAGAAAAGTTTAATCTACCTCACTTGCTGTGACATATCTTCACTGACTTCCTGTAAAACAAATGATCAAGTTCAAGATATTGTGCATCACGCAAAAGGCTCGAAGTATAACAAGTATAGGACTTCAAAAGTTTGTCCCGCCTGACTGACCTACGAGGAGCTAAAGATAGTTTATGATCACTGTTCATTCTGTACAAGCTCAAAAGACTTAAAAAGGAAGAAGATTCCTAAAACTCCTGGGTCCTTTCTGGAATGACAATGACCCTCTGCCTAAAGAAAGTAAAAGAAATCAATTCAATTCAGATAAAACCTTGAAACCTTCCTTTTCAGACCCTCTTTCAACACACCTCTGCATTCATAGACCTATCCCTGTCATAGGCTAAGCCTAGTTTCTTTAAATTCTTCTCTATCATGAACGTAAATTAGGCATGCAGAAGTGATTGCACAGGTCAAGCAAGCAACCTGGAAATATCAATTGTATTCAGTATTGCTTATTTTTCCAACTAATTGCTTTTCGTAGTCGTTCTCTCGTGAAGTATCTCAGTAGTGGTTGGTTTGTCTGCTGAGCTTATACTTGGCATTTTTGTTTTGAAAACACATTTTATTGCAATATATGTATATAGTATAACATGGCCGATGGGGCCCATAAAGCAAATAATCGAAGAAAACTAACAAAAGGGGGCGGGAATAAAATCCAAGAAATATAAAATATAACAGTCCTACAGGTTTCTCCCCGCCTAATCCCTCCATCCCCCACAAGAATAGTGCAGAAAACAAATGAAACACATCTCAGTTACAGCGTCCGTAATCATTGATATAGCCGTACAGTACAGAATATTTTGGGCTGTGAAATGTCCGAATTTCATCATCCAGAAGTCAGCGGTTTTGGTGAGCTCGTGCCAGTTCAATTCCCCTATATTCCGCTGCCTTTTCCATAGCTTGGGGTGTTTTTGGGGGCAGCCCCTGGCTTTGTATACCCCAATTTCCAGTTGCATACAGTGGTCCATACCCTATTTCCAGATCGATAATGACAGAGGGGCAGCCGATTTCCACTTGTTTCCTATGTCACGTTTAGTGAGTGTCAGTCCCAGGCACATGAGAGAGATCCCATATTTATTCCCACCTACATTGCCCATAAGATGGAGGAGTGCCAGTCGTTCGTTAAACGGGAGCTGCCAGGACAGAACCCGGGCCAGACATGTGATCACCCCCGCCAGAATCTCTCTAGCTCGGAACAGCTCCACACAGTATGGAAGAATGTACCCTCCTCTGCGGAGGCATGTTGGTCAGCAATCACCCCCATACGCCACAGCCGGTGTTGTCCGGTAGGCCCTGTGGAGGTATATAAATTGAATGAGTCGAAGTCTTGCTTCAATTGCTGCTCCCCTGGGGTAACCCAACACCTCAGTCCAGTCTTCATTGTCTAATTCACCCACGTCAGCCTCCCATGTCACCTGCAATGCCTCAAAGGTGTCTGGTTGGTTAGAAATCAGGGTCTTGTAGTTCTTAGAAATGTTATGGTCAACCAAATCTCCTATAAGTAATTTACCTTCTAATGGATTAAATTCAGGAAGGTCTGTTAAGGTTTTTATATAAGGGCCCAACTCGTGGCTGAGCTTGATAAACCTATGAAACTGGCTATGATGCAGCTGGAACTCGGTCTGAAGCATCTGGTAGGACTACATGGCTGTGCCCCTTATGACATCTGCCAATGTGAAGATCCTGATGAGGTCCACACTTCCTGAACCCCTGTAATGTTACCATTTGGAGAGCATGGCTCCACACCAGAGTGAAGTCTACTCCGTTAATCTGCCCCACAATTTAATTTGTTGGAGAGTCAATCGCCACAAGTCCAAAACTTTGTCGCTGGGGTAAGAGTAACACCTTCCAACCCCATCCTCCCCATATAAGTACGCTTGTAGCGGAGGCTCACCCATTGCCACCTTATCTAGAGCATAAGCGGAGTCTCCCTGGGCATCCGACTACCACTCATTTATGATTTGGAGGTGAGCCGCCTGGTAGTAGGACTCAATATCTTCCACCCCAATGCTCCCACAGTATGTGGACTGAAAGCATTTATTAAGAGCCACACGTAAAGTCCCCCTGTCGGACACAGGAAGGTGGTAAGAATGAAATTCAGGCTTTGGTACCACTGCCGTGGGATGTCAAACAGCAAATTTTGCAACTGATAAAGGAACTTGGGCAATGAGACCATTTTGAAGTTTGACAGTGGAAGTCCAGTCCAGCTTTTTATGTCATCTTCCAGACGAGTGACAAGCGGTTCTATATTTGCATTCCACGCTACTGTAGCGCTTGGGTAAATATAGATCCCTAGGTATCGGAATCCATCCGAGACCACTCGTATATCTGTCACGCAGTCAGGTCTACTCAGACCTGGCCCCTCCTTGTAGATCGTGGATTTAGAAGTGTTTAAATAAAGGCCCGAGGTCTCCCCAAACACCCTAATTATCTGTAACATTCGAGGTCCTTTCATGTCTGGTCTCGTGATAAAGAGTAAGACGTCATTGGCTTATAAAGTGATTCTGTCGGACTGTCAGCAACCCCACTCGAATCCCTGGACCTGTGCGTCCATCCTCACCCATACTGCCAGAGGCTCTATGGCAATAGCGTTCAGCTGGGGGATAGGGGACAACCCTGTACCTGACCTAGCCCCGGCCACCCATACGGACGCCGTTAAGGCTGTGTATAATAGGTGAATATAGGAAATGAACCGTGGCCCACAGTTAAGGCGCTGAAGAAGATTAAATAAATACGTCCAATTAACGGAGTCAAAGGATTTGTCTATGTCAGCTAGAAGAAGCCTCGTCGGCTCCACCAGCCTATCCACTAACGCGTTATACGTTCGCCATCTATGGTGACAAGTGGCTCTGTGGGACATAAACCCGGATTGGTAAGGATGTACCAAATCGGCTATATGGCCGATCAGTCTATTTGCCAAGGCCTTAGCCAAGACCTTAGCCTCCAAATTGAGGAGGGAGATCGGGAGATACAATTTGGGGGTCATCCTTTGGATGCCTCGGCTTGGGGAGGACCACAATCTCTGCATGACGGCATAATACCCGCTTCTGCCGCAGACAACATGGCTTTAAGGAGGTGGGTTTGACGCTTGGTCATGAATAATAAAAAGAAATAACTGGGGAAGCCGTTTGTGCCAGACGCCCTGCCCGAGTTCATATCGGCAGATGCTGCGAGAAGTTCATCCCTAGTCAGCGCAGAGTCCAGCAGGTCCCAGGCTACAGGGGAGCAGGATCGGAGCGGCAATGCCCCCACAATCTCCTCTGTTTGTGTCTCCATCAGCACCCCTCTCGGCATAAACACCCTCCAGGTGGGACACACAGACATTCGCTATGGCACCAGGATCTGTAAGTGGGTTGCTCATGGCACCACCCAGTAGAGGGAAAGGGGGCTCCATGGAGTTACCTTAGCGTAATCTATGGAACAGGTGACTTGATCTATACCCCATTGATAAATACAGATCTATGAAGCCTGCCAGGCAAGCCACGTGTCACCAATTAGGGTTTGTTGATACTGTGCTGCACCAGGCAGAGCTGTCTGTGGGCATGGTGGACCCCTAGTTGGCAACCTGACTATCCAGCTCCAGCTCCAGATCAACTGTATCTTGCATTCTGCGCTTGGGCTCCCCTGTACAATAACTAATGTCAGCTCCCCATAGAGTTGGTTTCATGGCCTACCTTAAGTAAGGGGGGGGACTGTACTGTACCTGTATTTAACATAAAGTAGTTGTCTATACTATCTGCCATGTGTTGGCGATATTCCGGACTCTTTAGATACCATGGCGACCTGCGCCAATGGGATGCCGGCGTTTACTATCCATCTGTATGCCAATTGCCACCGGGGTAGGATTTGAAAGGTCCCCCGTGTAGGAAAGTGGGTTTCTGTTGCAGTAACCCCCTACTTTTTGCCAGACTACTGATGCACTTTTACTTGGTGTGCCCTGGGTCCCTGCCAATCAGGTTCCCAGGGCCTGTGTTCTTTCCCCAAAACTAAACCCAATTGGCATCTCTGGCCACAGGTCAGCCCCTGGTAAATAGTACCACAGGTACCCAGGGCACTGTGACCAGAGAAGGCCTCTAAGGGCTGCAGCTCTTATTGTGCCACCCTTAGAGGCCTGTACCTTTACACTCACACACTGCCTTTGCAGGCTGCGTGTTTTGGTGCAGAACAAAGTGAAGAGTCGACATGGCACACATCTCTGTGTGCCATGCCTACAACCCACTGCCCTGGCATAGATCAGTCACGCCTCTAGATGGGTGCACTATACCAGTAGTGAGGGTACAGGTGCATGAGCCCTGTACCCGTACAGTGTCTAAGTCCATTCTTAGACATTGTATGTGCAGTGCTGCCATTAAGAGTATATGGTGCTGGGAGTTTGTCATTACGAACTCCACAGCACCATAATGGCTACACTGAAAACTGAGAGGTTTAGTGTCAAACTTCTCAGCACATTAAACCCACACTGATGCCAGTGTGGGATTTAATGAAAAATTCACACAGAGGTCATCTCAGAGATGCCCCCTGAAAACTAACCCACCTCTAGTGTCCCGACTGAGTGGCTGCTCAGGCTGCCATCAACAGACATGTTTCTGGAGCCTGCTGCTCTCGTGGGCCTGAAACAATGCACATCCTGGGACGAGGTGCCAAGTCTCCTCCCCCAGGATGGGCAGGGTTCACGAAGGGGAAGCTTCAAAGGCATGCCGCCTTTGTGAGATTCCCCAGACCACTTGCTGCTTTCCCCACTGGTTCTGACCTCCACCTTGGGCGGGAGAACCGGCAGGAAAAACAAGTGAGGAAGAGAGGTGTGCCCACCTCGGCCAACTCCACCCCTCAGGTGGGGAAGGTGAGGTGAAGCACAACTCTCAGTCCCCGCCATCTTGAGGATGGGGGGACCCAACCAACCAGGGACAGGCTCCTGCCTCCCTCCCACTGGAGGGTGGCACAATAGGGGGTGTACCCACCCCAGGGAAGAGACCCATTGGTCCCTGCCCTCTACCTACATGTAACGCCCCTAAATCTAGTATTTAGGGGGCACCCTGAACCTTGCTTCCTCAGATCCAGAAACGACAAGAAGAAAAGAAGAAGGACCGAACAGCCGTGCAGCCAGCTAACAAGAGGAAGACGCCCACTGACTTGGCCCCAGCCCTACAGGCCTGTCTCCCCTCGAACCTGCTCCTGCGAAATCCCGGTGTGTCCTGCAGCCAGCAACCTCAAAAACCCCGGAGGACCTGCCTGCCTTCACTTCCAAAGACTGCTTCTCCTGTGAACACCGGATTTGTTCAACTGCAACCTCTGGCAGCAGCCGGAGACCGCGAATCCAGCCCACTCTGCACCCGCCGAACCCGGCCCGAGCTCTAGTGGAAAAACACCACGAGGAGGTCACCCCGACGATCCTGACCCAAGATCCGGCGACCCCTGACCTGCCTCAAGCCGACGCCTGCAGCCTAAATCCAGAAGGCCCCCCTAACCGCGACCCGGAGCTGGTAAGAAGATCCGACCCCAAAAGGCACCCCTGCACCCGACGCCCCACGGCCTTGTGTGCCCAAACCAACGGTGCCTAGCCAACCCCTAACTTCCCAACTTACCTCTCGAAGTGGTGGTCGCACCCAGAAGTCCTTCGTCTCCCTGCCTGCAGTGCTTTTGCAAACCGGAGGTTCTCCATTGAAAACAACAGGGCGCCCGACGTCGAAACAGCACTCTGTACCCGGCCGCCTCAGTGCCGCTGAGGGTGCACCTTTTGTGCTACTTTGTTTCCCCATTTGCCCTGACCTAAACCCTAGGAGCTTTGCTCCCACCAACCAGAGGCCCCCTATCCCCCATTGGATAACATTGGGCCTCAACACCCGGCCGCCCTAGTGCCGCTGAGGGTGTATCAAGAGTGCATCACAGACCCTGTGGGACCCCTGAGTCTAACCCCAGAACCTTAACTCCCACAGTCGATAACTTACCTTTGAACCGATAACCTGTTTTTCCTCCATAGGATAACATTGACAATTTTCTTCCCAAAAGTTTTTAAGTGTGAAGTTTTGAAATCTAAAAATATTCTTTAAAAATCGCACGAATAACGAAAACGTATTTACTTACCTGTTTGCAGGAAATGTCCCAGTGCTGAATCTAGGTATCCAGCACTGAGTTAGAAAAGTAACGTAAAAAGTAACTTACCTGTAATTTACTGAAAAAGCCTATTCATTTCAATGTACTGTATTTGCTAAGTATTGCAACCTACTGCATCCCCTGTAAATCAAACAAAGTACAATTCCTATTGCATTTTCAAACTGTTCTACAATCAGCAACTTATTACTGTAAAGTATTTAATGCTTACCTGTGCCAGGCTTGCTTGGTTCTAAAAATAAAACAGTATATTTTTTATACAAAAACAATTGGTCTAGAGTTCAGTCCTTGAGTGTGTGAATTCATTTGCTGACTGCGTGGGTACATCAAATGCTTAACACTGTCCTCTGATACTGCCTTGCTGCTCGACCACTCTACCACAAATAGAGAGTAAGGTTCTAACTAACTTTAACCTCTGCCTACCTCTGGGGTCATCTGGACTCTATACACGCTATACCTCATTTTGGTGTAGTATATATAGAGCCAGTTTCCTACACCCTGGGAAGCACAGTGACATCTCGCACGCTGTGTAAATGACCGCTGAGAATTAAGAAGTAATCAAGATGCAGAAAGGAGCCATGTACGGAGAATAGAAGGTGTAGCCCCCTGGGGATGGGTTTTGAGCACGCCTAAATGACAGAAGCTAGGGGTTTCTGGCATGGCCTGTGGGGCAACCCCCGCGTGCGCCACATATCCACTGACTTATCAATTACTCCATTACAGTCTCCCTCAAACACCACAAGACCGTCTGGCAACTCTCTCCCCCCCCCCCCCCCCACCCCCCACCCCTCGAGCTTCGTCAGAAGCTCAACAAAGGAAGAACCAAGTGGGGGGGAGGGGGATACATGTTAAACAATGTAATAGGTACTCCATAAAGTATACCCGTGACCACTACATACCCGCCATATTTGTCCGCCCTTGTCTTGAGATGTTGAAAAGGGATGGCGTGTTTAATCAGGATCCCTGTACCCCTAGATTCCTGTGTAAATCCTGCGTGATAGATTTATGTGTATCCCCATCGGGCAAAGGACGGGGCCTTGTTACTCATGAGATGAGTCTCCTGTAAAAGCTAGACATCTTCCCCCAGTCTCTTATCCTGTTTCAGGACCGCCCCTCTCGTCACCTTGTCTAGTAAACCATTCACATTCCACGTCAGCAATCTAACTATATCTGCTGCACTTCCCTGGGACTGTGTAGACATGATTGTTGTAATATCTGTACGATTGGCAGGTGGGAGAGTGAAAAGCTGGCAGGATTCCCATTACAAATCATAGAGAAAACATACAAACGGAACCATAATGACAGTAATACAAACCACGAGCCATCATCTTGAGACAAAAGTGGCTGCAACAACTTCCCATAGAGTAACTCCCTACCCCATACTCTGATGTCCCGAAGTATCTGTCGCAGGATATGGCGGTGGTAGATCGCTACAGTGGGCCTGCCCTGATCTACCCCAATGGATCCCCTTTCCCAACATTAACTTAATTAGTGGAGGGCGTAGATTCTATAAGTACTGCATCATGTGCCCACCCTGGTGTCATAGATTATGTGAGTCTAGGATGACACTGCCACTAAGGCACCTGTTTGTATCACTTAGGAGAAAGTGTCGCAGATGTTTGGGAGGAAGGGGAGCCCCCAGCATCCGCCGGTTCGACTGTTGTCTTCCTAGGATTCCTCCAGGAGATTGCGAATGTCGGCGTCGAGAGGTTGATGTCTTCCTGTTTTCTCTTTTGCTCTGGGAATAATCTGAGTCCTGGCACGGCGGTGTATGTGGTTTACTCTTATCCGCTCATCTGTACATTGAAAAACGTCTTCTGGAGTGTTGAAGAACAGCGTTTGAGACTGATAAATCACTTTGAGTTTGGCGGGATATTGAAGCGTGTATTTGATGTTTAACTTACGGAGGCGCTTCTTCGCAGCCTGGAAAGACTGATGTTGTTATTGTAAGAGCCTCGTATAGTACGGAAATATAATAACATTTGATTGGTACATTCGTTTTTCCTGTGAACGATCGTATTTTAGGATAGTGCCTCTGTCCATATAGTTCAAGAGTTTTGCAATTAATGGACGAGGCCGGGCACCGGGGGAGGCCTGCAAATTAATGCCCTGTGCGCCCTCTCGACTACAAACCAAGGGGAGAGGGCTCTTGCGGAAGGTAATTCCCATAGCCACCGGTCCAAGAAGTGCTCCATTTAAGACTCATCACAACCTTCTGGAAATCCGACAAAGCGCAAATTATTGTGGCGCACTCTACCCTTAGCATCTTCCATGCACGCTGCCAGTTCCCTGGTCACAGATGTAAGCTTAGATATGGTGGCCTGTAGAGACTCAACAGAATCCCCACCCGAGACTCTGTGATCCTCTCCACTGCACTGCAAAGGTCCTGTCGCAACAGCGTCACCTCTGAACCGACCATCCCAATCCTGATGTCCAACGCTTCGCGTGATAGTGATGGCAGCCAACAGGGCAGCATTGTCTAGGGCAGCCCTCCTGGGCCCTCCAGCCTCGTCTGTGGTATGGGGCCACTGGGCTGGGTATATTTATCAATTGTGCTTTACTTTGGAGCTGGTGGGCCCTTATCTTTTGTCATGTTGGAAATGTAGATGTAGGCCCAATCTCCAGTCATCAGCTCGAATGATACGTCTCTGACCAGCCAAGCCCCCAATCCGGCTCCCCGGGGCGGCAGGTTCACAGCCCACCCACACTGTCAGCTCCTGTGAGCACTGGAACTGAAGGTCAACACCAGACTAGGCCCACACCAAACACTGTGTCACAAACTGCACCAGGACCTAGCCTGGCCGTCTCCGCAACACAGTGTGCCTACCCCAGTGCTCCCCCCAATTGGCATCAGTTTCTTCGAACATCTACTGGAAGCCTCCCGGGCAGTCCCTGCCAATACCTGGTCGGGGGGGAGATGAGCGTCTCGTCCAACACCACAGCCAACACAGCACTGTCCAGCCCAAGCACATCTCTGGGACCTGGCCACCCGGGCTGTATCAGGGCTGTGTGCCGCAACATCCAGCACCACGGTGGGGAGGATGTCAGTGTCTCCAAAGCCTCCAAATCTTCCGTGGTCGACACGGCCCAGTGGGACTCCACGGGAGTGGACATCAGCCTACCTGCCTCAGACGGAGGGGGAGACCTGCCTTGCTAGGCCCGGCGCGCGATCACCTCCGCGATTCGACACGCACTCCCACTGCGGCTCAAGGTGAAAACAAACACAGCCCGCTTCCCACCTCCGATGATGTAGCTCACCTTATCGCAACCGTTAGTCTGTCTTGGTGCAGGACTGCTCCGTCGAGCCCAGCTGCCCTCTCCGACAGCTGATCCGCTGTTCCATACGCCCGCTGCATCACTGAGGCCCACACTCTCCTGCTCTGTCACCAGCCCGGCCAGAGGATCTGCCCGGGTCTCGAGCGAGCTTACACGTGCCATCATAGCCACCGGAGCGCACGGCCAAGGACTTCCCTGCCCCTCACATCCGATCACTTCTCGCGGCACAGCCCAGCCTCCCCATGGCCTTCCTCCCGATTAGCACCGCAATCGGCGAGCCGGGCGGTCCCCACACCGCCGCTCTGCTTGTCTCAAAAGGGCCAGATCGACCCAATCAGGCAAGGTGGGGGCTCCCCAGCCCCGTGGCCAGGGCAGGCACTGGGCATGCGCAGTGTAGGCCGCTGCCCAGGGACCCTCGGTTAGCCCTCCAACTTGGGGCCTCGCACCAATGCGTCAGTCAGGCCACGGCATGAAAGTTGTCAGCTTGCAAGAGCGCCACCTTAGGGGGCCCCCTTGCCTCACTGCTATGGTGTAGCGAGGCGAACCCAAGGGTGGGGGACAGTCCCAGTTGGCAGAAGGCACATTCCTCAGTTTTGTCCAGCAATTAGGCCTCCTCCCCCACCCACGCAGAGGCACAGTGGGTGGACTATTGCCCTGCTGTTTAGCTCCCTGGCAGTCTTAACCCTCTCTTGAGATAAGCAGCCCTCGCCCTCAGCCCTTTATGAGCTGTTAAGAGGTGCTTGTAGGTGGCTGAGAAGGAGGGGCTGCAGCTTCAGGAGCAGAGGCATCTATTGAGATGCAGACAGCCCTGAATGGGTCGTGTCTATGCAAATTAGAGGGGCCTCGCACATTCCCCTTCCCAGGGCCCCAAAAATCCTAGAACTGGCCCTGCCCGTGGCAGCAAGGATGTGGGTAATTGTCCAGCATGTGAGGCAGGATCATGCAGGGTAATGGGTTAGCCTTGCAGAGTCCAGCTAAAGTGCAACTGCCATGACCAGCTTCCAAGCCATGCCCCCTATACTTGGCAATTTTCATAGCCTGTTAAGTATAGGTGAAATACATGATGCAGCCCTCAAACTGTAGGTGAAGCTTGGCTGAATACATCATAGCATTATTGACATTCGAGACTCAAAGAAGTTTTTTCACATCTGGGATTGCCCCTTTGGTCTCCTGTACGGCAGGGGTGAAGTCTTTATATAGGTGTAGCTCCTTAAAGCCCTTCTCTCCAGTGAGCTTTAAAGGCAGATTTCTATCCCTGTTGTTTAGGAGATGTGCAATAAATGGGCACCATGGACCTCCAGACGGGGGCCTAGGGCCCAGAGATCTATGGGACATCTCAATAAGCAATTAAGAGAAGCTGTGTCCTCAAAGTACATCACTCAGAAGCTTTTCTTCAAAGGTTTCCATTTTCCTAATGTCTATGGGCTCCGCGAGTCCAGTCATATGGATATGGTTGCGTCGCAAACACGTCTTCGTTTTTGGCTGAGATTATTGCAATGTCCATTGTGATGCGTGTTAATGTGTTTTTTGAAGCTCTGCAGTGTGCTCCTCCGTTGTAGAGATTCTGTGTTCGGCCTCATGTAGTCTATCTCCCTGTTTATACCAGACTCCTTTCATTTGGTTTGTGCGAACTGTGATGTGGTCAATTTTCACATCTGGAGTCTGGATGCTAGCTCGTGCATCCATCAAGATGCGCTTTAAGTCCTGGTCTCAGTCGCCCACAGAATGCATGTTCCTTCAGCTAGGTCTAGCACAGCTGCAGCATTGTCAGTGGGGGCTTTAGGAGAGCTCCTGTTACAAAAAGCAGGTTTGGCTTCCTTGGGGTCGGTTTTTCCCATAATGAAGAAATTAAAAGGTGGAAGCAAAGCTCAAGGACATGCCGCACCTCACATGGCCCAACAGCACTTCAACAGTTGGTTCTCACTAGATATATATGACATATTAGTGCCCTCTCTCGCAGAACATGTTTGTTTTGCCACAAATTCTGCACAGACAGTTAAATCGGGTAGGCCTCCCCATAAACTATTGAATCGTGCTGATACAAGCACTCGCCTCATGCAGGGTACACAGGGCCCCAAGGGGGAGGGTTGTCGGATCTGCAGGTTCCCACCCAGCCCCCACCTAACTTGTCCTGAGTCAGCCTGCCTTCATCAGCGGAGGCCTCCAAACCACCTTATCAGTCACTTGCTGCAGGGCCACATCTGCTATCCTAGCCTTCTGACCATTCGACCAGGCAGTGCTTCTGGAGCCAGGCAGCCGCGTCCACTATTGCACTAAATCCAAGCTTGTTCATGTGGGCAGGGGTGTCTTGAGGATGAGCATTCCACTTGGCGGAGGGACCGGAATTAATAAACTGGTTAGGTCAGTTGCCATTGCAGCCCTTTTTTCCTTTTATTTACTGTAGTTTGGCTATTGGGATTTCTACAGATTTTAGCCTCTTGGTTGACCTGCACCCAGGGATATCCACCAACCATTCACATTTTTAACAGCAGATTTTGGACAATCTAAGGAGGTATGACTGAAATCTGACATATAAGCTCTCCTTATCTGTGTGACTGCATATATCACACTATTTCTAAATATGTATGTGCTGTAAAAGAGTGAAATTTGCATCAAACAGCAAATATCCTACCAATCCGCCAGCCCACAATTCCTGTGATAAAAAGGCGCATATAACATGTTAATTGGTAGATTGAACATGGAATCCACGGGTTTTTATTTAATAAAAAGTGTAGATTTAGTTGGATTTCCTGGGTTTTAGCCATCTTTGTACCTGATTACCGTAGTAATACGGAAATATTTGTTGGCCCTAACAATGACAAGGTCATGGGTTTTGGCCTATTCGCCCACATTGTATTCCTCTCCTTAAGTGCGAAGTACACATTTTTATTGGGAGAAGTGTGGCAATGTTCAATTGTAGGATTATTTGCTGCATAATTTTGTTTCTTTCAAAAACACATAATAAAGGCATTTGTTAATAATTTGAAGCTTGAGTGCAATGCTGTGCCAAGGGTCTAGCATGCCAGCTACCGTGGCCAGTGTCTAAGGGACATATTTGGTTGGAGAAGGGGATGGTCCTGCAATATCCCAGGGGCCCATCTAGACCGGAGTACAGTATACTTGCCACCGAAAAGGCCTCGGCGGTTGGCACCGACCACGGATTCACATCTCTCTTGTCCCTGAAAGCAAATCTCTGCTCTGGAGAAGCTTCCTCAACAGGGGCCTGAATGTTGACATAATAAGACTCCATGTTGACCGCAAGAATCAAAACTGCTTGTCTTAGGGCTGAGGTAGACTCCGAAGCTGACTCGACCTTGAAGCCTACATCGGCCTTGACGCCGAGTGACCCCACACACAAGAAGAGCATGGCGATTAGCCTAATGTGAGGCAGAGAAGAGCCTACATAGACCCTCTGACCATGTATCAATCCCGGTCTCTTGAGAGACTTTGTCTTGATTCCCCATGTGGGATTGCTGAAAATCTGAATCCAGCATGTTGATTGGCGTGAGTTCAGCTGTCATCAGAAGGTCTCACTGTACTGTTAAGTCAGTGCCTTGCGATAATGTGAAGCACAGTAGACACGCTTTCATGAACAAAATCAAACATTTACAGGTTTAAAAATATCCATATGTGGTTTAATGGGAGCATCACTGCTGCAAAATGCAAGTGCTGACATTATCACTGATCTAACATGATCATACGCATGCTACCTCTCATCGAACATTAACCTCTTTGGGGTTCTGTATACATGTTTGTGTTGCTTTAATGTTTTTCGCAAAATCACTTGTACAATTACTGTTGACTTGGTAACAAAACTGTTTATAGATATGCAAATGTAAAGCGCTCTGATACCCCATTCAGGGTCATGTTCGCGCTATATAAAACACTAAATAAATAAATAAATAACTAAAAACAAGAGTTATATATACATGTTGTGAGAAAGTGCCTCTTTCTTGCATTGTATGCCCCCACTTTTTGCTGAATTGCTGATGTGCTTTGACTGAGTGTGCCCTGGGCTCCTGCCAATCGGGTACCCAGGGCCTGTGTTCTTTCCCTTAAACTGCATTGAAGCCTAAACCCAATTGGCATCTCTGGCCACAGGTAGGCCCTTGGTAAATGGTACCCCTGGTACCCAGGGCACTGTGACCAGAGAAGGCCTCCAAGGGCTGCAGCACTTATTGTGCCACCCTTGGAGGCCCTGTACCCTGACACACACACACACTGCCTTTGCAGGCTGCGTGTCTTGGTGCAGAACAAAGTGAAGAGTCGACATGGCACACATCCCTGTGTGCCATGCCCACAGACCACTGCCCTGGCATACCTCAGTCACCCCTCTAGCTGGGTGCCCTATACCAGTGGTGAGGGTACAGGTGCATGAGCCCTGTTCCCCCTACATTACCCAGGTCCATTCCTGGGCACTGCAAGTGCAGTGCTGCCATTAAGAGTATATGGTGCTGGGAGTTTGTCATTACGAACTCCACAGCCCCATAATGGCTACACTGAAGACTGGGAAGTTTGGTATCAAACTTCTCAGCACATTAAACCCACACTGATGCCAGTGTGGGATTTAATGTAAAATGCACAACATAGGGCATCTTAGAGATGCCCCCTGAAACTCGACCAACTCCCAGTGACCTGACTGAGTGGCTGCCGAGGCTGACACCCCCAGACATGTTTCTGGACCCCTGGGTCGAGAGCTTGCTGCTCTCGGGGTCCTGAAACAATGCACATCCTGGGACGAGGTGCCAAGCCTCCTCCCCCAGGATGGGGAGGGTTCACGAAGGAGCGTCCAAGTCCTCTCCCTGAGGAGAGGAGTCCTGATCCTTTGGCTGTATAGAAGCTGGTCCCCAAGTCTTCTTACCTTTTCTCTTGGTAGGTTGGGCCATTCTTTCAGGCTCCAACATTATTTCTTCACCCTGCCTTTTGCTTTGTGCTCTTGTTTTTACACACACCAATTCGTGGATGTCCAGCATTGCTGCATGGGTTTTTAGTTCAACCTCAGCCCAGGCTGAGGTTTCCAGGTCATTGCCAAGCAGACATGCAGCTGGGGGCCGTGGGGCGCCGGGTGCAGGGGTGTCTTTAGGCGTCGGTTAATCTTACCGGTTGGAGGGGTCCCTGGTGTTGAGGCTGCAGGCGTCGTCAGGAGCGTCGAGGGGAGTCCTTGGGTGCTGGATTCTTGGTCACAGTCGCCGGGGGGACGTCCTCGTGGTCTTTGTCCACTTTGGCTCGGGCCGGGCTCGGCGGGTGCAGAGTGGGCAGGATCCGCGGTCTCAGGCTGGCCTGGGGTTGCAGATGTTTTGAGCAGAACCACTGCTAGTGGGAGTCCCAGTCTTTTAGTTGAGCAAGGCAGTCCGGTCCTCCGGGGTTTTTGAGGTTGCTGACCACTGAAGAGGCCGGGGTTTAGCAGGAGCAGGTTCGAGGTTCGACAGGCCGGTAGGGCTAGGGCCAAGTCAGTTGGTGTCGTCCTCTTGTTAGCAGCTGCACGGCTGGTCTTCTTTATTCTTGTTCTTCTTGTTGTATCGGGATCTAAGGAAGGAAGGTTCAGGGTGCCCCTAAATACTGAATTTAGGGGCGTTACAGGTAGGTAAAGGGCAGGGACCAATGGGTCCCTTCCTGGGGTGGGTACACCCCTACTCTGCCACTCTCCAGTGGGAGGGGGCAGGAGCCTGTCCTTGGTTGGCTGGGTCCCCCATCCTCAAGATGGCGGGGACTCGAGGTTGTGCTTCACCTCGCCTCCCCCACCCTAGGGGTGGAGTTGGCAGAGGTGGGCACACCTCTCTTCCTCACTTTGTTTTTCCCGCTGGGGCTGCCGCCCAAAGGGGGGGGGGAACCAGTGGGGACCTGTTGCTGAGTACAGCAAGTGGTCTGGAGAGGCTCACAAAGGCGGTATGCCTTTGAAGCTTCTCCTTCGTGAACCCTGCCCATCCTGGGGGAGGAGGCTTGGCACCTCGTCCCAGGATGTGCATTGTTTCAGGCCCCCGAGAGCAGCAAGTTCGTAATGACAAACTCCCAGCACCATATACTCTTAATGGCAGCACTGCACTTACAGTGCCCAGGAATGGACCTGGGTACTGTAGGGGCACAGGGCTCATGCACCTGTACGCTCACCACTGGCACAAGGACAACCACTGGGGGTGACCAGAAGAAGGTGGTTACAAAACCTCCCCAGGGGAAAGGTGGTGAGAATCCCCAAGATAAAAAGTCTGAGTCTTCCAAAGGGCCCCAAAAACCTGCACAGGGGGTGGGTCCCAAACTACTCCCTATGTGCCACAGCCCTATAGGGGAAGAACTTTGATCCCACAAAGGCCTGGTGTAACAACTGTAAGAAGTTGGGACACTTAACTGTAGACAAGTCTTGCCCTCACAACAAGGCCCCTAAGCCCACAAGTACAGCTACTCCTGGGGTGGCAAGTCTACAGATGGGATCAACAGTGTGCCCAGAGCAAATCAGGATGCACACTGAAGCAGTTCTAGTTTCAGAGGGGGAAGTTGAGTTTGCCACTGTAGCTGTGTGGCCACCCAACTTAAAGAAATACTTACAGTACCCTTGGATCAATGGAACTAGGATAGAAGCTCTGAGGGATACAGGTGCCAGTGTCACTATGGTGAGAGATGCACTGGTTTCCCCTGAGCAATATTTGATTGGGCGTACTTACCCAGTCACCAATGCTGACAGTGTTGCCACTAATCATGCTATGGCTATGGTGACATTAGACTGGGGGGGGGGGTTTACTGGCCTGAAACAGGTAGTGGTCTCTCCAAAGCTACCAGCTGCATGTCTGCTTGGCAATGACCTGGAAACCTCAGCCTGGGCTGAGATTGAACTAAAAACCCATGCAGCAATGCTGGACATCCCTGAATTGGTGTGTGTAAAAACAAGAGCACAGAGCAAAAGGCAGGGTGAAGAAATAGTGTTGGAGCCTGAAAGAATGGCCCAACCTACAAAGAGAAAAGGTAAGAAGACTGGGGGACCATCTTCTATACAGCCAAAGGATCAGGACCCCTCTCCTCGGGGAGAGGACTTGGACACCCCAGAGGGAACTGAGCCCATGGAGCTTGACCCTTACCAGGTTGAACTCTTAGGCCCAGGGGGACCCTCTAGGGAAGAGCTGTGCCAGGGGCAGCAAGACTGTCCCACTCTTGAAAGCCTGAGGCAGCAAGCTGTTTCAGAAGCAAAGGGAGATGTCAGTGGTACCCACAGAGTTTATTGGGAAGAGGGATTACTGTACACTGAGGCAAAAGACCCCAATCCTGGAACCACCAGGAGAGTGGTAGTGCCACAGAAGTACAGAGAGTTCCTCCTAACTTTAGCTCATGACATCCCTCTAGCTGGACATCTGGGCCAAACCAAGACTTGGGAAAGGCTAGTTAGCCACTTTTACTGGCCCCAGATGCACCAAAAGGTGAAGGAGTTTGTCAGCTCCTGTGTTACCTGTCAGGCCAGTGGCAAGACAGGTGGCCACCCAAAGGCCCCCCTGATACCACTGCCTGTGGTGGGGATTCCCTTTGAGAGGGTAGGTGTGGACATAGTGGGTCCACTTGAACCTCCCACAGCCTCGGGGAACAAATTCATACTAGTGGTAGTGGATCATGCCACTAGGTACCCTGAGGCAATTCCCTTTAGGACTACTACAGCTCCTGCAGTAGCCAAGGCCTTCATTGGTGTCTTCACCAGGGTAGGGTTTCTTAAGGAGGTGGTTTCAGACAGAGGTTCTAACTTTGTCTGCTTACCTAAAACACATGTGGAAGGAATGTGGGGTGCAGTACAAGTTTACTACACCCTATCATCCACAAACCAATGGCCTTGTTGAGAGATTTAACAAGACATTGAAAGGCATGATTATGGGGCTCCCTGAGAAACTCAAAAGGAGATGGGATGTCCTCTTACCATGTCTGCTTTTCGCTTACAGAGAGGTGCCACAGAAGGGAGTAGGTTTCTCACCCTTTGAACTTCTCTTTGGCCATCCTGTGAGGGGACCCCTTTGTCTTGTAAAGGAGGGCTGGGAGAGGCCTCTCCAAGAACCCAAACAAGATATTGTGGACTATGTGCTTGGCCTAAGGTCCAGAATGGCTGAGTACATGGAAAAGGCATCCAAGAATCTTGAGGCCAGCCAGGAGCTTCAGAAGCACTGGTATGACCAAAAAGCTGCACTGGTTGAATTTCAACCTGGGCAACAGGTGTGGGTTTTGGAGCCAGTGGCACCAAGGGCACTCCAGGACAGATGGAGTGGCCCTTACCCTATCCTGGAGAGAAAGAGTGAGGTCACCTACTTAGTTGACCTGGGCACAAGCAGGACACCCAAAAGGATTATCCATGTGAACCGCCTAAAGCTCTACAATGACAGGACTGACATCACCATGCTGATGGTAACTGATGAGGAACAGGAAGCAGAGAGTGAACCTCTCCCTGACCTCCTCTCATACAGCCCAAAAGATGGGTCAGTTGATGGAGTTGTCTTTTCAGACACCCTCTCTGCCCAACAGCAGACTGACTGCAAGCAAGTCTTGCAACAGTATGCTAAGCTCTTTTTCTTGTCCCCTGGTCTGACAAACTGGTGTACCCATGATGTGGACACTGGTGACAGTGCACCTGTCAAGAACAAGATCTATCGACAGTCAGACCAAGTCAAGGAAAGCATCAAAGCTGAAGTCAGCAAGATGCTTGAGTTAGGGGTTATTGAACCCTCTGAGAGCCCCTGGGCTAGCCCAGTGGTTCTGGTCCCCAAACCTCACCCACAGGATGGAAAGAGAGAAATGAGGTTTTGTGTGGATACAGAGGGCTCAACTCTGTCACCAAGACAGATGCACACCCTATCCCAAGAGCAGATGAGTTGATAGACAAATTGGGTGCAGCCAAATTCTTAAGTACCTTTGACTTAACTGCAGGGTACTGGCAGATTGGCATGGCACCAGGAGCAAAAGAGAAAACCGCATTCTCCACACCTGATGGGCACTATCAGTTGACTGTTATCCCCTTTGGTTTAAAGAATGCCCCTGCCACCTTCCAGAGGTTGGTGAATCAAGTCCTTGCTGGGTTGGAGTCCTTTAGTGCAGCTTATCTTGATGATATTGCTGTCTTTAGCTCCACCTGGCAGGATCACCTGGTCCACCTTGGGAAGGTTTTGAAAGCCCTGCAAACTGCAGGTCTAACTATCAAGGTATCCAAATGCCAGATAGGGCAGGGCACTGTGGTGTACTTGGGCCACCTTGTTGGTGGAGGCCATGTACAGCCCTTACAGCCCAAGATCCAGACCATCCTGGACTGGGCAGCTCCAACAACCCAGACCCAAGTCAGGGCATTCCTTGGCTTGACTGGGTACTACAGGAGGTTTGTGAAGGGATATGGGTCCATTGTGACTCCCCTCACGGAACTCACCTCCAAGAAGATGCCCAAAAAGGTTAACTGGACAGTTAGTTGCCAAAAGGCTTTTGACACCCTGAAAGATGCAATGTGCTCAGCACCAATTCTAAGAGCTCCAGATTATGCCAAGCAGTTCATAGTGCAGACTGATGCCTCTGAGCTAGGGATAGGAGCGGTCCTATCCCAGACCAATGATGAAGGCCAAGACCAACCTGTTGCTTTTATAAGCAGGAGGCTTCTCCCCAGAGAGCAGCTTGGAGTGCCATTGAGAGGGAGGCCTTTGCTGTGGTTTGGTCCCTGAAGAAGTTGAGACCATACTTGTTTGGTACTCACGTCCTAGTTCAAACTGACCACAGACCTCTCAGATGGCTAATGCAAATGAAAGGGGAAAATCCAAAACTTTTGAGGTGGTCCATCTCCCTACAGGGAATGGACTTTGAAGTGGAACACAGACCTGGGACTGCCCATGCCAATGCAGATGGACTTTCCAGGTTCTTCCACTTAGACAATGAAGACTCCCAAGGGCAAGGTTAGTCTCATCATCTTTCGTTGGGGGGGTTGTGTGAGAAAGTGCCTCTTTCTTGCATGGTATGCCCCCACTTTTTGCTGAATTGCTGATGTGCTTTGACTGAGTGTGCCCTGGGCTCCTGCCAATCAGGTACCCAGGGCCTGTGTTCCTTCCCTTAAACTGCATTGAAGCCTAAACCCAATTGGCATCTCTGGCCACAGGTAGGCCCCTGGTAAATGGTACCACTGGTACCCAGGGCACTGTGACCAGAGAAGGCCTCCAAGGGCTGCAGCACTTATTGTGCCACCCTTGGAGGCCCTGTACCCTGACACACACACACACACTGCCTTTGCAGGCTGCGTGTCTTGGTGCAGAACAAAGTGAAGAGTCGACATGGCACACATCCCTGTGTGCCATGCCCACAGACCACTGCCCTGGCATACATCAGTCACCCCTCTAGCTGGGTGCCCTATGCCAGTGGTGAGGGTACAGGTGCATGAGCCCTGTGCCCCTACAGTACCCAGGTCCATTCCTGGGCACTAAGTGCAGTGCTGCCATTAAGAGTATATGGTGCTGGGAGTTTGTCATTACGAACTCCACAGCCCCATAATGGCTACACTGAAGACTGGGAAGTTTGGTATCAAACTTCTCAGCACATTAAACCCACACTGATGCCAGTGTGGGATTTAATGTAAAATGCACAACAGAGGGCATCTTAGAGATGCCCCCTGAAACTCTACCAACTCCCAGTGACTTGACTGAGTCGCTGCCGAGGCTGCCACCCCCAGACATGTTTCTGGACCCCTGGGTCGAGAGCTTGCTGCTCTCGGGGGCCTGAAACTATGCACATCCTGGGACGAGGTGCCAAGCCTCCTCCCCCAGGAAGGGCAGGGTTCACGAAGGAGAAGCTTCAAAGGCATACCGCCTTTGTGAGCCTCTCCAGACCACTTGCTGTACTCAGCAACTGGTCCCCACTGGTTCCACCCCCCGCTTTGGGCGGGAGACCCGGCGGGAAAAACAAAGTGAGGAAGAGAGGTGTGCCCACCTCTGCCAACTCCACCGCTAGGGTGGGGGATGCGAGGTGAAGCACAACCTCGAGTCCCCGCCATCTTGAGGATGGGGGGACCCAGCCAACCAAGGACAGGCTCCTGCCCCCCTCCCACTGGAGAGTGGCAGAGTAGGGGGTGTACCCACCCCAGGGAAGGGACCCATTGGTCCCTGCCCTTTACCTACCTGTAACGCCCCTAAATTCAGTATTTAGGGGCACCCTGAACCTTCCTTCCTTAGATCCCGATTCCGAAAAAAAAAGAAGAAAGAAGACCAGCCGTGCAGCTGCTAACAAGAGGACGACACCAACTGACTTGGCCCCAGCCCTACCGGCCTGTCGAACCTCGAACCTGCTCCTGCTAAACCCCGGCCTCTTCAGTAGTCAGCAACCTCAAAAACCCCGGAGGACCTGACTGCCTTGCTCAACTAAAAGACTGGGACTCCCACGAGCAGTGGTTCTGCTCAAAACATCTGCAACCCCAGGCCAGCCTGAGACCGCAGATCCTGCCCACTCTGCACCCGCCGAGCCCGGCCCGAGCCAAAGTGGACAAAGACCACGAGGACGTCCCCCCGGCGACTGTGACCAAGAATCCAGCACCCAAGGACTCCCCTCGACGCTCCTGACGACGCCTGCAGCCTCAACACCAGGGACCCCTCCAACCGCGACCAGCAGAGGGTAAGATTTCCCGACGCCTAAAGACACCCCTGCACCCGGCGCCCCACGGCCCCCTGTGCCCAACTCCTGGGTGTCTACCCCTCCTACAGCATCCCAACTTGCCTCTCGAAGTGGTGGTCGCACCTGAAGAATCACCGTCCCAGAGTTTTCAGCCTTTGTTCGTCTTGCAGCTTTCCCATTGAAATCCATTGGGCGCCCGACGGCCCAAGAGCCCACTGCACCCGGCCGCCCCAGTGCCGCTGAGGGTGCACCAACTACCCTGTTCGACTTCCCCACTTGCCCTGAGTAAGTGACCAGGAGCTTTGCTCCCACAGCCGTGTGGCCTGCCTGCCAGCAGCCACCAACCAAAGGCCCCCCGCCCGCCATAGGCTAACGTTGGGCCTACTCTCTCTGCACCCGGCCGCCCCTGTGCCGCTGAGGGTGTAACAGTACAAACCTGAACCTGGGAGACCCCCCGAGTCTTGCCCCAGAACCTTAACTCTGCCAGCCGGGTACTTACCTGAAAGCCGATAACTTGCATTTTCTCCATAGGGTAACATTGACTGGTTTTCACTTGGAAATTCTTCTGTGTCGAGTTTTGGAAATTTGAAATATTCACTAAAAATCGTGCGAATATCAAAAACGAAATTACTCACCTGTTCTCAGGAGAGATCCCAGTGCTGGATCTAGGTACCCAGCACTGATTAGAAAAAGTGACCACAACTGTGATTTTCCGGTAACTTGATTTTCCTCCATAGGATCACATTGCCTGGTTTTTCCCAGAAATTCTTCTAAGTGTCGATTTTTGCAACATACAAATATTCCTTAAAAATCGCCTGTGTAACAAAAACGATTTCTTTCAACTGTTTACAGGAAATGCACCAGGGCTGAATCCAGGATCCAGCCCTGAGTAAGAAAAACTTTCGTAAAGTAATTCTATTGCAGTTTACTTAAAAATCCCATTGAGCTCAATGTTATAGTATACCAAGTATTGTGTTGCCTATTGCAACCCCTGTGCCATATTGCATTTAAAGTCTATTGTTCATTGAAAGTATTCAACAAACAGCATCTTATTTTGAGAAAGTATTTTTATGCAAACCTGTGGTTCTAAAATAAAACAACAGTATATTTTTTTATACAAAACAATTGGCCTAGAGTTCAGTTCTTGAGTGTGTGGTTTCATGTACATCAAATGCTTTACACTGTCCTCTGATACTGCCTTACTGCTCGACCAAGCTACCACTTTAGAGAGTAAGGTTCTATCTAACTTTAACCTCTGCCAAACCTCTGGAGACCCTTGGACTCTATACACACTGTACCTCACTTTGGTGCAGTATATATAGAGCCAGTTTCTTACACATGTCCACAACTCTCTGACTAAAGAGAGCAAGTAGATCGATGCTGCTGGCCTGGGACTAACTGTGGGTATTCCTACACAATGCCCCATAACCAACTTTGTCAGGCTACTGTCTGGATACAACAGGTACCATTGGGAGGAGATAGAGCATCTCTGATGTAAACAAGATGCACTGAAAGGACCTTGGTAAGAAGGGAAAGTTTGTCTCTAATGGTAACATCAGGTTTGCCTTGTGTGCACCTGACACTGCCTCTTAAGAAACAAGCACTAGCATGCTGCCCTGAAGGCATGCCTAGATTTGAGAAGTCCAGCAACACTGCCTTTCATTTGCAGCACCTTTTCTGGTCTCAGATAGACTATGGGCCCGATTCACAAAGAGCCTCTGCAGTTGTGGCCGGAAGCTCCACACTCTCCTTAGTGAGAAACTGCAGTGCGTGGAGATCCAGCCACGACTGCGGAGGATGTTTGTGAATTGGGCCCTTAATGTTCAAGAAGATTAAAAGGGACACCAACACAGCCAGATTGTCAAGCGTATTCAAGTTTGCTATACCAAGGCCAAACATACCCTTCCACTTAAGAGCCACCTTGGCTTTCCTAGGTAATATCCGACTTGCAGACATTTGTAAAGCTACAACACAGTATACCACTCCCATGTTTAACAAACATTCCATTGTGGACGGTAATGACAACCAAGAAGCAAAAGTTGGGCAAACTGTTCCTAAAACTTAGTTACAAACATTTTCTGCTACAATTCGAAAGCCACTGCTTTAGGTGGATGGGCACTGTTCTAAAGTCTATGGCAAGCATGTGATCTACATCAGCACATACTGCAAACTGACAATACTTAACCAGTAAGAATCCATTTGTAGTGCTGTAGATTCAATTGCGCACTTCCGCATGCAACTCAGACTATGATGTTTCAATATTAATTACCTTTCAAATACATTTTTGTGTTTCATTAGTATAGATAGACTGTCTTGATTCTCTTAACGATACTTGGGTATTCTCACATGTATGGGGAAAATACAATCCGAGTTGGAGTCTACTTGGTGCATTGTGGGGTTTTCTTTTGTGTGTAGGGGAATTACATAAGGAACCTTGAAACCAAAACGTTTTGAAGAAAAGCAACCTGCAACATCCGTACAAAACACTAGATGACAAAATTGTGCAAAGCATTCAAATCTTCAGCTCTAGAGGTAGCAAACTGATTGTTACAGGCAACTAACCTTTTCCGTATTATAAATGTCACTTGACATGATTGCAGTTTCTCTCATTTCGGTCTTCTACAGAACTCCCACTCACAAATATGTGGGTATCATTTTTATTTGAAGATGTGTGGCAGTACAGGATAGGAGAATATTTGCTTTTATCGTTTTCTTTTCTCAATTTTTGAGTTCCTGTTGTAAGCCAGTGTCTACATGAAACCTTTACTTTTTTGTGTAAAAATGCCTTCACATTTACCTGGGCCTGCGGGTATTCCACAATGTTTGGTGGTACGAATGACACACATCCATAGATTCAGATAAAAATATGCACAGCTTTGTTTGCCCGTTTTCTATTCTTGCTATTATTAATTGTCAAGTGATTCATGCTAGGTACACAGTGAAGAATGATTGTACGCCAAGCGCTAATATTTGACTCTAGGTATTTGATGTTTTGAACGAAATAGTAAAGGTTATAGTTCGAGGCATATGAGCTGTAGATCATATGCTGTGCATAGATCGCCATCTAGTGTTGGGTCCGGATGTTTGCACTTTGTTTTTCTTCGAAGGACTGTGACGCGCGTCGGTCGTTTCGATCGAAGAAGACGCTCCGTGACCGTCGGGCTCGACGTCACGAAATGTACCAGCAAAGTGGCTCCGCGCCGGATCTCCTCAGAGACTAGTCCGGACAAGAAGAATCACAAGCGCAGGAAGCCGAAATGGAGGAGCAACACGTCTCCGTGTCTGAAGCTGAGTCTGATGCCGAAGACCTCACACCGGGACAACGGATTGTGAGTAAAGACACTTCCGTCCCCTACCATCTCCCCCATAAGAAGGCTCCGGTCCCTCCTCTGCCTTCGGGCCAAGGTCGGCACTGAGAAAAGGTTTCAAGCGCCCGATTTCGAGTTCGGTGCCGAAACATAAAAAACACCCTTCCGGCTCGGGCTCTACTCGTCCCCACGCCGGTGCCGACCCGAAACCTTCGGTGTCGAAATCCAAACACCTTCTGGTTTCCGTGCCACCGGTGTAGAAGGCTAAATCTTCAAAGCCGAAAACTTCGGAGCCGAAACTTTCAACACCGAAACCTGCGTTTAAAGAAAGTACTTCAACTAAAGAGCCTCGGACCGATATTCAAGCTTTGGATCTGAAACAGAAGGAGATTGTGATTTATCCAGAAACTTGCCATATTCATGCCAAACTTCTTGAGAAGAGGAAAATGGGCTGACAAGAAGACTACCACATTCCTCTAAAAAGGAAAAATGTGGGTACTAACCCTTCTCCACCATACATTCCACCTTCTTCACCCATTGATCCAAATTTACTTATTACACCTACACATTCTCCTCCACCACCATCACCTGACCCACAGGATACAGGGGGTGGGGATATAGATGACTACACACCACAGGATACTGACCCATGGGATAATTATAATGCTGACCCTCAACCAGATAATGACCCCGACCTATATCCATCCAGACCTTCTCCTCCAGATGATAACATTGGATACATTGAACACGTTAACAGAGCTGAACAATATCATGTAGTAGAGCTTAATAAAGAGACTTTCGAGGAGGATTTTCTGTTTGACACACTAAGTTCATCTCAAAGGGCTACACAAACATTACCAATGTTAAAGGGTATGCTTAAATATACTGATGACCTCTTTAAAGACCCTGTAAGAGCTAGAATCATCACTCCCAGGGCAGAGAACAAATGCAAATCTGCACCTAATGACCCTGTATATATCATAGGCCAGTTACCCTTGGACTCTCTCGTAGTTTCCAACGCTCGTAAAAGAGCTAATTTGCAAACAACAGCGGATGCCCCTCCTCCTGATAAAGAGTCCAAACTAATTGACGCTTCGGGCAAAAGGGTAGCGTCATAAGCAGCTAATCATTGGCGCATTGCCAATGCTCAAGCACTATTGGCAAGGTATGATAGAGCTCATTATGATGAGCTTGAAAAGCTCATTGAATTTCTTGTTATGTTATGTTAATTGCATTTTTAGAGTGCACGGTTACCCAAGGGTGTCCTGGCGCTGGCAAGCTGATGAGCATAAGTCTAGAGCTAGTGCCCTTATTCAAGAGGGTAAATTAATAACGAATACCTCTATCAGGTGTGCTCTAGACCAGGCAGACACAGCAGCTCAGGCAGTAAACACTAGTGTACTGCTCCGTAGACATGCTTGGTTAAGAATTCCAGGATTCAAGCCTGAGGTACAAGCCTCTATTCTTAATCAACCCTTTGACAAAGAAAACTCTTTGGTCCAGCTGTCGATACATCACTTTGAAAAGATGAAAAAGGATACTGAAGTTGCTAAGTCCATGGGGGGGCCTTACAATCACCTTCCAACAGAGGATCCTTTCGTCGCTCATTTTACAGGGGCGGCTCCAAAAATGTGTCTACAGACAATCCCTCCTCCTCTTATAAGGGCAACAATCAGTCGCCCTCTTCAAGAGCTTATTTTAGAGGTGGATATAGAGGAAACAACAGAAGAGGCAGAGGTAACTCAACACGCTCTTCCCCTGCAAACACCAAACAGTGACTTCCTTTCCATACCCCCCGACCATTCCACTCCTGTCGGGGGAAGTCTTTCCCATTTTCTACCCATTTGGAATACGATTACATCAGACAAATGGGTTCTACAAATTATCCAATCTGGTTATTGCCTGGAGCTTACAAGCACTCCACCGAACATTCCTCCAAGGTCACACCTCATGTCACAAGAACATCTCACCCTTCTAGAGAAAGAGGTTCTCTCTTTGTTGCAGAAAGGTGCAATAGAACCAGTCCCTTTACCATACCAGGGAGCAGGGGTGTACTCCCTCTACTTTCTAATTCCCAACAAGGACGGCTCTTTCAGGCCTATATTGGACCTCAGAGAACTAAATCTATACATTCAGTCGGACCATTTTCATATGGTAGCACTCCAACAAGTGCTTCCCCTTCTTCAGCAAGGCGACTTTCTCTCCACTCTGGATTTAAAGGACGCTTACTTTCATATTCCAATACACCCTGCGCACGGCAAATACCTCAGGTTTGTGGTAGCAGGTCAGCACTATCAATTCAGAGTCCTCCCATTCGGAGTAACAACCGCACCCAGGGTTTTCACAAAATGCTTGGCAGTAGTCGCAGCCCATCTGAGAAGACAACATATTCATGTCTTCCCATACTTAGACGACTGGCTCATAAAGGCCAGCTCGCACAACAGCTGTCTAAGACACACACAAAAAACTGTGCAATTGCTCCACGAGCTAGGATTCACAGTAAATCTGTCCAAATCTTATCTCCAACCATCCACGTCTCAAGCATATCTAGGAGCTACTATAAACGCACAAAAAGCTCTAGCACACCCGACTCCAGCCAGAGTCCGGAATATACAAACCCTGATGTCTCAACACTCCTTACCAGCTCAAGTGTTCATGCAGTTACTGGGAATGATGGCGTCTTGCATTTTTATAGTCCCCTACGCAAGACTTCAAATGCGTCCCCTACAGGAATGCTTAGCACGTCAGTGGAACCAAGCTCACGGTCATTTATCAGATCTAGTGTTGGTAGACGGCCGCACCCATCACTCTCTGCAGTGGTGGAACACACAAAACCTTTTAAAAGGGCGGCCCTTCAGCGACCCGGTTCCACAGATAGTACTGACAGCAGACGCATCACTGACAGGTTGGGGAGCGCATCTCCAAACCCACACAATTCAGGGCATTTGGAGCTTGCAGCAGAAACAGCTTCATATAAATCATCTAGAGCTGCTAGCAATTTTTCTGGCGCTCAAAGCATTTCAAGTTCAGCTAGTACGCAAGACTGTCCTAATTCGTACTGACAACATGACAGCTATGTACTACATACAAAAACAGGGAGGGACACACTCTCCAGCGGTCCCAGCTAGCACAGACCATCTGGAAGTGGGCCATACATCACAAGATATATCTCCTAGCAGAACACCTTCCAGGAGTAGACAATCAGATGGCAGATTCGCTCAGTCGTCAGACACAGCAAATGCACGAATGGGAAATACACCCTCAAGTTCTCCTCCCATTCTTCCAAATGTGGGGGTTCCCACACATAGACCTGTTCGCCACACATCTAAACGCAAAATGCCCAAACTTCGCGTCCAGGTATCCTCACCCATTGTCCAAAGGCAATGCACTATGGATGAATTGGTCAGGGATATTTGCGTAAGCTTTTCCGCCTCTCCCACTCATTCCATTAGTGGTTCGGACACTCAAGCAAGCGTCCCTGACACTAATCCTAGTTGCTCCCACATGGGCACGTCAACCTTGGTTCACAACCCTATTGGAACTCTCAGTAGTTCCTCACCAAAAACTACGTCTTACACCCAGTCTCCTCACACAGAGCCATGGAGACGTAAGACATCCAGACCCCAGTCAACTCAATCTGGCTCCTGAAGTCTTAGAGTTTGGCTATCTTAATCTACCGCCAGACTGCATGAATATTATCAAAGAGGCTAGACGTCGTACCACAAGAGCCTGCTATGCAGCAAAGTGGAAGCGGTTTGTGATATACTGTAATAACAACCACATCAACCCGCTTGATGCTTCTATACAAAACATTATATGTTATTTGTTACATCTACAACGTTCCAATTTAGCATACCCGTCCATACGCTTACATCTGGCTGCAATAGCTGCATACCTCCAGAATAGACAACATCTATCTCTTTTTAGAGTGCCTGTTATCAAAGCCTTTATGGAGGGACTCAAGAGTCATTCCCCCGAGACGTCCACCTGCTCCAGTGTGGAATCTCAACATTGTTCTCACCAGACTAATGGGTCCACCCTTTGAGCCATTGCACAAATGTGAGCTGCAATTTCTCACATGGAAAGTTGCTTTCCTCGTTGATATCACATCACTCAGAAGAGTGGGTGAGCTTCAGGCATTAACTATAGAAGAACCCTTTTTACAAATGTACCAAAATAAAGTGGTTCTTCGGACTAATCCTAAATTCCTTCCTAAAGTCACTTCTGCTTTTCATATCAATCAATCTGTTGAGTTGCCTGTGTTCTTCCCTCAACCAGATTCAGTGGCAGAACGTGCCCTACACACATTGATGTAAAGAGAGCATTGCTTTATTACATAGAAAGGACAAAACCTTTCCGTAACATAAATCAACTATTTGTCGCTTTTGCTCCACCACACAAAGGCAATCTCATATCAAAATCAGGTATTGCAAGGTGGATAGTAAAGTGCATTCAAATATGCTATGCAAAAGCTAAACAAACGTTAACAGTTTCCCCTAGAGCACACTCTACACGCAAACTGGGGGCTTCTATGGCATTCTTCGGAAATATACCCATAGATGACATATGCAAAGCTGCAACATGGTCTACACCTCACACATTCACAAAACACTATTGTGTAGATGTGTTAGCAAGACAACAAGCTAGAGTGGGCCAGGCAGTTTTACATACACTATTTCAAACCACTGCAACAGATACAGGTTAGCCATCGCACAGCATATGATCTACAGCTCATATGCCTCGCACGGAAAATGCTACTTACCCAGTATGTATCTGTTCTTGGCATATAGAGCTGTAGAGTCCTATGCGCCCACCCGCCTCTGTTGCAGTAACATCTTACTTAGATACATGCAATAATGGACATCATCTTTTACTACTCTTACTAACTCCATTATCACCCTCTGCGGGAAAACAATCTAACAATGGAGTCGATGCCCATGCGCACTATCACCGAAAGGAGGAGTCACCGACCTTGTGACTGGAAAAGACTTCTTCGAAGAAAAACAAAGTGCAAACATCCGCACCCAACACTAGATGGCGATCTATGCACAGCATATGACTCTACAGCTCTATATGCCAAGAACAGATGCATACTGGGTAAGTAGCATTTTCCTTTTTCTCCACCTGAAAGAGTCTGGTGAATATAGCAATGTATTACTCTATTAGACCTTCCGTCATTGCAGAAAGTTTAAGATGAAAATATTGTTGCCAGTTTCTCTTGTTTGGCATTTACATTCACTTTTTAGGTCTCGCCTGAGCCAGCACGCATGCGCTGCTCTGCGAGGCTTTTAGTAAGGACTTTAAACTCTGAACACACGCTCGTGCGTGTGTTTCTTTTTTGGCTCACCCGCTATTGGCCTTTGCGTGCGTCTTTCTAAGAAAGACAGCACGCAATTGGGCAAAGGCGGGTGCATGTCCCGCCTTCTCTCTCCCCTGGCCTAGGGAGCTCGGGAGCGAGCATCAGCGCCATCTGTTTCCAATTATCGCGCCCGCATCTCGCGTTCGCGTTAATTGGAAACAGATGGCGCTGGCCAGAAGACTAGCTTTAGTAAATGAGGGCTGCAGTGAGTGTCACGCCCTCTTCCATACAATCGTTGACATCAGCGCTTGTTTTTCCCCTTCTCCGACACTCTTATTCCCTCTCTTACATGACAGTGTGAATGAGTGCCCTTTGTTGTCTGCCAGAGCGTGCTGTGTAAGTGCTGTAGGCTTTAGTTTAGTATGTCAAGATAAAAGGCATAATTGCTAAATATGCAAGGCGTCGCGCCGCAAAGCTTCAAGGCGCTGTTCTACAGCTATAACGCCTCACAATGTCAAAGTCAGAAAGGCTAGCACAGCTAACACCACAAGGCCTTGGTGTGGGGACTCCTGCTCTGGCTTCCGGACTTTACCTCCAGATCACTGGTCACTTCCGGCCAGGGATCACAGAAACCTGTGTCCCCATTGCTTCACGCACACGAACAAAAGCACACATTGCCCAACGGGAATGCTCTTTGGGCTGGGCGTTCTGCTGGCACAGCTGGATTCCGGGGCGCAGGGCATCTGCTTTTAGCCCCGTTAAGCCACGGCCCAGCTCCAGCCTGGCTAATGGGCCGGCTGTTTGTCTTCACCACCGGGTGAAAGGATGTGGGCCTCGGTGGGATTACCGAGGGCGAGGCTCCTGTGACCCCGAGAGGAATGCCACTGTTGTCTTTAACTCCACTCCGAACACTGCAGCTTAATTGATGATTTTTACACATGGACGGTAAGAAAAAAAAAAACATTCCCAAAAGTTCACCTTCAATTAAAGTCCTCGTTAGAAAAAAAGTACTTACGCATAGCCCAAACCTCACAAAAGCAGAGAGGAAGGCAGGCACCTTTTATCTGAACCCTCGGTTAAAGTTTTCATTAAAAACAAGCATTGGCATAGCTAATAGTCTCGCCTTTGGGACCTTGTAAGTAAAAAAAAAAACTGAAGTACAAGACTTCACGTTTACATTTACTTCGTATTTAGGATGCAGTAAATGTAAACGTTAAGTCTTACACTTCAGGTTTTTTTTACTTACAAGGTCCCAAAGGCGAGACCTATTGGCTATGCCAATGCTTGTTTAATTCAGTTGTTAATTGTACTGTACAAACTTGACTGCAGTACACAGACTAATCAGTTGCTGAATTTAGAATTGAATCTAGATTTCAGACAAAGCTTTTAAGAGTTCACTCATGGGTTTCCCACACAGTTCCCCAGAAATCACAAGCAGCTGATTGTACACAGATGTGCTTCACTGATTAATAAGAACAGAAGGTACCAAAGGCAATACTGTCATGCACATTGTTCGTATAGTTCTATCTATCCTAACTTTAGCTCTGAACTCATCTTATAGTGCCACAACCATTTCGATGAGTTTGTCATCAAGCCCAAATATATGCAGCGCTGAAATGTCCACAAAACTTTATCAAAGGTCTTTTGCCCATCTATTGCCACTGCTGCTAGAGGGATGTTGAACAGGGTTGCCCTTTTAATGATATGGTTAAATAGCCATGTGCTGTCTGCAGCTAATCTGCTTTGGACGGATCGATTCAAGAGAGAGTGACTGATTCAATATGCATCACTTAAAGTTTTGTGTAGATCTTGCAATTTAAGTGTATGAGACAGATGTGCCTCTAGTTTTTAGAGCAAAGAGGATCCTTGCCCTCCTTCAGTTCACAACTGTAGTAGCTTTCATGATGGTGCCCCTAATTTGAACTGAGGGTGTGAAATGATGAAATGGAGGCTATAATGTTTCAGGAAGTTTTTCATAGTACCCTTCACCTTTTGGGATTTGTGCACAGCAGCTGACGCTCTAGCATGGTTAGGAGTTTGTTTCCTATTTGCGAAGTCCCACTGGACACCAGGAATTTTTTCAAGCTAGGCTGTGAATCAGCCAAAGGTGCTAGTGCTGGTAACTGTTACAACTGTAATTTTTTTTTTTCCCGTGCACGCCCACACTGTTGTGATTATCCCCATGTACTTGTTTGAGCAAATGGACCATTTTTGATTACTTTGATTAAACCGGGTTTTTGGACATATTTTAATTTTCTGTATGTTTCTATTTCTTTCAGTACATGTTGAAGACATAATTTTCCACATGTTTCAGTATATCCAAAAGCTCCGCACTGAGGGACCACAGGAATGGATTTTTCAGGAATGTAAGGTATGAAGAGCACAGTGAATGTTACTATTACTACTGCGTATCGTTTGTTTTATTTTACAGTTCTTAATATTTGTGATACACTTACTGAAGGATTCTCGACAAACTTCCTGTATTTGTGAAGGCAGAACAGTTGAATGCTTCACACAATGCCATTTTGTTTTCTATTACTCAACTGGTTTGCACTGTGCAATGCTTTGCTAAGCTTGTGTGTTCTAGTAAAGAGGCTTTAATGCATCATAACAAAACCAGAATAGGCAGTATTTTTACATATTCTTAATATGTATTAGAAAATGCATGATTGTTAGGAGATGTTTCTGGTTCTCCAAGATAGACGTGAAAAAAAGTGTTTAAATCCATTGAGGATTTGGAAGTGCACTTTGTTGTTGGTTTTTTTCTTTATTTTTACTGACTTGAAATGAAGATAAACAAAACAATTTCCAGGAGCCCGAAAATTAAAGCTACAAAATATCTTCATGTGACCAAAACAGCCAATAGTATAGCAGTTTTACATATATTATTGATATCATCTTGCCACAGAGCCTCTTTCTGTTGTTGAAATGGGTATGTTTTCATATGTATAACTTCAGTCCCATGTTGAATTAGCTTTCTGTGTATTGAAAGTTTGACTTTGTTTCTAATGAGTCTTAAGTAAATGGTGGAATTTGTTTTTGCCTGACAGTGGACTGACATGCTGAGCTTTATTTATGCCCAGCTCAAGGCTCAGTCTGACATGTACCCCTTCCATTTAGTGTTTCCCTGCCAGTCTGCTCCTACAAGGTGATATGTGCCAAGTGACAACTAAGGCACTGGACACCTCTTACTTTCGGCCACCCACACCCCTTTCCATTGCATGTTATCCCCATGCCCTCTCTCTTTAAGCACTGTGGCCTTTGAGTACATGAGTGCTGGTTGGGATCTTGCACTTTTTGATTTCCATTATGCAGTGAGGCACGTCATTGGACAGCCGTATGCCACATACTTAAGCTGTGCAGCCAAGTAAATGTTCCAGGCAGGGGGTACACAAACTGCCATAGGCCATCAGGAATTTAAACTTCTCCAGTATTGGATCTTTCATAGATTTACATGCTTGAATAACTCCCTGTCGTCAAAGTGGGAGTCCCACGGTACTATAATAAAGCAATGTGTATTGCTACAATAGACAGAATGGCAATAAACCATATGTTCTATAGCGTATCTATGTCCTTTTTAAAAAAGGACAAAACTACAAACTTTAGCAAATCAGGCGGCAGCACCCTCTAGAACACTCCCAACAGATTTTCTACTGCATGTCGTGTGTAGGGAGTCCCCTTTTAGCTCTGCCCAGATTTCTTTCGCTGAGTGTTTTTCTAAGGAATTTACTTACGAGAAGATTCATTTCAATACCTGCATATCCTGACAGGACATCATGTCCCAACTTCCTAGAAAAGGACTTTTCAGATCCTGTGAGTGGTGTGGAAAGGCTCCACTCGGTTGACTCACATAAAGACTGCATTTATTGCCTTTATCCAGAGTATAAGGTGAGAGACTGCAAAATGTGTCGACAGGAAAGGTACACTTTTGCTGTGGCTACAGAAGCTAAAACATAAGGAGTGCCCATTATCTGAGGAGGATAGTGATCAGTATTTAGACTTAATCATCTCTAAAAAGGACTGCATCTAAAGAAAAAATCACCTCAGGACCGCCTTCAAAGGCTGTTAAGAAACCTAAACATACAACTTCTGGGCATGAAAAGAGGCACGAGGACCTTCCTTCCTCCTCCAAAAATAGAAAAACTGCCTCTGTAAAAAGTTCATTCAGAACCTACCACTCCTTCCCTTAAAGAAGCATTGTCAAAAACTGCTTCACAATCACTGCTGTCGGTGAAGAAATCAGTAAAAAATCGCCTATGATCATCATCTCGTCGCTGCTGTTTTCGACAACGATCATCAGTGCCAGGATCATTAAACACCAGCCCTCTCAGTCTCTCGACTACGGAGGTCCCGTCGACGTCACAGCCTTTGCCGGCGCAATTAACAGTACCATTGACAATGCATTCCGCAGCGATACCGTCGACGATGGACTCGACTATGATACCGTTGATGATGACATTGAAACTAATGCCTTCAACGATGCTGTCGACGAAGAAACCTTTGTCGTCGATGCACTAAACACCTGCAAAAAATGACATTTCCACCTTTGTCTTCGATTCCTCTAAAAGGAAAATCATCTGCAACAATTCTTCCAGTGCACACATCTCCTAGTAAGGCGTTACCATATCCACCTGTGCACCTCTTAGATGAGGATGAAGAGTCTAAAGATGGTGCCTTTGGAGTAGCCAGCAGTCTTTCCCAGCTGCATGTCAGGATTTTGAGGATGAGGACGACCAGTATGTATCAGGACTAGTACTCTGCAAGAGAGCACTCTGAACCTTACCTACAGGATTCTTCAGTTCAGGACCAACAACAACTTTCTGTCCCAATGCCGGTGTCTTTGTTAACAAACTTGCAAAGTATGCTCCAGGACTATTATCGCAGATTTCTACCATCTGCGCCTGCACTCTGATACCACAGATGACAAGACCTACCTTTGCAATGCCTGCAAACTCCTGCACCACTACCGCACCATCACGATTGCTTGAGACACGTATCGTCCCTCCATCAGAATTCACGCATGTCCTAGCTCAACCCCCAGCTGACGATCCTCCATCTCCTGATGACTAAAGGGAAGAGGGAGAAATACAGGACAGTCTCAGCACCCAGTGAGTGGGACGATTATCTTATTCCTATGCCTTCCCCACCCCTGGCGGCTCCAGTAGACTCGCCACCAGAAGACATCGGCGATTTTCATAATTTAATGGAGAGAGCTGCTAAAAGATTTGAACTTCCAATGCTTACAAAACAGGCACACTGTTTTCTCTATGATTTCAAAGAGCCTGCCAAGAAGTCAGGACTATCCCTATTGTTGATTTTTATTTGGCGGGGGGGTGGTCTTAAAGCCATACAGAACCCGGCAACGGTTTCAGGAGTCATCCCAAAATTGGATAAAACATACAAAGTTCCAGATGACTCGCCCACTTGCCTCAATGGACACCTTAAACCAGATTTGGTGGTATCCCAGGCAGCACAGCGCCACTCTAAGAACCCTTCCACACCCATTTCCTCTCCTCCAGACAGAGATGGTTGTCGGCTTGATAATGACGCCAAAAAATTCTCCACCGTGGCAGCCACCACAGTTAAGGCAGCAAAGTATCTCGCTAATCTAGGCCGATATGACCGCCAAATGTGGTTTAATATGTCCACTTAAGTTGACTTGTTACCAGAAGAAGCCAAGCTGTCAGCCCGAAAATACTACAGGAGGGAGAGAGAATATCGGCGGAAATTGACTGCGCCATTGATGCTTCCTCCACTGGCTTCAGTCAACTTGTGGGAGTGGCCGTTCTCCACAGACAAGGATGGCTGAAATCTACTTCCTTCTGTCCGGAGATCCAGAGTAAATTACTCAACATGCCATTTGATGGCGAATCCTTGTTTGGCAAACATGTGGATGAAGCCCTACAATCTATCAAGGCTGGCACTGGTACCGCAAAGTCCCTTGAAACTCTTCAATATAGGAAGCAGCCCTTTCAGGGAGCCAGAGGGACATAATCCTTTAGAGGTGGTTACCAGCCCTACAGGCAACAATATCATCCAAACCAAACTCAAAACCGCCCCAACTATGGTCAACAGCAGCAGTATAGACTGCCACCAGCGGCTGCTTATAAACACTCAGCAAGAGGTACATTGGTAACCTGAGACAGAGATTCTAACAGCAAACTGTGACCTGAGAATAGTGTTGGCTACTCCTTTTCCTCACCCAGCCCACGTTGGAGGTCGAATTTCAAACCATCTTCATTAGTAGTCCAAGATAACATCCGACAAGTGGGAGCGCGATGTGAGCTCCCGAGGGCACACCCTGGAGTTTCTCTAAAAAAAAAAAAACACTCCACCATCTGAACCACCTCCCCCTCGCTTAACCCAGCTCCTAGAACAGATCTCTTTAGTGCTAAAAAAAGGAGCAATAGAATTTGTACCAAAACATCAGAAGGGATTGGGATTCTACTCCCGTTTCTTTCTAGTCAAAAAACCCTCAGGAGATTGGCGTCCAATTCTCGACCTACGAAGGTTGAACACATTCTAAAGAAGCAGTCCTTACACATGGTGATGATTCAGGACATTTTGCACCTTCTCAACAGCAGAGATCATATGACGTCACTATGGAATGAAGGAAGGAACAACTGCCTGCGGTCCACGCCGAACACCACCCACCTCCAGTTCTCCTGCCGGCACTGCCGCCGAACCTTCACCACCCTCCACACCGCCACGGCCGCCGCCCCCACGACGGACGCCAACACCACCAAAGCCCTAAAGAGCATCCTCCTCAACGTGCGCTCCCTGCACAGACATGCCGTAGAGATCTGGGACCTCCTCTACACCCTCTCGCCAGACATCGCCTTCTTCACGGAAACCTGGACCAACGCCTCCTCCGCCCCGACATCGCCACGGCCATTCCCGACGGCTTCAAGATCCAGAGGAAGGACCTCCCCAACCGCCCAGGAGGAGGACTCGCCATCGCACACAAGAGCTCCCTCCTACTCTCCACCTACACCACAAGCGACTCCTCCGCCACCACTGAACACCTTCACTTCCAGATCCAGACCAACCCTACTATTGCTGACCTTGTTGCACCCCACGCCATCGCCTCCATGGACTACATCCTCATCGTAGACCTGAACTTCCACCTCGACAACCTCAGCGACCCAAACTCCTCCGCCCTCCTGTACAACATTGGACTGAAACAGCTCGTCACTACCCCTACCCACAAGGCAGGACACACCCTCGACCCCATCTTCGCAGGTGGGAACAACATCCGCATCAGCCAGACCATGCAGCCCCACTGGACGTACTTCCACTGCGTACACTTCTCTTTCAACACCGCCACCGCTCTCAAACCCACTCCTCGCCCTCCGCGAAGGAACTGGAGCAAGGTCACAGAGGAGCACCTCAAACTCCACCCTCAGCCGCGACCCCCACCCCGCCTCAACCGACGCTAACTCTGCAGCCAGAGAACTATACCACTGGATCACCAGCTGCGCAGATAAGCTCGCACCCCTCCACACCACCGACAGACAACGCGCCCTGAAGGCCACCTGGTTCATCACCGACCTCCAAGAAGCCAGACGCTCCTGCATAAGTCTCGAAAAACGATGGAGAAACAGCAAAACCACGGAAGACCTGACCACCTACAAGAACGCCATGACAGACTACCACCAACGCATAAGATCCACAAAGAAGACCTTCATCCGGATTAAAATCCTCATCAACTCCAGCAACTCGAAAGACCTCTTCAACATCATCCAGCAATTTACCAAGCCCCACAGCGAAGCCACAGACGTCACTCCCTCCCAAGACTTCTACAACAAGCTTGGCTCCTACTTCCACCTGAAAATCAAAGCCCTCTACGATAACTTCAGCGAGCAGACTCCAGAAACCACCCTTCCCTCCAGCGACGACAGCCGGCCCACCATCACTGCCTGGACCCCGGTCACCACCGAAGATACCACCACGACCATGAAGAGCACCCACTCAGGAGCCTCCACGGACCCCTGCCCTCCGCACATCTTCCACAGAGCCGCCGCCACCATAGCGCCCCAGCTACGACGCACTATCAACGCCACCTTCGAATCCGGTACTTTCCCAGACAACTGGAAACGCACAGAAGTCAAGCCCCTCCTCAAGAAGCCCTCTGCAGACCTGACGGACCTGAAGAACTACCGACCCATCTCTCCCCTCCCCATCGCAGCTAAAGTCACCGAGAAGATCGTCAACGCCCAGCTGACAAACTTCATCGAAGAGAACTCCATCCTCGACCACTCCCAATCCAGATTCCGCAGCAACCACAGCATCGAGACCGCCCTCCTCGCCACCACAGACGACATCCGCACGCTCCTCGACCAGGGCCACACTGCAGCCCTCATCCTACTTGACCTCTCCTCAGCCTTCAACACCGTCTCTCACCGCACACTCGCAGCCAGACTCCACGACGCAGGAATATAGGGAATCGCCCTCAACTGTCTCTGCTCCTTCCTCGCCGGCAGAACCCAAAGGATCAGACTCCCGCCTTTCCTCTCCAAACCCACAGAGATCAACTGCGGAGTACCACAAGGATCATCGCTCAGTCCCACGCTCTTCAACATCTACATGGACCCCCTCGCCGCCATCGTCGGACAGCATGGACTCAGCATTGTATCCTACGCCGACGACACCCAGCTCATCCTCTCCCTCACGAAGGACCCAGAAGCCACCAGACTCCGCTTCCAAGAAGGAATGAAAGACGTTGCAGCTTGGATGAGCAGCAGCTGTCTGAAACTCAACTCTGAGAAGACATAAGTCCTAGTCCTCGGACCATCCCCCCTCTGCGTGGGACAGCTTCTGGTGGCCCGCCGCTCTCGGCAGCCCCCCTACCCCCACGGACCACATCCGGAATCTCGGCATCATACTCGACTCCTCCCTCACCTTGACCCGACAGATCAATGCTGTCGCCTCCACCTGCTTCAACACCCTCCGCATCCTCCGCAAGACCTTCAAGTGGATCCCCCCCGAAGCCAGAAAGACCGTCACCCACGCACTCATAACAAGCAGACTGGACTACGGAAACGTTCTCTACTCTGGAATCAACAAATCCCTGCTACACAAACTCCAGACCATCCAGAACACCGCGGCCAGACTCGTCCTCGGCATCCCACGACATGAACACATCACCCAACACCTGCGAGACCTCAACTGGCTCCCCGTCGAGAAGAGCGTAACCTTCAAGCTACTCACCCACGCCTACAAATCCCTCCACAACATCGGACGCAAATACCTCAACGAAAGAGTCTCCTTCCACGTACCCAAAAGGAACCTCCGCTACGCCGACCTCGCCCTGGCAGAAACCCCACGCATCAGCAGAACCAGAGCGGGTGGAAGAGCCTTCTCCTACATCGCGGCCAAAGCCTGGAACGAGCTCCCAGTCAACATCAGACGCTCCCCTGCTCTGCACACCTTCAGGAAGAGCCTCAAGACCTGGCTCTTCGGCTGACCGGAGCTCTCCCCCCCCCCCCCCCCCCCAGCGCCTTGAGACCCTCACGGGTGAGTAGCGCACTGCAAATCCCCTGATTGATTGATTGATTAATCTTCAGGAGGCCTACTTCCCCATTCTGATACACCCAAACATTGCAAATACCTCTGTTTTCAAGTAGCCGGCACACACTTACAGTTCAAGGTCCTTCCATTCAGGCTAAAATCTGTCCCCAGAATTTTAATAAGATGCTAGCCCCAGTACCTACCCATCTCAGACAACAAGGAGTCCAAATTTTTCCATATGTGGATGATTGGCTCATAAAAAACTCCTACATTTCAACAGTCCGCAACAGCCACATCCATCTGCCTCGCTCTATGCAATTCACCCGGCCTAACTATCAACTACCAGAAATCTCACTTGCATCCCACAACAACTTTAATGTTCTTGGAAGCAGTCTTGGACACAATGCTGAACAAAGCATTTCCATCACAGGACAGACAAGTAAAGATTCGGCAACTAGCTCACAGACTGTCCACTAAAACGATTGTTTCTGTACAGACCTACAAATCATTCTTGGGAATGATTTCGTCCTGCATCCACCTTATTCCAAATGGTCGGCTACAAATGCGTGCACTTCAGGAGGAACTGGACAAACAATGACTTCAGGCACACAGGTCCTTCGCCGATCTCATCCAAATAACTCCAGCCTTATTCCAAATGGTCGGCTACAAATGCATCCACTTCAGGAGGAACTGGACAAACAATGACTCCAGGCACACGGGTCCTTCGCCGATCTCATCCAAATAACTCCAACAATGAAAGTGACCATGTCTTGTTGGACACAGATTCCAAATCTGTCCAAAGGTCTCTCATACCTAACACAGATCCCAGACTATATCTTATTAATAGATCCTTCCCTGAAAGTTGGGGTGCCCACCTCCAGGAGTTACAAATAAGCGGCACATGAAATTCAGACGATGCAAAGCTCGCCATCATTAAACTGGAGCTGAAGGCAATCACATAAGCACTAAAATCAATTCTCCCCAAGACACAAAACTCGGCGGTACTCATATGCACATACAATACCACCAGTATGTTTTGTCTCAACCAGCAGGTGGAACACGCTCACCAGCGCAGTCTCGTGAGGCCCAACACATCTGGATCTGGGCTCTTCAACATCAGATATCGCTCAAAGCAGAACATGTGCCAGGAGTTTCCAACACTCGCTGAGGAGGACATGTATCCCTTACCACGAGTGGGAACTAGACCAGCACATTCTCGACAATCTTTTCCACCAGTTGGGCAAGCCCAACCTGGATCTATTTTCTATGAAAGAGAACAAAAAATGCCCACTATTCGCAAGCTGGCATCCCCAACAGGGAACGTAAGGAAATGCATTTTCGATGAGATGGTCAGAAGTCTATGCTTATGTTTTCCCCTTATCCTGTTGGTTTCATGAGTGCTCAACAAACTAAAGAGAGCCTTGCCGACTTCTCATAGCACCCAAATGGCCCAGGCAGTTCTGGTACACGGAGCTCCTGCTCCTCTCAGAACAACCTCATATTCAACTCGTAATACCAACATTGCTTACCATGAATCTGGGCCAGGTCAGTCATCCCGATCCGACTTCACTCCTCTTATCGGCCTGGCTCCTAAGTTCCAGGAGTTCTTCAACATAGACATTTCTGCTGACTGCAGAGAATTGCTGGTCAAAGCAAGAGCAGACACAATGTACAAAACCCAAAAATGCTTCTGCATTTGGTGTGCAGACTCTAACATCCACCGTCTCACTTCACCGCTGGAACAAATCCTCCCATATCTGCTCCACCTAGCAAGATCTGGTTTGACTCATTCTTCCATCAGAGTGCACCTGGCGGCAATCTCCAGGTTTCAGCGATCCAGTAATACGCCTTCTCTATGTTCTAATCTTATTGTAAAACAGTTTCTCAAAGGCCTATTCCAGACTTTTCCTCCAGTACGAAATCCTCCACCATCGTGGTACCTCAATGTAGTACTGGGACAGCTATTGAAAACACCATTTGAGCCCATTGACAGGGCGAAATTAAATACCTTACGTGGAAAACTGCACTTCTAGTGGCTCTCACATCTACCAAAAGAGTAAGTGACATTCACACCTTTACCATTAAGGAACCTTTCCTTCAATTCAAGGCAAAAAGTGTTTATACTTGGAACCAATCCTAAGTTTATTCCCAAAGTGCAGTCAGACTTCCATGTGAACAAGCCAGTGGTCTTACTAACATTCTTTCCGAATCCTCAAACTGTTGCAGAAAAATCTCTCCCCTCTCTAGATGTCAAGAGGTGTAAAAGTTTACCTGCAAAAAACCCATCAAATCCGCAAAGCGTATCAACTGCTTCTGGCTTACGGTGGAATCAGAAAAAGTCTCCATGTAACAAAACAGACCATCACCAGATGGATTGCGTCGACTATACAATTGTGCCACCCGCAATCTGGAAAGCAATGCTGGACAAGGTCAAAACCCATTCCACCAAGGCTGTCTCCACATCTACTGCTTTTTTTGCTGGTGTACCCATCCAGCATATCTACAGAGCAGCAACATGGTCCAACAGACACACATTTACAAAACATTATTGCCTGGGTGACTCATAAGGCTGATGCGGCAGTGCCACAGGCAGTGTTAAGACATCTGTTTCAATAAGGTGAGCCTCTTACCTTTTTTCCCATCGTCCGCTTAATGTATATTTATAGGCTATGATTGTTATTTTCTTGGTGTACTGCTTAATATTCTGATTCAAGCATGCGAATCTATGAAAGATCCAATACTGGAGAAGAAACGTATTTACCTGTAACTTTAGTATTGGTATCTTTCTTAGGTTCACATACGACCCACCCTCCTACCCTTAGATGGTCTCCTCATTAATCAGACTTATTAATTCACACTTGTGCTTGAACATCTGAGGTACCTCAGCCTCTGTTGGGAGTGTTCTAGAGGGTGCTGTCCCCTTATTGGCTAAAGTTTGTGATTTGGCCCTTTTTTTAAAGGACATAGGCTATAGAACATATGGTTTATTGTCATTCTGTCTATAGTAGTGATACACTTTGCTATATTATTATACTGTGGGACTCCCACTTCTAGGAATGATTCAAGCATGTCAATCTATGAAAGATACCAATACTGGAGAACTACAGTTATCCAGTATTAGGGTATCTTTCATAGATTCACATGCCTGAATCATTCCCTGTCGTCGAGATGGGAGTCCCCGGTAAATTAGAAAAGTAATGTCCTATTAGACATACAAAACAATAGGCCTAAGGCCTCTCATTAGTAACATATCCAGGTCCTTTTGTGAAAAGGACCAAACTCTAAAACCACAGCCAATCAGCTGTTACCACCCTCTGGAACCTTCCTGGCAGGAGCTCTGGTCCCTCAGATTTTCTACCGCACGTCGTGCTAAGGGAGTCTCCAACTGAGCTCTGCTCAGGTTTCCTACTTTACAGCGTTTAATATCTCGAATAAGGTATTTCTTCATCCTTCCGTCTGTCTGAGTGAAGTCCCAGTTGTCTTCATGTCAGACACCCAGAAAAAAGGCCTTTTTAGGCCCTGTACAACCTGCAGGAAGAAGAGGCTGCATGTGGACGATCCCCCACAAGGACTGCCTGTATTGTCTTTACCCGGACCATTCATCTAAAGACTGCAAGGTATGTCATACCTTTTCTTCAAAAACCCTAAAAGACCGGGAGGGACGGCTTTTAATTTGGCTGCAGAGGCTAAAGGACAAACATGACCCCTTGTCCTCTGAGGAGAGTGAGACTTCGTCAAGGGCCTCCTCAAAAACTCCTCAAAAAAGGTCTAGAGATGTTTCTCCAAGCTCTTCGTCGCAGCAACCTGCAAAGAAGACGCACAAAAAGTCTTCAGAGGTTTCCACAAGTAAAAAATTGCCATCTTCAGACCCTGCGGCTCCTTCAATTAGAGTCCAGCATTCATTCAAAAAGCCCTCCTCAGGCTCGTTGACGACAACCTCGTCTACGATCTCAACGACGACGTCTCCTGTCACTGCCAGAGTTACAACGTCGACAGTCTCTACTATGTCTGTCTCGTCTGCATCTCGTTCATCGTCGACGACCACAACATCTTCGTCGACGGCACAAGTGGTCTTGTCGACGATAAAAATCAAGAAGTCATCGTCGAAGATTCCGTCGACGGATCAGTCGACGACCCCGACGACGGCGCCTCCGTCGACGATCATTTCACCGCCGCCGACCCTTCCATCGACGGTGATGTTGCCGTCGACGGCGCCCTTGCCGTCGACGAAAATTTCACAAAAGTTGAAGGCTTTACCCGTCGACGCTCCGCCGTCGACGACGAGTGTCCCGCCGACGACCCTGATGTCTACACCAAAAATGAAGGCAAAAATGACTGTTTGCCACCAAAAACTCAGCAAACACAGGTTATCACCTTCTTTAACTTCACCCAGTAGGGTCCAGCCCTTATTACCCTCTCACCTATTGGATGTGGATGATGATTCGGACGACGAGAGTGCTTTTAGGGCGGCAACAAGTCCTTCGGAACTCAATGTCAAGTATCGGGAGGTTTCAGATTATGATGATCAGGACATTGATGATCAGTCATATTATCAAGAAGCTCAAATACCTCCTCAGCAATCTCAGATGGTGTGCCTTCCGGTAGCTTTGGTATCGGATCTGCAATTCTTGATTACAGATTATAAAAAGAGGTTCCCTGCTGCTGCTCCATCTTCAGCTCCAGAACATCCTCCACCTCCACTGGTGCAACTTCCGTCTCAGCCCGCCTCCTCGGCAATGCTTAGACCATCTCCCCACTCTCCTGATGATGATGAGGAGGAGGTTCTTCAGGAAGAGGGAGAAATCCCGGATGATGAATCCCATCACGATGAATGGGACGACTTCGTTATACCACTTCCGGCGTCTCCATCTCCTCCTCCAGTAGACTCGCCTCCGGAGGACATAGGAGGCTTTCATAATCTCCTAGAAAGAGCAGCGAAGCGCTTTCAGTTGCCAATGCCTTCCCAACAACAAGATTGTTTCTTGTATGACTTTAAAGAGCCTTTCAAAAAGTGAGTGCGATCCATGCCTATAATAAATTATATCTGGGAACAAGGGGTCAAGATAATGAAAAATCCTTCCTCAATTCCTCCAGTCCTGCCACGGCTGGATAAAAAGTATAGGGCACCGGATGATGCCCCGGCTTGTCTTACTGGCCATCCCAAGCCAGATTCTGTTGTTACACAAGCAGCTCAACGCCGCTCAAAAAACCCTTCTACTCCAATGTCAGCACCACCGGATAAAGAGGGTAGGCGTTTGGACAACATTGGAAAGCGTTTCTCTTCCATGTCTGCACTAACGGTGAGGGCTGCTAACTCATTGGCTTTATTGGGAAGATACAATAGACCGATGTGGTCTGATGTTGCACCTTATTTGGACAGCTTACCACAGGACACTAAAGAGGAAGCAAAGAAGCTGCTGCAAGAGGGCGAGAGGTCAGCTTCTGAAATTATAGATTGTGCGATGGACATCGCATCTACTGGCTTCCGTCAATTGGCGGGGGCGGCGGTCCTAAGACGCCAAGGCTGGCTTAAAGCGACGACTTTCCGACCGGAGATCCAGACCAAGATCCTGGATATGCCCTATGACGGGCAGTGCCTGTTTGGATCTCATATCGATGAGGCCCTGCAGGGGATTAAAAAAGATACGGACACCGCCAAATCTTTGGGAACCCTCCAATATAGAACTACCTCCTTTCGTGGCTCACGAGGTAGAGGTCAATCGTCCTATAGAGGAGGCTATCAACAAAATAGATATTCTAGTTACTCCTCCGCGGGCAAGCAATACAGGCCGCAATTTCAGCAGAGGCAGCAACAACAACAAACTGCCTACCACAAATCTTCTTTTCGAGGAAAAGCGGTCGGCAAAAAGAATCTGCCCGGCGTCAATGACTTTTCCCTGCCACCGACTGCGACTCCCCCTCCCCATCCAGAATACAAGGAAAAATATCCCACTATTTGCACAATTGGGAACAAATAACTACAGATCGGTGGGTTCTACAAATAGTGAAGTTCGGACATTCCTTGGAATTTCTTCAAACCCCTCCACCAACTCAACCTCAACCTATGGTTCACAAACATTTGAACCTCTTGCAGAACGAAATATCATCCATGATTCGCAAAGGAGCCATAGAGCGAGTTCCTGTTCATCAACGGGGAAAAGGCTTTTATTCCCGATTCTTTTTGGTGCGCAAGAGAGACGACAAGTGGAGGCCGGTACTAGATCTAAGAAATTTGAACATATTCCTAAGGAAGCAATCGTTTCGCATGATTACCATCCAGGAAGTCCTACAACTTCTCAATCCAAACGACTACATGGTGTCTTTAGACCTCCAGGATGCCTATTTCCATGTCCCAATCCACAGAAAACACAAACAATTTCTGAGATTTGCCGTCGCTGGCAGGCATTACCAATTTCGAGTTCTGCCGTTTGGGCTCAGATCAGCTCCACGCATATTCACAAAATGTCTGTCACCAGTCGCTGCGTACCTCAGACAGCAGCATCATAAAGTGTTTCCATATCTCGACGACTGGCTCGTCAAAGCACATCTCTTCAAGGCGCGATGCAATCTTCCAGCGCTTGTCTAGAACTTTTCGAGCAATTAGGTCTCACCCTCAATGCAGAAAAGTCAATGCTTCAACCTTCTCAAAGGATCACATTTTTGGGAGCCGTTTTGGATACTGTCCACAAGCACACAGGAACGACAGCGCAAGCTCTCACAATTGGCAAACCGAATAAAACAAAGAAAGTCTCTTACTGTTTGGCTATTCATGTCCCTCCTGGGAATGATGTCCTCTTGCATCCTACTCATTCCACATTGTCGCCTCCATATGCGTCCTCTCCAGGAGGCTCTTGCCACTCAGTGGATTCAGGTGGAAGGGTCTTTCGACGACATCATACAAGTCACTCCTCAAGTAATCACAGCGTTACACTGGTGGACTCGTCCACAGAATCTGTCACAAGGCCTGTCTTTCCTACCTCAAGTGTCTCCTCGGGTCATAACTACGGACGCATCCCTGGAAGGTTGGGGAGCTTTTCTCCAGGAGCTTCAAATCAGCGGAAAGTGGTCAATAATGGAAAGGGCTTTGCACATAAACCTCCTAGAGCTCAGAGCTGTTTATCTAGCCCTTCGGGCTTTTCTTCCCAGAATAGCAGGTTCTCTAGTGCTTGTCAAAACGGACAACACCACAACAATGCACTACGTGAACAAGCAGGGAGGGACTCGTTCTCTCTCGTTATCTCAAGAATCGCAGAAAATTTGGAACTGGGCGCTTCAGCACAAAATCTCTCTGAAGGCCGAATATGTTCCGGGAAAGGACAATACATTGGCAGATTCGCTGAGCAGACTACAAACCTCCTGCCACGAGTGGGAATTACACCAGGGTATTCTCGACCGCATTTTCTGTCAATGGGGCGAACCAAATCTCGACCTGTTCGCTTCACGACTCAACGCCAAATGCCGACGCTTCGCATGCTGGCATCCCCAACAGGGATCTCTGGGGGTTGCATTTTCAATAGCCTGGTTCGGCGTCTTTGCTTACGCCTTTCCGCCGATTCCACTCCTCCCCAGAGTCTTGAAGATGAAGGTAGAGCCCTGCACACTGATTTTAATAGCACCAGCATGGCCTCGCCAACATTGGTTTACAGAACTACATCTCCTATCCCAGAAGCCTCCAATTCCATTGAAGCCATTTCCGTCTCTTCTCACAATGGATCAGGGGCAAATACAGCATCCGGACCCGGCCTCGCTCAGATTACCGGCCTGGCTCCTGAATACAATGAGTTCCAAGCTATGAATATCCCTCCGGACTGTAGGGCGATTCTGTCTCGAGCAGTAGCGGACAGTACAAGCAGAACATATTCTCTCAAATGGAAAAGGTTCTGTATATGGTGTGCATCTGCTGAAGTGCATCCCTTCAAGTCCTCGCCTGAGGAGATTTTACCATACCCCCTTCATCTCGCAAATTCGGGCCTCACTCACGCTTCCATCAGAGTTCAACTGGCAGCGATATCCGGTTTCAGAAGATCCTCCACAGGCCCTACTCTTTGGTCCAATAGACTTATCAAACAATTCCTCAAGGGTCTTTTCCGGACTTTCCCTCCAGTAAAGCTTCCTCCTCCAACATGGCAGCTTAATACGGTTCTAGCCCAGCTTATGAGGCACCCTTTTGAGCCAATACACAAGGTGGACCTCAAGTTCCTCTCCTGGAAAACTGCACTTCTGCTAGCCCTTGCTTCAGCGAGACGAGTCGGTGAGCTTCACGCTTTTACAATACAGCATCCATTTATGCAATTTAAGGACGATAGGGTAATTCTTCGAACTAACCCGAAGTTTATCCCTAAAGTGCCATCGCACTTCCATCTTAACGAACCCATTGTTTTGAAGACCTTCTTCCCAAATCCTCAGACACCAGCGGAAAAGGCTCTTCATTCCTTGGATCTAAAGCGATGCCTTAAATTCTACCTTCACAGGACAAGACCATTCCGAAAATCCAACCAACTTTTCGTGGCCTACAGTGTACCTAGGAAAGGTTTCCCCTTTCGAAGCAAAGTATCTCTAGGTGGATCTCTAGCGCTATCACTCTATGCCACCAGCAGGCTGGTCAGCCCTTACAAACTACGATTCGTGCCCATTCCACCAGGGCAGTCTCTACGTCCATGGCATTGTTTGCGGGCGTCCCTATTGTGGACATTTGCAGAGCGGCAACATGGAAGACGCCGCACACATTTACCAGGCATTACTGCTTGGATTCAGAACTGACGAAGGACGCTGCAGTTGGACAGGCAGTACTACGTCATCTATTTCAATAGAGGTGAGCCTTTCTTCCTTCCCACCAACCTATATATTACCGCACATTTCTATGATTACCTTCATGTCTGCTTATTATTATGCACTATATCTTTGATATACTGAAATGTACAAATGTGGTTTTTTCTCAACTGATGCATGTATACCCTTTATGGGGAAAAGAAATGTGCTCACTATTGCTTGCTACTCTGATTCAGGCATGTGAATCTATGAAAGATACCCTAATACTGAATAAGAAATGCGTTACTTACCTGTAACTGCAGTTATCCAGTATTGGTATCTTTCATAGATTCACATGCAACCCACTCCACCTCCCTTGGAAAGGCTCTCTTGGTTCTCTCAGTGGTACTGTTATATAGCACTCCGCTTATGAAAATCTGAGGGACCAGAGCTCCTGCCAGGAAGGTTCCAGAGGGTGGTAACAGCTGATTGGCTGTGGTTTTAGAGTTTGGTCCTTTTCACAAAAGGACCTGGATATGTTACTAATGAGAGGCCTTAGGCCTATTGTTTTATATGTCTAATAGGACATTACTTTTCTAATTTACCGGGGACTCCCCGACGGGGAATGATTCAGGCATGTGAATCTATGAAAGATACCAATACTGGATAACTGCAGTATCTGAAAGAGACACGTTAGTGACAGATTCCTTACCTTAGAATATCCCCAGGCGTCAGGCTGGATCCGGAAAGTTTTGCGTAGCAGTACCCTTGCGCTGTCGGTAGGCGGCGCCGTGCGGCCCGCGTCCGTCGTCGGCGCCGTGATCGCCGGGATGACGTCGCGGGCAGTACTTAGGCGCCGCCCCTGCGCGCTGACGTCAGTTCTTCTTTTTCCGCGCCAGCAAGCGCAGATCCGGGAAGAGCAGTGCCCTGGTCAATTTTTGACCATACTTTTTGGTGATTTTTTCACTGTTTTTTCCAACTTAAAGGTGTCGTAGGGATGCCCGGCTTCAAGCGATGCGGCGCCTGTGCGCGGATGATGTCCGTCACCGACCCGCATTGGGAGTGTCTCTTCTGCCTCGGCCGAGGCCACGACACCGAGTCTTGTCCCGAATGCCAGGCCCTCAACCCGAAAGCTTTGCGAGAGCGGTCTCGAAAGCTCCTCGAGGCCCGGCATTCGGCTCCACGGAGGCCCCGGTCGCGTGAGAGGTCCAGGGTCGCTCGCGGAGTGCACACCGGTCGTCGGCGTCGAAGTCTTCTTCGTCCGGTAAGTCTAAGCACAAGAAGTCCAAGAAGCATTGTCGCTCTCGGACTTCGCCTCGCCTGTCTCGCGACTCGGCTGAGGCCCCTCCCGGCACCGTCCCCGCCCCCGGACTTGCCTGTGGAGTCGCCCGCCATACCCGCCCTTCCCGGGTTCGGGGGCGGATCCGGCCAAGGTACAGGAGTTCCTGTCGGCCATGGCCCGCCTCTTCGGGCCTTCAGGCCCCTCCGGTGCGCCTTCGGGCCCCGCGGGCCCTGATGGGGTTGCTCCGGCGCCGCCGGCGGCTCCGGCCCCGCGCGCCGCCCGTGCCTCCAGCCTCGATCCCGGCTCCGGCTTCGGCCCCGGCCTCGATCCCGGCTCCACAACCCCCATCGACGCCGGTCGACCTCACGACACCTCCGCCGGCGCCGATGTCTCCGGTGCCGCTCTCGACGCCGCCCTGGGCTCCGGGCGGCGTCGTCCCCCAGTTCCTTCCGGCCCGGACATGGACCCGGAGCGACGCCGCTCGACGCCGGCTCCGGCGCCGATGGGACCTTGGGTCCCAAATGTCCCTCCTCCTCCTTATTTTGAACCAGAGGAGGACCAGGAGGACTGGGAGGGGTCTGATGACCCTCTGACGCGCAACTGTCAGTATGATGAGGACTGGACAGAGAGTCTAGGGAGGCCAGTGGTCTGGATACTTCCCCTGACACTGGCATGCTGTCTCCTCCCGTGGCTACGGAGGAGGGGGCCAATTTTGGTACGGTGTTGCGTAGGGCTGCTGGGGCCTTACATCTCCAGCTCCCTACTTTGACGGTCAAGCCTAACATCTTGACAGAGGTGCTTCAGCCGGCAGCCTCCTCTGCGGAGACTGTGCTGCCGTTTAACGACGCCCTCACTGACGTTCTTTGGGCGCCTGGTCCAAGCCCAACACAGGGGCTCCTGTGGATCGGAACGTGTCACGACGCCATCGCCCGCTCCGGGCGACCCCTGTTTCTTTCTGTCCACCCCACTCCTGAGAGCTTGGTTGTCCAAGCCTCCGCTTCCCAAACCGCCTTCCCTACCGCTCCTCCGGATAGGGAATCCAAACGCCTGGATCAGTTTGGGAAGAAAGGTTTTTCTTCCTCCAGTGCTGGCTTGCGGTCCGTTAACACCGCTTGTCTTTTGGGCCGATATACCCACTCCCTGTGGGATTCGGTGGCGGATGTTTTGCCCCAGTGCCCTGAGGAGGTCCAGGCACTGCTTTCCCGCGCCATTGCGGAAGGGAAGGGATGCGGCCAAATACACTATCCGTTGTGGCCTTGACACCGCCGACTCGCTGGGCAGGTCGATTGCAACGACGGTGGCGCTCCGACGCCACGCCTGGCTGAGAACCACTGGTTTGTCAGGGGATGTCCAGAATACTCTCATGGACATGCCCTTTGATGGAGTCGGTCTTTTTGGGTCCAAAGCAGACCATGCGTTGGAGCGCTTTAAGGACTCACGGGCTACTGCCAAGTCCCTGGGCCTTTCTGCTACACGCCCTCCGCTGCCTTCTGCTTTTCGCCCCTATCGTGGCCACGGTAGGGGCGCCCCTTCACGTCAGCAGCCCAGCCACCGGCCCGCGCAGCAGGCGTCTTCGCGTGGCCGAGGACGTGGATTCCGCCGTGGCGGATCGGGCAACCAGCGTGCGGGTCGGGCCACCACCTCCAACCCGTCCGCGGCCTCCAAGCCCTCCTAGTCCCTCCTTTCAGGTGCACGGCACGCCAGTAGGGGGCAGGGTCCGCCATCACCTTCCCCACTGGCGCACCATCACCTCGGACAGGTGGGTCTTGGACATTGTCCGAAGGGGCTACTCCCTCCCCTTCGAGACCACCCCCCAGCCATGCCACCTCAATTCCACCGCATGTCAGGGGATCACTTGGTGCTTCTACAGAAGGAAGTCACGGCCCTCTTGACCAAGAGGGCCATCGAGCATGTTCCGACCCCAGAAGTAGGGCGTGGTTGCTACTCCCACTACTTTCTGGTGCCCAAAAAGGACAAGGAGGACATGCGTCCTATCTTGGACCTCCGGAACGTCAATCGCTTCCTCCGGAAGGAGAAGTTCAAGATGCTCACCCTAGCTCAGGTCTTGACTGCCCTCGACCCTGGAGACTGGTTGGTAGCGTTGGACTTGCAGGACGCGTATTTCCACATCCTCCGTCCTGCCGGCCCACCGGCGTTACCTTCGGTTCACGGTAGGCCCCGAGCATTTTCAGTTCACCGTGCTCCCTTTGGCCTTACCAGTGCCCCTCGGGTGTTCACGAAAGTGATGGCGGTGGTCGCAGCTCATCTGCGCCGGGCAGGGGTTCCAGTCTTCCCCTACCTCGACGACTGGCTGCTGAAGGCGGGCTCGTCCCAGGCAGTCGTCTCCCACCTCCAGACTACGGCCGAACTCCTGCACTCGCTGGGGTTCTCCATCAATGTGCCGAAGTCGCATCTAATTCCTTCTCCACAGCTCCTTTTCATTGGAGCAGTTCTGGACACGACGCAGTTTCGGGCCTATCCTCCCGAACGGCGAGTCCGGGATATTCAGGCTATGATTCCGATCTTTCGGCCTTTATCCTGGGTTTCGGTACGGATGACCCTGAGGCTGCTGGGCCTCATGGCCTCCTGCATCCTGCTGGTCAATCATGCCAGATGGCATATGCGGGCTCTGCAGTGGGACCTGAAGTTCCAGTGGGCGCAGCACCAGGGCAACCTGTCCGATCACGTCCAGATCTCGGAGGGGACTGCAAAACAGTTGCAGTGGTGGCTCTCGAACCGGCAATGGGTCATGGGCAGATCCCTCTCCCTTCCCCAGCCAGAGCATACAGTTGTGACGGACGCGTCCCTTCTGGGATGGGGCGGTCACATGGGAGAGGCGGAGATCAGAGGCCTCTGGTCTCCGGCGGAGTCCCGGCTCCATATCAACCTTCTGGAGCTCCGGGCGATCCGGCTTGCACTCAAGGCATTCCTTCCCTCTGTCAAAGGGAAGGTAGTGCAGGTGTTCACAGACAACACCACCGCCATGTGGTACTGCAACAAACAGGGCGGGGTGGGGTCTTGGACCCTTTGTCAGGAGGCTCTGCGCCTCTGGACATGGCTGGAACATCAGGGCATGTTCCTGATGGTTCAACACCTGGCAGGTTCTCTGAACGCCAGGGCGCACGAACCTCAGCCGCAGGTGCATGATGGATCACGAATGGCGTCTTCACTCGGAAGTGGCGCAAGGACTCTTTCTACAGTGGGGAGAGCCTTGGTTAGATCTATTCGCCACCGAAGAGAACGCGCAATGTCATCAGTTCTGCGCGTTGGAATTTCCAAGGCGGCACTCGCTCGGCGACGCTTTTCGTCGCGAGTGGAGTTGCGGTCTGTTGTACGCCTTTCCGCCTATACCACTTCTACCCAGAGTGTTGAAGAAGATTCGGCACGACCGGGCCCAAGTCATTCTTGTGGCTCCGGACTGGGCTCGAAGAGTTTGGTATCCCGAGCTACTCAATATGAGCATAGATCCCCCGATCCGTCTGCCTCTTCGGGAGGATCTTCTGTTGCAGCAGCAGGGGACGGTCCTCCACCCGAACCTGTCCAGTCTACACCTGCTTGCGTGGAGATTGAGCGGCGGCAGTTGATTCCTTTCGACTTGCCTCCCGAAGTTTGTGATGTGATTCTGGCAGCCAGGCGTCCCTCCACTAAGGTGGTATACGCCTGCAGGTGGAACAAATTTGTGGCATGGTGCACAGCAAAGGCTGTGGATCCCCTTTCTGCCCCTCTTTCTGAGGTCCTTCTGTTCCTTCTCTCTCTGGCCCAACAGGGTTCTGCCCCTGGGTACCATCAAGGGTTATCTTTGTGCTATCTCGGCCTTCCTCAGGCTCCCTGATCAGCCCTCCCTTTTCAAGTCCCCTGTTGTTAACAGGTTCTTAAAAGGCATTACTCACCTCTTCCCTCCTGTTCCGTTTGTAATGCCTCAGTGGGACTTGAACTTGGTTCTTACCTTTTTAATGTGCGCTCCTTTGAGCTCTCTGCATAACTGTCCTCTTCGTCTTCTGACTCTGAAGACAGCCTTTCTGGTGGCCATCACCTCCGCTCGGCGGGTGAGTGAGCTCCAGGCTCTATCTTGCAAACCTCCCTTTCTGTCTGTTCATCCAGACAAGGTTGTTCTTCGGACGCGTCCGTCCTTCTTGCCAAAGGTGGTTACTGCTTTCCACATTGGGCAGACCATCACTTTGCCCACCTTCTTTCCGCCTCCGCATCCTTCCAGAGAGGAAGAGAGGCTCCACCGTCTGGACCCAAAACGTGCGCTCTCCTTCTATATCGACCGCACAAAACACTTCCGGGTGGATGACCAGCTCTTTGTTGGCTACGTGGGCGCCAAAAAAGGTCGGGCGGTGCACAAGAGGACCATCTCCCGCTGGGTTACCTTGTGCATCAAGACCTGCTATTCTTTGGCCAAGAAGGAGCCTCCTGTTGGGCTGCGTGCCCCTTCCACCAGGGCAACGGCTGCTACCACGGCCTTGGGCCGCGGTGTTCCGCTGCCGGTTATCTGTCAGGCAGCTACGTGGGCCTCGCTGCACACGTTTACTAAGCATTACTGCCTTGACAGTCAGGTCCGGAGGGACGGCTTCTTTGGCCGTTCTGTCCTCCAGGACTTCCTTGTCTGATCTTTGTTCGCAGACCCACCACCGGGGTTGGTATTGCTGGGGTATCTATTCTAAGGTAAGGAATCTGTCACTAACGTGTCTCTTTCAGATGCACAAGTTACTAACTTGTGTAACGATATATCTGTAAGAGACAGTAGTTAGTGACAGATTCCTTACCGCCCCACCCATCCTCCCCGTTCTGCGAACTGATTTCTAGGGTTAAGGACATCCCTTTCAGGGCCCTAGTATTTTTCAGACACCTGTGTCAGCTTCTTGCATGGCTCTGCGTTCCTGGCGCGGAAAGTCGTGTACAGAACTGACGTCAGCGCGCAGGGGCGGCGCCTAAGTACTGCCCGCGACGTCATCCCGGCGATCACGACGCCGACGACGGACGCGGAGCCGCACGACGCTGCCTACCGACGCGCAAGGGTACTGCTACGCAAAACTTTCCGGATCCAGCCTGACGCCTGGGGATATTCTAAGGTAAGGAATCTGTCACTAACTACTGTCTCTTACAGATATATCGTTACACAAGTTAGTAACTTGTGCTACAGGTAAGTAACGCATTTCTTACATGTAAGTAACCAATTTTCTTGTCAGGTGTCACCTTCTTCCTACCACTATTCCAAATTAAAACCGAGATAACCATTAAATGAAGGAAAAAGTGCAGTCTATGGGGGGTGCATCATATTTAGCGAGGGCCACTCTTCCCAACTCTGATAGTGGAAACTTATTTAAGAATAATGAGTGGAGTATGAGTCCCAGTGCTCCGGCAAGGTTCCCTATAATACGTTGCTAGTCACAGTTCTACATTCTTCCACCTAAATATTAAAGGAGTGTAGCACAGCGATCACAGTGAAAGGTGTTTTGCTGTCCAGCTGGGGACCTTTCACACTGCAAATCTGCTTTTTCCCCCCTTATCACGGAGGCTGGAAAGCAAGACAAAGCTCAACACGGTCTCCATTATCAGCAGAGTGTCTGTTGGTGGGGTCCAGCTAGAGCCGTACATCATCTGCGCACAAAGATAGCAAGACTTGTTCTGCTCATAGATTCAGACTCTGACTATAACTATATAAGTTCACTGTTGATAGCAGAGTCTAGTTCAAATTACATTGATCAAGTGAGTCCAGCTATTAAGCAACATCAGCCCATTTTTGGCCAGATTAATGCACAACCCATCTGAAATTATGTTCAAGGGGAAGACCAATGTTCGAGGCATGTGTGCTGTAGATCACATGCTTTGCATACTCCTGCCATCTAGTTTTGGGTCCGGATGTTTGCAAGTTGTTTTTCTTCGAAGAAGTCTTTCCAGTCACGAGGTAAGGTGACTCCTCCTTTCGGTGATAGTGCGCATGGGCATCAACTCCATTAATAGATTGTTTTTTTCCGCCATCGGGTTCGGACGTGTATTGCTGCGCTCAGTTCGAAACTGTCCTTCGGGTTCCCCTTGGTGCACAATCCACTCTACCCGTGTCGGTATTGTTTTCGAACGTGTTACCACTTCTCCTTGTATCGCATCTGGCTAGGTAAACCTCAGTTTCGATAGAAAATCTTCATGAAGGCCATCCGGCCTAACTGCGTTGGTCCACCTCGCAGTCGATGGAACCGACTCCATTCAAATTCTGTCCTCAGTGCCACGCGAAGTATCCGCGCACCGACTCACATGACGTGTACAACTTGTGCTATTCTCCGGAGCCCAACGAACAAGACTGTGACACGTGTAAATCTTTCCGATCGAAGAAAAGGCTCCGTGATCATCTGGCTCGACGTCGCGAAATGCAGACTCAAAACGTCGAATACACGCCGGACGTCTTCGGTGAGGGATCCGAGAACGAATTTGACGCACAAGGGGCCCGAGGAAGAACAAGAAGAACTTGTGTCTATTCCGGAATCGGACTCCGAGATGGAAGAAAACTTGCCACAAGGTCAACGTCCCGTGAGTACTGAAAACCCCTTGCCCCAAAATCCAAATCAGCCCAAACAAAAGGCTTCGATTCCACCCCCGCCTTCGGGCCACGGTCGGCATCGAGAAGATGTTTCTGATGCCCTGCCTTCCGGCTCGGCACCGAAACACGTCACTTAGGGCCATATGTACTAAAGCATTTTCCCATAGACATAGAATGGGTAAAACCCTTTGATACATCTGGCCCTAAGCCTTCCGGCTCGGGATCGAGTCGGCCAAAGTCAGGCACTGAGCCGAAACCTTCAGGCTTGAAGCCGAAAACCGCTTCGGAGCCGAAATCACCGACACCGAAAACAAAGATGGCTTCCGAACCGAAATCTTCTGTGCCGAAAAGTTTCCCCATCCTGGCACCGAAGTCCTCAGCGCCGAAACCGAAAAATGTTCTACCGAAGCCGCAGGATCCGATTTTTGACGTCCCACCACCGAAATCAGACCCAAAACAAAAGGAACTTTATATAAATCCTCATACAGGACATGTCCTTTCTAAACTGCCTTAGAAACGCAAGCCTGAATCAGAGGACACACTTTATTATATTCCTTTGAAGAAGAAGAATGTAGGTACTAACCCCTCTCCTCCTCCTCCATCACCACGTTCCCCTGCACCACCATCTCCACCATTGGAGCATTTACTCATTACACCAACTAACTCTCCACCACCACCACCACCTGATGATGATGATGATGATGACGGAGACGGGGGGGACAACATTTTACCAATAGATCCCTGGAAGGATTACAACACTGATTCACCCACAGATAACGACCCAGATCTTTACCCTGCACAGCCTTCCCCTCCTGACGATAATGTGGGATTTCTAGAATTACTAGCTATAGCAGCAGAATATCATGGAGTACAGTTACACAAGGAATCTCTGGAGGAAGATTTCTTATTTGAAACACTCAGTAACACACAAAGGGCTAGCCACACTCTATCTATGCTCAAAGGTATGATGAGACATGGCGATGATATTTTTTTAAAGACCCAGTGCGTGCTCGTATTCTCACACCCAGAATAGACAAAAATATGAGCCTGCTCCCTCAGATCCAGCTTTTATTAAAGGGCAGTTACCACTGGACTCTTTGGTTGCTTCTAATGCCCGTAAACGGGCCAATTCACAAACTACAGGGGACGCTCCCCCTCCAGACAAAGAGTCAAAACTGTTAGACGCTCAAGCAGCAAATCATTGGCGTATTGCTAACACCCAAGCCCTACAAGCCAGGTATGATAGGGCACACTGGGACAAAATGGATCAATGCTCCAATATCTTCTGGATGAGCACAAAGCAAAAACTCAAGATTTAGTGCAGGAAGGGAAGCTCATATCTAATTCATCAACTAGATGTGCTTTAGATGCTGCGGACACCGCAGCTAGAGAGATCAACACCCATGTATTATTAAGGAGTCATGCATGGTTAAGGATTTCTGGTTTCAAACCTGATGTCCAACAGTCCATTTTAAATACTCCTTTCGACAAGAAGCTTCTCTGCGGGCTCGAAGTAGATAAATCATTAGAAAAGATGAAAAAAGTTACATAAGTAGCCAAGTCCATGGGTCAAAAACCATGTCCTCAGATAATACTACCGCCTCGTACAAAAGCAACAATCAATCTTCCTCTGCAAGAGGTTTCTTTAGAGGAGGGCACAGAGATAATAGTAAAGGTAGGGGCAAAGGTTCCACACCACGTAATTCCCCCTCCCCTAACCAGCAGTGACTTGCCTACACTTCCCCCGATCATTTAACACCTGTCGGGGGACGTCTTCTACAATTTCTCCCCATTTGGCAATCTATCACCACAGACAAATGGGTGTTAGGAATTATCCAATATGGTTATTGCCTGGATCTTACCGACAATCCTCCAAACATTCCTCCATGCTCTCACAAAATGCCACCAGAACATTTACACCCACTCAAACAGGAAGTCCAGTCTCTTTTGCTGAAAGGAGCCATAGAGCCTGTACCGTTACAATATCAAGGGTCAGGCGTGTACTCCCTATATTTTCTAATTCCCAAAAAGGACGGCTCCTTGAGACCTATTCTGGACCTCAGATAACTAAACCACTACATACTGTCAGAACATTTCCACAAGGTGACACTTCAACAAGTGCTCCCACTTCTACAACAGGGCGATTTTATGTCTACTCTAGACTTAAAGGACGCATATTTCCGCTTTCCAATTCATCCCGCTCATTGAAAATACCTCAGATTCATGATAGCGGGTCACCATTACCAATTCAAAGTACTACCGTTTGGAGTCGCCACTGCTCCCAGGGTATTTACCAAATGCCTGGCAGTAGTCGCAGCCCATCTGAGAAGACAGAACATCCACGTCTTCCCATACCTGGACAACTGGCTCATCAAAGCCAGCACTTACCAAATGTGTCTCCAACACGCTCAAGCCACTATTCACTTACTTCACCAACTAGGATTTACAGTGAACGCATTGAAGTCTCACCTACAGCCTTCCAACTCACAAACCTATCTGGGAGCCACAATAAATGCTCAAAAAGCTCTGGCCTCTCCCAGTACAGCCAGAATTCACAGCATTCAGTCCCTTCTCACTCAGTTTCAACCCAACCAATCATTACCAGCAAGAGTATTCATGCAATTGCTAGGTATGATGACGTCTTGCATTGTAATTGTTCCCCACGCAAGACTTCACATTCGTCTCCTTCAAGATTGCTTAGCAAGTCCAGGGCTTGAAAAATCATTTAATTTTTACTATACCTGCAGGTCTAGTAACCTAAAAAATTTACTCGACCTAACTGAAATGCACTTGACCTCCGTTTCTGGAAATGGAGCAAATGTGACAAGTAAACAAGATTTAAAGGCATTTTTATTGCTCATTCACTTTGTGAGCAATAAAGGTGGCTTTAAATCTTGCTATCTTGTCACATTTCCTCTGCTTTCAGAGACAGGTCAAAAGTCAGTTTGTCTTCCTACTCCCCAGAAAAGACGAGTAGGACCTAAAAATAGCTCACCCTAATTCAATCTGGCTCGCAAATACGAGTGGATTTTTCGAGCCCTGAAGTCAGTGGAACCAGTCTTATGGTCAGTTGACCGATCTAGTGTTGGTAGATGGCCTCACCCATCACTCTCTGCAGTGGTGGAACCCACAAAATGTATCCAAAGGGCTGCCCTTTCTCGACCCTGTTCCACAGACCGTGCTAACAGCAGACTCATCGCTCACTGGTTGGGGCACACACCTACAGAATCGCACAATCCAAGGGTTATGGAGTCTAAAGTACAAGAGTCTCCATATAAATCACCTAGAGCTACTAGCAGTGTTTCTAGCGCTCAGAGCTTTTCAAACTCACCTCATAGGCAAAGCAGTCCTAGTTCGCACAGACAACATGACAGCGATGTACTATATACAGAAACAAGGCGGGACACACTCTCTCCAACTATCACGCCTAGCACAAGCCATTTGGAAATAGGCTATACACCACAAAATGTATCTCCTAGCAGAACATCTTCCAGGAGTAAACAATCGTATTGCTGACCTTCTTAGCAGACAGAGAAAGCAAATCCACGAGTGGGAACTTCATCCCCAGATTCTCCTCCCCTACTTTCAGGAATGGGGATTTCCTCACATAGACCTGTTCGCCACAGCAGAAAATGCAAAATGCCCAAGCTTCGCCTCCAGGTTCCCACACCTGCTGTCCAAAGGCAATGCCCTATGGAGGAACTGGTCAGGGATATTTGCTTACGCTTTTCCGCCACTCATTCCCTTAGTAGTTTGGAAGTTCAGACAAACATCCCTCAAACTGATTCTCATAGCTCCCACATGGGCATGTCACCCTTGGTTCACCACTCTGCTGGAGCTCTCAGTAGTTCCACACCAAAAGCTGCATCTCAACTCCAGTCTTCTCACTCAGAGCCATGGACAAATCAGGCATCCAAATCCCAAAGAACTCAACCTAGCGATTTGGCTCCTGAAGTCATAGAGTTTGGTTATTTACAATTACCACCAGACTGTATGAATATCCTAAAAGAGGCTAGAAAGCCTACTGCTAGGGCATGTTATGCAGCAAAATGGAAACAATTTGTTATCTATTGCAACAATAACAATATCAATCCTCTTGATGCTTCAGTGCAAAACATCATCTGCTATCTCCTATATTTACAGCAATCTGGACTAGCATATACATCTATTCGATTGCATCTAGCAGCAGTAGCTGCATACTTACAAAACAGATCACACTTCTCTTTTCAGAGTACCAGTGATTAAAGCCTTTATGGAGGGATTAAAAAGAGTAATACCACCAAGAGTCCCACCTGCACCAGTGTGGAACTTAAACATTGTCCTTACTAGGCTAATGGGCCCTTAAACATAGTCCTTACTAGGCTATTGGACCCACCTTTTGAACCAATGCACAGGTGTCAATTACAGTTCCTCTCATGGAAAGTTGCTTTTCTCATTCCAATCACTTCACTAAGGAGAGTTGGTGAACTTCAGGCATTAACTATTCAAGAGCCTTTCTTTCAGCTTCACAAAGACAAAGTGGTTCTTCGAACCAATCCCAAATTTCTTCCTAAAGTAGTTTCTGCTTTTCATATTAATCAATCAGTTGAGTTACCTGTGTTCTTTACTCAACGTGATTCTGTAGCAGAACGAGCTCTACACACACTAGATGTTAGAAGACCTCTACTATATTATGTAGAAAGAACAAAAGAATTTCACAAGACAAAACAGCTTTTTGTTGCTTTTTCGCCACCACATAAAGGCAATCCCATATCTAAATCAGGCATAGCAAGGTGGATCGTGAAATGTATCCAAACATGTTGCTCTTCCGTACCGTGGGTTTGGGCGTACACATTACCGCTAATTCCAAGGCTGATTTGACTTCTACGAGTGTGGTTTATCACAACCTCATTTTTATTGAAGGATGGGCGTCTTATACGGATGACCGATACTCCTTGAATATTGGATGCATACCGTTCGTATTATTATATAAGAACTGTATTGGATAACCCTGAGTGACTTATCGCAGCAAATATAATCCAGTTGCAACGCTGTGCCGACGTCTTCTAGCCCTGATGAAATTCCTATAAAGGGAACGAAACGCGTTGGCTGTTGGCTGTTGTCCTGTGTTTTTAGGTCTCGCCTGAGCCAGCGCATGTGCTGCTCTGGCGAGACTTTTAGTAAGTGACTTTTTAGAGTGCTACCCACAGGCTTTTGCTGGCCTCCAGCTTGCGTTCACGATCGCGTGCACGCGCGATCAGGCGCCATCTGGCTTCCCTCGCCATCTGGCTTCCCACCCTTACACTCGCAGCGGCTTTTATCGCTCGCGATTACTTTCACGGCTGCGCGGCCGTGTCACTTTCACGGCCGCGCGGCCAATGCTTGTTTAAAGAGCTTGCTGGAGCTCCGTTGTCATCTTTTATGTGCAGCCTGCTCTCGCGCTTTCACTTTTAAAATTGTGCCACACGCAGCGCCCGATCATTATCTAAGGGCTTGCTGGCAGGGTTCAATCACCTCCCTTAATTGCTTTTCAAACACATGAGACTGCTGGGTGGACTTGTTTTTGAAAACCCGAATTTGCAAGTGAGACGGGCATGCTTTTACAAGCGTCTGTCTCACACATCTAGCGTGGTTTTGTTTTTAAACTGAAGCATTCTTTCTTCATCCCTGCCCTCCGGAGGAATACACTTTATTACAGCCTCAAGTCGTGTGGGCCGGGGTAGGGGCGGTCATTAAAGTACGGCACGTTGGATTTTACATGCACGCCATGTAACCAGGAGCCTTTAGAGCTGTCTTCTTTGTTGCTGCTTGCGGCTTTAAATACTGCTGTTTGGTGCCAGGCCAGTCGATTTCCAACCGGCCGAGACTGGATGTATTGCTACACGGCTATGGTAAAGGGCAGGGGGCACTTGTTTCATGGCGCATTAGCATGGTGAGCCAACACGGGTTCTGTGCGGCATAGTTTTCCTATGGTTTGCACAGCTGACTTCTTGCGTTACTATTTTCCTTTCCGTTTTTCCATGAGACTTGTTTGTTTTCCTTACCCAGAACAGAAGCACTTGCTCCATCTTCTCATAGGTTTTTTAGGACAGTATATTTGCAGTAACTCATATCGGCTTATACATAGACTCTCAGTTCCTGCATAAAGCAGTGTGTTGTTATGCTGCAGTGATAACAATCCATTATGCTATTGCTTGGATACTTTGCAACAGTGCAAATTCTACACAATATGGAAATGCTGTAAAATGAATTTTAAATGAGTTGTAAATGACTACATATTACAGGATGCTAAAATACATTGAGGTATATCGCACAGGCACCATGTAGGCTTTGCTGGGGATTTCATTGGTACAGTATTGTTGGACACACAAGGGCCAAACCATTATTGCAGCAGCACACATGACCGAAATGGCACAACTGCACAAGAAATCGGGCGGAGATGTACAGTAGAACAGCAAATCGCCTCATCTTAATATACTGCTTTGTATCAAAGTCGTTGTTATATCTCATTCTTTTGTATTGCAGTGTTATAAAGAAAATGAGCATTGGCAAAGCCAATAGGTCTCGGCAATGCGAGAGAGCTATTGCCATTGTCAATTTATTTTATCTATGTGGTATAGCAGTTGTTGCATTAGTTACAAAACATTAATTCTTAATAATTTGCATTACGTGTCAACAAAACTCAAAATGCGGTCAGCATCTCCACAAAGCTGCGAAACCCTCAAAAGACTGCAATGGTAAATGATTGTTCTTTTTAGAATCACCATCCCTATTAATTAGTTAGCAGCTCCGTACGAGGTTGCAGCATCCCAAAAAGTACTGCAGTGATAAAACTGCTTCCATAGTTTGACACTAGTCATGGATGCTTAAGTGATCTTAGTGCAATTCGCGGCTCCGTGCACGCAACTTTTTCATCTAAAAGCGCCGCCGCATGTTTTGTTAGTCTGCAACTTCGTACGAGTTTAGAGAGCTTCGGAAAGCACCATGATGATCACTTGTTTTTTAATTGTATTTATATTACCTGTGAACAAAACTCAAAATGCGTTCAGCAGCTCCACATGACTCTATGAAACCCTCAAAAGAACATCAGTGGTAAATTACTGTTCCTTTTAGAAATCTCTATCCAAATTTGGTAGTCGGGAGCTCCGCACAAGGCTGCAGCATTTCAAAATTAACCGCAGTAATAAGTCACTTCCATAGTTCAACACTTAGTCATAGGTGTTTAAGTAATCTCAGTGCAATTTGTGCCTCCGTGAATGGCACATTCTTTATCTAAAAGCGCCGCCGCATGTTTTGTTAGTTGGCAACTTCGTACGAGTTTAGGGAACCTCGGAAAGCAATAAGTTTCTTCGGTTACGTGACTCGTGGTCATGTTAATTAGCCTTCAGCTCCGTTACGGGATTAAGAAACCCCAGAATGAACCGTAACGGTAAATTGCTTTCATCTTAGGTTGTCTAACACTGTTGTAGTTGTTAAATGGCCCCAATACAAATACTGGCTCCATGCACAAGAATATTTTAGTTAAAATGCTGTATTACCTAAATATGTCTTCAGCTTTAAAGAGGAAGAGGACTAGGGAATGGGTGTATGTGTAAGCAAGGACGCCGGCATGATAGAAAACGAAACCGACATCTGGCACAAACCTTGGGCAGTATGAGCTGAATGGAGGGCCCCCTTGCTGCAGTGCTGCCACAAACATATGGGCACCTCTACACAGAAACAAGCATTAACAAGCATTGGCATAGCCAATAGGTCTCGCTTTTGGGACCTTATAAGTATTTAGTTATGCAGCACAATATCCTTGGTGCAACATCAACCGTTGCATGGCTAAACACTTATAAGGTCCCAAAGGCGAGACCTATTGGCTATGCCAATGCTTGTTATATAAGGAAGAATAAAGGAATTTGAAATGACCATACTGGCTGAAGTGTGACTTCATCCCTGGTGCTGCCTCCACTCTTCTCCAAAACATGTTATGTTAAAGCGAAAAGAACTCTAATAATACCCCCTAAAGCGCATTCCACTCGCAAAATAGGGTCTTCTATGGCCTTCTTAGGGAATATTCCCTTAGCTGACATCTGTAAGGCAGCAACATGGTCTACACTGCACACATTCACCAAGCACTACTGTGTAGATGTGTTAGCGAGGCAGCAAGCTAATGTAGGCCAGGCAGTACTTAAAACACTTTTTCAAACAACTGTAACAGCTCAAGGTTAGCCACCGCTTTGGGAGTATACTGCTATATAGTCTATGCAAAGCATGGGATCTACAGCTCACATGCCTCGAAGGGATAATGTTACTTACCCAGTAAGCATCTGTTCTTGGCATGTAGATTCACATGTGCCCACCCACTTCCCGGGTACCTATAGTTGTTGCAGTTTCTTACTTTACATACATACGCATGGACATCTCTATTCTACACTTACTAACTCCATTCTCACCCTCTGCGGGGAAAACAATCTAACAATGGAGTCGATGCCCATGCGCACTATCACTGAAAGAAGGAGGCATCTTACCTCGTGACTGGAAAGACTTCTTCGAAGAAAAACAACTTGCAAACATCCGGACCCAACACTAGATGGCAGGAGTATGCAATGCATGTGAATCTACAGCTCTACATGCCAAGAACAGATGCTTACTGGGTAAGTAACGTTACCCTTTCTTCTCAACAAGGAGATTTTTCCCCAGTAGCTGCTCACAGATGCCTCTTTTGCTAAGAAGATGCAACAGTCTGTATATCGGATGTGCCTTGCACTTTTACCTTGATATAACTGTGTCATTAGGATCTACTGAGAGAGATGGCAATGCTGTACTCTAGTGTACCTTTTAGGTGTTGGTCCATTGCAACACGCTCATTTCCATACATCTTGAGAAAGATATAATAGATGGATTCATGATTTTTTTATAGTATTTCAAAGACTGTAATTCATATAGAACATAGAAACCTGGATGTTTCTTCATTGTGGCTAACATTGACATTTATGTGTGTGTGTGTGTGTGTGTGTGTGTGTGTGTGTGTGTGTGTGAATATTGTTAAATTGTTGGGTGTATAAACGATTTGAACACATTTTTTCATTTTTTAGGATTTAAATGCTGTAGCTTTCAGATTTAAAGACAAAGAACGCCCCAGAGGATATACTTCAAAGATAGCAGGATTATTACATGTACGTATCTAAGAAAAATCAATGAAATAGCACTTGTAATTCTTTGTAAAGTATAGGTTAAGCAGTGATCTTATGTGGTGTATCCACCAGACCTTCTTCAACTTACTTTGAGAATGAGCAAAATATGAAGATCAAGGTGAGTTACAAATTCATAGTCAATCTGCTTACTTGCTTGTTGGGTAGTGCTGTCTTATTTTCTTGTTATGTGGGTGAATCAGGACTGCTGGTAGATAATCAGCAGTTCCTTCCTCATTTCACAACCAAGCTTTTTGCAACTGACAAGAAAAGCCCTGCTCCTCTATTGTCCCCTGGCGGGGACCCAAAAATTAGCCAAAATACAGCAAAAAAAAAAATGTTTCAATGGTAAAACTGTGCTGCAGAAGAAAGCGTCTGGTTTTTTACCTGCAAATGGCATCAACAAAGGGTTTGTTGTGGTGAAATCACCATCTTCTCAGCTTTCAGGGACAGGCAGACTTTTGTCAGAAAACATCATTTTTTACACAGTTTTGGTTTACTGGGACATAGCCTATTTTTGCTATTTTTGTGCTTTCAACCTCCTTCGTGGTAGAAATGGGTATGAAAGCAATAATGGATCCCGGAAAGCTATACATGTCTGAAAGCTAGATTGAAATCTGAATTCAGCAAGGTTTGTTTATAGAAACTAACAGTTGAAAATAAAAAATATTGAAATTGAGTTGATAAAAACAGCCATTTGTGCCAACGTTTTTACCTGTTACTTCTTCTAAGTATGACAGATTTTTTTAAAGCAATATACCGTTACATCTGCTGGGCCCTTCTGGTTGCGGGGATATATAGGACTTGTAGGTTCACCAAGAGCCCTAATAACCCAGAGCCAATAACTGAGCTGTCTTGCAATGGTTTTTCATTGTGTACCGTTTATATAGCAATTAATTTGGTAAAATATAAAGAGGTACCAAGGAAACTTATATATTTCCGAAATAGGAAAAAAATATAGAGTTTAGAAGCAGTGGTTATTTGCACATCTCCAAAATTGTGGGTACCCATACAAGCATGTGAATTAGAGGTCATTTTTCAAAATGACTTCTTTGTTACAAATTGTCTTACATTTGGAAGGCAGAAATGCAAAGAAAGTCAATTGGTAATAACACTTGTTCTACTATTCTGTGTTCCCCATAGTCTCCGGATAAAAATGCTACCTCACTTGTGTGGGTAGGCCTAGTCCCTGCGACAGGAAACGGCCCAACACGCAACGTGGACACATCACATTTTCCAGTGAAAACTGACCCTTTTTTAGGTTGAGCCTAGCGCGCATGCGCTGCTCTAGGAGGGCCTCTTGGAATCACTACAGACTTCTCAGTAAACTCGTTCGTGTGCATTTACATTTTCCTCACATTTTATTGGCCTTTGCGTGTGGCTTTCAAAAATGAAAGCACGCAATTGGCCAAAGGCGGGTGCATGTCCCGCCTTTCTTCTAAAGGCTCACTCCCATGGCCTTTGGGTCTCGGGAGCGAGCAGCGGCACGCACAGGCTGGCTGCTGGTCGTGGATCAGGTTACTAATTATAACCGAGCGCGGTCGCTTTCACTTTTGCGGCAGCGCTCCATTTCACTTACATAAACAAATGCAGTCATTGACTCTGCCCCAACCCTACTGGCACCAGTCTGTTTTTTTAGGCACCCGTGAACGGAAGTCACTCTGCTCTGTTAAATGTATAATGTTGTTTCAGACCCCTAGAAACAAACAGCGCTTACTTTTAAATATTAGTCAATTAAGATACTTTTGTTCGTTTTACACTTGATACAAAAATCACGAATGCGTTCCGACCCCCAGTGTGTGATCTACCACTCCCATGTTGCCTTTACTGGTCATTTCTATATTTAGCCTCAGTCACTTCTGCCTCTCACCCCTCCTGTTGCACTGCGCTCCCCCCCCACCCCCTCAAACTTCTGAAGAGCGCCACTAGGAGCCTAGCCATGGATGAATATCTCATGTGCAGTGCCGGCAGTTCGTTGTTTGCAAGGTCCCTCTGCGTACCCCCTCGCTGGTCTTGTCCAGTCCTCTATGTGTGAAGGGACCGGGATGCCCCTCTGGAATGGAGGTAAGGGAGGTGGGTAATGTGCATCAGAAGCCTCATCCGAACTGTCTTGTGTAGAGCAAACTACAACCCCCTACATTCCCCCCCCCCACACACACACACACAACCCAGCTTGCCACTTGAACAACCTCGTGTAACACTTGATGTGTTTGTGGACGGACATGAGAACAAAAAAGATTTGTTTTCAACTCGAATATGCACCCCTCAATTAAGCATTTTTTTCTCAGTATTCAGTGAAAAAAATGTGCATGCAAATTCTGTGCTTCTGATTTCTTTCACTCCCACTTCCTCAAAAGAGACCCCTCCCCCAGTCTCCAACTTGATGACCGTTGTGTCAAGGCTGATGCGTCCAGTGGGAATGGGGCAACAGCACCTTTATCTGGACATTAGTGGAAGTCATCTATAGCAGCAGTTGGTTTACGTGGTGCAGTTTGACATGTGGTTTTCTTTCGAATCGGAGCTCCTAATGTTCCTACGTCCATGTGGTCTCTGGACACGCTGCAATGCTGGTCTGATTATCGCCCCACCCCTTTCCCCATCCTTTCATGAATGTGGCAGCCGTCTGCTTTTCTTAGTTTGTCACGTTATATACGGAGCAGAGGCCCGGACCGTTAATGGCGAGTTCACACAGTGCAGGAGCATTCAGTTCACGCGTGCATGGAAAAACGTTTTATCTTGACATTTATGTTTTTGGACAAATGTTACCAAAATAAAATGAAACGGTGCCACTTGGCTGACCATAAAGCTGAACTTGCTGTGCTATTGACACTGTTGCAGCCCTTACAGTATATCTAATGCAGTAACGTGGCAACTCTTAATTTTTGGACATAATTGTAAAGGGAGATTACAGCTAGAGCAGCTGAATTTTAAACTGAGAACCCATGTTTAAATCTTGGCGGGAGGCTCCATATTTTATGTTTTTGGGCAAATTACTTAATCTCCCCGTGACTACAAATAAATGCCAATAGCTCTACCTAAACACTTATAAGGTCCCAAAGGCGAGACCTATTGGCTGTGCCAATGCTTGTTTTCAATGTGCCTAGCTGTGGATTTTGGACCCTAGCTCTGCCGGCACTTAGGGAAACCTAGCAAACGTATACATTTTTGAAAACTAAATACCCGGGGGGAATCCAGGAATGGGGTGACTTGTGTGGCTCTCACCAGGTTCTGTTTCCCAGAATCCTTTGCAAACCTCAAACTTTGTCAAAAAAACATTTTCCTCACATTTCCGAGATGGAAAGTTCTAGAATCTGCAGGGAGCCACAAACTTCCAGCCACCCAGTGTTCCCCAAAGTCTTCTGATAAAAATGGTTCCTCACTTGTGTGGGTAGGACTAGTACCCGCAACAGGAAACGGCCCAAAATACAATGTGGACACATCAAATTTGTCCAGTGAAAACTGACTCTTTTGTCGCAATGGGCCTAGTTGTGGGTTTTGGACCCTAGCTCTGCTGGCACCGAAAGTAACCTAGCAAACCTATACATTTTTTAAATCTAGATATCCAGGATGAGGTGACTTGTGTGGCTCTCACCAGGTTCTGTTACCCAGAATCCCTTGCAAACCTCAAACTTTGTTGAAAAAAAAAAAAAAAAAAGGAAAATCTATTTTCCTCACTTTTCTGTGATGGAAAGTTCTGGAATCTGTGTGAATCCAAAAACTTCCACCCACCCAGCATTTTCCAAAGTCTCCCGATAAAAATGGTACCTCACTTGTGTGGGTAGGCCTAGTTCCCGCGACAGGGATTGGCCCAAAACGTACTGTGGGGACTTCAAAAGTATAGATTACAAAAAGACCTTGTTTTGTGAGTGAGTCACCTGCGTTTTTGATCCCAGTCTCGGCAGCCACCTAGGGAAACCTACCAATCCCAGACATTCCAAAAACTAGACACCCGAAGGAGTCCAGGGAGGTGTAACTTGCATGGATCCCCCAATGTTTTCCTACCCAGAATCCCCTGCAAACCTCAAATTTAGCTGGAAAAGTCACATTTTTCTCACATTTCTGTGTGGGAAAGTTGTAGGATCACCGGTCTGATGCAAATTTCCTACCACCCATCATAACCCCAGGTCTCCCGATAAAAATGGTACTTAACTTGTGTGGGTGGGCCAATTATATGGCCGTTAGGGTCATTGTTGACATTGGTAAGTTAGCATGAGCTCTGCTGCCATGATGCTGCTTTTGCGTACGCTACTACATGACTTTATTTTGCAAGCCTCTTTTTGTGCCTTTTACATGAGAACCGTCTGCTTTCTGCATTCTCTGCCTGTTCCTGGAGTTTAGTCTGAATATGATGTGCAAGGTTGATAAAACATGCCCCTTGTTATTCTGTTCTGGTCAGTCCCTAGCACCTATACAAAACATGCTAACACAGCTGCGCTGCTGGAAACTCGTGCTTTGATATTACGGGAATGCATGTTGTTCTAAAACACACTTGGAGAGGGACCTTTCCAGGGAGAAGAGCTATGCTGTTCCTATGATGTAACACTACCATCTAGGCACTAAGGTATGGGGTCTGCTGACAAAGCCCAGAGATCTTCCTTTATATAATAAAACTTCTTCTTCTCAAGGGGAGGGTGGTTAGGCCTTGCAGTCCTTTATCCACTGTCTGTATACGATGACATCCCCCTTCAATGCTAACTGTTTTAGGTCTATGCATTTTGCTGCTGGTAGTGGCTCGTATCCTGCATTATAGGGCACGATAGTTAAAATATAAATTTTGAACTATAACAGTGACTCTGACAATTCTTATTGTGGACAAGTACGAGGGAGTGAGCGAAAGGGTGTGTCTTGCTACTGCGATTCCTGAGGGAGTCGAGAGGGTTGTGTTCTGGGTTGTCTAATCATTTGTAGCTTCATGATTATGTAGAAGAATGAATGAGACACTATAGCTAGTCAGTTTTGGGATTTTGGGTACTAAGGTGGTAGGAAGGTTCAGCTCCTATACACTGAGGTCCTGTTTTCCTGCGTATAGTTGTGTATGTGCAGAATCCCCGCAACAGGCCAAGTACCCACGGCAGGGAAGGGCCCAAAACCAATTGTGGAGACATCAAAATTATTTATCACAAAACGACCTGGTTTTAGAAGGGGGGCACCTGCGTTTATGGTCCCGGGCTCGGCAGCCATCTGGGGAAACCTACCAAACTCACACATTTCTGAAAACTAGACACCCGGGAGAGTCCAGGGATGTGTGGCTTGTGTGAATCCCCCACCATTTTCCTACCCAGAATCCCCTGCAAACCTCAAATTTAGCTTAACAAAATTACATTTCTGTATGGGATCAATGTGCCGGCACAAATGTCCTACCACACAGCGTTCCCCTTGGTCTCCCGATAAAAATTACACCTCACTTGTGTGGGTTTGGTAGGTTTTCCCAGATGGCCGCCGAGCCCGAGACCAAAAACGCTGTTGCCCCCCTTGCAAAACCAGGACTAGCGGGCTCTCTGCCTCCCGTGGGGGCAGATCAGGGGCTATTATCCCCCATCTGCCTCCTGGGGGGGCAGAAAGGCTGTGGCAATTTTTTGCGGGGTGGGGGTCTTGGCATGCCCATTCTGGGCAGCCCCCAACCCTGAACTTTGAAAAAAAATAATCTCTGGTGCCTAGTGGGCTTTCTGCTGCCCCCCGGGGGGGGGGGGCAGAAAGGCTGTGGCAATTTTTGGGGGGGTGAGGGCTGCCCCTGGTGCCTAGTGGGCTTTCTGCCCCCCCCCCCCCCCGGGGTCAGATCAGGGGCTACTGCCTCCTGGGGGGGGGCAGAAAGACTGGCATTTTTTTGGGGGGGTGGGGGCATTGGCATACCCATTCTGGGCAGCCCCCACCCCACCCCTAAACTTTTAAACAAATAATGCCTAGTGGGCCTTCTGCCCCCCAGGGGGGCAGATGAGGGGCCCATCTGCCTCCTGGGGGGGCAGAAAGACTTTTGTCTTTATTGGGGGGAAGGGTGGGGTCATTGGCATGCCCAGAATGGGCATCCCCACCCCTGACCATAAAAAAAAGAATCCCTGGCGTCTAGGGTGCTTTCTGGCCCCCCCGGGGGGCAGATTGGGGGCTACTGCTCCATCTGCCAGACTGATCATGCCAGTTTTTCTGGGGGGCGCAAAGACCCTTGCCCAAGGGGCCTCTCCCCCCCTCCCTGGTGCCTAGTGGGTGGATCTGTGCTTGGTGATCGCCCTCCTGGGGTGATCCCCAAGCAGGGATCCACTAGGCAAGGGTATCATTGGAAAGGGGAGATTCTCCCCTTTCCAACGATACCTCTCCCATGTAATTCGGTGCTTGGGGGACTGAGATAGCCCTACGAGCATCGAAACAATGTAATGACAGCACGCCATGCGCGCGATCGTCATTACATTGAAACAAAAAAAAAAAGCCTCAGGAGGTTGGGGAAGCTCTTCCCCACCTCGTGAGGCAAACAATTTTTAAAAAAAAGGAAATCCCTCTGCGGTCTGCAGCAGAGGGATTTTGTGCGCCTGTGCACATGACTGAATGGTTCCGTCATGAGCACAGGAGCACTGGTGCTGATGACAGAACCATTCCGTCATGAGCACCGAAAGGAACCCTTTTAAGATGCCTTACAGTCTTTGGACAGTTCAGCCCATTCTTGGCCAGATTAATGCATAAACTATTTGAGATTATCAAGGAGCAGACAGATTTTCTTCTCGACAAGGACACTTTTATCTCTATTTACTGCAAGTATATGCCTCTTCTGCTAAGGAGATGCATAATGATCTAAACGTCAAATGTGCCTTGCACTTTTACCTTGATACTTATTCATTGTACTGATTAAAGTTTTTTCAATTACTTGAGGCTATGATGCTGGCACAGTTATCAGATGGGTAAGCTTATGCATTTGGTGTTGCTACCCATTGCATAAGTCTGGATCTTCCTTAGGTGTCCTAAGGCATACCAACTCTGATGGGGCATAGGGGAAAGATAAACTTAACTTTTATGGAGACTCTCTCATGCCTAGTCTGAGTTCTTTCCCATTATTAGCACTCTCAAGGACACCCAAACAATTATCTAAAAGAAAAAAACTGATTACCTCAATTTCCACGAAATAATTGACCATGCCACTTATGTGTATTCGAGTAAGGAGCGTGTGTTGGGCATATTATATGTGCATGCTTTGTTACCGGTACTCCGATCTCTGATTAAACTGATTTTGAAGCACGTTCCAGTCACTCCACTATGAATCTACCCAGTCCAAAAAATGTGATCACCATAAAATTATATTTATGAAGCCAATTCATCCTGCAGACAATCTCTTCCTCAAGTTCTCAGTAGCCTCTACCAATACCAGATTGTGAACTTTCTTTTCGTTCAGGCATTTGCACCCTTTGTAGACATTATCCCCACTGCAAGGTGTAATATGCTCACTGGAATGAAAGATTACCTGAATATGGACGACTGGCTGATAGCTGCTTCTAGTTTAAGGCAGTGGAAGATGCCCAGCTGGTATACCAAAAGTTCCAGACGTGAACTTTTTACAGTTGTGACAAATCTTATCTGTTCTCTGTGCAAAACCTAAAGTATATAGAATGCGCACACCAGAGGATTCAGAAAGGATGTTATTGGAGTGGACAGAGCACAAAGGCTAAAGAATATCCTCCATGTTCTACTGATGCAGCTGTGGACCATGGCAAAGGTGTGGTGATAGAGGTTCATTGTTGTTACAAGATGTATGCTACTATAGACTTGGATCCTTTTCAGAGCCCTGTCATCGTACCTCCTATATCACGGTCTCACGGTTATTTAATCTTGGATGCTATTATTCCTGTATCTCCCAGCATTCCTTTTTCCTAGTGGCATGATCAATCCCATCTGGTGATGGTAGATTTCCATGTTCTCCGTCCCATTTGGTTTTAAAACCCTGTACCCGCTGGAAGGGGTGCAGTGCTACACTATTGAAGCAATAAGGCCTGGGTTTTGGAAGGGAAAGAAATCTTCTACTCAGGAAGGAGGCAGTCATCCTTTGTGCTTTTTTGTCCTGGGCTTATTCGTACCTGAATTTGAGCTGCTTTGATCTGCCCTAATATCGGGTAGCTAGGCGCCACTTAATTTGCCAGCAGTGCAAGGTGTTGAGGCCAGACATGTTTCACCTACTGAAGCTTTTACTGAGGAGATCCACAGGAAAATTGCACGTTTTGCTTGCACCTGGACTATAAACTGCAGGACTGCAAGAATTGACGTACATTTTCAACAAAGACTCTTGAGTACAGAAGGGCCCATTTCAGGGGGCGACAAATGACACGTCTCCATGTGATGAGGAACCATCTCAGACTTGTGTGCCGCCCACTTCAAATAAGTTAAATAAATGAGATTAGTAACACACAGACCACGTGGATTTGCCCGTACAGTCTAAGCAACGGTTGATTTTGTCTCAAGGAAACCACCCTTGAAGGTATCTAACAAATCAAACGCCTAGCATTGTGAAGTGTTGTGAGGTGCGTCTCCCCTCAGGTACAAGGGCATCTTCATTGCCTTTGACAAAGCAATCTGTTCTTCCGTCAATCAAGATGGACCTGTAATCTACTAAGAAAATGTCATAATCTCTGAAAACTGTTAATGACTAAGTCTTTGAAGACTTTTTCTCATCGATGATAGTCAATGATACAATTGTTGACCTAGTCAACAGTTCTACAGTGCACAAAGGCTTCTTCGTCTTTGTTGATAACCATCGTGACATCAGTGATGTCATTGACAGCAAATCCATCATTGACGAGAATAATTCTCGTCTCACCTGCTCTCTGGTTTACTTTAGCCATACCATGTACACTATTACCTGCCCACACGTCACCTAGCAAGGTGCTGCAGAGGCCTCCCACAACGGTTTTTGAGGCAGACACTGAAGGCAGTGATGAAAAGTCTGCTGATAAAGGATATTTTTGGCCCAACCCACATTTAACTTGATTTATGCATCAAATGTTAATGCAATAAAGACTCCATTAGTCTGATAGCAGATTAGTGTGCCAAGTGTCCTGCAATACTGCAGCTTCCGATTAAACAACTCGGCAACTAATTCTGCCTCAACCGAAACCCCTGCAACCACAACCACATCAGCCACCCCCACTTCTCAACAACCACTGCCTTTATTACTGCTTCCTCTGCCAGTTCCATCACCTTTTCAGGACAATCCGGATTCAGCTGGTGATAATGATGTGATAGACAAAGAAGTCATCTTTGAGGTTAATGTAATTACTATTTTGCTGATACCCAGAACATGTAGAGCCACCACCATGTGCTTCTGCACTGGATGACATTGCTGAGTTCTATGCTTTGATTGGAAGGGTGTCCTAGAGATCTGTTTTCCCTTCCTTTGTTATGCTGACCAGGGTGTCGTCAGCTAGTGGAGATGCCTGCCCCCCCTGCCCAAGCCCCATTTTTGGTGGCAGGGTCGGCGGGAAAATTTGTATGCAAGAGAGTTGTGACCCCTCTCAGCCAGGGCCGCCCCTAAGGTGCCCTGAGCTCAAGTGACCCCCCCCCCCCTTCAGAATCCTCCATATTGTTTTAGAGGACTTTAGCCAATAGGGTAAAGACCAAAACTCTGCCTGCAGAACCACAAAACCGACTACCTCTGCACCAGACGCCCACGGCCTGAGTTCAGTGGCCCACTAATCCAGCCAAGGTTCCCTAGCGTTTCTGAGCAAGAGTACACTGTGGCCTGACCCCTGTTGGACTCAAGGTCGACACCTCTAGTCTCTGCACAACAAACCTCCACCATCCCCCCCCCACCGTGACCTGCACCTATAAGCTGTTTTCCGACACCAAAGGACACCCCTGCACCCAGAGCCCCTGGGCCTTGGGGAGATCAACCGATGGTGTCCCAGTGCTCCAACACATCCCAACTTACCTATTTAGCTGTAGGTCTCCTTCGATCGGCCTGCAGCTTTTTTCCGACTTCGAGATTCCCCTTTGGTTTGCATTGGGTGCCCAACGTGGTGTTGGCACTCTGCACCCGGCCGCCCCAGTGACGCTGGAGGTGTAAGTTTGGTGCTCCCTTGTGCCCCCCCCGTACTTACCTTAACCCCCGGAGACTGGGTTATCAAACCGTGCTCCGTACCTGTAAGTCGTACCACTTTGATTGCCCCCTTTCTCCATTGGATAACATTGGCACAACAGACCTCTGCACCCGCCCGCCCCAGTGCCTCTTGCGGTGCAGTTTTGTCACTTACCTGAACCATACCTGGTACTGATTTTTTTTCATCCAGAAACTCAATATCGTAAATTGTTTCCTTACCTGCATATTGCTGATTGTGTTTCCTCCCATAGGATAACATTGTATTGTTGAAAAATGCACTGTGTCCTCTTTTTACATTGAAAAGCATTGATATCGCAAAAAGTATTTACTTGCAACAAAGTATCTTTGGTTCTATAGCTGGGCTTGACAAATCCACTCGCTATGGCGAGCCAGATTTAATCAGGACAAGCTATTTTTAGGGCCTACTCGTCCGTTCTGGCGAGCTGACAACAGGTGTTCTGCTTGCTCACAAAGTGAATGAGCAATAAAGATGCCTTTAAATCTTGTTATCTTGTCACATTTGCTCAGCTTTTAGAGACAGAGGTCAAAAGTCGTTGGTCTTCCTACATTTACTGAAGTTGGAGGATTCAGGGCCAGATGCACGACCGTAGATCTGCCCCATGTACAAACCCTATTTTGCGAGTCAGTAACCTATTATCGACTCGCAATTTAGGGTTTGCGACTTGCTATTAGGAAGGGGCGTACCAAGGGCGTCCCTTCCTAATCTGAGTCCCACTGCAATGTAAGATTGTTTTGCTGCCGCAATTGTGGCCGCAAAACACTTGCAGTTTACCACCCATTTGAAATGGGTGGTAAGCCACTTGCAAACGGGAAGGGGTCCCCAGGGGACCCCCCCCCCTTTGTGACTGGGATTGAAAATATTTTTTAAGAGCAGACAGTGGTCCCATGGACCACTGCCTACTCTTAAAAAATGAAACAAACATTTAATTATTCTTTTTTAAATGCATCCCGTTTTCCTTTAAGGAAAACGGACTGCATTTAAAAAAAAACAAAAAACTGCTTTATTTAGAAAATCAGTCACAGACATGGTGGTCTGCTGACCCCAGCAGGCCACCATCCCTGGGAGTGCTAGCCATTCACAATGGGGTCGCAAATTGCACCTGCCTCATGAATATTAATGAGGCAGGCAATTTGCGACCCCATTAGGAATTGCAAACAGTGTCTGAGACATTGTTGTACATTACATTTTGCAAGTCGCAAAATGACGCAATTTGCGACTTGCAAATTGTAAGGGTCGTACATCTGTCCCTGTGTGAAAATCGCACTGTGCAAAGCATGTGAAATGAAAGGCTGTAAGATTTCAGCCTTTTTTATTCTAACACAACACTACAATAGCTAATAAGTGAACTGTTCAAATGTTATGAAGACACATTTTTGTAAATCTGTGGTGAAAAAAAGATTTGTATAGGATCCAAACAAATCAAAGCACTTTACGTGGTAATGTGCAAATTAAAAATATTTATACTGAAACACAATTTCCAAACATTGTGTATGCGCTATATAGTTTTATCAGTAAAAGTTCATGTTAGTGGGAACGTTTTGTGGCCATTTTGCTCCAAAATGTGCTATCTGTAAATGATGGTGCACTACCATATCATGCTTTAGTAATATATTTATGAAAAGTGAGTTTTTAAACATGAACTAGGAAATATTCCTGCTCCTGCCCAGATGGCAATGCTATTAGTGAACGAAGAGGCAAGCCAGGGATCATGTACACCCTATATGTGGGCATGATTCTTATTATGCATGGAGCAAATGTTTGTCTAGTAAATAAAGAGTTTTTTTGCACAAAAGAAATGGTGAACTTGCAGATTTGAAGGTGATCTCTTATGTGATCAGGAAGATAAAGGTGGCTCCATAAGACAAAATATTTGCCTAGGATCACACAATTTGAGACCAGTTCACGGGTCAAGTACATTACAGTTGGGTCGAGTAGATTATTCAAGTTATTAGACCTGCAGGTCTAGTAACAAGTTTATGATATTTCGAGCCCTGTATAAAATAAATATACTATAAGTATTATTTTTACAAACCATTCGTCTCGGATTTTGTCATTGACTGTGTGTATCATTTATTGCCTGTGTGTGCACAACAAATGCTTAGCATTGCCCTCTGATAAGCCTAACTGCTCGCCCACACTACCACAAAAGAGAACATTAGTATTATCTACTTGAGCCTTTGTAAAGCCTCTCGGGATCCTCTGGACTCTGTGCACACTATACCTCATTTTGGTATAGTATATACAGAGCCAGTTTCCTACAACCCTCTTCAGTAGTCTAGAAACTCAAGCCAACAGTCAGTCTTATTCCACCAAGTTCCAAAAGTGTGGAAGTCGGCCTTCCAAATATCAGGATTCTAGAACGCAGTTAGTCCCCATTGGTGCCAACTAAATTCCCTGAACATTCTCCGATTGGGTTTTTGGAATGATCGCTGCTTGTTCCGACAAATGAATCCTAGACCTAAAACAAATGGGGCATACCCTCAAATTCATTAAGAGACAACTGTGCATCTACCTCAGTGGGAGCACCATTGACAGCTCTGTGATACAAAAGGGGGGGGCTCAAACCTGTCCCCAAATCCTAGCGAAACAAAGAAGTCTACTCAAGATTTTTGTAAATCCATGGAGCAGTGACTGACGTTAGATCTGCAAATTTTCAACAAGTATCTAAAAAAGCAGTTGTCAGGATGGTCACTTTGCAGCAGATACTGTTGCCTTTGCTTGTGGCAATACAAATGACATCACTGTATTTGCAGGATGCGTACTTCCATTTTCCCAAGTACCCCAAAGATTGAAAGTATCTCTGTTCTAAGTAGTAAGTTACCTTGCCAATTTTGAGTCCTATCTGTGGGCCTCAAGTGCGCCTGGCATCTTTAAGAAGTGCACGCCTTCTTTAGCTGCTCTCCTAAGATGCAGAGGACATCAGGTGTTCCCCCTTCCTGAATATTTGGCTCATCAAGGTTCAGAGTGTGATCAAAGGCAGCAGCATACGCCACCACTTTTCTTCAGCTGTTTCGCAAGCTCGGTCTAACTTTGGTGCCTGATCTCAGGCCACAACTCAAGTTGTGCGACAAGTGTGCCCTAATGCGATTAGGGACCAGGAAGATAAACTTTATGTTGCTGAACAAAGCATAGCTCTTTTCCAGATTACAGGCCCTATCGCGTGAAAAGTCCACTATCCCACTCAAAATCGTACAATAAGTCAAAGTCCAGACTCTGCTACTCGAAGTTTAACGGGAAGGCGCGAGAGCATCATGATGGAGATCACTTTACCCTGATGTTTCCTGGTTCTGAAACAGTGCGCCAAGTTTGCTGGGCCATCGTAGACCCCGAAGCAAATAGCAGCTTTAAAAGAGGCCATGCTGGAGATTTTTGGTGCAATTCCAACTCCCTCTGGTGCGCTTCAGGCCCCACAGAGCCGCAAGGATCTCCGGTTGTACATGCGCTGTTGGGCTCTCTTTTCACAGTATGCACCCTCTGGACAGTCACCAGGCCAGTACTGACTTCTATTCTGGCGTCAAGGTCCACATCTGTTCCTTCCATACAGACACTGACTTCTGCTCAAGACGATCATTCAGAGGCAACCCTGATCTTCCACCCTGAAAAACATCGCGCTACTCCAGACCTGTGTCACACTATTAAATAAAGAAAGCTCAGCCTGTGCCTACTCACCAATACAAAAAAGTCAGAGGCTATTCCAGAGGGCCTGCTTACAGACTTTGCTCACACTCCCAGGGTTTCTTGCACAGCTGACCTAGTCCTTTTGGGGTGGCTGTCGTGGCACCGGTAGACACTGTATTAACCATTAATGGCTGTTATTTTACTATTCTTCCTCCTCTCTTTAGTATGCCCACCCAGGTTCATGCCTTTTGGGTAAAGAGCAAAATAAAGCATTTCTCTCCCTGCTGGAGATCCACCATGTTAGATATTTTATTTATTTATTTGCAGAGTTTTATATAGCGCTTGCTAGACCCGGAGGTATCAGAGCGCTTTACATGAAAACAGTTGTACAGAATTACATCAGTTACCAGAGCATAAATAACACAACTACGAGTCACTTGGAGCATAAAAGGTGAGTGGGGGAGGGGGATAGAGACATGAAGCTGGAAAAACGGACAAAGTCAGGCATACCGACAATGGAAGAAAGAACATCAAGGGACCCTCAAAGTCCACGCGTCCATAGTCTGTTGTGGGTCACGGAATCTCATCGTCCAGGGCCAGACTCTCTCTCTGTGCCCGAGCACCATAGGTAGTGGAAGGGGCCCAAAGGAAGGGACGAAGAGGGAGTCTCTCTGTGGTCATCCTTATCAGAAGGGGGGGGGGGTAGGTGTCCCGAAGGGGGTGGTCGACTTGATGCAATATACAGGCTGGCGACACCCAGACGAGGACCGGCAGCTTGGAGCGGCCCGGCAGCAGCCCCGGAAGAGGAAGGCAGCTGCGGGGTCAGGAGGGCGCACTCACTTAAAAACAAAAGGAAAAACAAGCATTGGCATAGCCAATAGGTCTCGCCTTTGGGAACTTGTAAGTGTTTAGCCATGCAACAGTTGATGTTGTTGCACCAAGGATATTGTGCTGGATAACTAAACACTTATAAGGTCCCAAAGGCGTGACCTATTGGCTATGCCAATGCTTGTTAAATGATGGCTTGAGGCAGACGCAGCTATTCTCTGCCAAGTAGGTTAAAAACACAACACACTCCAGAATATTATGTCGTTGTGCAATTAAGTGATCAAAACAGTCCTGGTTGAACCAAAGCATCTAACCAGGTTGCAAGAGCACCACAACCGTTACAAAATGGAGTGTCACAGCGGTGCCGATTTGAGCAAGATGTATTTGCATAAGATGTACATTAGGACTCTGGGAGCATGCAGGTTTGCATAGTAAAATAAAATAATATACTCCAGTAAATCAGTTCTTATAAATGCATATCACTCAACGATTGGTTAAACAGCTGAAAAAATCCTTCAAGCAGCACGTAAAAAAACCTGTTCTACGTTTTTCAAACAAAGTTAGTGTAAAAATAAAAAGCACGTCACGCCAAACCATTGGCACCCTAGAAATTAATAAAAATTGTGCGTTTAAAATGCAATTATTCGCTTGGGTAACATCTGAAGTCCTACCTTCTGGTTATGTGCATCGCGGACAGCTGAATGAGCGCCCCCCCCCTTTTACAATACAGAACAAGCAATGGCCGCGCGGCCGTGAAACTGACACGGCTGCGCGGCCGCGAAAGTAATCGCGAGGGAAGCCATATGGCGCCTGATCGCGCGTGCACGCTCGCGTGAACGCAAGCTGGTCGCCAGCAAACTGCTGTTTGCACTTCCAAAACCCGCTTACTAAAACTCTCGCCAGAGCAGCGCATGCGCTGGCTCAGGCGAGACCTAACAAGCTCGATGGCACAGGGCAGCAGCGTCGCGGCATTCTCGTTGCTGCTATTGTCGGGGGAGCAAGACTTCGTGTGTCCCAGCCGCGATCCCGGAAGGCGTAGCAGGAAACCAGGCAACTGTGGTCAAATCCGGAAGGCAGGTGACGGCCGGAGGGGTGATCCCCAGCCCATCTCCTCAGCAACTACCTAGGCAGCTCAACTTGGCATCGGCCATGTTGGAATGGATCCGCAATCGGCCGATTTTCGTTGATTCATCGGAAGGCGGGGGAAGGAGACAAGGCGAGGAGGCGAGAAACAGTGCCCATGTCCAGAGGGTAGGTGATGGCCGAGGGGGTGATCCACAGCCAATCTCCTCTATAGCTACTTCGGTAGCTCCACCGGGTATCGGACATGTTGCTAGGGCTCCGTCCGCAGTCGAAAGATTATCACGGTTTCATTAGAAATTGTTGAAGGTGGGTCCTATAGATTGTTCAAAGGGGATTTGCCCTGCCCTTTCTTTCCTTCCCACATTGCATTCCTCCCTTCCCGGAGCTACTTTTGGATTAGCACTGGATTCTTAGGAGGAGGAAGGATACTGTTTGCATCACTTTCTCTTTCCTTGCAATACTTCCTCTTTCCCAAAATAGGAAGGAAGCCTCAGACCCGTTTTGTACCTCTACCCATTGAATGCCTTTCTGGAGAGGGACAGGTTCTAAAATGCTCTTTCTGGCTATCCGATCCTGTTGGCTCTGGAGGCAGGGGGCGGGAATGGCATCCCTGGACTTGCAGGATGCGCATGTACTGATTCTGTAGTCCAACCGGGGTTATCTGAGGTTCAAGGTAGGTAAGAAACACTTTCAATTTACTGTGCTCCCCTATAGCCTTTGTTTGGCCCATTGAATGTTCACGAACGTGTTGGCTGTGGTCGCTGCCCAACTTCAGAGGTCCGGAGTATGCATACTTCCACAGCTGACTGGTTGGTAAAGACGGACTTGCAGCATTCAGTCATAGACTACCTCCAGACAAATTCCTAACATTGTTGGGTTTCACCATCAATGAGGCATAGTTCCACCTAAGTTCCACCTGAGCCCCCCCCCGAGGATTACGTTCACTAGGGCGATTCAGAATGCATTGGCATTTCTGGCCTTTCCTCCACAGCAAGTCCGACACATTCAATATTATCCTGATGCTTTGGGATCAGTCCTAGGGTTTGATGAGAATGGCTTTGAGGCATCTTTGTTTCCTGGCCTCATGTTTCCTTCTCTTCCCAAATGCCAGGTGGCACAAGCAAATACTGCAGTGGAACCTTAGATCAAGGTCGGCCATAATCAAGGCCGACTCCATTCAGATCTCAAAGGAGACAGCGCAGGATCTCCAGTCATGGCTGGTAGATGCCAACATGACCTTCTGCAGGCCACTCTCCTTCCTCATCCTTCGTTCACGGTGATGACAGATGCATCACTGCTGAGTTACAGGGCCATCTGGGAAAGGTGGATATCAGATACCTGTGGTCTCTAGCGAGGATCAGCTCCATGTCCATTTCCTGGAGCTTTGGGCGATCTGTGTGGCCCTAAAAGACTTCCTCCCATCCATCAAAGGGAGGCGGGTGCAGATCCCCATGGACAAAACAACCGCTGTGCGTTACTGCAACAAAGAAGGCAGGGTGGGCTCTAAGGTTCTGTGCCAAAGAGCAGCTTGGACTCTGGAGGTGGCTGGAACAACAGAATATCTTCCTGCTCCCTAGCTGCCTATCGGAGTCCCTGAGATCCAAAGTGGATGAATTGGGCAAGCATCGTCTGCCAGACTACATGTGGCATTTCTATCTAGAGGTGGCACAAGGTATAGTGACTCCTCCTCTTGCTTGTAATGCGCATGGTCATCAATTCCATTGTTAGATTTTTATCTTCTGCTGTCTAGGTTGGACATGTGCTCCTTTGCTCTGGTTCGACAGTTGTCTTTTATTCTTTCCAAACATTACTGTCTGTATTGTTTTTGATCGCAGTTGTTCTCTGTCTCCCTCGTCGGTTCATTGTCGTCGACCTCGTCGGGGGTGGTTCGAGTCGGCTGCGGCCCCCAGGGGCCTTTGCCCTTTGGGGCAGTCTTCATCTTTGACGTTCCCATTTACCGATCTCCAACAGGTGTGTAACTTGTGGCTCTTCCTTGAACACGAGGGAGCTACCTGTGAGTCCTGCAGGTCTTTATGGTCGAAGAAGACGCTGTGTGACCGTAGAGCTCAACGCCTCGAAATGTCCAGACACAGTGCCGAATACAGATCAGATCTACTCGGTTCCGAAAACCTTCAACAGGAGGTACAAGCACATCCATTTGCCGCTGATGTAGTCACCTTCTCTCACGAGGATAGCTCTTGTTCCGAGATGTAGATGCAGGACCCTACTCCAGGGCAGTCCATGAGTACTTTAGCACACTAAAATAAATACTATCCTCCCTGACAGCTACTAAGGTTGGCAGAGCAAAACTCGACTGTAGATAGTGCTCAAAAAGAGTCAAACATGAGCCAGGCGTAAAAATACGGGCAATGGGCGTGCAGATAGAGTGTATGTTAGTAGTCAATCACATAGTATACATTTAAAGATCACAATAATTCAACAGAGAGAATATACATTCTTATTTTTATTCTAAATATCAAAACAATCTAAATTAAATACTGTATAATTACCACAAGATAAATACAGCAATTGATGAAAACAACGCCAAGACACAAAAGGATATATTGCTATACCTGATCCCACACTTTCATACATACCACAGACAGTCTACACATTGTAAAAACAACAGCAAAGAATAGAGAAAATTGGGAGAACCATCCCTCTAACATATCCAGGAAGCAGCCTAGGAGATAATGCCTGCTTATACATAAATCAATAGATCTCAGTATTTTAGAGAGATTTTTTTTGCACAGTGTTGTTGGATAGTCACAGTAAAGTTTTATCAGTATCCTAAGTGAGTGCAATTCAAGGTGAAAATCGATTTATCACTACTGCAGACATTTCATATACAGATTCTTTTTTTTGGTGGTTTCCACGACATGCGCAGCGCGCGTTTCGGTAATGACCTGTAGATGAGGTCGCACCTTCCTCAGGGCGCAAAAAACATGGGAGGATCAGAAGGTCTTGGTGTCCAACAGTAAACAACTTTTGTTCATATGAACAAAGTTCAGGGTCAAGGAGTATACGCATTGTCAATGTAGAACAAGAGTAACAGAGAGGCGGCCCAAGAAATAAAGGGCTCCTCGGGCAGGTCTTTCAAGTGGTTCCTTAGATCGCAGTCCCCAGAGTAGTTGTATGGAAACTCAAGGTTCAAATACATAAGAACTGATACAGATCCTCTTAGGAGAAATAAGGAGGTTTAGAGGTATCCCCCAATTGCTACGTAGAATAGATGCCGAATGAAAGGAATAATGTACACAATCGTTCAGATCGGCAGAGAGAAAGAAACTCCTGACGCGGTGGGACGCGATTCTAGCAGTAACAAACGGCCCCTACCCCAGGGGCCCTCTCTTTTCGTTTCTACATGAGTACTTTACTGCCTCCGCCTCCACCCCAACCACAGCAGACCTCCACAAAGGGTCGGCTACATCCTTCTGATCGTCCAAAAACGATTGTTGGGCCACCACTGCCTTCGGGCTATGGTCGGCACTGACCGGCTGCTTCAGATACGCCTGGTGTCAGTTCGGTGAAGAAAAAACAGCACAGGCCACATGCTTCTGAACCAACTCCTCCTCCATCGGAGTTGAGCGTACCTTCCGAGCCGAAACCTTCGGCGTCAAAACACTGCTCCACCTCGGCTCCAAAAATTTCAGCATTGGACCTAAAACTCTCGGCACTGAAGATACTGGCATCAAAGACTCCGGCGTCGGAGCGGGAATCACTCGCCTTCAGTAAACATGCACATACTTTTGAGCCATTGGAACCAGTGCTTCAAAGACTGCAAGAGGAGATAGAGTCAAGACAAAAGCATATCATGATACATTCGGACACTGGTCGCATCATTACGAGACCTCCTCACTCAGGGGCATAACAAGCCAAGAGACAATTATCATTTGAGGAAACTTTGTTAGTCCCAATATCACCAAAGCACAAGAAAAAGGTGGACAAGGCCACAAGCCCAGCGCACCTCATCCCTCCACCAACACCTGCTTCGCACCACACTCAATCACCACCGCCTTCACCTGTTCAACTTAAACCAAACTCACCAGAGGGTTCCATTCACTCCTGCACAGAGGACGGAGGGGAGGGATACAAGTTTTCCATCCCTCTGTTAGAGGACCTGTGGGACTCGTATGATGCAGAGCCACCTGCAGATACAGACACAGATCTGTACCCTGCCAAACCCTCTCACCCTGACGATACTACCACCTACCATGACCCAATAGGCAGAGCTGCCACCTTCCACAAGGTTCGACTGCATACCGAGCCTTTAGAGGATGACTTTTTATTTGAAACCCTCTCTAGTCCGCGCTCGGCACAGTATCTGCCAATGCTTAAAGGCATGCTACACCACACGCCTAAAATATTCAATGACCCTGTTAGGTCGTAAGTCATCACACCCCGGGTTGACAAAAAATATAAAGTGTTACCCAGCGACCCCACATACATAAAAGGGCAACTCCCATAAGACTCATTAGTAGTTGCCACAGCACGTAAGAGAGCTAACTCTCAGACATCTGGTGAGGCACTCCACCAGATAGAGAGTAAAAAGATAGATTTAAATTTTTTTTTTTTTTTTTTAGTTTTATATAGCGCGAACTAGACCCGAAGATATCAGGTATCAGAGCGCTTTACATGAGCACCAGTTTCGTTACACAAGGACACATTCATTTTGTTAGGCACGGGGAGATTAAGTGATTTGCCCAGAATCGCAGGATGTTGAGCATCGTTGCCGAGACTTGAACCCGGTTCCCCAGCTTCGAGGTCATCCGCTCTAGCCGTAAGGCTACATCCTCTCCCATAGATGCTACAGGTAAGAGGGTGGCTGCCCAGTCTGCCAACAAAAAGTCCCTAATCAAAAATTCAATTTATTAAAACATTTTTTATGTGGGCAACGTTGTTCCGAAAAATAGGAGCAAGCCACAGTCTGGATCATGTGTTGAAAAAGCCTACAGAGTACAATAAGACTGACCATCCAATTGCATTAAACATACAGTGTGCAGTAAATATCAATAAGGTACATGAAGAAAATACATGATATATCAAGGTTACATTTATTTTATAAAACGTAAAAAGGTTTTTGTCAGTATGCTTCATACATGATTAAAAACATCTCATTTGAGAAGTTACAATATTGTAGACTACTATAATTGCATTTTAAAATACATAACAAGAAAACTAAAAAACAGTTGACGCAGCGTTTCGGTGAGATCCCTCCTGATCCGGAAGAAGTTCGTTAGAGCAGGGAGGCCGTTTGTTTTTTTTATCTGATTTTAATCTAATTGCTCTGACATCAATTCCAAGCGACCTGATAAGAGTATCGTCAATCGTTGAAAACGTCGATACCTAAAAAGTGTAGCCTAAGTCACGGTGCACTGGTTTGGCTGTATATTTTTCAGCTCTCAATCGGCTCATATCTTAAAGCAACATTGAAATTGATGTTATATTCCCGGTGGCTCTAACAAACAAAAAACAAAGGATTATGTACTAATTTAAAGGTTATCCTTTTTATATATAATATCTACGGATGAGTTTCTGCCTTCCATTACAATCAAGTGACTTAAAAGCCTTGCTTTTTGTGAATTCTGATTAGACTTTGTTCGAAAACTCTGTCCTGAAGAAGGTGAAGGAGTTGCATCTCACCGAAACGCTGCGTCGACTGTTTTTTAGTTTTCTTGTTATGTATTTTAAAATGCAATTATAGTAGTCTACAATATTGTAACTTCCCAAATGAGATGTTTTTAATCATGTATGAAGCATATTGACAAAAACTTTTTTACGTTTTATAAAATAAATGTAACCTTGATATATCATGTATTTTCTTCATGTACCTTATTGATATTTACTGCACACTGTATGTTTAATGCAATTGGATGGTCAGTCTTATTGTACTCTGTAGGCTTTTTCAACACAAGATCCAGACTGTGGCTTGCTCCTATTTTTCGGAACAACGTTGCCCACATACATTTTTTAAATAAATTGAATTTTTGATTAGGGACTTTTTGTTGTTTCTTTAGTGCTACCCCGTCCCTTTTCTTAGTATCAGGTTATCTCCCTCTTTTTTAAATATGCCCAGTCTGCCAACCATTGAAGGATTGCTAACTCAATTGGCCTCCTATCCCGCTACAATAGAGCCCACTGGGTCGAAATGGAGAACATCCTCCAATATGTCCCAGAAGAGCACAAAAAAGGGGGCATGCCAGATTGCCTAAGAGGGAATGCTAATTTCCAATACCACAATTCGCCGTGCCCTTGATTCAGCTGACAACGCTGTTGGAGGCAAACATTTTGAGTGTTTAGTTAGCCTGGCTTAGAGTGTCAGGTTTTAAACCTGAGGTTCAGCAAAACCTCTTGGCTCTTCCCTTCGATGAGGAACACCTTTTTGGGTCCCCAGGTCGACTCCCTCCTAGAAAAAATAAAAAAGGATAATGAGACAGCCAGGACAATGGGGGTGTTGCAAACACCATTGCAACGTGCTTCCTTTCGCCGCTTCTCTTATAGAGGAGGATCCAAGACCACCACGCCTGAAACTTACACCTCCACCTCCTACCAGCATCCCCAGGCCCAGACTACCTCTCCCCGGGGATACTACAGGGACTCCTATGGGGGCAATAATTCCAAGGGTAGAGGCTAGGGCCACCACTATAAAACCCTGACTTGCCAACCATCTCCCCTGACCACAACACCTGTCGTGGGTCGACCACAACAGTTCTTTTCACCTCCGACCAGTGGGTGTTGGATATTAGCCAACATGGTTTTTGTCTGGAACTCACTTCCACACCGCCAAGCATTCCATCTCGCAAACAGAAACTATTGCCAGAACATCAGCAGTTGCTCTGAGAGGAAGTTCAGGCACTCCTCAAAAAAGGGGCCATAGAGCCAGTGCCAGTTCACCAGCATGTCAGAGGAGTCTATTTTATTCCCTAAAAGGACGGGTCCTTAAGACCAATCTTGGACCTTAGCCCTCTAAACAAATATATTCTCTCAGAGCACTTTCACACTGTCACTCTTCAAGATGTCATTCCGTTGCTACAACAGGTCGACTTCATGGCCACACTCGACCTGAAGGACGCCTATTTCCACGTACCTTTTCACCTAGCGCATCGCCGATACCTCAGTTTCGTAGTGAACAGACAGCACTTCCAATTCAAAGTGCTCCCCTTCGGGGTCACAATCGCCCCCAGACTTTTCACCAAATGTTTCGCAGTAGTAGCTGCTCACCTGCGCTGGCAAAACATACATGTTTTTCCATATTTAGACTTGCCTCATCAAAAGCGCAATTAGTCAAAAGTGCTTCCAACACTCTCAGGCCACCATAAACCTACTTCATCGACTAGGTTTTACCATCAATGCAGTCAAATCCCACCTCCAACCTCTTCAAATTCAACCCTACCTAGGAGCCATCCTCGACTCGCAACGGGTGATAACTTACCCCATACCGCACGGATTCTATCCTTCCAGGTGCTCATTCCCAAGTTCCAAACTCATCACCAGGTAACAGTGAGGACAGTTGCGTGTCTCTTCAGTATGATGGCTTCATGCATAGCTTTAGTACCTCATGCTAGACTCAACATGCGTCTTTTGCAAGAGTGCTTAGTGCACCAATGGACTCGGGCGGAGGGTCAATGGAAAGATCTAGAGTTGGTTGGCGTCGAGCTTGCCACTCTCTGCAGTGATGAAATACCCATATCTCCTAATAGGATGGCCTTTCCTAGACCCAGTTCCGCAGAGAACCATACTAACGGACGCCTCCCTCACAGGTTGGGGAGCGCACTCAAGATCTAACTGTCCAAGGACGCTAGACACTCAGCCACACGTCATCTCCATATCAATCACCTGGAGTTGCTAGCTGTTCATCTAGCCCTCAAAGCCTTCCTTCCCCACCTCATTGGCAAAATAGTCCTCATTAAGACAACTTGACTGCCATGTATTATCTGCAAAAGCAGGGGGGCACCAAGTCTCCTCAGCTCTCTCATCTAACCCAAAACATCTTGAGGTGGGCCCTCTGATATATTGTTTACGTATTGGTGGAGTACCTCCCAGGAGTGGACAATGACTTTGCAGATCTCCTCAGTCGGAGGCGCCAACAAGTCCACAAGTGGGAGCTCCACCCACAAGTTCTCCTCCCATAATTTCAGTGGTGGGGTCACCCACAAATAGATCTTTTTGCCACATCAGAAATCGCTAAATGCCCAAACTTCACCTCCAGGTTCCCACACCCACAGTCCAGGGGCAACGCACTATGGATGTGTTGGTCTGGGATATATGCTTACGCTTATTCACCTCTCCCACTGCTTCCAATTGTGGTTCGCAAACTTTGGCAGACAACGCTCACGCTCATCCTAGCGGCTGCAATGTAGGTGCGACAACCATGGTTCACCCCACTCCTAGAAAACTCTGTAGTTTCCCATGAGGTACCTCCTAACAGGCAGGACCTTTTCACTCTGAACCATGGAGAAATCGGACAACCAGACCCTGGGTCCATCAAACTTGCAATCTGGCTCCTGAAGTCCTAGAGTTTGGTTATTTAAATCTACCGCAATCTTGTATGGACATTCTCAAAGAAGCACGCAGGCCCACTACTCGTGCCTGTTATACTGTAAAGTGGAAATGATTTGTTCGCTATTTTCATTCCAAACACATTGATCCTTTAGGAGCCAAAGTTCAAGACATTGTCTGTTATTTATTTCATTTACATACCTTCGGTCTAGCTTTTACATCTATAAGACTACACCCATATCTACAAAACAGTAGCCGCATATCTACAAAACAGATAGCACACTTCTCTATTTAGGCTTCAGTCATTAAAGCCTTCCTGGAAGGTCTCAAGAGTCATTCCACCAGCTCCCACTTGGAATCTCAATATTGTATTAGCAAGATTAGTGGGGCATCCATTCGAGCCCCTCCACTTGAGCCCCTCCAGTTTTTAGGTCTCGGCCTGCACCAGCGCTTGCGCTCGTCTGGCCGAGAGTTTTAGTAAGCGGGTTTTGGAAGTGCAAACACTGGCTTTCGGCTGGCGACCAGCTTGAGTTCACGATGGCGTGCACGCGCAGCTGCCATCTGTTGTTTCCTATCTCTTCCTCATTTCCTCGTCATGGCTCATTAACTCTCTGGACTCTGATGTTTCAATCGCAGCAGCAACTCACATTACCAACTGAGGGCCCTGGACTACAGTCATATGAAAAACAACAGCGATTAGCATTGAAATGCAAGCTTTTTTTTGTCTAGTTAGAAATATTGCTTCGGTGGGTTGATTTCACCTTATATCGCTATTTGTTTTATATTGGGAGTCACAGCCTAATTACCAGTATTTTTGTCTCTCACTGTTTTTTTTTTTTATATTTATTCGCACAAAGCTATATTTAAGGTTACTTTTTCCGCGTCACTTCTTCACTCTATTTAAACTCCACACCCCCCACTCTTATTGTCTCTCTCCTTCTCTCTCTCTCTCCCCTCTCTAATTCTCTCTCTACTTAATTAACTCTCCCCCTCTATCTTTTTAGCCTTTCATTCTCTCTCACCCCTTTATCTGTTTCTCTTTCAAACTCCTTCATTCACTCTCTCTCCCCTTCTTTCTCTCTCTCTATCCCGCTCCACTCTTTATTCTATGTACACCCTTTCTCTCTCTCTCTTTCTCTCTCACCACCCTCTCTAATTGGGCATTATATCTTCACTCTATCTCTCACTCGGCAACACCACAGCATCACTCAGTGCAACCACAGCATCAATCAGAGCCAGCACAGCATCACTCAGCACCAACACAACACCACTCAGCACCACCACAACACCACTCAGCATCACTCCGCACCACCACTCAGCACCACCACAGCATCTCTCAGCACCACCACAGCACCACTCAGCACCACCACACCACCACTCAACACCACCACAGCATCACTCTGCACCACCACAGCATCACTCTGCACCACCACAGCATCACTCTGCACCACCACAGCATCACTCTGCATCACTCTGCACCACCACAGCATCACTCTGCACCACCACAGCATCACTCTGCACCACCACAGCATCACTCTGCACCACCACAGCATCACTCTGCACTACCACAGCATCACTCTGCACCACCACAGCATCACTCTGCACCACCACAGCATCACTCTGCACCACCACAGCATCACTCTGCACCACCACAGCGTCACTCTGCACCACCACAGCGTCACTCAGCACCACCACAGCGTCACTCAGCACCACCACAGCACCACCACAGCACCACCACCGCACCACCACAGCATCACTCAGCATCACCACAGCATCACTCAGCATCACCACAGCATCACTCAGCATCACTCAGCATCACCACAGCACCACTCAGCACCACCACAGCACCACTCAGCACCACCACAGCACCACTCAGCACCACCACAGCACCACTCAGCACCACCACAGCACCACTCAGCACCACCACAGCACCACTCAGCACCACCACAGCATCACTAAGTACCACAACAGCATCACTAAGTACCACCACAGCATCACTCAGCACCACCACAGCATCACTCAGCACCACCACAGCATCACTCAGCACCACCACAGCATCACTCAGCACCACCACAGCATCACTCAGCACCACCACAGCATCACTCAGCACCACCACAGCATCACTCAGCACCACCACAGCATCACTCAGCACCACCACAGCATCACTCAGCACCACCACAGCATCACTCAGCACCACCACAGCATCACTCAGCACCACCACAGCATCACTCAGCACCACCACACCACCACTCAGCACCACCACACCACCACTCAGCACCACCACAGCACCACCACAGCATCAGCACAGCACCACTCAGCACCAGCACAGCATCACTCAGCACCAGCACAGCATCACTCAGCACCAGCACAGCATCACTCAGCACCAGCACAGCATCACTCAGCATCACCACAGCCCCACTCAGCACCACCACCACACCACCACTCAGCACCACTAAGCACCACAACAGCATCACTAAGCACCACCACAACACCACTCAGCACCACCACAGCATCACACAGCACCACCACAGCATCACACAGCACCACCACAGCATCACACAGCACCACCACAGCATCACACAGCACCACCACAGCACCACCACAGCACCACTCCGCACCACCACAGCACCACTCAGCACCACCACAGCATCACTCAGCATCACCACAGCACCACCTCAACACCACTCAGCACCACCACAGCATCACTCAACACCACCTCAGCATCACTAAGCACCACCTCAACATTAGAATAGGCAGGAAGAAGTTGCCAACATTGCAACGACAAAATAAACGACAAGACTTTTCTTATGTTTATTCTTTTTTAATTGGGTCATTCAGTTGTACATAATGTCGTCTTAGTTATATATAAAGTAATAAAAATGCTTATAAGTCTTTTTTATTATAACTTTTCAACATGCTGCACAGCAGCCACAATGCTCTTAAAAACATTGGCAAAACCAATAGCTCTGCCTAAACACTTATAAGGCCCCAAAGGCGAGACCTATTGGCTAATAGGTCTCGCCTTTGGGACCGTATATGTGTTTAACCAGGTGTCAGTTATGCAGCACAATTGTTGCATGGCTAAACACTTATAAGGTCCCAAAGGCGAGACCTATTGGCTATGCCAATGCTGGTTATCCTGGAAGGTAACATTCCTAGTTGCTATCATTTCACTCAGACGTGTCAGTGACCTTCAGGCATTAACTTTAGAAGAACCCTTCTTCCAACTACATAAAGATAGGGTCGTACTACGTACCAATCCTAAATTTCTTCCAAAGGTGGTGTCTCAATTGCACTTTAATCTGTCGAATTGCCAGTATTTTTCCCCCAACCTGACTCATTTGCTGAAAGGGTTCTACACAGCTTAGTTGTAAAACGAGCTCTCGTATATTATGTTGATAGAACCAAATCATTTAGAAAAACACAACTCTTTTCAAAACCACATAAAGGAAGAGCCGTTTGTTAAACGTGCATTGCCAATTGGATTGTCAAATGCATCCAAACATGCTCTGCTAAAGCTAAAGGAACCTTACCTATCCTTCCTAATGCTTAGTCCACTCGTAAAAAAGGAGCTTCAATGGAATTCCTAGGAAAGATACCTATAGCTGACACGTGTAAAGCAGCTATGTGGCTTACACCTCATACATTTACAAATGTCCTGTTACCGGTCGGGGAAGAGGGGCTGGTGTGATTTGAGATGGGGTGGAGAAGATCAAGAGGTGTGCCCTCAACGTCTGGGAGATCCGCTCGGTTGAAAGAGGGGGAGGTTCTATGGAAGGAAGAGGGACATCAAAAACAGGCAACAATCCTTAGGAGGACGGGATAGTAGAGTCTGAGGAAGACCCCGATTGCTGGTCAATTTGGAGAGCAGGGCCTCTTAGTTGTGCACACCTTTTGAGCTGATGCACAGCTGTCCTTTTTTACAACTCTTGACCCTGAAAAACATTTTCCTCATTGCGGTTATCGTAGCACGTTCTGTATGAACTACAGTTGCTCTTGGTACAATCACCTTACAAGACATTTACAAATCTGTACTGAGAACCAAGGCAGCCTTCCTGCCGAAGGCCATGACTCATTCCATATTGGCCATTCAATTAATTTGCAGCATTGTTTTTTCTGCCTCGCCCTTAAAAGAGCTGTGAGCTCATTCCAACAGGTCCAAGGCCGCTACAACAGATGTCTTGAGTGATGCCTGTTCTGGAGATCTGCCAGGCTGCGACATGGGCGTCTGTGCGTTCGCTCATGAAACACTACTGCCTTGCCAGTCACGCCCCTCAAGAAGGTCACTTAACTCGTTCTGCAGACTTTTTGGTCTGAGTCCACTCCCCCTGCCTTTGGGAGATACTGCTGTATTATCTATTTAATGATGAGGAATCTGCGGTTAGAAGTATCCATCAGAAGAAGGAACTTATCTTTGGTAACGTTCTTTTTGGTGGATACTCTAACCGCAGATTCCTCACTGACCTTCCCCATCCCCATTCTTTGGGATGGGACTCTTTCAATCTAAAAAGGTACCAAACTAGAGATCTGCACACTCAGCAGCCTAGCTGGGTTGGTATGATTGGTGGGGAGGGGGACGGGGGGAGTGTGAGCTTCAGAGTTTCCGACAATCACATGGCAATGTAATGTTAAAATGCATTTTACGACAACCAGGGTGCATAAAAGGAGCTAAAGGGGCAATGGAAAGGGGTGCAAGTGCGAATTGGTTGGGGTACTGAGAGAAAAAAAATCAATATTTTGCAAAATATCCAACAAATTTGAAGACTTTTAAAAAACAGAGAGGAGAAAGTGTATGCACGTTTTTATCTGTGTGTATGTAAAAATTCATGGTGGAATCCGACAGACACCTCACCATACCCGACTGAAAGTACCTACCTGAATCCAACTATTTACCAGAAAATTAATTAATAGGGCGGTGTAACACCCCCCTCCCACCACCCCCCCGGAGCTACGCACCTGTTCACACTGGTCAAGCAAATTGCAGATGTGCTCGGTGTCCGAGGATGCGGCTAAGCCCTTGAAAGAAACCGATGTCAGCACTTTTCTATTGGATTCTCAACAGATTCCTCACTGCCTTCCCATCTCCCTGTTCTGTGGCCTTTTTATCATCTTAAAAGGTCCCAAGTTAGGAATTTGCACCCTATCTTGAAAAAGGTATTTTATACTCATCTAAGGGTGAAGGAGTAACACACAAGAAACTGATGTCGGCACACAGAGGTGGCATTTATATGTGGCTCTGCTCCGCCACTTCTGGAGCGGTATGTAGTGACCATGGAGACATATGGCACTGCCTACAGCGTGCACCAGTAATTGCTGGAAGACTTCTCCCGATCCTGTCTGGCGCCTTGGGATATTCTTAAGGTGAGGAATCTGAGGTTTGACTATCCACCTATAAGAGCATTACAGAAAGAGTAACTTGATATTCTTTTCCAGTCTTAACGAGCAGAGTAAATTTCCTGGGAGCCATTCTCATTATGAAAGAACAAAAGCCATTTCCATCAGAGTGTGCATACATATAGTCCCTGTTAAGGATAATGTCACCATGCATACCACTGATTCCCAACTACTACCTTCATATGGGACCAGTGCAAGAAGGCTGCTTTGAGGAAAAACAATCATGAAGATCAAAACAAATAATTTCTAGTATGATGTATTGACGTAGCCGAATCGATACAGGTCTATTCTTCATACACCAAGCATTTATTTATGTAAATACACACCTACATATCAGTGTGTTGGGACTCGAGGCAATATACAGAAGCATTGCTTCCCTCGTTCCCAGGATAAGTCATTGTACTGGTAATTTTTTTTTTTTTTTTTAACTATCTTGAGATTTAATTTTACTCAACACAATGAACAGGGCAAACAGTACAACTATTACAGCTAAGTACAGCAGGTTGTATGCCAATATTGTTCACTTAAGCCCTTTATCCATGCGCACATAAATATATGGAAATAGGATAATGTTTGGGGAACGAACATGAAAACCAAACTGTGAGCCGTATCTGGAAGAAACACATAGTGATAGATTCCTTACCTTAGAATATCCCCAGGCGTCAGTCTGGATCCGGAAAGTTTTCGTCAGCAGTACCCCTGCGCGTCGGAAGGTGGCGTCGTGTGGCTCCGCGTCCGTCGTAGGCGTCGTGATCGCTGGGATGACGTCGCGGCAGCTACTTAGACTCCGCCCTCGCGCGCTGACGTCAGCTCTTTCTCTTTCCGCGCCAGCAAGCGCAGATCCGGAGAGAGCGGTACCCCCAGTCTTTTTGGGAGATTTTTTTGTCTCCGCTTTTTGAGTCGATCGACTCCTGGTGCAGTTAGGGATGCCCGGGTTTAAGTCTTGCGAGGACCGTCATCGGATGATGTCGGTGACGGACCCGCACCGCGTGTGTCTCTTCTGCCTGGGGCGCGACCATAACCCCAAGTCTTGCCCCGACTGCCTGTCCATGGCACCGAAGTCTTTGCGGGAGCGGTCCCGAAAGCTGCTTGAAGCCCGGCAGTCGGCTCCGCACCGTGAAAGGTCCCGGTCCAGAGGGAGGTCGAGGGACCGGTCGCAAAGCCACCACCATCGGAAGTCGTCCGAATCGAAGTCTTCGCACTCGGGGTCAGGTAAGGCGAAGCGCCAAAAGAAGTCGAAGAAATGTCATCGTTCCCCGACTTCCAGTCGCGCGACTTGGCTGAGGGTGCGGGTGGTGCCACCGGCGGAGCCTACGCAGTCGCCGGTGACCTACCCGCCCTTCCCGGGTTCATCGGCGACTCGGCCCAGGTACAGGAATTCCTGTCTGCTATGGCTCGCCTATTTGGGCCGTCGGGCCCCTCCGGTGCGCCTTTGGGCCCCGCGGGCCCGACTGGGAGTCCACGCCCTTTGACGCCGGTGGCTCCGGCCTCGGCACCGCAGGACTCCCGTAGATCCCGGTCGACGCCGGTTGACCTCGTGACACCTCCACCGACGTCGACTCCACCGGCACCACGTTTCGCGTCGCCCGGCGTGCCGGACGACGTCGCCCCCGGTTTCAGCCCCGAAGGGGAGACGGTGCCGGAACGGTGTCGTCCGATGCCGATTGGGAATCTGTTACCCTATCTCCATCCTCCTCCTTTTCTGCCTGTACAACAGCATGAGGAGGAAGGGGAGGACTGGGAGGGGTCTGAGGACCCTCTCGCTGCTCAATGCGAGTATGACCCGGACTGGGCAGAGGAGTGGGGGGGGGATGCCAGTGGTCTGGACACCTCTCCAGACCTTGGCATGCTGTCTCCTCCTACCGTGGCTACGGAGGAGGGTGCTTCTTTTTCTGTGGTGTTGCGTAGGGCAGCCGGGGCTCTCCACCTCGAGCTACCTACTGTGGCCGTCAGGACTAACCTCCTGACGGAAGTGCTTCAGCCAGCAGTCACTTCTGCGGAACCACTGCTGCCCTTTAATGACGCACTTTCGGACGTTCTTTTGGGCTCCTGGTCCAGGCCCAACACGGGGGCTCCTGTGGACAGGAACGTGGCCCGACGCCATCGCCCGGCCCCGGGCGACCCCATCTTCCTCTCCCAACACCCCACCCCTGAGAGCTTGGTTGTCCAAGCCTCCGCTTCCCCAAGCGCATTTCCTTCCGCCCCCCCGGACAGGGAATCCAAGAGACTGGAACAGTTTGGGAAGAAGGTTTTTTCTTCCGCCAGTCTAGGGCTGCGGTCTGTGAACACTGCATGCCTCTTGGGCCGTTCTTCTCACTCCCTGTGGGATACGGTGGCGCAGGTGCTCCCTCAGTGTCCGGAGGAGGCTCGGACACTACTCTCCCAGGCTATTGCTGAGGGGAGGGATGCAGCCAAGTTCACGATCCGTTGTGGCCTTGACACCGCCGACTCGCTGGGCAGGGCGATTTCCACGACAGTGGCGCTCCGCCGCCACGCCTGGCTGAGGACAACTGGCTTCTCGGGGGATGTCCAAAACACTTTGATGGACATGCCCTTTGATGGCATTCGCCTCTTTGGCAACAAGGCAGACAGTGCTTTGGAGAGATTTAAGGACTCACGGGCTACGGCCAAGTCCTTGGGCCTTTTCGGCCACACGGCCTCCTCAGCCTTCTGCCTTTCGCTCCTTTTGTGCTCGCGGAAGGGGCAACCCACCACTTTCGCAACAGAGCCACAGGCCGGCACAACAGTCCACGCGTGGCTGCGGACGTGGGTACTGCTGCGGCGGTTCAGGGGGCCAGCGGACGGGTCAGTCCACCACCACTCCAGCCACCACTGCCTCCAAACCTTCCTAGTCCGACCTTTCAGGCCCACCAAACGCCAGTGGGTGGCAGGCTTCGCCATCACCTCCCCCACTGGCGCACCATCACGTCGGACAGGTGGGTTTTACAGATAGTCCGAAGGGGCTACTCCCTCCCCTTCGAGACTACCCCTCCAGCCATGCCACCTCAATACCACCGCATGTCGGGGGATCACTTGGCACTTCTCCAGCAGGAAGTTGTGGCCCTCTTGGCCAAGGGGGCCATAGAGCGCGTTCCAACGCCAGAAGTAGGTCGTGGTTGTTATTTCCACTACTTTCTGATTCCAAAGAAGGACAAGGGCCTGCGTCCTATCTTGGACCTTCGGAACGTCAATCTCTTCCTCCGGAAGGAGAAGTTCAAGATGCTCACACTTGCTCAGGTCTTGTCTGCCCTAGACCCACAAGACTGGATGGTAGCGTTGGACTTGCAGGACGCTTACTTACATATCCCCGGCCCACCGGCGTTACCTGCGGTTCACGGTAGGCCACGAGCATTTTCAGTTCACCGTGCTTCCTTTCGGCCTTACCAGCGCCCCTCGGGTGTTGACGAAAGTGATGGCGGTGGTCGCAGCTCATCTGCACAGATCAGGGGTTTCAGTCTTCCCCTATCTCGACGACTGGTTGTTGAAGGCGGGCTCGCCCCAGGCAGTCGTCTCCCACCTCCAGACAACGGCCGACCTCCTGCATTTGCTGGGGTTCTCCATCAACGTGCCGAAGTCGCACCTGATTCCCTCTCAGAAGCTCCTCTTCATCGGAGCAGTTCTGGACACAGTGCAATTTCGGGTCTATCCTCCCGAACAGCGAGTCCGGGATATTCGGGCTATGATTCCAATCTTTCAGCCCTTATCCTGGGTTTCGGTCAGGATGACCTTGAGGCTGCTGGGCCTCATGGCCTCCTTCATCCTGCTGATCAATCATGCCAGATGGCATATGCGGGCTCTGCAGTGGGACCTGAAGTTCCAGTGGGCGCAGCATCAGGGGAATCTGTCCGACTACGTCCAGATCTCGGAGGGCACTGCAAGACAGTTGCAGTGGTGGCTCGCGAACCCGCATTGGGTCAGCGGCAGATCCCTCTCCCTTCCCCAACCGGAGCACACAGTGGTGACGGACGCGTTCCTCTTTGGATGGGGCGGCCACATGGGAGAGGCGGAGATCAGAGGCCTCTGGTCTCCGGCGGAGTCCAAGCTCCATATCAACATTCTGGAGCTCCGGGCGATCCTACTTGCACTCAAAGAATTCCTTCCCTCTGTCAAGGGGAGAGTAGTGCAGGTGTTCACAGACAACACCACCGCCATGTGGTACTGCAACAAACTGGGCGGGGTGGGGTCGTGGACCCTATGTCAGGAGGCTCTGCGCCTCTGCACATGGCTGGAACATCAGGGCATTTCCCTGGTGGTTCAACACCTGGCAGGTTCACTGAACGTCAGGGCGGACGAACTCAGCCGCAGGTGCATGATGGATCACGAATGGCGTCTTCACTCGGATGTGGCGCAAGGTCTCTTTCAACAGTGGGGAGAGCCTTGGTTAGATCTATTTGGCACCGAAGAGAACGCGCAATGTCAGCAGTTCTGCGCGTTGGAATTTCCAAGGCGGCACTCGCTCGGCGACGCTTTTCGTCACGAGTGGAGTTGCGGTCTATTGTACACCTTTCCGCCTATACCACTTCTACCCAGAGTGCTGAAGAAGATCAGACGCGACCAGGCCCAAGTCATTCTTGTGGCTCCGGACTGGGCTCGAAGAGTTTGGTATCCCGAGCTACTCAGTATGAGCGTGGATCCCCCGATCCGACTGCCTCTTCGGGAGGATCTTCTGTCGCAGCAGCAGGGGACGGTCCTCCACCCGAACCTGTCCAGCCTCCACCTCCTTGCGTGGAGATTGAGCGGCGACAGTTGATTCCATTTCACTTGCCTCCCGAAGTCTGTGATGTCATTCAGGCAGCCAGGCGTCCCTCCACTAAATCGGTATACGCCTGCAGGTGGAACAGATTTGTGGCATGGTGCACAGCAAAGGCTGTGGATCCACTTTCTGCCCCTCTTTCTGAGGTCCTACTGTTCCTTCTTTCTTTAGCCCAGCAGGGCTCTGCTCTGGGCACTATCAAGGGCTACCTTTCTGCAATTTCAACCTTTCTCAGGCTACCTGATCAGCCCTCTCTTTTCAAGTCCCCTGTTGTAAATAGATTTCTCAAAGGCATTACTCACCTTTTCCCTCCTATTCCGTTTGTGATGCCACAGTGGGACTTGAATCTGGTTCTTACTTATTTGATGTGCGCTCCCTTTGAGCCGCTTCACAACTGTCCTCTTCGTTTATTAACCTTGAAGACTGCTTTCCTGGTTGCCATCACTTCCGCTAGGCGCGTGAGTGAGCTCCAGGCTCTTTCATGTAAACCTCCTTTTCTGTCTGTTCATCCGGACAAGGTTGTGCTACGCACACGTCAATCCTTTTTGCCAAAGGTTGTTACTGCCTTCCATATCGGGCAAACTATCACCTTGCCCACTTTCTTTCCGTCTCCGCACCCTTCCAGAGAGGAAGACAGGCTCCACCGTCTGGACCCAAAACGTGCGATCTCATTTTGTCTCAACCGCACACAACAGTTCCGGGTGGATGACCAGCTCTTTGTTGGCTACGTAGGTGCCAAGAAAGGCCGGGCTGTACACAAGAGGACTTTCTCCCGCTGGGTTGTCTTGTGTATAAAAGCCTGCTATTCTCTGGCTAAAAAGGAGCCTCCGGTGGGGCTGCGCGCCCATTCTACCAGGGCAACAGCAGCTACTACTGCATTGGGACGTGGTATCCCCCTGCAAGACATCTGTCAGGCAGCCACGTGGGCCTCCCTGCACACTTTTACTAGGCATTATTGCCTTGACAGCCAAGTCCGGAGAGACGGCTTCTTTGGCCGTTCTGTTCTCTGTGACTTTCTGGTGTGATCTTGGTTCGCAGACCCACCACCGGGGTTGGTATTGCTGGGGTATCTATTCTAGGGTAAGGAATCTATCGCTACGTGTTTCTTTCAGATGAACAAGTTACTTACCTTCGGTAACGATATATCTGTAAGAAACATTAGTAGTGATAGATTCCTTACCGCCCCACCCATCCTCCCCGTTCTGCGAACTGATTTCTAGGGTTAAGGTCATCCCTTCAGGGCCCTAGTTTCAATGCACCAGTGGTCAGTATCTTGCTTGGCTCTCCGTTCCTGGCGCGGAAAGTCGTGTACAGAACTGACAGCACGCGAGAGCAGCGTCCAAGTAGCTGCTGCGACGTCATCCCGGCGATCATGACGCCTACGACGGACGCGGAGCCGCACAACGCCACCTTCCGACGCGCAGGGGTACTGCTGACGAAAACTTTCCGGATCCAGACTGACGCCTGGGGATATTCTAAGGTAAGGAATCTCACTACTAATGTTTCTTACAGATGTATCGTTACCGAAGGTAAGTAACTTTCTCATTAGGACCGAAGGGACCAGGGGTGCGCTTTTACGGTACGGAGTCTGCCAACAGTCCTAACAGTGGTGCAGGGCAATCGGGCTCGGGGGGGTTAGTTTGCCCAGTACCCACCAAACCCTATCCTGTGACCATATGGCAGAGAGAGGCATCCATAGGAGAGCAGAAGGGGGAAAGGGAAAAGAGGCAGATAGGGAGGGGATAGTGTGGGGGCGGAGCTCTGATTTTTAATTATCTCTTTAGTCAGGTGTTGTGATGTGTCTAATTAGTCCAAGGCGGCACTGCTGTCAGGCGTAACCTGAAGAGCGGTGGGTGAGGAGATAGTCCCAAGAGACTGCAGTGGGGTGTTTTTGCAACCCACGCACCTCTTCCCGACCAAGTGCAGTGGCTTCAGCCCTGTCGCATTTAATAGTCGCTACCTGCCAGCTTGCCACACCAGGAAGTACACTTGTTTTCCAGTGCATTGCAATCATTCACCTGCCCATTAACACCACCAAGAAGGTCTCCAGCTGAGGTCCCGCAGGCTGGTTTGCCCTCTGTGCTGTTTGTGCCTCTTGAGCCCACTTCAGGTTATTCACCGGCTTCTGTGCTGACTTCTGTTCTGGCGCGACTCCATGCGCTGGTTCCCTTAACATTGGTGATTCTGGTACTGGAAGATGCTCAACCCCCTGTAGTGGTTTCGGACTCTGAACTGGTCTCATCTCGACCAAGGTCGCGTTCCGATCTCATCAGAACACAGCCAATAGCCAAACCTTCTGACATTGCCTTTACCACGTGGCAGAGCTCATACTTTACACCAATTCTCTGGCTCTATTTCTGACAACCGTAACTATGACGAAGGGGGCAAATTTGTCCCACTTTAAGAAGAGGAAAATTATTACGCAGAATTACAGGAAACTAGTGGACTTGTCTCTCCCCCGGTCCTGCTTCGGATGAGAGTGCCTCTTTTGCCATACTTAAGCGACGGACTATGGAGGTCCTTGACCTGCAGCTCCCTGCCATGGATATAAAGGACAGTGTCCTCATGGAGTTTCTCCGCCCTGGCCAGGCTCCTACTGAACCTCTCCTACCATTTAACAAGGCCCTCCCTTACCGATACCCACTTGAGCAAAACCAGTAGGCAGGGAGATCTTTACCACAAAGCACCACTGTGCGAACCTCACATCCTGACTCAATATCAAACGTTGGAGAGTTTAGTAGTACAGGCACCCATGAGCAGAGTGATTCCTAAGTGCATGTTCTCTTCAGCCAGCCTTGCCTTAGGATTTGTCGATGCCCATTGCCTCCTGGGTCATTAAAACCATACTTTGTGGGATATGGCATGTCAAATCCTGCTGGTAGTTCCGGAGGCCCTACGGACGTCATTAGCCCAAACCATACAGAACAGCTGGAACACTGCAGAATGTATTTGTGTGGCTTGGACACAACCAGTTGCTTAGGTCAGGTAGTGGGTATGAATGTGGTGCTTCAGTGCCATGCCTAGATGAGGTCTGTGGGCTTCTCAGGGGGTGTCAGGCATCCTTAATGGACATGTCATTTGAACACGGTCACCTCTTCAGTGGACATATTAAGGACAGTTGTGCATCAGTGCATTCTTTGGAGCTGTGTGCCCCTACCAGGCATTTACCACAACAGTTTTGCCTCTTTTGTGTATATGCCAGGGGCTTTCAGTATCGCCAGACCCCACCACTGGCATAACAACCTGCTCAGCCATTCTGCAGCTCCCAGAGACCACTTTCAGGGCATCAGGGACAAAATGTGGCTTAGTTCCCCCAAAACCACAACCGCAAAACCACGTTAGTGTTTTCTTTTCGAGAGACCGACCCACACACACATAAACACACACTCACTGTGGGAGGCAGCATCAGACCTTTTCTCCAAGGGTGGCGAGATGTCACTTCAGGTGCATGAGTCCTCTAAATTGCCTAACAAGGCTAGACCCGGCTAGTTCTTTCTACTCCGCTGCACCTACCGCCCCATCAGCGTGCTAATTGAGGAGCACATGTCCATTCTGCAGGATGAAGTGCTGGCCCTTTTGGCCAGCGGAGCCATCAAGAGGGTTACGGCCTCAGAGGTATGAACTGGGTGTTACTCCTGCCACTTCCTTGTGTCGTGTAGTTCCTACTAATCTGTAGGATCTGCACGTTTGTTGGACAACATTAACTAGGGGCTTGGTGCCTAGACTGATTCCGGACACCCCCGCAGGATATGTTGGGCTATAGACCAGCTAGCTCACAATGACACCGTAAGTCCCCCTAACCTTATCAGGGAGCGAATGGTTTCCTGGCAACCACTGAACATGACAACCCTGACCCCTCGGGGATCGTGAAAACAGTGCAGAACCTTTTGCTCATTCCCTTTTGATCACTTATTCTCATTGAAGTATACAGAGAATACACAGTGGGACGTTTTCAATAAGTTTATTGAACCAACGTTATTCTTGTATGAAATACTTGTGCTGCAATGATTAATAGACAGAAGAAGATAAAGGTGATTACAAGCACCAAAAGCGTAAATAGTAGATATAGTTCTAACATGGTGCTAAAACAGTGTATATATGCAGGCATATAAAACAAGGTAGTAATCGAGCTTACTCCTACCATGCAAGCCCTACTCTTAAGTGTACCTAGAGTGTGTGTAGGTGTGGAGCCAAGAATCCCCCCAAGGGACGATCCAACCCCATTACCTGATGAAGGAAGGACCCCGTCTTGGTCATGAACTGGACACCCCTCACGAGATGTCAGACCGCTGCGTGGTGAACTCTCAGCGTGTAGGTCAGCTGAAGTGCCTCCTCTACTAATCTGTCGGGATGCTCATCTTTTATAATAGAAAGCAGCCTTGCGATGTGCATATATATTAGTGAGGTTATGGATATGTAGATAGCCCTGTCGTCCTGTGGATGAAGATAGAGATGACATTTGTACATAGTGCAGAAAGAGACCTTGTACATCATGTTCAGGGCATTGTGATAATGTTGTTTGAAGTTTAGTTTCAGAGAAATTAATCCAACATTGTTGTGCATGCAAATATGTGCAAAAGTTCACGGCTGAAATGTTATTGTGAGGACAATGTAAGAAATAAGCTGCTTCGCTACATGGGCCTTACCCGGGAATATAACACTTGTGCCGAAAAAGGATAGAAGCCTTTGTCCTATTTTAGGTCTCTGCCATCCAATCGCCTTCCTGAGGTAGGGCAAATTCAAGACCCTCATGCTTAGTGGTGGCTTTAGGCCTGCAGGACGTGTATTTACACATCCCCATCCTGCAGGCAGGCCTACAGCTGCTACCTGCAGTTCACAGTGGGCCATGAGCATTTTCAGTTCAGTGTCCCCCCTTCGGTCTCACCAGTGCTCCTCGGGTGTTCACAAAAGTAAGGGTGTTGGTCACTGGACATCTACGATAGTCAGGGGTACCAGTCTTCCTCTACTTTGATGACTGGCTTTTGAAAGCGGGCACACCCAGGCAGTCAACCAACTCCAGAGGACACCAAACCTCTTAACATTGTTGGTATAACTTTGTAGCCTGGTTTGGCACCCACAACACTGATCCACTACCCAAAGTGTCAAATGTTTTATTTGTTTTATCCCTGGTACAGCAATGACTTGCAGAGGGCACTGTTGAAGGTTACTTGTTGGCCCTTTCGGCCTTTTTAGGTTTACAACCGTCTGTTTAAACCAGCAATTGTGATGAGGTTTCTGCAAAGTTTGACTGAATTGTTTCCCCCCAACCCCTTTTGATGCCACAGTGAGATCTCAATTTGGTTCTCATTTTCCTCTTGTGCATGCCATTCAAACCCATGCATAGCTGTCCCCTACGTCTCCTAATTCTGAAGACTGTTTCACGTGTGAGTGATCTCCAAGCTATCTCAGTATAGCCTCCTTACACCACCTTTTTCCCCAGACAAAGTAGTGCAAAAGACCAAGGCGGCCTTTCTGCCTAAAAATGTGAGTGCCTTTCACATTGGGCAATCCATCACTACCCAATATTCTTTGCCATGCCTCACCCCTCGAAAGAGGATGAGAAACTCCATTGTCTGGACCCTAAAAAAGCTTTATGCTTTTACATCGATTGTACCAGGACCTCCAGATAGACTATCAGCTCTTTGTGGGTGTTCTCTGGGACAAAGAAAGGTAAGGCAGAGCAGAAAAGATGTCTTTTGTCAATGTGGTTAGCCATCTGCATCAAGATTTACTAAGCACTGCCAAGAAGCAGTATCCGGATGGGTTCAGGGCCCATTTAACCAGGGCCAAGGCTGCTTCCACTGCAATTGCACACAGAGTACCTGTCTCTGACACTTCCATGCTGGAAGTGGGCGTCCGTACACACATTAATGAAACACTAATGCCTTGACAGAGGTACGAATGGACGGGCTCATCACCTGTTAGGTCCTGCATGACTTCTTGGTTTCTTTTTCCCCATCTTAAAAGATCCCAAATTAAAGATTTGCACACTGTTACCTCTGATTATGGTTGGGCTCCTTGTCCGAGGGCACGGGCAGAGTTCAGAAAGAAACTGACATTACACGCAGGGATTGCATTTATATGCAGCTCCATCGTCCATTCCAGGGCGGAGCGAACTCAAAGCAGAGCCACATGACGCCACCTACCGGTGCGAGGTACTAATGCTGTTTAAATCTCCCAGATCTAGTCTGGCGCGTGGGGATATTCTAAGGCTAAAAAATCTGCGGTTAGGGCAGGGGGTCTCTAACCTTTTCTGTAGTGAGAGCTACTTCTGATCAGTAAAAATCATTGTGAGCTACACTTGCGCAGTGTCACCAGACACCCCTATGTCCAGCTTCAATTTCTTTAAGCCTAATGTCCATAGAGCCAGATACTATGGTTTAAGCAAAATACTTCCACTCGGGGCACTTTGACAAGGCTGCCATGTGTGTCAGTGAGAGTGTGGTTTTTGGGGATATATGTGTATTGGTGAATGAGAGCCTGTGTCGTATTTACTTTTGGCAAAGGATGTACTATTTCGCCATATGTGGCACCGTTACATTTATAACAAACATAAAATTATTTTTTTAGATAAGAGAAATGTAAAGTTCACAAAAACGTTCTGCAAAAATGTTCATAATAGAACATTTTTCTGCACATTAAGTTTCTCCCACTTTAAAAAATGGCTCTATTCTTCAGTTATAAATATGACCGTGTCTACCACCCACTGGGAGTAAGATGCCTGCTGTGTGTACATGCAACACTTTGAAATGGGAGAAAAATAAACTGGAGTTAACTTTGTCAATATGGATTCCATAAAATTCATCATTTAAATTTTCGCCCATTTCAAAGTGTTGCATTTACAAACAGCAAGCATTGTGCATAGACATGGTGCCATATTTATAACAGAAAAATGCAGCCATTTGTTAAAAGGGAGGAATTTAAAGTGAAGAAACATTCGTCCGAAATATTAAGATGTAATTGGCTTAATTGAAAGTGGAGAAAGACTTTGACACGTTCATTTTAAATTCCTCCCATTAAAACAAATGACTGTATTTTTTAGTTATAAATATGGCACTGTGTCTACTGGACACTGGGAGAAAGAATCCTGCTGTTTGTAAATGCAACACTTTGAAATGGGAGAAAATTAAAATGAAGTGTTAACTTAATCATTAAGTTAACTCATCATTTTCATTTTCTCCCATTTAAAACCATTCAGAAACATCATTTTGTTCTCACATTCCAATATTGAGTTCACAAGGACTTTTATTTAAGATGTAAATCTCTCAGTGCTTCACTTCTGTTCCCTGGTTCATAAATCTGACTCCAGCGTTACTCACTGTCAGGCTCTGCTCTCCGCAGCCTGAAGATAATAAGGTAAAATAAACACAGCCTTCCCTTAACTTTAAAATGAAAATATGATCCTGTGCTTATTTAAAAATGAACTAAAGACTGTGAGGTACTCTGAAGGTGTCTGCGAGCTACTGATAGCTCGCGATTGACTGGTTGGAGACACCTGGGTTAGCAGCAGAAAGAGTGTTATCGAAGGTAAGTAAACTGTCATTTAAAGTAATTATGACATTATGGAAGGATGCCCTCAGAGGTATTGCCGGAATTGTTTCAAACTGTAACCTCCTTTTAGAAACCCTTGTTTCAAGGACCTTGGTTCTCAATTAAAGCCACAAGGGCAGATAGTAAATTATTTTTATCTTTTTTTAATATTTGCCATTACGACTTGTCAGTGTTCCATTGTACTGCAAGTTCAAACTAATATTTTGCTGAACTAAATTTATTAAAAAGATTTAATAAAAATGTATTCTATAAACCTCTCTGGTCAGTTGGGTGACAGTCATTGTTCAGTGACGATGTCAACATATTATTTATTTCTTTTAGTATTACCCTCTTGAAGAAGTACTTGCTGCTGAATATTTACTCGAAGAATTTAGACCAGATTTAATAGAATTGGTGCTAGATAAACTGAGGCCAGAAAATGTCCGGTAAGATTTGCATATTCTAAATTATGTAGTTCAACATTTACTAAAGCATTTAGTCCTAAAATGCTAAATTAAAGTTGTTCATGCGTTTGTTATGCATTTTCTGAACTTAAAGCAACAATTTTGCCTAAATATACATAAACATTTGTACATGGAATCTGACTCATTCAAAAACAAAAGGTACCCCCTAAGAATAATTTAAAGGTCTGGGAGAAGGGGGAAAACCAACAATGTGAACTGAGAAGAGCTCCCACCCGACCTATATCTATTTAACAATGGCTACTGCTAGCTCACTGGGCTACCCTTTGCTATAAAAGTCAATGGATACAACAATTTTAAATTTATTTACATCCTTGTTTTTATTGGGTTTTTTTTGGAAAAGAATTAAAGATTTTTCATATTTTTTTTTAATACATTTCTTTTGTAATCATATATACACAAATCAATTTGTGTATATTTCAACATTTTAGAATTCCTTCATTGTACAGAAATAAAGACAAAACTACACATATCCCCATACTATGACCAACCTCACATCACAGCCTTTCATACCGAACTCATTCAAATGGATCCCCAGCTGGCAGCATAATCATGGACATTTATGAAGGGCTCTTCCCATGATTTCAGCGTTGCATGCTAATCCAAGCTGGGCATGAGATGTATGTGATGTGTGAATGTGTGAGTTCGGTATGAAAGGCTGTGATGTGATGTGAGGTTGGTCATAGTATGGGGAAATGTGTAGTTTTGTCTTTATTTCTGTACAATGAAGGAATTCTAAAATGTTGAAATATACCTCTTTCTTCACCTCCTTCACCTCAGTTTCAGCCGATTTCACCTGAACATTCACCACCACATACACCTGACAACCAGGATGGAGTGGGATGACCATGGGGATGGGTATGATAATCAACCAATGCAAGACCCATGGGATGATTACAATACCAATTCGCCCACGGGCAATGATCCTGATTTATATCCTAACAAGCCCTCTCCGCCAGATGACAGTGTAGGCTACATTAAGTTACTGGGTAGAGCAGCCAACTCCCATGGGGTGCAGCTTCATAAGGAGTCCTTAGAAGAGGATTTCCTCTTTGAAACCCTCAGTACCACGCAGAGGTCATCACATACACTACCTATGCTCAAAGGGATGATCAGGCATGTAGATGATATTTTTAACGACCCGGTCAGAGCTCGTATTCTTACCCCTAGAGTAGACAAAAAATACAAGCCAGCACCATCGGACCCAGTATATATTAAAGGTCAGTTGCCACTAGACCCCCTGGTTGTGTCCAATGCAAGGAAAAGGGCCAACTCCCAGACAACAGGAGATGCTCCACCCCCGGATAAGGAATCCAAACTTATTGATGCTTCCGGGAAAAGGGTTACCAAAGGGGATGATGGACGGAGCGTTAGAGCAAATCAAACACTCACCCCCAGTCAACTGATCTGGGTTTAATCCATCATCATTCTTTAGCTCACTCCACCACCCCAGTTCAGACATGGCCATATGCAAATCAGTCTGACCCTGTGCCTCATGGGAACAGTCCAGCCCGAACTGCCAAGCCATGTCCTCCTGGACCGGAAACGAGCATCCTGGGACCGGTTTCGGGTTCAAAACCCTCATCAGCCAGGCTATCTTGAATCCAGTGGCAAAGTGAGCAAGGGACCCACGTCTGGGCATACCCTGCCAACTTAGGGCGAACAAAGCGATACCAAAGGGGATGATGGACGGAGCGTTAGAGCAAATCAAACACTCACCCCCAGTCAACTGATCTGGGTTTAATCCATCATCATTCTTTAGCTCACTCCACCACCCCAGTTCAGACATGGCCATATGCAAATCAGTCTGACCCTGTGCCTCATGGGAACAGTCCAGCCCGAACTGCCAAGCCATGTCCTCCCTGGACCGGAAACAAGCATCCTGGGACCGGCTTCGGGTTCAAAACCCTCATCAGCCAGGCTATCTTGAATCCAGTGGCAAAGTGAGCAAGGGACCCACGCCTGGGCATACCCTGCCAACTTAGGGCGAACAAAGCGATACCAAAGGGGATGATGGACGGAGCGTTAGAGCAAATCAAACACTCACCCCCAGTCAACTGATCTGGGTTTAATCCATCATCATTCTTTAGCTCACTCCACCACCCCAGTTCAGACATGGCCATATGCAAATCAGTCTGACCCTGTGCCTCATGGGAACAGTCCAGCCCGAACTGCCAAGCCATGTCCTCCCTGGACCGGAAACAAGCATCCTGGGACCGGTTTCGGGTTCAAAACCCTCATCAGCCAGGCTATCTTGAATCCAGTGGCAAAGTGAGCAAGGGACCCACGTCTGGGCATACCCTGCCAACTTAGGGCGAACAAAGCGATACCAAAGGGGATGATGGACGGAGCGTTAGAGCAAATCAAACACTCACCCCCAGTCAACTGATCTGGGTTGAATCCATCATCATTCTTTAGCTCACTCCACCACCCCAGTTCAGACATGGCCATATGCAAATCAGTCTGACCCTGTGCCTCATGGGAACAGTTCAGCCCGAACTGCCAAGCCATGTCCTCCCTGGACCGAAAAGGGTGGCCTCTCAGGCGGACAATTTCTGGCATGTCTCCAACACTCAGGCATTGCTAGCACGATATGACTGTGCGCACTGGGACGAGATGGAGCAATTAATACAATATTTGCCCCAGGAACACAGATCTAAGGCACAAGACCTGGTGCGTGAAGGGCAACTTATTTCCAATAACGCTATAAGATGTTCCCTAGATGCTGCAGACACTGCTGCTAGAGCAGTAAACACCAGTGTCCTCTTGAGAAGACATGCTTGGCTTCGCATATCGGGGTTCAAACCAGAGGTGCAAACCTCCATTTTAAACACTCCCTTTGATAAAGAGCATCTATTTGGCCCAGTGGTAGATTCTTCACTTGAGAAAATGAAGAAGGACACTGAAGTGGCCAAATCCATGGGAGCACTTCAGTCAGCACAAAGCCGTGGTACCTTTCGGCGCTCCTTTTACCGTGGAGACTCAAAAATACCTCCTCGGAGACCACCACCTATAAGGGCAATAACCAACCCTCTCCATCTAGGGGTTACTTCAGAGGGGGTTACAGAGGTAACAACGGCAAAGGCAGGGGTTCAAACACACGCACCCCCCCTCCAATACAAACCAGTGACTTGCCTCCACTTCCCCCCGACCACTTAACACCTGTCGGGGGAAAACTGTCAGATTTCCTACCAATCTGGCTGTCAATAACAACAGACAATTGGGTACTACAAATTATCAGTTCTGGTTACTGCCTGGAGTTCATCAACACTCCTCCAAACATTCCACCAAAGTCGCACAAACTTTCACCAGATCACCTACACCTCCTCAAACAAGAGGTTCAGTCTCTACTTCTAAAAGGAGCTATAGAACCCGTACCACCGCAACATCACGGGTCGGGCGTATACTCTTTTTACTTCCTGATACCCAAAAAAGATGGTTCTCTCAGACCAATATTAGATCTCAGAGAACTCAATCTTTACATTCAGTCAGATCATTTCCACATGGTAACACTTCAACAAGTACTTCCTCTGCTGAAGAAAGGCGACTTTCTGTCTACTCTAGATTTAAAAGACGCCTATTTTCATATTCCAATCCACCCCGCTCATCGCAAATTCCTCAGATTTGTGGTAGCCGGTCAACACTTCCAGTTCAAGGTACTCCCATTCGGAGTCACCACAGCCCCCAGAGTCTTCACAAAGTGTCTGGCGGTAGTAGCTGCTCACCTAAGAAGACAAAGCATCCTTGTCTTCCCATACTTGGACGACTGGCTCATCAAAGCCAGCACGTACCAGCAATGTCTTCAGCACACTTTCAGAACGATTCAGTTACTACATCAACTAGGGTTCACAATCAATGTGACAAAATCACATCTCCAGCCAGCCAATACTCAGCCAGCCAATACTCAGGACTACCTATACTCAAAAAGCTCTGGCCTTCCCCAGCGCCGCCAGAATTCGAAATATTCAGGCTTTAGTTCTCCAGTTTCATCCCAATCATTGGATTCCAGCTCAGGTTTATATGCAACTGCTGGGAATAATGGCATCTTGCATCATAATCGTCCCCACATGCCAGGCTGCACATGCGTCCACTTCAAGAATGCTTAGCCAGTCAGTGGAACCAGTCACAGGGTCTATTGACCGATCTAGTGTTGGTAAGTTGCCGTACTCATCGCTCTCTGCAGTGGTGGAACACACAAAATTTGTCAAAATGATGGCCGTTCATAGACCCGGTTCCACAGTTAGTACTGACAGCGGACGCGTCCCTCACTGGCTGGGGAACTCACCTACAACATCACACAGTGCAAGGTCTGTGGAGTAAACAGCAGAAGTTGCTCCACATCAATCATCTAGAGCTGCTTGCAATCTTTCTAGCCCTCAAGGCGTTTCAGACTCACCTGGAGGGCAAAGCTGTTTTGGTTCGTACAGACAACATGACAGCTATGTATTGCATACCAAAACAGGGGGGACACACACTCTCCAACTGTCCCACTTAGCCCAAGACATCTGGAGGTGGGCCATTCACCACAAACTTTATCTCCTAGCGGAACACCTCCCAGGAGTGAACAACCAGATTGCAGATCTCCTCAGCAGGCAGAGGCAACAAATACACAAATGGGAACTCCACCCTCAGGTTCTCCTCCCATACTTTCAAAGTTGGGGAGTCCCTCACATAGACCTGTTCGCCACATACCAAACCGCAAAATGCCGAAGCTTCGCCTCCAGGTACCCACACCCGCAATCCCAAGGGCAATGCACTATGGATGAACTGGTCAGGAATATTTGCCTACGCTTTTCCGCCTCTCCCACTCATTCCATTAGTGGTTCACAAGCTCAGGCAAACGTCTCTCACACTCATCCTAGTAGCTCCCACATGGGCACGTCAACCTTGGTTCACAACCCTGTTGGGAGCTATCTCTGGTTCCGCATCGAAAGCTGCATTTAACCTCCAGTCTCCTCACACAGAGCCATGGAGAAATCAGACACCCAGATCCCAAACAGCTGAACCTCGCGATCTGGCTTCTGAAATCTTAGAGTTTGGTTACTTAAACCTTCCACCAGAATGTATGAATATCATTAGGGAGGCTAGAAGACCTACTATAAGGGCCTGCTACGCAGCTAAGTGGAAGAGATTTGTAATCTACTGTGGTAACAATCATATCAACCCTCTTGATGCTTCCATACAGAACATCATATGCTATCTGTTACACTTGCAACAGTCAGCGTTGGCTTATACCTCTATCAGACTACACCTAGTGGCAATTGCTGCATATCTACAAAATAGACAGCATTTGTCGTTGTTTAGAGTACCTGTGATCAAAGCTTTCATGGAAGGACTAAAAAGAGTCATACCACCAAAACTTCCACCAGCTCCACGGTGGAATCTTAATATAGTCCTTACAAGGTTGATGGGCCCACCTTTTGATCCCATGCACAAATGCGAACTACAGTTCCTCTCTTGGAAAACAGCTTTCCTCATTGCAATCACATCATATAGGAGAGTGAGTGAATTACAGGCATTAACCATACAAGAACCATTTTTCCAACTACACAAAGACAAAGTGGTTCTTCGTACTAATCCTAACTTTTTACCTAAGGTCGTATCTGCATTCAGTTGCAGAAAGAGCTCTACACACCTTAGATGTTAGAAGAGCACTCTTGTACTACACTGAAAGGACAAAATCTTTTCGTAAAACTAAACAACTCTTTGTTGCTTTTGTGCCACCACACAAAGGCAATCCTATCTGCAAATCGGGTATTGCAAGGTGGATTGTTAAGTGTATTCAAACCTGCTATGCGAAAGCACAGAGACCTCCAACTGTACCCTCTAAGGCACATTCCACTCGTAAGCTAGGGGCCACTATGGCTTTTTTAGGAAACATTCCTATTGTTGACATTTGCAAAGCTGCAACATGGTCTACACCGCACACATTCACTAAACATTATTGTGTAGATGTGTCAGCAAGACAACAAGCCAATGTGGGTCAAGCAGTACTTAAGACACTATTTCAGACAACAGCTACAGGTTAGCTACCGCTTTGGGAGGATACTGCTATGTAATCTATGCACAGCATGTGATCTACAGCTCACATGCCTCGAACGGATAATGTTACTTACCCAGTAAGCATCTGTTCTTGGCATGTAGAGCTGTAGAGTCGCATGCGCCCACCCACCTCCCCGGATACCTGCAGCTGCTGCTGTTCTCTATTTAATTTACATACATACGTATGGACATCTCTATTCTTTACTACTATACTCCATTCTCACCCTCTGCGGCAAACAATCTAACAATGGAGTCGATGCCCATGCGCACTATCATCGAAAGGAGGAGTCACCTACCTCGTGACTGGAAAGACTTCTTCGAAGAAAAACAAGTGCAAACATCCGGACCCAACACTAAATGGCGAGCTATGCACAGCATGTGACTCTACAGCTCTACATGCCAAGAACAGATGCTTACTGGGTAAGTAACATTATCCTTCTGCATGTGCCCAGTGTGATACAAAACGTTCAGGGTATAGCACTGCACCTGATTGGGTCAGCAGTCAGACCTGTTCGGATTTTAAAAGGTGATTTTGTTTAATTTGAACCAGCAGGATCTGAGCACATATCAATGTTTTGTGAACCACCGCAGCAAAAGATGATGGCAGAGCAAGGCGTTTCATTTGAGCTGAACAGAACCCACAATAACAAAGAAAGGGCAGGTAGTTTCTCCTGTCCTCTCTGCAGATTGGATATCTGGGAGAGTCTCCTGAGCAAAGGAACATGCAGGCTAGCAAGTACACTCTGGACAAAGATAGCCATCATGAAGGAGAGATGCCATCTTGGGTCACACTCGCACGTGGTCCAAATGGACTCCAACATTCTTCAGTCAGCACACATAAAGCACACAGACCACAGATGTACACACACCATCCATGCATAATGCACCAGGAAGGAAAGAGTCCTTTGCTTAGAGAATTGTGCAAACTGCACCTCTACTCTGAGCCACTCACCACATTACCTGGAATGAAAGCATGCCCTAGCCACCCGTATCTGATGGAGAAATCTAGCTGCAGATTCCTTACCTTTGAATTTCCCAGGCGTCAGACTGGATCTGGAAGATTTTTCTTTGAGCAATAACCTTGCGCGCCGATAGGTGGAGTCGGTCAGCTCCGCGTGACGTCGTCTCCGCCGCCTTGACGTCTGCATCTCCTATATAGGTGCCACCTCAGCGTGCTGACGTCAGTTCTTAAATTTTCGCGCCAGTTAGCGCAAATCAGTGAAGAGAGCTACACTCTGTCACTTTTTGACAGGCTTTTTTCGACATTTTGTCGAACTTTTTTGGCGTGTAGGATGTCCAAGAAGACTTCTGAATTCAAGCAGTGTCAGTAACAGATCTGCACTTGATTTGTCTTTAGTGCCTGGAGCGCAACCACAACTCTAAGTCGTGCTCCGACCGCCGGGCCATGGCTCCGAAAGCTTTGAGGGAGCGGTCCCTAAAGCTACTTGTGGCCTGGAGCTCGGCGCTGCGTCGTTCACCCCGGAGGTCTCGTTCCCGGTTGAGAGGAAAGTCTGCACACCTTTCCGGGAGTCCTAAGTCTCCGTCCTTCCACTCAGTCTTCGAGTCGGTCAGGTAAGAAGCATAAAAAACACATTAAGTCGAAGCATGCCTCGACTTCTCCCCGTTGGTTAGCTGACTCGACCGAGGAGTCTCTTCATTCTAGGCCTCGTTCAACCAAGCCTGCGCCTGGGTCGGCTCTTATTAGGGTGGCCTGACCATCCCAGCACGCCTTCGGGCCCTGGAGGCTCAGACGGGGCTCCATCTGGTTCTGCATCAGCGGCTTCGCCAGCCCCGGACTTGCATTTCAGTCGGTGAACACTGCATGCCTTTTGGCCCAATAATTCCACTCCCTGTGGGACATTGTTGCGCAAGTGATGCCACAGGTCCCAGAGGAGGCCTGGCCATCCTCTCCCAAGCAGTATCAAACTGGAGAGTTCACCATTCGTTGTGGGGTTGAAACCACAAACTCACTTGGCAGAGCAATTTCATTGGCGGTGGCCATTCGACGCCATGCTTGGCTCAGAACTTCTGGCTTTTCTGGGGATGTCCAGGCTTCCCTCATGGACATGCACTTTGATGGCACCTGTTTCTTTGGAGACAAAGCAGACATGTCCCTGGTGTGCTTTAAGGACTCATGGGCTACAGCCAAGTTCTTGGGCCTCTCGGTGACCACACATCCCCCATCTGTTTTTCGTTCCTTGCATGGCTAGGGAGGGGGCTTTCAGCCGCACCAGCCATACCCCAACCACAATACCGCACAAGTTCAGCAGCCTCTGTGCGGCAGTGGCCGCAGCTCATTCCGACCCTGTGGGTCGGGGGGCGAGAGGTCGGGTCAGTCAAACACCCAGCCCTCTTTCCCCCGCACCCTAAGCTCAGCCTCCAAACCCTCCTAGTCCGGCCCTTGAAGATCATGGGCGACCGGTTGGTGGCAGGATCAGCCATCACATCCACCACTGGCAAAACATCACGTCGGACAGGTGGGTTCTTCAGAAAGTTCAAAGGGGCTGCTCCCTCCCCTTTGAGACTACCCCTCCCTCCATGACTCCAACTTACATCTGGCTGATGGAGGATCACCCGACTGCTTCAGGAGGAAGTCATGACTGTCTTGGCCAAGGGAGCCATAGAGAGGGTTCCGTTGCCAGAAGTAGGCTGTGGTTGATATTCCCGCTACTTTGTGGTTCCGAGAGAAGGAAAAGGGCCTGCGTCCTATCGTAGATGTGCGGGCCCTCAAATTCTTCCTCAAAAAGGAAAAGTTCAGGATGCTCACTCTGGCTCATGTCTTGTCTGCCCTAGACCCAGGAGGCTGGATGGTAGTGTTGGACTTGCAGAACTCCTATTTTCACATTCCCATCCTGCCTGTTCATAGGTGCACCCTGCGGTTTACGGTAGACCACACGCACTTTTAGTTCAGGGTGCGCCCCTTTGGCCTTACCAGCACCCCTTGGGTGTTCACCAAGGTGATGGAGGTGGTCGCAGCTCATCTGCGCAGATGAGGGTTGCCTGTCTACCTCTATCTTGATGACAAGCTGTTGAAAGCAAGCTTACACCAGGCTGCAGTCTCCCACCTCCAGACTACGGCGAACCTCCTGCATTCACTGGGGTTCACTATCAACGTGCTGAAGTCACACCTGACTCACTCTCAGACGCTCCCTTTTCATCTGAGCTGTTCTGGACACAGTGTTGTTTCGGGCCTATCCTTCCATATGGCGAGTCCAGGATATTCAGGCTATGGTACTGATGTTTCAGCCTCAATCCTGGTTTTCAGTGAGAATGACTCTGAGGCTGCTGGGCCTCATTGCCTCCTGCATCCTGTGTGTGGCACATGCCAGATGGCATATGCAGGCTCTGCAGTGGGACCTGACGTTTCAGTGGGCGCATAATCAGGGGAATCTCTCCGACATGGTCTAGATCTCGGAGGGAACGGCACAGGACCTGCAGTGGTGACTGGTTTGGGGCAGCCATCTTGGAGAGATGGAGATCAGAGGACTCTGGTCTCCGGCGAAATCCGGACTCCACATCAACTTGCTGGAGCTCTGAGGGATTCACTTGGCATTGAAAGCCTTTCTTCCTTCAATCAAGGGAAAGCTGGTTCAAGTGTTCACGGGACAACCCCACTGCCATGTGGTACTGCAGCAAACCGGGCAGGGTGGGGACGTAGACCTTATGTCAAGACGTCCTGCGTCTCTGGACATGGCTGGAACACCCAGGGGTAGTGACATCATACAGTGTTGGGAAGTTATGCCTTGATTGGCTAAAGACCTCAACACTCACACATATGAAACAACACTTATCCTTACTTACAGAGGATGTGGACCTGCGGGATTTTTTATTAGGTCCTAGGAAGCCACGTCACAAATGTTTCTATTATGCTATCTACAATGAGATTTGGAAAATATCACAACAAGAGGCCGCGGAAAGACTACGAGGAGTAGATCGTATAAATCTAGAGAAAGCTCTAGCAGTGGTCGATAATGGGTTAACAACACTAACCTCCAGGATATATTCACTGGGCAACATTGTATCTTCTGCTATTGATGTACTAGAACAGGATTAGTCCATATTACAACACAGGCAATCACAATTGCGTTCTATTATGTTATTAAGCTGGACGCTGCAATCTTTGCGCGCAGGCTATGTGCCTTGGTGTTTCATAAACAGCACATCTCTGTTTTCTTCGTACAAACTGACAGAAAAACAGATCGAAATGGCACAGAGGGGAGCAAAGTATACAGTACTGCATTTTGAAAAACTGGACAGATTACCATTTACAGTGGCAGAGTCACCGTCCACGGAATGTTTAATCCATGGCCACATAACTCTTCCGGTCACTACCTTTTAATTCCAATATTGCCTTGAACAAATGCAGGCAGGCAGATATGAAGAAATGGTTAGGGAATTCATCAAGGAATCTTGGGAATTACCATATAGATTTCGATGCTGGAGTGGGGAAAAGAAGTGTTTCTAAGCGGTACTAACTGCGAGAATACTTTAAGTGGATCACTCGTATGCCAGGATATAATGCTTCATGGGGCCTGTAATGGTTCGGTAGCAAACTTATCCTGTCATTTAAAGGGTGCCCCGGCTGCTGTGATCACTCCAGTGTTCAGACTACTCTCAAATGGGAGTTACTTGATGCTGAACGATCAAGGTTGCTGTGGGATGCTTCCGGCCATCGCATATCTGGTAACCGTGAGTTCCAGGGTTACTTGCTGTATGCAAGTATTGTTTCCACCAACACATACAGTAAGGGAGGCGCTGTTATGGCCTTCACTAAATGTTTCATTAATACGGTTTGATGCTTTGAGCAGGATGAAAGCCAAGCTTGTACAGAAATCCGTGCCCTTAACCTCCGCTCGAGAGACTTTTGATCTTCAAGTCGCAAGGTCTTCGGCAGAGATACAGGCACTTATACGTACAAATTGCCCCTTCCATTTTGCAGAAATGGTAAATCGTATCTTTAACATGTCTGATACGACAGGCATCGTCCACCTATTTAAGACCATAGGTTCTGGACTATTAAGCACCTTTCATACGGTCCTCGGAGTTATACCAAACTTTATACACTCCGTATTCTGAAGCATATTTGGAGGGCTGCCGCTGATCCTGTTTCTAATAGCAGGTATCCTGATTGTCATTTTTCTGCTACGCAATGGACATCCCAGTCACCAAGGAGATGGAAACAGTACTCCTGGAGCGAAAATACCGTGATCGCATGGTACAACATCTAGGCACACCTCGCCTAAGGGAACTAAGTGCATCTTGGTTCTTGTCATTTAGACCAGTCTGGATGGACTGCATCTTACCTGTCCTCCGATGCCTGTTTTGCGGAGAAGAATGCGTGTTGGATTTCTGTCTGGCACTCCCATCATGTGCGCAACCGGACGTTGATGCTTTACTGGACCTGATAACGGCCCATGTTCTGCAGTGTCCCCAGCGTATTCCTATGTTGATGGCGGCATTCCTAGAGCAACCACAGGTAGTATCAGCTGTGGATGATATGGACATCGGCTCCTCCTCTGACACCCAGGCCTTGGATGGCGCACAGGCTGCCCCAGCATCGGTTGTGGACAGTAAGAAAGATCATCTGTGCTCAATTGACATAATCTGCGAGGTGTTACAGGGACCGTCAACTGCGGAGGCAGGCAACAAAAATGTTGCGTCTACCAGCCAGGACACATAAACATTTGGCTCATTTGGCCTGTCGTGTGCTGGGGAAAAATTCAACTTTTGACAAACAAACAGAAAATTGGAACTCCATATCAAAATTGACATTCTTTTTGAGCATGTATGACTTTCAAATGCTTGTAGTAGTTCGGACTATACCTACGGACATATTAGAGCTGTAGCTTATGTGTCAATTTGTAATTTTTCTCTTTTTTAAAAACATTTTTAGAACCCTTTTAACTTTTTAAACATTGTTTTTTAACATAACGAGAAACTAATGTTTTAACTATTTGCGAACAAGTATCTAGTACACCTAGTAGTACGTTTAGAATGTAACTGTCATCCATTCGGAAGAGGAGTTGGTGTTATATTCCATATAGGTACCATAATATAGGCCTTGGTAATTTCATTACCTTTCACCTATATTCTTCCCTACATTACACTTATCACGGTTTACAGGGACTGACCTTTTACCTAGATACGACCCTGCATTCAGAACGCGGGTTTTCCCTAGTTCGAAATCTCATACATTATACTTTTTTTTTTTTTTTTTAACATATGTTTATTCATTTTATAAACAAAAGCAACATACTTATACAAAGTGCATATTCCAGTCAATAATAGATAGAAACAGTACAGTCGGACAGCCCTGCAATGAAATGGATTAGGCACCACTGAAGGGATAGGAACATAGTCAGGAGGCAAGCACAACCGCAAAGTAGCTCCAATGTGCCACCTCCGATGATCGGCCATAGCTGTACAATCACAACAACATCTGCAGCACTAGTGGCGAAGAAACCAGTACAGTTGATAAGTAGTCCAGAATAATCAACCAGACAAACGATATTAAGTATTGTCGTTAAGGAAGTTTGTGCACTCAAGAACAAGGATCCACCCTCAATTCCCACCCTTCAACAGACCCCCCCCCACCCCCTGGCGTGGCATGTGGAACAAGTAAGATCATCCAATACAGTAAGTACGTGGGACTCATGGTGTAGTGCAGTGTACTAGGCCCATCTGTGGTATCAAGCGTCAACTCTTTGTCGGGTAGTTCCAGCAATTTGTCACTCAGGGCCCCCAGCACTTCCTGGCAAGGCTCCAATGGGCCAACTCTAGGTCACCCCTGCCGATCGCTAGCCACAGACTCCGCATCGAAGTCGACGCCAAGCGTCTTCAACAATAATGTTAACGCCTCCCAGGCCCTTGCTGCGTCCAAAGCTTTATCATTATTTGCGCGAGTGGCTGCCTGCACTCGCACAACACCCTCACAGTCCGCCCATTTAACAAACGCCGCCCTCCACCTATTGAAACTCGGGCCTCTCTTAGCCTTCCAGTGTGCGGTTATCTCTCGTTTTGCGAGCACCAGTCCCAGATCCATGAATTTGCTTGTGATCTTAGTTTTGGAAGTGTGGGGAAACCAGTGGAGCAAGCAAACCCCCGGCCCTAGGTCAATATCCCTCTCTGTAATGTTATGCAATAACTCCACCACATCCCTCCAATAATCTTGCAGCTGAACGCAGTCCCACAGCATATGGTGAAGGTCCGCCCCCTCCCCATTGCACCTTGGGCAAGGCGCCGCCTCCCCTTTGAAATATTGCTTAATTTTCACTGGTGTTAAATAAGCCCTATGTAAGATATAGAACTGTATCAGTTGGAATCGGGCATTCCTAGAACATTTCCAAGGTCGTTCAAGTATCTCAGACCATGCTTTGTCGGGAATCTCACCCCTCAGGTCCTCCTCCCATCTCCGTTTCAACCCTTCTAGGGGAGCGAGCCGCTCATGTGTCATTCGTCTGTTTAAGCACGTGACCGCCTTAATGGTGCCCGCAGCTAATACCACATACTGGCAGACCGTGGAGGTTGGGGGCTTAGATAAGCCCCCTCCCCAGTGCCTCTGAACAGCCGCAATCAGTGCAGAATGAAACAAATAGTCTCCCCGGGGCAGGTCAAAACGGTCACTCAAGGTCTCGAACTGAAGGAGTACCCCATCCTCGTACAGGTCGCCCAGCGTGTTTAGGCCCAAGTCGTTCCATCGGGTAAGCGCCGACCAATTGCCTCCGTGAGGGAGTACCAGGCACATCAGGATAGGGATCTCAGGTGCGTATGGGCGAGCTATGCTAGCCCTCCTCTGACTCCTTAGCCAGCATAAGCGAAAGGTTTTAACTTCGGTGGGGAGTTCGACAAGGCGAAATGGACGTTGTAATATGATAGAGGACAACACTCGTCTAGGCACTCTCCTAGCCCCCTCTCCGCCAACATCTCGGAACACCTTAGCCACGTCCTGCGTGAGCCACTGTAGTTGGGCTGCCAGATAATAAGACTCGAAATCCGGCACCGCTAGTCCCCCCTCCCGGTCGTGAAAGCGTCTTCAAAGCCACCCGTCGCCTACCGCTAAGCCACAGAAAGCCCGTTACCAGTGTCCGAAGTTGTCTAAAAATCTTTGCTGGTATCCAAAGCGGCAGAGTTCGGAAATAATAAAGGAGCCTAGGTAGCGCTACCATCTTGAGGAGGGCCACGCGACCCGCTAACGAGAGCGGGAGCGTGCTCCAGAACTCCATACTACCTCGTATCCCCCGTATCGCTCGATGCACGTTGCCCTCTAATATGTCCGCCTGCGCGTGATACACCCGAGTCCCCAGATAAGGAAGGCAGTCATACTCCCAATGTACCCCATCAGTACTCTGTGGACCCGCTTCTCGCGGGCTGGTTGGAAACAGACATGATTTCCCCAGTTCACTTTAAGGCCCGCCACCTGTTCTAGGTCGCTTAACAATCGGCGAGCACCAGTAAGGGCAGCTCCTGTGTCCTTCAGAAACATCAACAGGTCATCCGCGTATAGTGCAATGTACTGAACATCCCCGAATACATCAAGGCCCATGTATCTGCGCCCTGCCCGAGCATGGGCCGCCAGCGGCTCAACAGCCAGGGCAAATAAAAGCGGGGACAACGGGCATCCCTGACTCGTCCCCCTGCTCACCGCACAAGAGGCAGATATCAGGCCCCCTGTCTTAATACGCGCCGTAGAGTCTCTATATAGCATTGCCGTCCAACTCACGAAGTCCTCACCCAGTGCAAATGTGCGTAAGACCTGAAACAAATACGGCCATTCCAAACTATCGAAAGCTTTTTCGATATCCACTGAGAACACCGCCGCAGACGCCTTTTGATAAGTGGGAGCCTCTAGGACACGAAGAAGCCGCCGCACATTAACCGCGGTGTCCCGCTTCGGAATAAAGCCCGCTTGATCTGTATGTATGAGGCCGGTCATAAGAGGGAGTAGCCTGGTCGCCAACACTCGGCTCAGTATCTTATAGTCAGTAGGTAACATGGATAACGGCCGGTACGCCGTTTTATCCGATGGGGACTTCCCTGGTTTCAGCAAAGGGATAATTAACGCCTCGCGGGTAGAGGCCGATAGGTGCCCCCTTCTCTTTGCATCATTAAATAGGGTGACCAATTTTGGCGCCAGCAGGTCAATATAAGTTAGATAAAACTCCACTGGGAGCCCATCCGCTCCAGGTGTCTTCTTCCTCGCCATATGTTTAATCGCGCCCCTCACTTCACCCAATGTGATGTCTTGGCCCAACCTGTCTGCTTCCGCCCTATCCAGCTCCGGGAGAGCCGCCTCACTGAGAAAGTCCCTGAGTACACCTTCATTCAGGACCACCCTACTGCAATAAAGCTCCTGGTAGTACTCATAAAATAAGTCATTGATCCCCTGCTGCATCCGGCACAAATCGCCAGAGGGACCCTGCAATTCCAGAATTAGCGACCCTCTCCTCTCAGGGCTGGCCAACCAAGCCAAAAGGGAACCAGACCTGTCCCGCTCGGCATGAGCGCGCGCAATGTAGTTTTTATAGTCATAGCAGCGCAATCTATCAACTTCCACCACCTCTCTTGCAGCCAAGAGTTCCCTGTGGCTATCAGGCTGATCTGGTCTAGCAATCTCTAGATTCCGTAGGCGCCGTTCCGCGGTCTCAATATCACGAAGTAGTGTCTTCCGGACCCCTACCACGCTGGCAATGCACAAGCCCCTCGCCACCACTTTAAAAGCGTCCCATTCGACCCCTAACGTGGAAGCCGTACCCGTGTTCTCTAGGAAAAAATCAGTCACTCCGGTTCCCACCTCCAACCGGAACACTGAGTCCTCCAGAAGTTCCGGATTCAAGCGCCAGCTCGGAATCGCAGGGCGCACCTGGGTCCACTGCATTCGCACCATCAAAGGGTTATGGTCTGAAAGGGTCCTAGCGAGGTACTCGCTATGTGCGATCATCGCATGGAGCTCTGGGGAACAAAGGAAGGCATCTATGCGAACATGAAGATCATGTAGTGCAGAGTAAAAGGAATAATCCCGGTCGGCCCCGTGGTGTGCCCGCCATGTGTCAACCAGTCCCCAATGTTCCTGCCAATTTTTCCGTGCCCTTGCTGTCCTGTGTGTAGTGGCGGTAGTGAGAGGTGGATGGGATCTATCTAATTGCACATCTGTGACCGAATTAAAATCCCCCCCTATAATGACTGCGCCTATCAGGTAAGGTGCCAGTTTCCCAGTTAGTTGAGTAAAGAAGGCAGGCTGATCAATGTTGGGTGCATAGACACTACCTAGCGCTATGTCCCTGCCATTCAATCTACCCCGTACCATCACATATCTACCCTCCGGGTCCGTGATCTGCTGCACCAGTTGGAACGGCACCCCTGCTCTAATCCATATCAGGACTCCCCGTGCAAAAGCTGAATATGCTGTGTGAAAAACTTGACCCCTCCATCTACGCTGTAGAGCCAATGCCTCAGGGAGAGTAAGATGGGTTTCCTGCAGGAAGGCAACCTGAATCCCTCTGCGCACTAAATAAGCATGCATTTTGTAGCGGCGGACCATAGAGTGGAGCCCCCGGACATTCCATGAAATACATTTCAAGTCACACATTGAGCTTCTAGTAAAATCTGCATGTCACACCCCATTAGATCCTCATCAGTGCCACGCCAGGCACCCCTGTAAACAACCCCAACAACCCAACACCCCCACCCCAGGACAGTGACTATAAAACGAGCTCCCATCCAAACTTTAAACTAGTCGAACTGTAACCTCCAACTACTTCGGAGGTAGTGGGAGATGTGGCTGCCAAGAGATGGGCGCCTAGCCCCCTAAGCACCAGCCGCCTAATATCAATCCTCGCTCTGTGACCATAAAACCGACCCATTAGTAATACAAAACAGTATTGAACAAAGCCAGCATACTACCCCCCGCCTCATACTATGTCATCCACGCTCTGGGGTGTGACCACTGGCAACTGGAGGCTACTGTCATTAGTCGCATCGGAGTCATTGTGCGCAGAGTCCTTGTCGGAACCAGCATCATCGTCCGTGGTCGGCGGCCCTCGAGACTGCGACAGGGACACCACCGCCTTTAGGGCCGCGGCTCGCTCCTTTCTCGTCTGCGCCACGCTAGGCATCCCTCGAGTCCCCCTCCTGTTTCTGCGGGGTGGGAGGTATCAACTTGCGACCGCTGATCAGTTCCGTGCCCGTCTTTCGTGAGGCCCCCTTTGTAGTTTTCCAGCCAGCCCCATGCATCAGAGGGGGAGTCAAAGAAATACGTTGTACCATCGAGCACTATTCGCAATCGGGCTGGAAACAGCAGGGAGTACTGAAGTCCCTCTTCTCTCAGTACTTTCTTTACCGCTAGGTAGGAAGCACGTTTGCGCTGTACCTCTAGCGTGTAGTCCGGAAACAAGGTGACCCCACTATTGCCCACCTGGTAGGGTCCGTCGGTCCTGGCTCTTTGCAGGAGTATGTCCCGGTCTCGGAAATGCATCAGACGGGCCACCACCGGTCTCGGAGGCCTCCCCGCTGCCAGCGGCTTCGCAGGCAGCCTATGCGCGCGTTCCAGGGTGTAGAAAGGAGTAAGACCCTCAGGAGCCACTACAGTTTTAAGCCAATGTTCGAGGTATGCTACCATATCAGCCCCTTCCACGCCTTCCGGCAGGCCCACCACTCGGACGTTGTTACGCCGGTTGCAGCCTTCCGCGTCTTCGACCCTCTTCTCCAGGGCCGTGACCCTTGTCGTGATCGCCCCCAGGTCCTGGCCCATCTTCTTTTGAACCGGCACAATCTCCTTTAGAGACACCTCGTGCTGTTTAACTTTCTCCGCAAGCTTTTTATGCTCTTCGCGCAAGAGCCCCAGTCCCACCGCCACGTTACTAATGTCCTGGTGGAGGGTGGCCTTGGTGTCCGTGATGGCTTCCAGAATTTGCGCCAACTGCTGTTGAATCAAGTCTCCCGAGCCCGGCTGGGGTCGGTCCACATCGGCGTCATCTGGATCTTGCGTCGTGCCGGCTCCTCGGGGCTTAGGCTTGCCCATGATGTCTTTGTGTACCGGGCAATGGGGTCGCAAGTCCTCGGTCCAACTTCACACGGGTCCTCCAGTGCGCACCCCCGCCGGTTGCCAGTTATGTCGAGGGTTGAGAGAGAGGACACTCCCTAGATATCCAAGGCCAAGATGGGCACCCACTTCTAGGTCCCACCGTTAAACTGAGCCCGCAGTACCAAGTGGTTCCAGTCCGCCTTCATCCGGGGGTGCCAGCACCACAATGACATTCGCCGTTCCCATTCACTGGGGCACCCACCAGCAATCCAGCGCGTCGGTGAGGCCCGCGGGGCCCTGCATCAGCTCTCCCCTCAGAGGGTCGGATGACCTAGAAACCCCGTTCAATGGAGGCCAGCATAGCCCGCTGCAGATGTACGCAGGTTCTTCTCGAGGTGCGGCAAAACAAGATGGCGGCCAGGGCTCCCTGTTCCGCAATTCAGGCTCCCTCAGCAATCAATCCCCCGCCGAGGCTGGTCCCCGTGGCCCCACGCTGCAGTCCTTGTATGTCTCCAGAACTTCGTCTCAGCCTCAGTGGGGGGGAAAGAACGAGAAAAACAGCAGTCCCCAAGTGGAGGCCCGTAGATCCACACCCTCAGCTAGTCATCATCCGGTGGGGGGGGGATCACTCACCTCCCCCGGTTATCAGCAGGGTCCGGCTCCTCTCCGTCGGTCTCTCGCTCTGCCAGGCACACTCCCTCAGCGGTCCGCCGCCAACACCGTCCCAAGTTCGCTCACTGGCCGGCTCCGCGGCCTATCGCATGCCCGGAGCCGGGGTGTTGCGCATCAGCAGAACCGCCAGGGGTGACGCAGACGCTCGGCACCCGTCCGCGCACGGCTCCCCTCGGGGCTCCAGTGTCTAAGGCAAGCCGCGCGTGTCGCCACCTTACTTCGTCCGCGCTCCTGGGGTCATAGCAGCGGCCAAATCCCTGCAGGTCGGCCCACGAGCAGTCCGGTTTTCAGGATTTGTCGGCAGCCGATGCGGAGCTCAGCGCTCACGCGTCCGCCATTGCCCTCGGCAAGCCACGCCTCTCCATCTCATACATTATACATGAGGATTCTTGGAAGCACAGCAGGACTACCATCTCCTGTATAAAATCTATGTATATAGTTCATGCCCGACGTCATCCTTAGGCTGACACAGTAATACAGCAAGGTAGGACCCCTGGGGAGACCTATGGGTAATTGTAAGGTTTATTTATAGAGCGCACTATGACCAAAATGGTATCCTGGCGCTATCCTGGGTATATATACATCTTATCTTGCTAAGATAGACAGAGGAGACCAAGATTTCCCGGCCGACACACTGACCAGAGACGCTGAGGTTCCTGCATGCAGACACTCCAGCTCGCAGTGGTCTAACATCCCTCGCGGGTTGTCCAGCTCGAAACCAGGACGGGGTCCCATAGTCTCTCACTTCAGGTAATGGGGTTGACTAAATCCTAGAGGAATTCTTGGCTTAACACCTATACACATGCTAGGTACATTTAGGTACATCTAGTTAGGGAAGCATCGTAGGAGTACGCATCTTTTATCATGTGTTTTATATACTCGTATGTATTCATGATTATTGTAAGATGGTAGAGCTTTACCATCCATTTACCTTTATAGTACTGCTAATCATTTATCTAATGGTTGTTGCAGCTCATCTATTATACACCAGAGTAACGACTGTTCAGTAAATACTTATTGAAAACGCCCAGCCTGTTTATTCTGTGTATCTCTCTGAGACAGGCTAAGTAAGCACGAGTGACTGAGCGAAAGGTAGTATATTGTTTCCACTGTCCTGAGGGATCAGGGTTCTCATGTTCGATGGTTGCCAAGAACTATTCTCTCCTTGGTAAAAGGAGATTCTAGTGACACTGTGAGCTAGTTGGTCCAAGAAGCCAACATACCCGGTGGGGGTGTCCGGAATCAGTCCGACGCCAATCCTACAGTGTATGTTGTCTAAACGCGCAGATCCTGTATATTTCTTATAGGAGCTACACAACAGTACGTGGGAGCGAAGAAGGGTTGTGCGGTGCTGAAAAGCATGATCTCCCGATGGGTCGTCTTTTGCATCAAAATCTGCTGCGCTGTGGCAAAAAAGCAGCCTCCTGAAGGCTTAAAGGCTCATTCTACCAGAACGAAGGCTGCTACTGTGGCGTTGCAACGTGGAGTCCCCGTCTTCAACATTTGTCAGGCAGCAACATGGGCATCTCTGCACACGTTCATCAAGCACTACTGCCTGGACAGTCGAGCCCGCAAGGACGGCGTTTTTGGCCGCTCTGTCCTGCAGGATTTCTGGTTTAAACTTGTCCGCAGTCCCTCCTCCGGGGATAGTATTGTTTGGGTATCTTTTCATAGGTAAGGAATCTGCGACTAGATTTCTCTAACAAGATGGACAAGTTACTTACCTTCAGTAACGCCTTATCTGGTAGAGACATGATCTAGCTGGAGATTCCTTACCAACCCACCCATCCTTCCGCACTGCTGACAGGTTTTTAGGGTCAGGGCTGTAACCTGTCAGGGCCCTAGTTGTTCATAAACACACCAATGCCAGTGCACTTCATGGCTCTGTGCTTCTGACTGGGAAAGTCGTGAAAAGTAACAGACGTCAGTTCGCAAGGCGACGCCTATAAAGGTGACGCTGACTTCACAACGGCGAAGATGACGCCAAAGATGTCACACGGTGCCGAGCAATGCCACCTATCGGCGTGCAAGGATATTTCTCGAAGAAAATCCCCCGAATCCAGTCTGACGCCTGGGAAATTTAAAGGTAAGGAATCTGCGGCTAGATCATGTCTCTGCAAGATATGGCGTTACCGAAGGTAAGTAACTAGTCCATTATCTCCAAGTGTTCCGCTATTGGTTATACTACTGTTATAAATTAGAATAATTATTCCTAAGCAAATCGTCTCAGACGGAGCATTTCTGCATTTCCCCACCACGCAAATGGCAATAAAAGAACCGGGTAAAAGACAACATAGTGTTTTGCGGCTTCTTGGGAAGCTCCCACCAACTTGGCTTCCCTCCCCCTTCGTAATTCGAAAGCTCTCTACTGAGCCACCTTATTGGTGTGATTTCTTTTTGTAGTAACAACCCCCACTGTGGCTTAAGTTGACTGCCAAACTGGGGGTTGCACATGGCAGTACTAGCCCTCCAAGTAAGCCCAAAAGCACATATTTCTTTTGTAGGTCTATCCTAGAAAGCTTTTTAGTAGCTGGAATCTCTGTTCTGCAAGCTTCTGATGGATGCTTCTAACCATGGTTTTCCCACCTTTGGAGTATCCCCAGACGCCAGTCTGAATCCCAAAACTTTCATAGCAATGCCCCAGTGTGCTGGTAGGTGGTGCTGTGTGGCTCTGCGTTGGCTTGGTTCCATCCTGGATGTGGCAAATGGGAGGCACTTATAAGTGCCATACTTGAGCGTTGTCGTCAGTTACTTTCTTTCCGCACCTTTGAACGCCAATCCAGAGCTCCTCTCCCCCTTTTCCTATCAGTTTGGCAAATTTTTTCTTCAAATAATTTTGGGGAAATCCATGTGCAAGGATACAAAGTATGCTCCAAAAACTTCCGGGTTCGAACCATGCCATGATTTTTGTAAACAATTGTCGATGACCGACCCACATTTTTATGCCTTTTGTGTTTGGTCTCCAGGCATGACTTTGTCATATGAGGAATGCATCCTCATGAACCTTAAGACAATACTGAACCATGAGATGAAGCTGTAAGTCAAGGAACATCAGAAGAAACTGTGCAAGACATGCTCAGATTCTAGCGTGTGCATTCATTCCAGGTCCCCAGGCCATTGCTGCGAAATTTCCTTGTTGCGATCAAAGTCTTCTGGTAAGTTTGAGTCGAAGAGAAACACAAGAAGGCCAAGCGGTACTTGTCCATATGCCACCACCCTTGATCCCCAGAAAGGTCGCAAAGACATTCCTTTGTCACTTGGTCTTGCTCCCAATCTTCCATCGAGGAGCTGGTTCCACAGTTGATCCCAATGCATCCAGAGTTTCCTGGGACATCTATGATGCTGCAAAACACCAAGGCCTATAGGGAGGCCATGTTGCCCTTCTTTAGCATTCTTCTGGTTCCCTCTGATGCACCTTCATGCCCCAAGGGTTCGTAGGGACCTCCATTCAGGTTACCACTAGCGAATCTGTCCTCCGGTGCCATCTCTGCCTTTCAAACCCACTTCCAGTTCGGTACTGGCTTTAATTCCGATTTCCACTCGAACACCAAAATCTGCGTTGGTTCCTTTAAAGTAGATGCCAGCCCCAACACTGCCAGAGCCATTAGGAGGACCCTTTACAGTTGCCAGTGTCCGGCCCTGAGCTCAACTCATTCTGCCCATAACCGAGGTGGCTGCCCGAATTCACCCCGATGCACCCATTCCCCACAAAGCCAGATTCAGACAAAACACTGCTTCTACTGCAGAGCCACTTTCAGGTGCTCCATCGACATTTTGGCTCCGACTCTTATCAGTCTACCACCACCTAGAGATGATGATGGATATGTTGGTAATGACTTACCCCACACTATGATGATTAGAATTTATACATAGATTTACAGAAGGACAGTGGCCTCAATACTTCCTCTGAAGCTTTTGTCCTATTTTGGATTTTTGCCCTCTAGTTGCCTTCCTGCAGAGGGAGAAATTAAAGCTCTTCACATTCATCGAGATTCTGTCTGCCCTGGATCCAGGTAACTGAATGGTGCCCTTGGAACTGCAAATTGTTTACTTTCATGTGCCCGTCCTGCAGTCCGAAAGACTCTACCTGCGAGTTCAAGGTAGGCCAGAAGTATTTCCAATTTGCCGTGCCCTCCTTTGGCCTTACCAACGCCCCTTGGGTATTCACAAAAGTTATGACTGTGGTCACAGCACACCTTCAGAGATTAGGGATGCCAGCTTTCCCCTACGTCGTTGACTGGCTGTTGAAGATGGGCTCACCATAGTCCGACGTAGGACACCTTAAGATGATGGTGAACTGCTTGACTTTGTTGGGGTTCACCATCCATGTGTTAAAAGAACACCGGACTGCTTTGTAGAGGCTCCCTTTCATAGGGGTCTTCTTAGGTATGGTACAGTTCAGGGCCTCCTCTCTATCACAATGAATCTAGAACATTTGGTCTATGATCCCGATGTTTAATCCTTGGTCCTGGCTCTGAGATTTCTTGGCCTATTGGCCTCCTGTATCTTGCTTCTGGACTATGCCAGCTTGCTTATGTGGACTGTGCTGTGAAATCTGAAATCTCAGTTTCCAGTGCCTAGAAAACCTGTCTGATTCCATCCAGTATTCGGAGTGGACTGCAAAAGATCTTGAGTGGTGGCATCTCAACCACAGTTGGACCAGCAACAGACCTCACTACCTTTCCCACCTGACGGATGCATGACTTCTGCATTGGGGAGGTCATCTGGGAGATATGGAGATCAGAGGACTCTGGGCAGAAACTTGTCCTACATCAGTCTGCTGGAGTTGCAGGCTATTCGCTTGGTATTGAAGGCCTTCCTACCATCCATCAAGGGAAAGCTGGTACAGGTCTTCTCGGCAACACCATCTCCATGTGGCACTGAATCAAGCAATGCGGGGTGGGGTCATTTCCTGTACCAAGAAGCTTTTCTCTTCTGAATTTGGCTGAGGCTTCAGTGCATTTCCCTTGTCTTGAACTAGCTGGTGGGATCTTTAAATGCCAGGGCAGACTAGCTCATCCAGTGGTGCCTGACAGATCACGAATTACCTTTGCACCCCGAGGTGGCACAGGACATCTTCCAACAATGTGAAGAACTCTAACGAATCTTTTTTGCCACAGTCAAGAATACTAAGTGTGAAAACTTTTGTGCCTCTGTGTTACCAAGAACACTGTCTCTGGGAGGTGCATTTAGTCATGCATGGACTCCTGTACACCTTGCTGCCCCTGACTCTTCTGCCCAGAGTTCTAAATAGTCATCCTAGTGGCTCCGGATTGGGGCAAGAGAGTGAGGTGATCAGAACTTCTCGGCATGATCATCTGCTTACGTTTGCAGAGGATCTTCAGTTGCAGCAGCAAGGCAAGGTTCTGCATCCGGACCTGTGCAATCTACACCTCTATGCGGGGGTATTGAGCAACGGTACCAACGGTTTCCTTTTTATGGAGTTGAAGAAGATGAAGGGGAAGGAGAAGAGAGAGCCATGTACACTGGAAAGACTCCCAACCGAGGGTGAACACTCAGAGCATGCGAGAGACAACCAACCGGAGATGAGCAGAGGCTCAGTATTGTAACCAACCTTTCAACATGGGTACTGATGGACACACAAGCACAAGTGCTTAACAAAGGACTTGGCTTTGTCCCCACAGCCCGCTTGGATAAATTCCGTCTCCATTGTGAACTGGCAGAGTTCTTCAGAAAATGTAAACTCCAAGCTTTCTTTGAAAAAAGAAAAATCTGAAGACGATACTATCCCAAGGGGTGACACCGATCTGAAATTAAAATCTACATTCTGCACCCCCGCGTCCACGATCCCGGCAGAGATTACCTTTGAACAAGCAGTGTTCAATGAAGTCGATGCACTTAAGGATAAGCGTAGAGAGACATATCACAACATGATGAAAAACATCTTTTTGGAGTATGAAGATGCCATTTACCTACAGACATTCAGAACATCGATGGGCAGTACCTTTGCTCTGATTGTAGCAGGTCTGGACGGGTTTGGTTTTGAGAGCAAACATGTCCTACATGAGTGACCCATCTAAAGGTAACATACACCTGCTGAAGCGCTACATTGACGACATCCTAGTGGTATGGAGAGGAGATAAGTCCATTGACCTCTTTATGACATGGATCAACGAGTGTGATTCCAACTTAAAGTTAACACACACATACAGCAAAGAGAAAATCACTTTTTTGGATGTCAAAATATATGTGGAAAATGGGAAACTAGGAACCAGGGCCTACCCAAAGCCAGTGGACAAAAATAAACTGTTAACATTTGACCCCTTTCACCCGAAGGCCCTCCGCGAAAACCTCCCATATGGCCAGTTCCTCAGGCTTAGAAGAAACTGTTCAAAGAAAATAGACTTTAACATACAGGCCAGGGCACTTAAGGGAAAACTGCGGGATCACAGCTATCCCGAAAACATCATAAGAACAACCTACAAACGGGTAGGTAATCAGAACAGAGAGACCCTGCTAGAAAATACGGTCAAGAATGACAACACCATCCATCTCACATGGTTAACAACAATATACAACACCATTTCAAATGAGGTAAAAAAAAGTGATCAACAAACACCGGCGGATTTTACACTCTGGAAATCTAGACTGGGCAAAACTTTTATTCTCTCTTAAAAAAAGCCAGAAGCCTAAAAGAGACACTAGTATCTACCAGACCTTGGGCAGTGACCACTGATGTAAGAACAACTGTACGGAACCTGTGGGGCTTACCAGAAGTAACAGGCCGTTAGACCCGTGGTAACTGCAGTGTAAGCCACTTGACAAGGACAACCAAAACCCTATAACTAGAATCAGGAAAAACCTGGACACTACGCAAGCATACAGATTGCAACTCCATGAATGTAGTTTATCTGATCACATGTACCTGTGGTCTACGATACGTGTGGATGACCAGAAGGAAGATAAAAACTTGGATCATTAAACACCGGAGCAAAGGAAGGTGCAGGAGTAAAATCACGGAACTGACTGACCATTTTTTGGCCCAAGGAAATACACCCAACAACATGTCCTGGGTCATCATTGAGCAGGTAGAGCAGAACATGGGCAATGTAGAAAACATCGTTTTGAGAAAGAACAACAATGGATCTACAGAATGTCAACTCAGAAAATGGGATTAAATGATAATATTTCATGGAATACAATCTTGTAGCCTAAATGTCAATACCTACTCCTATTACATGTGGACTCAAACAACAGATTGGGGCCTTGACTCCTTTTTATATCTATAATAAACCCACCCCGAGGTGTATCAAAAACATGAAAGAAATTTTAACATATGAACTCCTCCCAAAAAAGGGAAGAACATTTCCCCCCCATCCCACCCCCCACTGTGAGGACCAGTAAACTTTCACATAAGAAGCTAGAGAATAGAGATTATCTGAACTTGACATAGCATAGATGTACGTTATACATACACATTACTGAATATCATATGTATTTAGTAATGACCACACGTCTTCCCGCGTTACTCTGGTTCCGAGCGGAACACGCTAATAATTGGATTTCAGGCTTTTCCAGCACTCCTGCTGGGAACCAATAAACTCAGCTGGAGTAGACGGTACATGCCGTCCGTGTTCCCATAGTTACTAGGGGAACGCGCACAGAGAACCATGTCTCAGAGGTTCTGAACAGAATGCACCTGTGATAGGAAGTTGGGCTCTTACAGCAGACACGCTGGGAGCCAATTGACTTGTTGTGAGAAGGCGGCACTTGCCGCCCACATCTCCATGGCAACCGGCGAGATGCGCAAGGTGAACCTACGATCATAGCTACGTTCTAGGGTCAGGAACCTAAAACCACAAGGACATATGTGATAGCATAGCTGTGTAGGGTTTTTTGTACATCAGGGAGTAGGCGCTCAGACTCGTGCGCGTCTATGTAACAAGGCTGTTGTATGTGTACGGTGCTACCAGGTCGGGGGAAGTACCCAATAACCCCCGTAATTTGTGTGAGTCAACAACCCACACTGGTAATATGGACACTATCCTGTGCACACGTGGTTGGGATAATAGATCAGAAAAAAGTCTCGAAAGTTGCCCAATTTAAGATCGACATCAGTTGTGTGAGTCAGGATTATTTAATGATGAACAAAGAAAAACAACCAGCCGACACGTGTTTCGTCACAGTGGGAAGTAGTCCCGTGACTCTTCAGGGCCGAACGGGTAGTAGCAAACCGAGCAAAGGTGAAATAATGGACGTCTCAAATAGGACGGAGTAAAGTCTTGAAATCCTGCCCAGATGAGGGTAGCCAGGGACAGTATCCCGGTGATGGCAGTGGGCAGGGCCCAGAGAAGACACGCTAATGTATAGGTCGGGAAGTGCGGCAAATGCGGAGGAAGGAGTGACAGGCGAGTGAGCCCGGGAACCGCATGGAAATTGGAGAAGAAGCGACGTCCGTCGATCACATGACTGCCGGATACCAATCAGGTGGGAGTAAGAAAAATTAACCACCTGACCATATCTAACCACCCAATGAAAGTCCCCCATGACACCCTGCACAGAAGCGGGAGAATCTGACAAGGGAGTACTTAACGTTAGGATCCTCAGAACCGCACAACATGTGGAACACACAAGGAGGATCGATATTTGTATCAGAGGATGAGACACCTTGATGAAGTAAATGGGAAAGATACAGGGGAAGCCTCATTCTAACTAACGAGGATATTGATTTTATTTCAAAATCGATAATTTAATCACTTTGTTTTGTGACTTAGAGTGTGAGGACAGGGTACACCCCCTCGGAGTATCTCATGTAGACATCGAGTAACTAATTAAGTGTTAGTTTCTTTGGTTTCTCCACATTTTGTATGCAAGTGAATTCTCACACATTCAGGTGCAGAGTGCAGTCGGCTGTTTGTTAACATTTGTGTGCCTGCTTGTCTGATAATACTTGTCTAAATATACATCGTCATCTAGAATTATGGCCTAGCACTCCAAATTTGAGACACAGTATGGGAGTAAGAGTGACCCCACAACTGACAGTGGGGACGTGAGTTACTTATAACATACTCTCCGGCACAATGAGAAGGTGTTTAAAAAAAAAAAAATTCTTTTCTTTATTGATTTTAATAACACAATACAGTAACAGTAATACATCATCAGGCAATAGATATAGGGCAATTTGATAGCAAGAGAGACCTCGCACACTTACATGAGAGCACTTTGAGGAAGATGAAACAAGACATTATGATGCATATATCTCTGGTAAATTCTACCTGATACACCAGGGTAACTAACCTATTCGTCCGTATTCATGTAGAGGTTATCAACCATTCGTGTTCCCATTATGACGCTGATGTTCATCGCTATCACCCACACCTTCCGGTTCGCCGGTTTCTTTACCAACCAAATACTGCTGGAAAACACCCCAGTAAGTCTTTGTCCTGGATTGCAGCGGAAGAAGTTCACCATATGCGTCCGACTGCGTGTTGCAATAAATCATGTCTCTTGTCCATTCCCCAATTGTGGGGATCGGGCCCCTGCCCCACCTCATTGCATCACGTCTCTTCGCTAGCAGCAGAGCCATCGCCATCAACTTCCTAGAGTCTTTATCTATGGCTTTGGTGTAACCTAGGAGGGCTAAATACGTGTCCGGGACCAGTTGGAGGCTGGTAATCTCATTTATCGTCTGGAATATTTTCCCCCCAATACTCCAAAATGTTAGGGCAGCTCCAGGTCAGGTGTATAAAGTCGGCCACTGGCTCCGTGCAACAAGAGCATGCGGCTGTCTCTCGCAAACCATATCTATGCAAACACTCTGCAGTGTAGTATGTTCTGTTAATGAATTTGAAGTGTATGAGGCGGTGCCTACCATTCATCGATACCCTTTTCATCATTTCACAACAGTATTGCCATTCTTTGTCCCCAATAACCTGCCCCAGGTGTCTCTGCCAGTCTTGCCAGGTTTTGAAAGTAACAGAGACCTATTTGCTTGCATGATGTTATAGATTCTAGAGATTAATTTTGAAGGTGATGGGGTTTTAATGACATAGGAGAGTGCCAGGAACTCGGGCAGTTCCTGGAGGGAATTCCCCAATAGTGCCTTCAAAGCATGCTGTAATCTGAAGTACTGGAATCGAACTAATGATTTAGGGGTAGAACCATCAACTGTCAATGGCTCCCAGCTCCAAAATTCTCAGCCCCCTCGAAGAGATCTCCAATAACAGCAACATTAACTTTGCTCTGGGCTTTGGTTACCCCACTATCTAAACTAGAAGGAAGCCAAGTGCACCACTCTAAGGGAGTCAACGGAGAATACAAAATAGCGCCTGGTTGCCTGTCCAGCAGGTTACTCCAGGCATGAGTGGTGGCATTAAGAGAATCTAGTATACTATGTCTTCTTGTTGGATTTCTGAAATGTGTATCTGCGTCGGCGGCTATTTTCTCTAGATGTATGTGTGGGGGAGACACGAGGCAGTGTAGCCAGGCAAAGGCATGTGAGCACTGTGGTGCTCTATAATATAAATCTAGATCTGGGGCATTAAGGCCGCCCATAGGGTATGGCAGAGTGAGGGTCTCCCATTTCACTCGAGGCTGTTTGCCTGCCCAGGCTAATTTTATCATGAGGGACCTCATTTTAGTGAATGTGTTGTGGGAGCACCATAGGGATATTTTGAAACAGGAATAGTAGCCTAGGAAGAACGACCATCTTCATCAATGAAACTCGTCCCAGCAGTGAGAGTGGTAATCGTATCCATCTAGTAACGTCATCATCAAGCCTGTCTAATACTTTCCCATAGTTGTCCGTGAGTACTACGTCTGAGTCAGTATGTATCTGGATCCCCAAATAGCGAACGGACTCCGTGGTCCAGGCCTAAGGGTACTGCTTGGGTGGAGGAAGGGTAGATGAAGTTAGTGGAAAGATCAGAAACTTGTTCCAGTTAATGTTTCGCCCCGACAGTTGTCCAAAACGGACCACTTCATTCAAGACCGGGGTGAGGTGGGTAGCTGGGTCTCTGACATATAAGAGCAGATCATCTGCATAGGCAGAGACTATTAACTGGTATCCCGGGAAGCGGACCCCTCTGTGGCTGTGGTATTCCCTAAGTGCACATAGCAACGGTTTGGAAACCAGGGCATATAATAGTGGGGACAAGGGGCACCCCTGACGAGTGCCCCTGTATTGGAGATGTCACCATATTTCCAAGTCTAACTCTAGCCGTCGAGGCTTCATATAGGACCTTAACAAGCTGGAGAAAGACCTCTCCGACACCCACCCGCCTAAGTACCATCTCCATAAAAGGCCATTCGACAGTCGAAAGCCTTTTCGGCATCAAGGAAAACTGCTGCGGCGTTGACTCTGGGATTAATATGTTGAATTGCTGCAAAGATTGTTCTAAGGTTAGATGTTAGGTTGCGCCCAGGGATGAATCCTGCTTGTTCGATTCCCACTAGTCCCCTTAGTAGGGGAGAAATACGATTAGCCAATATTTTGGCGAATAGTTTCGTGTCTGTATTGAGCAGAGACAAGGGCCTATATGACGAGCACTCACTAGGGGGTTTACCCGGTTTGAGGAGGGTAACAATCATTGCCTCACTCATTGAGGGGGGCATCACTTTACTCTCCCCCATCTCCTCAGTGTAACGAGGTGCGGTATTAGAAGGCCCTGAAAGGCTTTATAAAACGCGACTGTCAACCCATCCGAGCCCGGAGCCGAGTTACTTTTCATCGATGATGGAGCAACCCTAACTTCTCTGGGGTGTAAGGGAGCCATGAGATGCTCCCTATGGGAATCAGTGAGCCAAGCGTGTCAAATAGTCCTCTATAGCAGGACCAGCAGGGGGGTCCGTGATCTGTAAAGCTCTGCATAATATCTACTGAATCTGTCCACGATGCCTGTTGAGTCGTATATCATTCTACCATCTTCGCCCATGACCTCAACTATAGAGTTAGCTTCCCTAGGGGGCCGCTGCAGCTTAGCCAAAAGGGCTCCAGGACGTTCGCCTTCCCCATACACACACGCTGTGGCGTACTTGCCTAAATGTTTGACTTCGCTTTCCGCCGTATCCTGATATTCCTCCAGTAATTTTTTTAATGCTGTCCAACTTCTCAAAATCACCAGTGTGCTGATGCTCCCTTTCCAGGTCCGCTATGTCTGCCTCTAGCCTAGCGAGTCTGTTCTGAATCGATCTAAGTACTCCTGCATGCCTAGCTATCGTCTCCCCCCTAGTGAACACTTTAAAAGTCTCCCAAACAGTTGAAAAGGTGGGGACTGAACCTATATTCTCCCCAAAGAAAGTTTCAATAGCTGTAGCCATTTCCGAGCAAAATACCTGGTCAAGCAAGGAATAATGTCGCATTGTAGGGATTGTCAGTTTCAGTTGTACCGGGGAGTGCTCCGAATAGGTTCTAGGGAGCGGCTCACAGCTCGAGACCTGAGGGAGTAAGCTTCTAGAAACTAGCCAGTAATCAATCCTAGTGTGGGTGTCGTGTGGGGGCAGAGTAGTGAGTGAACCCCGGGGCCGCACTGGGCCGCAGCCTCCACACATCCGCTAAACCAAGCTGGTCCATCAGCACAGTAATAGCATTCGCAGTAGCGGCAGACCTCCTATGTGAGCCCCGCGACCTATCTCTATTGCGGTCAAGTATACAATGAAAATTCCCCACTCCCCCCCTTGTCGCCATAGCCTGAAAGAACTGAGGGTCATCTTAATTAGGTCCGTATATATTCACTAGACGAGCCCTAAATGCCTCTGCCTGACATCTGATCACCATAAATCTGCCATTAGGATCAATCTCCTCCACATGCAAATCAAAGCCAGATCTGGGATTAACCCAAATGAGAACACCCCTAGAGTGCAAGGTAAAACCAGCAGCGCAGAAGTGACCCTGTAATTGCCGCCTGGAGAGCATCTTATTTTGCGGGGCTAGGTGGGTTTCTTGTATCATGGCTATGTCTACTTGGTGTCTCTTCAGCGAAGCCACAACCTTACGGAGCTTACGATAATCGTTCAGACCTCAGACGTTCCATGTCCAGAGTTTAATCGTCTTGGACGTCATGTATTGGATTTCTAAACAATGTGCATTACATAATTATTTCTAGTGTCGTACTCTATGCCAGTATGCACATCTAATATCAGTGTGCCATTACCTGCCCTCAATTTATAAGTAATCATCGACCCAAACCCCCCCCCCCCACGCTATGCTTACCCCAACTTGCCATAGTCGGCCCCACAGCCTCCCCCTCCCGCAAACACAAATCAATGCTACAATACAAACATTCAATAACATAAACAAACCCAGATGTTGTTGGTGGAATACACAGCGGGGCAGATGTTGCCTGCCATACAACTAGAGTTGGGTACTAGAGCCTGTACAACTATTCGCTCCTCATATCTAATCCACTTTAGCGTGCATAGAGATCACCACGGCAGTAGGACCGCCCATGCTCTTCAAAACAAAACTTCTAAGCTGGGCCATCGCCAGCCCTACACCACCACCCAGTTAGTGACACCCCACTGTTCACGGACCTAAAAACAATAAGAGGTATAAGACTTAGTTCACTGCTCCTCAGGATCTGGAGGATCTTCTTCCAACATAGAGCGAATTCTCGGGGAACCACCACTACGCTTGTCGCTCTCTTTTCTTCAAGAAGTGCAAGGCCTGCCTAGGGTCATTAAAGATGTAGATTTCCCATCAGCGCGAACCCTTAATTTTGCTGGGTAGATCATGTTGTATTCCAGGTTTAAGTCGCACAATTTCCGTCTTACTGGCAGGAACTGGCGCAGCGCTTCCTGTACACTGCGTGAAATCGGGATAAATGGATATCTCTGAGCCCTCATATCTCAAGGATTGCAATTCCCTGGCTTTCTTCAATGCTGCATCCCTGTCCCTATAGTTGATTACTCGTGCGATGATGGGGCGCGGAGAGGCTCCCGGGACAGGCCTGGGTGCGAGAGAGCGATGGGTGCGCTCGATGATGAACATGTTAGAAAAGGTATCCTTGCCCAAGAGTGATACCAGCTATTGTTCCACGAAAAGCTCCATATTTGGGATATTTGTAGATTCAGCAATACCCACTATGCGTAAATTGTTTCTCCTTGATCGCGCTTCCAAGTCTTCAGCTTTAGTCTGGACAGAGTGGAGGAGCTTTTCTAGCTTTGTGGTGGAGCTCAAAGTGGAGCTCAGCGTGTCTTCTGCGCCCGACACCCTCTGTTCAACAGTGTCCAATCTCGCTGCGTGTTTATCCAGCCTCTCGGACATTCTGTCCATCCTGAAGGAGAGGGCGTCAATCTTCCCATCAATTTTCGTTAAGCTGAGCTGCATAGCCGTGAGTAACCTTCCTTATGGGTAAATTCCTCGTTTAAACTTTTACCTTCAACCACCACAGAGACCCTGATCAACTTCCGGCTATTGCCTCCCTCGGATGACCTAGTCACCCCACCAAGAAACCTGGAGCCTTGTCTTGAGTAACTGTAATGTAAACTGTACTTATGTATCCTTCTATCCCTTATGTATCCAGCACCCCGCCCCCTCCCAATCGATTGTATACTCTTATGATTCCATGCCTTTTGTACAACCCTAGGATTCTGTAAAGCGCTCTGATACCCTAACGGGTCAAGTTCGCGCTCTATAAAACATAAAAATAAATAATAAATAGGTCAGAGTCTGCAGCAGTGTCCCCCACTTCCGATCCTGATTCTGAGGCGTTTTTCTCGATATCCTGCTGCCTGGGGGTCTTGTGCGGCTCAAAGTGCAACTTGGATTGAGATTTCTCCGTCCGACCCATAGTTGCTCCAGTGGTAGAGGCAATATCACTTTGTTGCACCTCGGTCAGCGCCAGTTTATAGGTCTTAGGGAGTACCCTCTTGTAGAGACCACCTTAGCAGGGGCAGGGACTCCACCCGTGGGATGTGCCAACTCCCTGGTAACGACAGCGGTCCACACCCGGTCTGCGGGCAGCTATTATTTGACAGTCCCCCTTCTTCAACCTCAGCCTTTACCAGCCCCTACGCAGCTGGGGATAGCAAGGCCCATCCGGACACCACCGAGAAGTAGACAATGGGCTCCCCTGCAAGCCGTCCAGGCCCCCCAGGATCAGCAGTTCAAGCTTCACCTACGCCTGTAGTGCGAGCATTGGGAGAGGCAGAGGGGGAGGGAGTCCAGAGTTAGCGGCAGTCCTTTCTAGTCAGGGGTGTACCACAGGGCCCAGCAAGCTGTAAGACCAGAGCCCCGCATGAGATTAAATGACCATGCGTCGTAGAGCGCCTCAGTGCATGCAGAGTGATGGCAACGGGGGGGGGGAGGCGTAGTATGTCAGGCATGCCGGGGGACCTATGATCGCCCCGCTGTGTCACCAGGAGGCGTGCGCCACGCTGTCGGTACTCACGGTAGTGCAGGGGAGTCCAGGGCTGGAATGGGCGCACCTCGCACCAGTGTCAGTGAGGCGCCACGACACCCTTGATCAGTCTCAGGGCACGATGGCGCCGGAGGTCGACCGGCGCCTCGGCAAAAGCACCACCTCTGCCCGTAGTACAAGTGATGGGGAAGAAAGAGGGGGGGGGGTGGGGGGGGAGCCCAGAGTTTACAGCGGCTTTCCCAGCAAGGGGTTTAGTTCAAGGTCCAGAATTTCGCATGGTTTTTATGGGCCTTGCATCGTAGAGGGCCACAGTGCGGGTACAATGATGGCAGCGAGGGGGGGGCCACAGGATATCAGGCCACTCAGGAGGACCGATAAATGTCCCGCTGGGTCACCAGAGGGGGCGAGGGTCGTCGCATGTACTCACGGCAGTGTGGGGGTCCAGCGATGCGTTGGGCGCACCTCGCAGCAGCGTCGGAAAGGCGTCACCACCACCGCGGCTGGGCCCAGGAATCTATGGCACCGGTAGACGACCAGCACCACGGCCACAGCGACGCCGGCGCCCCGGAGATGCGCAGCAGACAAGTAGCACGCCCCGATGGAGTCCCAGCCAGGAAAGTGAACTCCACAGCGGCCTCCTCCACGCACCAAGACGTGCTGCGTGCTCCGCTCACGAGGCCGGATGTAGGCCGCAGATCCCGGCCAGGGCGTATCACCGCCACCAGGCCGCCCCACGCCGGAATTTCAGGTAGTTTCGGCTACAGATGTGTTCGCTGGGCAACGACCGCAGCAGAGGAGCGCTATATGTAGATTAGAAGAGCAGGATCGAGTCGGATAGAATAATCGGCTCACGGAGCTACTTCAGTGCGCGACCATCTTGAGGCTAGGCAAGCTCCACCTCCCCCCACAATGAGAAGGTGTTGCATGGGTTTAATAGGGGCCTTGCTTGAATGGTTGCACACAGCCTCAGGGCATGACTACCTACATAACATATTTGTTTTCTCATGATATGTTCTGTGCAGGGATTGTCGAAAGAGGTGACTTTTCCTCCATGATTGATAGGTTTGGAAGTACTAACCTTTACTCGCATGTCGTAGCATGCATCCGGTTATGATTTCTGGTCCTGACAAAAGCCATATTGACCCTTAGAGGCGCTCAGTTAGATGGCTGGAACATGTAGACCATATTGAGGATAATTGAGATCAATTTAAGTCTCAAAATGATCCACCACTGTTTTTAAAGTTTGACCAGGACCTCCATTATTAAAATCACTACGTGTGGGAGGAGTTCCTAAGCCAATTTAAAAAATCACATATCGCCACCACACACTGTTATAATCACAAAGAAAACCAGCTCTGCTGTAAACAGACGTCGTAGCATACCCTGGAAGCATTCGGCGACCAGGGTGGGAACCCAATGATGAAGCATGTACCAACTAGGTTGGTGAGTGAGGGTTCTTAAACACCCTGCGGGTTCTAAGGCAACCTTGCCACAAGGATTATGAGAATCCAATCTCCTAACCTTTAGCTGAGTAGGTAGCGAACTCCCCCAGCCCAAAGAATTTTATGATGCCATGTGCCTCATATTTGGGCGACCTAACCCTCCCAGCGTGCCTTCGGGCCCCGGGGGCTCCATCAGGTTCTGTGCCGGCAGCTCTAGCGCCGATGACACCCCCAACCCCCATGGATCCAGAAACGGATCTGGACCGACTCTGCCCCCACCAGCGGCGCCAGCCCCATTCTCATGACCGACCTGGAGCCGGATTCTAGCCATTGGGTCCTAGGGTAATTTCCTCAGCCTTATTTTGGAGGGCTAGGAATGGAGGAATAGGAGGGGTCACTAGACCCTTTACAAGATCAGCCTGAGCAAGATATGGACTGGTATGAGGAATTGGGTGATGCCAGTGGACTGGACACCTTTCCAGATTCAGGTCTGCTTTCTACCCCTGCCACGGGTACGGAGGGGGGAGCTTCCTATGCTGCGGTCGTGCGAAGGGCAGCTGAGGTCCTGGACCTTATGCTCCCTTCCGTGGAAGTCAAGACTAACATCTTGACAGAAGTCCTGCAGCTGGGTGTTTCCTCCTCTGAACATCTCCTGCCTTTTAATGAGGCCTTCACTGATGTCCTACTGGGGACCTGGTCCAAATCCAGCACCGGGGCTCCTGTGAATAGAACAATTGCCCGCCATCATCACCCTGCCCCGGGTGACACAAAATTTCTCGCCAACCACCCTACCCCCGAGAGCTTGGTGAGCCAAGCCTCTACGTCTCGGCGCATTCCTTTCGCACCCCCGGATAGGGAGTCCAAGAGGCTGGTTAGTTGGGGCAAGAACATGTTTTCTTCGGCCAGCCTTGCATTGCGGTCGGTGAACACATTTTGCCTATTTGGCCGTTATTCCCACTCCTTGTGGGAAACGGTTGAGCAAGTGCTGCCACAGTTCCCGGAGGAGGCCCGGGCCATTCTCTCCCAAGCAGTATCAGACTGGAGAGATGCGGCAAAGTTCACCATTCATTGTGTGCTTCACATAACCAACTCACTGGGCAGAGTGATGTCATCGACAGTGGCTGTTCGATGCCATGCCTGGCTGCGAACTTCTGCCTTTTCTCGAAATGTCAAGGCTTCCCTTATGGACATGCCCTTTGATGGCACCCGTCTCTACGGAGACAAGGCAGACATGGCCCTGGAGCTCTTTAAGGACTCAGACTACGGCCAAGTCTTTGGGCCTCTCAGTGTCCACCTGTCCCCCCGTCTGCCTTTTGTGGCCACAGAAGGGGCTTTCATCCACGCCAGCCATGTCCCAGCCACAAGACCATGCAAGTCCTGCAACCTCTGCGCGGCCGTGGGCGCAGCTCCTTTCGGCACTGTGTGCCGGTCGGCCTGAGGTCGGGTTAGTCCACTCCACCGCCCCCATAATCTACCCCCAACCCCCCATTCCCCCCCCCACTCCCCATCTCCTGCAGCCTCCAAACCTTCCTAGTCGCCCTTCAAGGTCATGGGCGCCCATTTGGTGTTAGGTTAAGCCATGGTGCCAGAAGTAGGCTGTAGTTGTTATTCCTGCTACTTTCTGGTCCCGAAGAAGGAAAAGGGCTTGCTCCTATCCTAGATCTGCAATCCCTCAACCACTTCCTCAAAAAGGTAAAGTTCAAGATGCTTTCTCTGGCTCAGGTCTTGTCTGCCCTAGACCATGGAGAATAGATGGTAGCATTGGACTTGCAGGATGCCTATTTGCACATTCCCGCCCTGCCGGTTAATCGGCACTACCTATGGTTTACGGTAGGCCACGAGCACTTTCAGTTAACTGTGCTTCTCTTTGGCCCTACCAGCGCCCCTCGAGTTTTCACCAAGGTGTTGGTGATGGTTGCAGCTCATCTGCTCAGATCAGGGGTGCCAGTCTTTCCCTATCACGACAACTGGTTGTTGAAGAAGGGTTCGCCCAAGGCTGTCGTCTCCCACCTCCAGTCTACAGCGAACCTCCTGCTTTCGCTGGTGTTCACTATCAACATGCCGAAGTCACACCTGGCTCCCTCTCAGATGCTCCCTTTCATCTGAGCTGCTATGGGCACAGTGCAGTTTCGGGCCTATCCTCCCGAGCAGCGAGTCCAGGATATTCAGGCTATGATACCAATGTTTCAGCCTCTGTCCTGGATTTCGGTGAGAATGACTGAGGCTGCTGGGCCTCATGGCCTCCTGCATCCTGCTTGTGACACGCTCCAGATGGCATTTGCATGCTCTGCAGTGGGACCTGAAGTTCCAGTAGGCACAGCATCAGGGAAATCTCTCCGACATGGTCCAGATCTCAGACAGACCTGCAGTGGTGGCTGACAAACCCCTCTCCCTTCCCCTACCAGGTCACACAAAAGTCACTCCTGGGATGTGGCAGCCGTCTGGGAGAGGTAGAAATCAGAATACTCTGATCTCCAATGGAATCCGGACTCCACATCAACTTGCTGGAGCTCCGAACGATTCGCTTGACGTAGAAAGCTCATTTTCCTTCAGTCAAGGGAAAGCTGATTCAGGTGTTCACAGACCACACCACCGCCATGTGGTACTGCTACAAACAGGGCAGGGAGGGGTTGTGGACTCTTTGTCCAGAGACCCTGCGTCTCTGGACATGGCTGGAAGAGCAGGGCAAATCTCTGGTGGTTCAACACCTGGCAGGTTCCCTGAACACCAGGATGGGCTTACTCAGCTGTCGATGCCTAGCAGATCACGATTGGCGTCTCCATCCGGAGGTGGCGCAAGTTCTCTTTCAGCAGTTGGGAGGTCCTTGGTTAGATCTGTTTGCCTCTGCTGAGAGAGCGCAATTTCAGCAGTTTTGCACGTTGGAGTTTCCAAGGCGGCTCTCGCTCGGAGGCGCTTTTCATCTTGAGTGGAGCTTAGGCCTCCTATACGCCTTTCCGCCCATAACCCTCCTGTCCAGAGTGCTCAAGAAGATCAGGAGCGACTGGGACCAAGTCATTTTTGTGGCTCCGGACTGGGCACGGAGAGTCTGGTATCCCGAGCTTCTGCAGATTAGCATCGAACCTCCAAGCAGACTGCCCCTTTGGGAAGATCTTCTGTTGTAGCAGCAGGGGAGGGTTCTCCCCCCGAACCTGTCAACTCTATGCCTTCTTGCGTGGTGATTGAGCCGCAGCAGTTGATAGTCTTTGACCTTCCTCCCAAAGTCTGTAATGTTATACCAAGACCGTGTACACCTGCCGGTGGCACAAATTTGTAAAATGTTGCACAGAAAGATCTATTGATTCTCTTTCTGCTTCCCTATCTCAAGCCTTATTTTTTATTTTGACCCTTGCCCAGCAGGGCTCTGCTCCGGGCACTCTTAAAGAGTACCTTTCTACCTTGTCTGCCTTTTTAAGGCTGTCAGACCAACCCTCTTTATTTAAATCCCCTATTGCAAATAGACTTTTCATGGGGCTTGTACATATGTTCCCACCTGCGCCTTTTATCATGCCTCAGTAGGACCTCAATTTGGTTCTCACCTTCCTGATATGTGCTCCGTTCGAACCTCTATACAACTGCCCCTCCAGGTGCTTACCATCAAAACAGCCTTTTTAGTGGCAATAACTCCTGCCATGAGGGTGAGCGAATTGCAGGCTATGTCATCTAATTCTCCTTACCCGACCATCTTCCCTGTTAAGTTGGTGCTTCGCACTAGGGCCTCTTTTGTTACCAAAAATGGTAACACCATTCCAAGTGGGGCAATCTTTCACCTTGCCCACTTTCTACGCTCCACTGCACCCCTCTAAAAAAGAGGAGTGACCCCACCTTCCGGAACCAAAAAGAGTGTTGTTCTTCTACCTTGACCGCACTAAAGAGTTCCGAGTGGACAGTTAACTCTTCGTGGGGTACGTGGGAGCAAAGAAGGGTCGTGCAGTCCAGAAAAGGACGATCTCTCGATAGGTCGTCCTTTGCATCAAAATCTGCTAAGCTCTGGCCAAAAAGCAGCCTCCTAAGGTCTCGTTCTACCAGAGCTAAAGCTACCACCACGACGTTGCAACTTGAGTCCCAGTCCTCGACATTTGTCAGGCAGCAACGTGGACATCACTGCACATGTTTACCAAGCACTACTGCCTGGACAGTCAAGTCCACAGAGACTGCCTTTTTGGCCACTCTGTCCTGCAGAACTTCTTGGTCTAAACTTGTCCACAGTCCCTGCCCCGGGGATGGTATTGCTTGGGTATCTATTCAAAGGTAAGGAATCTGCGGCTAGATTTCTCTATCGGATGGACAAGTTACTTACCTTCGGTAACGCCTTATCTGGTAGAGACCTGATCTAGCCCCAGATTCCTTACCGCCACACTCATCCTCCCAGCACTGTGGACAGATTTTTACGTCCAGGGCTGTTTCCTTTCAGGGCCCTAGTTGTTCAAAACACACCACTGTCGGTACACTTCATGGCTCTGTGCTCCGCAGACATCACAACAGCGGAGATGATGCCAACAACGTTGCAGAGCCGACCGACACCACCTACTGACGCACAAGGGTATTGCTTGGAGAAAAATATTCCGTATCCAGTCTGACGCCTGGGAAATTCAAAGATAAGAAATCTGTTGCTAGATCATGTCTCCACCGGATAAGGCGTTACCGAAGGTAAGTAACTTGTCCATCAATACATGCACCCAGAGGGCACCTTAGAGGTTCCCCCTGAAAACCTATCAACCTCTGATGTGATCCCTGACTGGTTTCTGCCAGCCTGCCACCCAAGACACTGTTCTGACCTCCTAGGGTGAGAGCCTCTGCTCCCAGGAGACCCAGAACACAAGCCTGTTCAGGAAGAGGGTGTAACACCCATTCCCACAGGATGCCACTCCCAGGCTAGTACCACCCTTAAGGTGGGCTGAACTGAGGTGGACACGATTTTTCAGAGGTAGTTATCTTTGGAATGGCATACTTTAGAATTCTGGGACAGGGTTATGCCCACTTCCAACAGGAAGTGATCATATAGGTGGCATATTGACCCCAAGGGTCAATAGCCCATTGGCTACTACCCTACACACCCGAAATGCCCCTAAATTGATTGAGTATTTAGGGGAGCCCCTGGCACCAATAGAGGAGATCCTGACGACCTGAAGAAAGAAGACAGACTAGAAGAGTCACACAGCAAGAACAGAAGACCCAGCAACTGACTTGGTGCCAACCCTGCCGACCTGCCTGCTGACTTTGCCTGTTGCTTCAGAAGTCGACTTGTTCTGCAGCTGCTGAGTCCCCAAAGGCCCGGAGTCCTGCCAGCCTTCGCTCAGGAACCACAACCTCCCGAGGGACAGTAGAACTGTCCCCTGCAGACAGCAAAGAAAGGCCAAGAGGACTCTTGCCCCTCCAAAACGCGACGCCGCCAAACACCACTGCACCGAGCCCGCCTTCCTGTGTCTAAGTGGGCCAACGGTGTCAGCGTGGTCCCCAAGACCTTAAGGTACCGAGTCCACCGTTTAGTGACTCCTCATGAACTCCCCGACGTCGTCTGCAGCTTCTGTTGGATGGCCCCCTCAACCGCGAGTGTTACCGGGCGGAGAAACCAGACACCCCAAAGACCCTGTGCACCTGGACACCCCGTCACGAGGAGAAGAGGACCTAAGGTGTCCCCACGACCCCCAACATTGCAAGATCCGAAGCCACTTGTTGGTTTCGCCGGACTGGTCACACAGTCCCCTCCTGCAGCCTCTTTCTACCCCGGCTGTTCTCCATTCGATTGGACGCCCAACGCTGTTTGGCACCCCTGCACTGGCCGCCCTAGTGCCGCTGGTGGTGTTCTGCTGGTGCTGCCTTGGACCTTGCCCATCACTCACCTTAACTCCTGGAGAAGGGTCCCGTAAGTTTCTGAAAAAAACCGATAAACCGCATATGAATTTCTTCCCGTAGGTTAACATTGCAGAACTCCAAAATTATACTGTCGACTTTTTGAACTGAAAAATATTCCTATTTAAAAACACACTTACCTGAACGATTTTCTTTTGATGCCTAAACATATATTAAGATACTTGTTATTTTTGTAAATTGGTGTGGATCTCCTTTTCGAGTTGTGTGTCTCATTTATTGACCATTGTGTGTATTTTTAGATGTCTTGCACTGCTCCGTTAAGCCTAAGGCTGGTCGACCACACTACCCCCTAACAGAGCACCATGGGATTGTCATACCAAGCCCCCTGACCACTTATAAGGGAACCCCTGGACTCTTTACACAATATCTCATTGTGATATATTCTATAACGAGCCGGCTTCCTACACACATATTGTGCATTTGTCTGAAATTAAGATCAAGGAGATTGTTTGCGGAGTCTTTTCAAAAAGTGAATATTATAACAATTACAGAGGATGTTATGTACTGTTTTACAACTAAATCTCATCACACTATTGTTAAAGTAATTACATTTTTAGATTAGCTCATTGCATGTTGGGAAAATGTGATTAGTTTGCCAAACAAACTTCAAGGAAGCTGTTTTAGCAATTTTATGACTTTAAGGTGTTTTTATTCTAATCTGTGTGATTAATACAATAAACTTGATTTACTACTACTACTTCCTACCAACCACAATTTGGTAGTACCGGTCAGTATTGCTGTTACAAAGACAAAGATGAAAGACTGTTTATCATCTATTATTCAGTTAATAAAGCTCTACATCATACAGTAACCAAAAATAAGTTTATAAATTTGTTGATCTTCATAAATGTAATCATAAGGATTGTATTTAAAGAGTTATAAATGTATCAACTTCCATCATTGCTGATTAACATGTATCATAGTGTTACGTTGGAATCCAAGTAGTTCTACGACATTTAAATTGTATTTTTCATAAATATATCAATTAAAAAAAAAAGTTTATTTTAGAACACTATATCAGTAACAATGCATTCACAGCCAATAACATCTGTAGGTGAGTTATACAGTGAAACAGAGTTTTCATTATAGTATTTATCTAAACGGGGCTTCTCCTGTCACAGAGAATAACCAGATTCAGTGTATCTTCCATCATAAATTGACACACGTTGCTCATGAACTTGGCTGTATAATAAAATCAATTTATTACAAAATAATGTTGCCAATGTAACCAAGCAGTCATAAAAGGGGTATGCATGAATCAAATTGTTTCTCACGTCTATGCCATAGGTACGAGTCTGCGAAATGCACTCTACCGTTTGACCGCTCAATCCTCAGTTTCTCCCAGGGTTGACATCAGATACAGTGCATAAAACACTCCAATTTTACGATGGATTATTTAAGTATGCATTGTCTGTCACTGGAATTGGGTGAATTATTTGCTGTACGTGATGGGAATTTAATAGAAAGACAAAACATTGATGATATTTGTAAAAAGCGCACTTTGGAGTTGAAAATTAAGAAAGACATTTCTCAAAAGATTTCCTTTTGGAGTAACCAGGGAGAAATATAAACTATATTATTGATTTTATTGATTTTAGGTTGCACATTGCATGCATAATAATTTGTAGGTGCTAGAAGCAGCTGGTGAACAAACTATTCTGAAAAAACGCAAATAGTGGAATAAAACAATTACCACAGTGAAAGACACTCATTAATAAAGCTTGTCCACTTCTCAAGGAGTAAGATTTTAACAGATTGCCAAATACTTAGCGATGTGGTCTTATCTTTAATATATCCGGGTCTAGATCCTCAAACTCTTTGCAAATCTGTGGTCCCCATTCCTGTGAATCCTCTGCTCCAGATGATACAATGCGATATTTGCTTTAAGACATTCAAGAAACCCTTTATGCTGTTTGAAAATAATATTTTTAAATACTAGAGCCATAGAAAGAGTTTTATGCCTGCTGCTTTACTGTCATACTTCCCAAAATAATTCCAGCCAGCCATCATATTTTAAACATACTAGTTTCACTGAGCAAGGTGCCCTAATAATATGGTGGCATAGTAAGTTCATCAATGATCACAATACCTTTATGGTAGTTTTTTTCTGATACATTTTAGTACTGCTGATCCTATTAAACCTCAAATGTGAGTTCCACATCCTAAATTACAGTGCACTGCAAGTAAAAATGCAGAACAGCGTGGGGGTGTGAGCTATGAAGGCCTCTTTGAGGCTTAGAGTTTCTATCTCCAGCCCATTTGGAGCATCTCCGTTTTAACTCCATTTAATTTTAGGCCACCAATTTTCACCCTCGAAGCAAATTCTTCCAACCTTTTTTTTTAAAACGTGAATGCAGGCTTGCATAAAAATGAAACTGCAGACCTCTATCTAGAATGATTTGAAACAATGTCTTAATGAAAATATTAAATGGGAGTAATGACAGGCGACCTCTAGGATGTCCGCCACACTGTGCCATAATTTTGGAATATTGGGAAGAACTTTGTTCAACACTTTTGGTTTGACATGTTAGAAAAGTTTCAAGCCACTTTAAAACTTATTTTGAGGCAGGGATATCAGTCCTGAGCCAAATGAGTAAGGACGTCTCAGTTCCATGTTTCAGGCAAGAATCCACGCAGTGACTGTCCACTTGCTGGTGATGGTCTAAAAAAGCCTGACCCTGGGATGGAGCTATCTTCTCAAAACGTCTTAACACAGATGTGAGATGAGCTGTTAGGCAGTCATTGTGAAGGATATCTGGGTCTTATTAATGAATTTATTGATTAATGGGGTAACTGTTTTTTTTTTATTGGCTAGTTGGTATCAAGGCAAAACCAAAGGGGATGATGGACGGAGTGTTGAACATTGCAAGCACTCACCCCTAGTCAACTGATCTGGGTTTAATCCATCATCATTCTTTAGCTCACTCCGCCACCCCAGTTCAGACATGGCCATATGCAAATCAGTCTGACCCTGTGCCTCATGGGAACAGTCCAGCCCGAACTGCCAAGCCATGTCTTCCCTGGACCGGAAACAAGCATCCTGGGACCGGTTTCTGGCTTACAGCCGTCATCAGCCAGGCTATCTTGAATCCAGTGGCAAAGTGAGCAAGGGAGGAGCAAAACCAAAGGGGATGATGGACGGAGTGTTGAACATTGCAAGCACTCACGCCCAGTCAACTGATCTGGGTTTAATCCATCATCATTCTTTAGCTCACTCCGCCACCCCAGTTCAGACATGGCCATATGCAAATCAGTCTGACCCTGTGCCTCATGGGAACAGTTTAGCCCGAACTGCCAAGCCATGTCTTCCCTGGACCAGAAACAAGCATCCTGGGACCGGTTTCGGGTTCATAACCCTCATCAGCCAGGCAATCTTGAATCCAGTGGCAAAGTGAGCAAGGGACCCACGTCTGGGCATACCCTGCCAACTTAGGGCGAACATAGCAAAACCAAAGGGTTTTGCTAGCTGGTATCAAGCCTATTTGAGATAGTTGGTTCCCCAGTTTTGTAACACATTGGGACAATAACTTAAGCCTTATTATTGAGTACCAGTACTTTGCAACACATCGTAGTTGTGGCTTATGGGCATGATTTTTTAATATAGAGTTCTGGGACTTACACTTCATTGAAATGGAAAAGAGTATTTCATTCCCTATTAGTCTCTCTTCTCTAGTGGTAGTGGATACACCTTTAACCAACCTCTGAGGGTCCCTTACCGGAGTTGTTCAACACTGTAGCCAACATTGACCTTGCCACAAGAAGGTTTATAGCTTGTTATCCAATGGATTGTGTGCAAATGTTAAACGTCTCGCCACACATTAGTGACACTTGAAATTTCATTTTCTGTTAGTGCTTAGTATTGTTCCTTCACAGTGCGACCATGCCTTGTTTATTGTTTACCAAATAAAATATGTGAAAGAGAGAAGAACGTCCTACTTTTTATAAACAATATATGGCATATGAGGACTGGTCAATTATATATTAAAAGGTCAAAAAGAGGCCACTCCTCCCTTTTCAAAGGCAGTTTAACAAATGTAAGCTTGACAATGTTTCTTGTAGAACCAAATGAAGCTACAAATTGCATATTTCAATTTCTTCCAAAACTGATTCAGAATATAACAAATTGCCGTATATGTTTTAACTCAGTTACCATTGTAAAATTAGACCTTGCAGTCAACAAAATCTGCGATTAGTCTTTTCTTAATGGCTGCAACAGGGAGTAATAATTTGAACACACTAGGTTTTCATTTATTGGTTTATTGATCAGCCCTAAATATTCAGATTGAATCACCCTACCATGGACTTGAACCTCAGGTGCAGCGTACACAACTTTTGACTTGCATAGTCATTTTATCCGTAACCAGGAATAGCTCTGCAGATGTGAATTATATCCACTGTCTCCTGTACTCTGCTGTTTTGTTCAAAACATTTCTCTGCCAGGACTGCTTCCTGTTACTCATTTCAGATCTGGTGGTTCAGTCTTGGGACTTGTTTTTCTGTGTTTCTGACATAATAATCCTCCTTTTCAGAAATAGCATCCAACAATTTCAGTTGTAGGGAAATCTATAAATCAATTGGATTTCTGAATGTTGCTATTCAGTTCCTTGTACAAATGTCTGGCAGTGGCTGGTAAATTTTCTCTAACCTACATATGCCTTTATTGGAAAAAAAATACTTTGCTCTATCTCAGTATAAAAGCAAAGTATGATTTTGCTGCGAGTCCAACAAACTCTGTTGTCATTTTCATAACCATTATTATTAGACTGTTTAAGTTGATTTTTGTTTTTTTGGAGGGTAATAGCAAGCATTAAGGACGTGTATAATGAAATAATTTCAGATCTTCTATTGAGGCATTATTATTAATTGTTTCCTCCTTTAAAACATTCTCATTCACATTGTGGATTACTGTTGTCCTTGTTTATCAGGCACAATCTCCTTTTGGATCATTATCAACCTTGTAGACATGATAACAAATTGTTACATTTCAGGTTGGTGTATTTGCCTTTTGGATGACACATCATTTTATATTTGTTTTTATTTATTTGGAGGATTTTGTTTAGTGCAAAGCTCACCCTGAAGAAGCATCTTGCTACTATTGTTGGCAAGGGAGGACTTTGGGTATCAAAAAGGCAATGTATCATGCATGCTGGCTTGAGAGATGCATTAACTTCTGTAAGCGAGTGGAGTAAGTGAAGTAAAGCCTCTGATGGATAATAAAAATGTTGAATCTCAAAGTTCTGGCCGCTGCATTTTGAATGTTTTGCAACGTGGCAATACATTTTGTTTTCTTGAAGACCTAAATAAACTGAGTCTCCAAAGTTTATACATAACTGCAGAAAGCTATTGATTCTCTGTTCAAATGAGAGAGTGTGAAAAAGCCCAATAGTTTATGATACGTACTGATTCAAAGTGGAGGAAAATGGAAAGGGTTGCATAGACCCCACACTGTCAAAAACACGTGCTTATTTAGTTAACTGAACACAGAAGTGCTCTTCTGTACTTCATTTCTGGTATTTTTGCAGATTTCCATATCGGTTTAAAGTTAGCCTACCTAACTCCAAACCATGAAAGAACTGGGATAACATAAACTGAGTGTGGCCTATTTGGAGGACGTTTACTGTTACAAATGTAGTTGAAAACAAAATAATATTTTGTTGGATGCTTATGTCGAGTTTTTTAGCAATTGAACTTGTGTAATTTGTATATCTTTTTAGTGTGGCTGTAGTTTCTAAATCGTTTGAGGGGATAACCAATAAAACAGAAGAGTGGTACGGTACACAGTACAAACAAGAAGCAATACCTGCTGAGGTCCTACAGGTCAGTCGATAATTTTCACTTTAAAAGAGCACATTTGTTTATTTTGACCTTTTGATTAGTTGTTACTTAGGTTTGCATAAAATCTTAATTTGAAATCATGTGCAATGAATATGGTCAGTGTGATAATCATGTTAACATTACAAACAGTATATAAAAGAAAAGAAAATCTTTGGAGTAGTGTATCATAACACTGAATTGGTTAAAATTTTAAAAGTACATTTTAACAGATGCATATATGTATCTCAGTATCGGTGCCCTTTAACAGGGCAGTTTCATGTTGGTTATCTCCAAGGGCATTGCTGTGTTCTCCCTGAAGCTTGCTTTTCTTTCAAGGTGTTCTTTGTCTCTTATTCTTTTCCCCATTGAGCTATGAACAAACATTGGCACTTATTTAATGTTTCAACATTGTACAATGAACGCATCATAATTGGTTACTTAAACTTAATTAGCAAGTGAAGTTACAGTGAGATAATATTTATCACGGTCTTTTTACCCCCTCACTGTGTCTATATGTATACTACTTCAGTTATGCCCGCTCAGTCTGGATCTATAGAATTGATTCCTTTCAGTCACACACTTTTTTGCAAGCTGAAGATATTGGAGACTGACAGTCTGCATAATTCTGCTGGGCCCTGAAAAGCCTCTTGAATAAAGGTTTTAGGTGTTGGCCATGGACACGGTCTGTCTAACAACCACTGAAAACACATGGCTAAGGGACCAGGTTTTTCATTCCACATACTACGGCATTAGAATATCAGCATTTCAGGTTATGTAGAATGACTCTGAATGCAAACTGTTTTTGTTGTTAACCTTTTTTTTTTGTATTGATTGTGGACAAACGGCCTTTAAAGTCGGCCTGAAGTGTGTGTCTGCATTAGTGACTAAATTTATGCTTGGTGTTCAACTTACAGAATTACTCAAATAAAAAACTGTTTTTTTTATGCCATAGCTTTGGCTTAAGTTAAGTTGATGCGCATTTTTCAGAGCAAGCATCATATGACTTGAGGCTTATGCATGGAGGATGTCCTTTCAAACTTGGAATTAACTGAACTAGCACATTATTCGGATTCTCAATTTTATTTTCACCTGAACAGGAGTCACAGGTCATTGATACATCAATGGTCAGTTCTGAATGATATTTTTGAAGCACAACCTAATATACATTCCAAAAAGATTGAAAGTCAAAAAGTCTATTATGCTTTTCTGGGTCCTCCACATAGAAATATTCTAAGGGACATAGTACTCTGTGCTGAAATGTGACAAACCTTATAGTGTCAAAGGGGGCAATGACCGGCATCACACTCTGCTTCCACAAAAGATGATACACCTCAGCTTGGGACCAAAATTAACTTTGATGCTGAGAAGACCAGATGGCTATTTCCAGTCTAGACATAAAAAACATTCAAAGCCCAATTGGCTTTGAAAAATTACTGTGAATACTGTAAACTCTTTTAAGCCCTGGGTTTGTATGTCACCCCTTGGTATCCTAGACTGGAGAAACAAAGAAGAGGGAGGCTTCCAGAGGGTCATCCTTTGGCCCTTACAACCTCTCCAAGCATGACTGATAAACCAGCTATTGAATATGCAGCCACAGAATATGCATCTCGTGCCGTGACAGTAATATAACAACAAATAGAATTTGGGACAACTTCAGAATAGATAGTACTGGAAAAGAGCATGAGAGATATGCCTGCATTTCCCTCACTGTCAGGTGAAGTCTTGGTATATCAGTGGTTTCAAGAAAAAGGAACAAATTTATTGTATCCAAGTGGATGAGGCAGAGTATGAATCCTTGTTCCTTCTAGAAATCTCAAACTATAACCGCTCAAAAGCCAATATTTCCCAATTCTGCCAAGTGCATTGTGGCAAAGTGGAGTAGCTAAATGCTCACAAGAGATGCACATATTTGACATCAGTCCTATTTCTGCATTTCAGGGTTCAAAGCCCATATATTAAATATGCCATTGCATGGGCAACACCCTTTTCAATTACATTTTGGGAAACTATTGTATAGTATTAAAATAGACACTGAAGAAGCAAAATGTATGGGTGCCATGAAGCAAAAAGGTACTTCTTACCGGGCAGTTAGATCGGAGCACAGATTATGAAGCAGACAAAAAAATACACTCATTGGACATTTCTGTCAATGTGATGTGGGTAACAGACCTTGGCAGCACCTGTCTACAAGTAAGAACCAATCGTTTCATGGTAGAGAGAAATGCCAAAGCCCCAACTGTTGCGTCTTCTCCAGCAGGTTACAACATATTAATTATTCCCCCTGAAAAGGGGGGCCATTGGGGAGGTGCCAGTTCACCAGCAGGGACAGGGAGTATACCCTTTTATTTTTGATACTGAATAAAGATTGAACACTAAGAACAGTACTGGACTTTTGTCCACTGAATTGGTTTATATGGCCAATCAAATTCAACTCTGCAGGGCTTCATACTGCTGTTAAAGATGGAAGACTTAGCAGTCCTCAACATAAAGGTTTTCCAGCATGAATCCTTTTCTGGATTTATATGCTGTGCATTATTCCGCCATCTAGTGGTTGGGTCCGGAATTGTCGTCTTTTTTTTTTTTTTTTTGTGGGCGTGGACCTCCATTTGGTTCTAGGTCCATCCCTTGTGTGTCATCAGACAGCGCCCCGGAAGTTCCTGTGCGTGGTAGCCATCTTCAGATTATTTTTGCCGCCGTTGGGTCTGGAAGCAAGGGAAGAAGTTCTGAAATTATGACATTTTTTCCCGAAAACTAGATTTTTGGGCAAAAAAAATGACGAACGAAGAACAACAAGGTAGCGGAAAAGGAAAGGGACCTCCGTCCACGAAACCCCTCTGGGGACCCCGTCAGAACTTCACACAACGCTCTTGGACCGAGAATGAGGCAAGGTAGGGGTCATGGAAAAAAAACTTATAAGTTTTGTCCAAACTGCCACCACAAGTTTGCACATCGCGACCCGCACAAAGCCTGTAACCTCTGCCAACCAAGGGACCACATGGACAAGGACTGCGAGGCCAGCGCCATATTTGTGTCAATCTCTCGGGGCCCACCGAAAGTAGAGAGAGGAACATCACCCAGCAATGTACAGCTGCCAGAAACAACAGGTATCACTGAAAGACTTGGGCCTCTCAAGCGACGAGAAACGTGTGGCTAAGAAGGCGACCAAGGACGTTGAAAAGAGACCAGAAAAGGCAACAAAAACCCCTCACCCCTTGGATACCAAGGGTCACGAAAAGAAAGTGCCCAAGGCATCCCAGACGTCAAAGAAAATGACGACCGAGGGTCATCCGCGACCAAAGGTGTCCCACAGATCCCATACCAGTGATACCAACTAGGGCAAATCGTCGAAATTGGCGAAGACCAGCTCGGGTCGGGAGGTCCCGAAAGAAAACACCAAGCCTTCGGAGGCAGAAACCGTTAGACCAAGAAAGAACATCTCTGACGCAAGATGTTGAAAAGGCCCTTGAGTTGGAAAAGAAGAGAAAAACGTTAGAGGCGAAAATGGAGGCGCTTCCTCAACGCAAAAAGGAGTTAGATGCACTAATGGAATACAGAATTCCTAACAGACCTTCCACAACTTCGGACGTAAAAAAGGAAGAGAATGCCCTCAAGGCACCGGCAACCCCCGACTCTCACGAGGAGGAAGCCGAAGAGGAGGTCGACAACACAGAAGAAGAGGCAACAGGGAGTTTCGAGGAACAATGGAATGAACTCAACACAGAGTCCAGAGGAGGAGGTTTGTACTTAGCCCTCGAAGGCTTCGCCACCAGATGACATAGCCTTCTATAACAGCCTGGCGAAAGGATCAGCGGACACTTTCGCAGTTCCCTTAGAGGAGGAGAAAGAAGACTCATATTTTCTCATCGAGATACTAATGCCATCCACAAAGGGTAGCCAATTCTTCCCAATGCTACCAAGTATAGTGGAACAGGGCGAAGAAGCCAGCTTCAACAAAGGGAGTCACACCAAGGGTTGAGAAAAAATACAGTCCCTCCTCAAGGGACCCCAAGTATATACAGCTGAAGAAAGTGGCAGATTTCATCAACGTCACCACAGCAAGAAGGAGCAACACTCATTCTTCCACTGGTCCACCCCCAGAGAGGGAAAGCCAAAGACTAGATATGGTGGGTAGGAAGATGGAGAGAGAGGCAGCAACACAATGGCGTATCGCCAATTCAAATGCTCTCCTCAATAAATATGGCCACCAGCAATGGGACGAGATTGAGGAGCTAATAAATAAACTTCCTGAGGATGACAAAAAGAGGGTAGTCAGTCATTGAACATTGCAAATACCTGCCTAAAGTCAGCCCTTGATTCAGCTGATACAGCCATTAGATAAATGTGTACAGGTACTACCCTCAGACGACACGCCTGGCTGAGGATTTTAGGCTTTAAGCACAAAGTGCAAACAACAATAATTAATAAGCCTCTTACAGGAGACACTTTTTTTGTCCACGAGGTGGATGAGTCCTTCCAACAGATTAAAAAGGACAACGAAACAGCAAGAGCGAAGAGTGCTCTACAAATTGGGAGGAAGCAACCTCAGAAAACCTGCAGGAAGAGGGAATTTTTCTGCAGAGCAGCACCAACAGCAGCCGCAAGGCAGCAAACAGCAGTCAAGCCAACAGTCCGGATACCAATCCTGGCAACAGCACCCAAAGCAGCCTTTTCGTGGTAGAGGAAAGGCTAAAGGACAATCCTGCAGAGGGGGAGGAGCAGGCTCCAAGTGACTTACTTGGGTGCAAAACTGGGCCCCTACACAACACCAGTGGGAGGCAAAATAGCCCAATACTCACAAGAATGGTAAAGGATCACCTCAGACAATTGGGTTTTAAATGTGGTGTGCCACAGCAATTGTATAGAACTGACACACATTCCACCGCTAACCCCCCCCAAAAAGTTTCTAAAAACAGAACTTTTAAAATTAGGGAAAGAGGTAAAGGAACTCATACAAAAGAGGCAATAGAGAAAGTACCAACAAGGGAGCACAATAAAGGAAACTCCTCACCTTACTTCTTGGTACCAAAGCAAGATCTCACATTAAGACGAATTCTGGATCTCGGATTCATAAACAAATTCATTCACATGTAGCATTTAAAGATTATAACCCTACAAGAGGTATTTCCATTCCTACAAAAGGGGAATACATGGCAACCATAGACTTAAAAGATGCCTACCTACAAATACCCATGAATCAAAGACACTAAGTATCTCAGGTTCATGCACAAAGACGCGCACTACCAATTCAGTCTTGCCCTTCGGAAAAAAATCTGCACCAAGAGTTTTCACAAAATGCCTAGCTGTGGTGGCAGCATTCCTAAGAAGGAAAGGAATTCATGTCTACCCTTATCTAGACGTCTGGTTGGTGAAGGAAAACTCAAAACATGAATGTCACAAACACATTCAAAAGATAATCACAATTCTGCAAATACTTGGTTTCTCCATAAGCCTCAAGAAATGATCGCCAACCCCAGAACATGAAAAGATCTTCTTAGGAGCAAGACTGAATTTTAAAGTACACAGGCATACCTGACCCGAAGAAGGATTCAAGCAATCAAGAGCTAACTCTCTTCTACCAGAAGGGGCAGTCTCTGACAGTGAGGATGGTTATGAAACTAATGGGCATTATGGCATCCCCCTCATCACCCATGCACGTCTGCACATGCGCCCGCTATAAGAATGCCTATGCAACATATGGTCACAAACCACAGCGAGTTAGGAAGATGTAGTGGTTGTAACAGAAAAGGTACAGAAGAAAACACAATGGTGGACATCCAAGAACCTAACCCTAGGCAGACCTTTCAAAACGACAACTCCCTCAGTGACCATCACAACAGATGCATCTCACAAAGGATGGGGAGTGCATGCAGGAACTTAAAAATCCGGGGTCAGTGGAACAACTCGGACTCTATAAAACACATCAACTTCCTAGAGATAGAAACAGTGCTACTTGCACTGAAAGCTTTGCAAGCCCACATTGCAGGGAGGATAGTATTGATCCAGACGGACGATACAACAACGATGTTTTACCTGAACAAAGAGGAACTATAGGAAGCTGGCTTTGTATATACTATATCAAAAAGAGATCTAGTGTGCACAGAGTCCAGTAAGTCCCCAAAGGTATAGCAGAGGATAAAGTAGATAATATCTTACTCTCAGTTTAGTGGTAGCTGGGCTGAGCAGTTAGGCTTATCAGAGGGTAGTGTGAATGCATTTGTTGTACACACTCACGCAAGGCAGGAACACACACTCAATGACTATCTCTTGGCCAGTGTTTATAAAAATATTACTTTAGTTACTTTTATTTCAGGAACCAAGTGGAACTCAGTTACATTGGCTAATGTTTGTAGAAGTGTTAGAAATATTTAACAGGTGCATGAAATACTTTTCAGTATCACGAAGATGTTTTGAACTGTTTTCAGGTGCAATACAGAGAAAAAACAATGCAATGCAATGGGAGGATGTGAGAAAGTGCCCTCTTTCTGCATGGTTGCCCCCACATTTTGCTGAACTGCTGATGTGCTTTGACTGAGTGTGCCCTGGGCTCCTGCCAATCAGGTACCCAGGGCCTATGTTCTTTCACTAAAACTGCATTGAAGACCAAACCCAATTGGCACTCTCTGGCCACAGGCCAGTCCCTGGTAAATGGTACCACAGGTACTCAGGTGGTACCACAGGTACCCAGGGCACTGTGTCCAGGGAAGGCCTCTAAGGGCTGCAGCACTTATTGTGCCACCCTTAGAGGCCCTGCACCTTTACACTCACACACTGCCTTTGCAGGCTGCATGTTTTGGTGCAGAACAAAGTGAAGAGTCGACATGGCACACATCCCTGTGTGCCATGCCTACAACCCACTGCCCTGGCATAGATCAGCCACCCCACTAGCTGGGTGCACTATACCAGTGCTGAGGGTACGGGTGCATGAGCCCTGTACCCCTACAGTGTCTAAGTTCAGTTTTAGACATTGTAAGTGCAGTGCTGCCATTAAGAGTATATGGTGTTGGGAGTTTGTCATTACGAACTCCACAGTACCATAATGGCTGCAATGAAAACTGAGTAGTTTGGTATCAAACTTCTCAGCACATTAAACCCACACTGATGCCAGTGTGGGATTTAATGAAAAATGCAAACAGAGGGCATCTTAGATATGCCCCCTGAAAAACGACCTACCACTAGTGTCCAGGCTGAGTGGCTGCTTTCAGCTGCCACCACCAGACATGTTTCTCTCGGGGGCCTGAAACAATGCACATCCTGGGATGAGGTGCCAAGCCTCCTCCCCCATGATGGGCAGGGTCCACGAATGGGAAGTTACAAAGGCTTGCCGCCTTTGTGAGCTTCCCCAGGCCTTTTGCTGCCCCCAGCAACTGGTCCCCACCGGTTCTAACCCCACTTTGGGCGGGAGAACTGGCGGGAAAACCAAGTGAGGAAGGGAGGTGTGCCCACCTCTGCCAACTCCACCCCTCAGGTGGGGGAGCCTAGGTGAAACACAACTCTCAGACCCTGTCATCTTGCAGATGGGGGGACCCAGCCAACCAGGGTGAGGCTTATGCCCCCCCCCCCCCACTGGAGATAGGCATAATAGGGGGTGTACCCATCCGAGGGAAGGGACCCATTGGTCCCAACCTTTTACCTACCTGTAACGCCTCTAAATCTAGTGTTTAGGGGCACCCCTGAACCTTGCTTCCTCACACAAGAAACCAGAAGAAGAAGGACCGAACAGCCGTGCCGAAGCTAAGAAGAGGAGGACGCCCACTGACTGGGCCCCAGCCCTACCGGCCTGTCCCCACCTCGAACCTGCAGAAGCAAACCTCCGGTGTGTCCTGCAACCAGCAGCCTCAAGAACCCCGAGGACCTGCCCTGCCTTCAAAAGAAAAGACTCTGTCTCCCGTGAACACTGGATTTGTTCACCCACAGACTCCAGGTTTGGCAAAGTCCGCGAGTCTGCACCACTCTGCACCTGACGCCCACGGCCCGAGTTCAAGTGGCCCAACACCATGAGGAGGTCTCTCCGGCGATCCTGACCTGAGATCCGGTGACCCCTAACCTGCCTCAAGCCTCCAGCCGACGCCTGCAGCCTCAAACCGGAAGGTCTCCCCAACCGCGACCAGGAGCTGGTAAGAAGATCCGACCCTAAAAGGCACCCCTGCACCTGACGCCCCACGGCCTTGTGTGGCCCAACCGACGGTGCCTAACCAACCCCCAGCATCCCAACTTACCTCTCCAAGTGGTTGCCGCACTCAGAAGACCTTCGTCCCCAAGCCTGCAGTGTGTTTGCAAGCCGGAGACTCCCCATTGAAAGCTACAGGGCACCCGACGCCAAAACAGCACTCTGCACCCGGCCGCCCCAGTGCCGCTGAGGGTGCACCTTTTGTGCTGGCTTGAACCTCCATTTGCCCTGAGCTTAAGTCCAGGTACTTTGCACCCACAACCTTGTGGCCTGCTCGAAAGCAGCCACCAACCGGAGGCCCCCTATCCCCCTTTGGATAACATAGGGCCACAGCAATCTGCACCCGGCCGCCCTAGTGCCGCTGAGGGTGTACCAACTCCCACAACCGAATACTTACCTTTGAACCGATAACCCTATCGTTCGAGGCATGTGAGCTGTAGATCACATGCTATGCATGGATCGCCATCTAGTGTTGGGTCCGGATGTTTGCACTTTGTTTTTCTTCGAAGAAGTCTTGTTAGTCACGAGGTAGGTGACTCCTCCTTTCGGCGATAGCGCACATGGTCATCGACTCCATCTTCAGATTGTTTTTTTCCGCCATCGGGTTCGGATGTTACTCGCTGCGCTCCGGTTCGACACCGATCCTTCGGTTTCCCTAGGTGCGTAGAACACTCACCCTCGACGGTATTGTTTCCTATCGCGTATTCCATTCCTCGCGTATCGTGTTTTATTTCGGAAAACCCTCTTTCGATCGGAGAGCTCGTGGTAGGCAGTTGGGCCTAGCCGCCTCGGTTCGATTCGCAGTCGATGGAACGAACTCCCTTTAAATTCTGCCCTCGGTGCCACGCGAAATACCCGCGCACCGACTCACACCAAGTGTGCAACCTGTGTTTGTCACCAGAACACAGTGAGCAGGACTGCGACGAGTGCCAAGCTTTCCGTTCCAAGAAGACGCTTCGCGACCGTCGGGCTCGATGACGCGACATGCAGAGCCAACACACAGGCTCCATTCCGGACCTTTTTGGTCCTCAATCGGATAAAGAAGCCGGCGACGCTATCGGGGCCGAGGAGGAACAGGATCCGATCTCCCTTTCCGAGGACGGCTCCGATCAGGATGAAGACATCCCGCATGGACAACGTACTGTAAGTACAGTCCCTACCTCGCCCAAACTCCCAAGTCAACCTAAAAAAGAAGGCTCCGGACCAATCCGCGCCCTCGGGCCCCGGTCGGCACCGAGACCGCGCTTCCGACGCCCCGCCTTCAGGCTCAGCACCGAAGCCAACTAAAAAGCCATCAGGCTCCGAAAAGCCCCTCTGCAAGTTGAGCACCGAGCCAAAGCCCAAGTCCGGCTCCGAACATCACCACTCGGCACCGAAAACCTCTTCGGATCCTAAAACACCAACCCCTAAGCCGTCGGCACCGAAATTTTCGGCGTCGAAATAGACTGAGGTACCAAAATCACCTAAAAAGATCAGTTTCGAGGATCCGCTCGATAAACGGAACCCGAAACAAAAGGTGTTGTACATTCTCCCTAAAACTGGACACATTACCACCAAAGTGACTTTAAAAAGGACTGATACTGAAGAGGAATATCGTATTCCTTTGAAGAAGAGAAATATTGGAACTAACCCTTCCCCTCCTCCTCTTCCAGCAGCAACTTCTCCTCAGTCTCTACCTGTGCCAACTTCACCTGAGCACCCACCACCACTTACACCTGATAACCAGGATGATGGGGATGGGGATGGTAATGAGGATAACCAGCCAGGACCTATAGATGAATGGGAGGACTACAACACTGACTCGCCCACAGACAACGGTCCTGACCTATACCCTAGTAGGCCCTCTCCACCAGATGACAGTGTAGGCTATATTGAATTACTAGGCAGGGCTGCCAATTACCATGGGGTGCAGCTCCATAAAGAATCCCTCGAAGAGGATTTCCTTTTTGAAACACTTACTACACAAAAGTCAACACATGCATTACCCATGCTGAAAGGGATGATCAGGCATGTAGACGACATTTTTAACGATCCTGTCAGGGCACGTATCCTTACCCCTAGGGTGGATAAAAAGTATAAGCCAGCACCTTCTGACCCAGTGTACATAAGGGGACAATTACCATTAGACTCATTGGTAGTTTCAAATGCACGTAAAAGGGCAAACTCCCAAGCTACAGGGGATGCTCCACCCCCAGATAAAGAATCAAAGCTTCTTGATGCGTCAGGGAAAAGGGTGGCCTCACAAGCAGCAAACTTCTGGCGCATATCCAACACACAAGCTCTATTAGCCAGATACGACCGTGCGCATTGCGATGAAATGGAACAACTCATCCAATTTCTACCCCAAGAGCATAAATCTAAAGCACAAGACTTAGTACGGGAGGGACAACTCATTTCAAACAATCAAATCAGATGTTCCCTAGATGCTGCTGACACATCTGCCAGAGCGGTAAACACTAGTGTCCTTTTAAGAAGACACGCCTGGCTACGTAAATCAGGGTTCAAACCTGAGGTTCAGACCTCCATATTGAACACACCCTTTGATAAACAACATCTCTTTGGCCTAGTGGTAGATTCTTCACTGGAAAAGATGAAGAGGGACACTGAGGTGGCCAAATCAATGGGAGCCCTTCAGTCTGCACAAGGCCGTGGTTCCTTTCGGCGCTCCTTCTATCGAGCAGGGTCCAAAAATACTTCCACGGAAACTGCATCTACATACAAGGGCAATAACCAACCCTCTAGCTCTAAAAACGACTTCAGAGGGGGTTACAGGGGAAACAATGGCAGAGGTAGAGGTTCTAGCATACGCACCTCCCCCTCTAATACAAAGCAGTGACTTGCCCATACTTCCCCCCGACCACTTAACACCTGTCGGGGGAAGACTGTCAGATTTTTTACCAACTTGGCAGTCAATAACAACAGACAAGTGGGTTCTACAGATTATCCGTTCTTGTTACTGCCTGGAGTTCATCAACACTCCTCCAAACATTCCCCCAAAGTCACACAAACTTTCACCGGATCACCTACATCTCCTCAAACAAGAGGTACAGTCTCTACTACTAAAAGGAGCTATAGAGCCCGAACCACCACAACATCAAGGGTCTGGTGTGTACTCCTTTTACTTCCTAATTCCCAAAAAGGACTGCTCTCTCAGACCAATATTGGATCTCAGAGAACTAAATTTTTACATACAGTCAGACCATTTTCACATGGTAACACTTCAACTGGTACTACCTCTTTTGCAAAAGGGCGACTTTTTGGTTACTCTAGACTTAAGACGCCTACTTTCATATTCCAATCCACCCAGCTCACCTCAGATTTCTCAGGTTTGTGGTAGCAGGTCAACATTATCAGTTCAAAGTACTCCCATTCGGAGTCACTACTGCCCCCAGAGTCTTCACAAAATGTCTGGCGGTAGTAGCTGCTCATCTAAGAAGAAAAAGCATACTTGTCTTCCCATACCTAGACGACTGGCTCATCAAAGCCAGCACGTACCAGCTATGTCTCAAGCATACTTCCATAACCATCCAGTTACTTCACCAACTGGGGTTTACAGTCAATGTGTTAAAATCACATCTTCAGCCAGCCAAAACTCAAAACTACAGAGGAGCCACTTTAGATACTCAAAGGGCTCTGGCGTTTCCCAACGCAGCCAGAATTCGAAACATTCAGGCGTTAGTTCTCCAGTTTCAAGCCAATCTATCACTTCCATCTCGAGTTTATATGCAACTGCTGGGAATAATGGCGTCTTGCATCATGATCGTTCCCCATGCCAGGCTGCACATGCGTCCACTTCAGGAATGCTTAGCCAGTCAGTGGAACCAGTCACAATGTCTATTAACCGATCTAGTGTTGGTAAGCGGCCGTACTCATCGCTCTCTGCAGTGGTGGAACACACAAAATTTGCTAAAAGGATGGCCTTTCATAGACCCTGTTCCACAGACAGTATTAACAGCGGACGCGTCCCTTACTGGCTGGGGAGCTCATCTTCAGCAGCACACAGTACAAGGTCTCTGGAGCCAACAGCAAAGGATGCTCCATATCAATCATTTAGAGCTGATGGCGATCTTTCTAGCTCTCAAAGCCTTTCAAGATCATCTGTCTGGCAAAGCTGTCTTGGTTCGAACCGACATGACAGCTATGTATTACATACAGAAACAGGGGGGGGGACACACTCTCTCCAGCTGAGCCACGTAGCCCAAGACATCTGGAGGTGGGCTGTTCACCACAATATCTATCTCCTAGCAGAATACCTCCCAGGAGTAAACGACCAGATTGCGGACCTCCTCAGCAGGCAGAGGTATCAAATGCACGAATGGGAACTTCACCCTCAAGTTCTCGTCCCATACTTCCAAACTTGGGGAGTCCCTCACATAGATCTGTTTGCAACACCCCAAAACGCAAAATGGCAAAGCTTCGCCTCCAGGTACCCACACCCGTTATCCAAAGGCAATGCTCTATGGATGAACTGGTCAGGGATATTTGCTTACGCTTTTCCGCCTCTCCCACTCATTCCATCAGTGGTTCGGAAACTCAGGCAAACATCTCTCAAACTAATCCTGGTAGCTCCTACATGGGCACGTCAGCCATGGTTCACAACCCTGTTGGAGCTCTCCCTGGTACCACATCAAAAATTACATTTAACTCCCAATCTCCTCACACAGAGCCATGGAGAAATCAAACACCCAGATCCCAAACAACTGAACCTCGCGATCTGGCTACTGAAGTCATAGAGTTTGGTTATCTGAATCTTCCACCAGACTGTATGAACATTATTAGGGAGGCCAGAAGACCTACCACAAGAGCCTGCTACGCAGCCAAATGGAAGCATTTTGTTATCCATTGCAATAACAATCACATCAACCCTCTTGATGCTTCCATACAAAACATTCTCTGCTACCCGTTACATTTGCAGCAGTCAGCATTGGCCTATACGTCCATCAGACTGCATCTCCCTGCGATAGCTGCGTATCTTCAAAATAGGCAACATCTATCCCTATTTAGAGTGCCTGTAATCAAAACCTTCATGGAAGGACTAAAAAGAGTTATACCACCAAGAATTCCACCTGCCCCCATATGGAATCTTAACATAGTCATCACAAGATTAATGGGCCCACCATTTGAACCCATGCACAAATGTGAACTACAGTTCCTCACTTGGAAAACAGCTTTCCTCATGGCAATCACTTCATTAAGGAGAGTGGGTGAACTACAGGCAATAACCATAGAAGAACCTTTTTTCCAACTACACAAAGATAAAGTGGTTCTTCATACAAATCCCAAATTCCTACCTAAGGTAGTATCGGCATTTCACATAAATCAGTCGGTAGAATTACCTGTATTCTTCCCTCAACCTGATTCTGTTGCAGAACGAGCTCTCCACACCTTAGATGGTAGAAGAGCACTGTTATATTAAACGGAAAGAACAAAATCATTTCGTAAGACCAAACAACTCTTTGTCGCTTTTGCACCACCTCATAAGGGCAATCCTATCTCCAAATCAGGAATTGCTAGGTGGATCGTTAAATATATTCAAATTTGCTATGCAAAAGCCAAGAGGACTCTAACTGTACCCCCAAAAGCTCATTCCACTCGTAAAATGGGGGCTACTATGGCTTTCTTAGGGAACATCCCTATTACTGATATCTGCAGAGCTGCAACATGGTCCACACCACACACATTCACCAAGCACTATTGTGTAGATGTGTTCGCAAGACAACAAGCTAATGTGGGCCAAGCAGTACTAAAAACGCTGTTGCAGACAACTCCATCAGTTACAGGATAGCCACCTCTTAGGGGAGACTGCTGTATAGCCTATGCATATCATGTGATCTACAGCTCACATGCCTCGAACGGAAAATGCTACTTACCCAGTATGCATCTGTTCTTGGCATGTAGAGCTGTAGAATTTCATGCGCCCACCCGCCTCCCCGCCTCCCCGGGTACCTGTAGCTGCTGTAGTTCTCTTATCACTATACATACATAAGCATGGACATCTCTATTCTTTACTATTACTCCATTCTCTCACCCTCTGCGGGAAAACAATCTGAAGATGGAGTCGATGACCATGCGCACTGTCACCGAAAGGAGGAGTCACCTACCTCGTGACTAACAAGACTTCTTCGAAGAGAAACAAGGTGCAAACATCCGGACCCAACACTAGATGGCGATCTATGCATAGCATGAGATTCTACAGCTCTACATGCCAAGAACAGATGCATACTGGGTAAGTAGCAGTTTCCTTCCTCCATAGGATAACATTGACTGTTTTTCTGTGAAAAGTTTCCAAGTCTGAAGTTGGAAAATCTATAAAAATTTCTAAAACTGTAACAAATTAACCAAAATGCATTTACTCACCTGTTTACAGGAAATGTCACAGTGCAGTATCCAGGTATACTGCACTGTGTAAGAAAAGTAATCTGTAAAGTAATCTACCTGACATTCTACTGAAAAGCCAATACAAAGTATATGTACAATATTTCAAAGCATTGCATTATTAGTAGTTCTACTGTAATCCAACCAAAAGTATATATACAACTGCAATACAAACTGTTTACAAACTGTACTATTACTGCAAAGTACTTATCACTTACCTGTGCCAGGCTTGCTTGGTTCTAGGAAATAAAATAACTAAAAGAATATTTTTATACAAAACCAATTGGTCTGAAGTTCAGTCTCTGAGTGTGTGATATCATTTGCTGATTGAGTGTGTACAACAAATGCTTAACACTACCCTCTGATAAAGCCTTACTGCTCGTCCACACTACCACAAATAGAGAGTAAGGTGCTATCTACTTTTACCTCTGCCTGCCTTTGGGGTTCCACTGGACTCTGTGCACACTGTACCTTACTTTGGTATAGTATATACAGAGCCAGTTTCTTACAGAGGAGAATACAGGTAAGTAACTTTCAGGTAAGTACACAACTTTCAGGTTCAGTCTGTGGGTTGTAGAACCAACACAGGGCAGGGGTCAGGATGACACCAGGAGTGCACCCTCAGCGGCACAGGGGCGGCCGGGTGCAGAGGTCAAAGGAGGGGCCTGGTGTCCAATGCAGGTCTATGGAGACCGGGAAGTGGGTATGGGGGCTCAGCAGCGCACCAGGTGCAGGCAAGGGCCCTGGGTCAAAGAACAACACAAAAAGGGTCACAAGTTGGCACCAAGAGCTCACCTCCAGCTGCACACGGCCGGCTAGGTGCAGGGTGCAAACAGGCGTCTAACTCCCAATTGAAGTAAATGAGGTTCTTCGGTTGAGGAAAAAGGCTGCAGGCTCGGCCAGAAGACTGGCTGAAGGGAACCAACGACTGGAGAGGCAAGTTGGATAGTTGCTGGGCACCAGGACACTGTCTATCCGGCACCCCAAGGCCTGGGGGCTGCGGGTGCAGGGGTCTCTCTTGGCGTCTGGTTTCTTTAACCGGATCCGCTCGCGGTCAGTGGGACCCTTCAAGATGAAGCTGCAGCTGTTGAGAAGAAGCTCAGGAGAGGTCGTCCAACGCTGAATCCCAGGCCACGATCAATAGGGAAACGTCACTGAATCGTTGGGCCACCTGGACTCGGGCAGAGGGCAACAGTGCAGAGTGGTGAGGACTCGCAGTTCCAAGGGGCACTGAAGTCCTTGTAGGAGGTTGCTTTTGCTGGACAAATCTGGTGTCTATGGTAGACTGAGTCTCCACTAATTGGAGCTGCCCAAATCAGCATAACACAAGGTGAGATCCTTTGAGGCTTACCTCCAAGTGCTGCTGTTCCTGTAAGGGAGAGGTGTGAAGCGCCTCCATCCATAGCAGGCTTTGTTTCTGACCTCCGAGATCACAAAGGTTCTCACCCCATGAGGTCAGAAACTTGTCTGGTGCTGGCTGGCTGGCTGGCAGCCACAAGTCGGCCAATACACTAGAAGCTGGTCTTTTTTCAGGGGCCATTCTTTAAGATGCCCGCTGCGTGCATTTTATAATAAATCCAACACTGGCATCAGTGTGGATTTATAATGCTGAGAAATTTGATACCAAATTTCTCAGTCTTCAGTAAAGCCATCACGGAGCTGTGGAGTTCGTTTTGACAAACTCCTAGCCCATATACTCAAAATGGCTTCACTGCACTTACAGGGTCCAAGAATGAACTCTAATACTGGAGGGGCAAATTGGTCATGCAGCTATGCCTTCACCTGTGGTATAGTGCACCCTGCCTTAGGGCTGTAATGCTTGCCAAAGGGGTGACGTACCTATGCCACAGGCAGTGGTGTGTAGGCATGGCGCTCAAGAATGTGTACCATGTCGACTCTTTTAGTTTAGCTACACCACAACACACATCCTGCAATGGCAGTGTGTATGTGTTTGGTGTAGGGCCCTTAAGGGTGGCACAATAGATTCTGCAGCCCTAAGGGACCCTCTCTGGTCACAAGGCCCTTGGTACCACTGGTACCTTTTACAAAGGACTTATATTTTTGCCAAGAGGTGTGTCAATTGTGGGAGCAATAGCACAGGTTTTGGGAAAGAACACTGGTGCTGGGGCCTGGTTAGCAGGGTCCCAGCACACACTCAGTCAGGTTAGCATCAGATATCAGGCAAAAAGTTAAGGGGTGATCATGCAAAAAGGGACACTTTCCTACAGGAACAAAGTCGTTCACCCTAAGCAAAATAGCTCAAGAGATAATGCAATGGGCTATATCACGGAGGATCAACCTGCAAACAATCCTTCTACCAGGGAACAATAACACGGAAGTAGATCAACTGAGCAGATAGAACAGCAACTCATACAAAAGGGGAATAAAACAGAGGAGCCTTGACAGAATTTTCAGACTCTGGGTAACACCAACAATAGACCTATTCGCAACAGCGGAGAACAGGAAATGCCAATTCTTCGGCTCCAGGTTTCAACACCATCTATCAGAAGGGAATGCCCTGTTACTAAATTGGTCATGGTGATCTGCCTACTCCTTTCCCCCTATTCCTCTACTACACAAAGTACTGGAGAAGGCCAGGCAACCAGAAACCAACCTAATCCTCATAGCCCCTCAATGGGTGAGGCAAACCTGGTACTCAAATCTGCTCCAACTGTCCAAAGGACAGATGATCGAATTCAAAGAAGAGCAAGACCTCACTTGCAAAAGGGACAAGTGTTCCATCTGGAACAAGCAACACGCAGCCTTGCAGCCTGGCACCTGATTACATAGAATTTGGACATCTAAACTTAACACAAAGGACAATGGAGGTACTGAGGGAGGCAAGATATCAACCACAAGACAATGCTATGCAGCTAAGTGGAAAAGGTACCTCCTTCGGTGCAAAGGCAACAATACCCTAGATTCAATGTCTACACTGGAGACTGTGATTATCTATCTTACCCATTTGCTAGACAGTGCAATTAACTATTCAAGCCTCAAGGTGCACCTGGCGGCTATTGTAGCTACACCAGGGGAGCATCGTGTAAATGTTTTTCCACATCACCAGTCATCAAAAGGTTCTTAAAAGGTTCCAAAAGGATAGCTCCCCCAAGGAAGGCTCCAGCTCCTATATGGAGTTTAAACACTACTTGCACAGCTTATGACAGAGCCTTTCGAACCAATGATCAAAGCAGAACTACAGCATATCACAATAAAAACTTCCTTAATAGCAATAACATCACTACAGCGAGTAACTGAACTCCAAGCTTTAACTATTGAAGAACCATACATGCAAACTCACTAGGACAAGATAGTTCTTAGAACTAGTCCCCAGTTCCTTCCCAAGGTGGCAAGCAATTTTCATCTGAATCAAACATTCACTTACCAGTTTTCTTTAAGAACACTCAAACACAGCTTGAAAGAAGCCTACATACCCTTGACGTAAGAAGAGCATTACTAAATTATCTACAGGAGACAAATTTCGTAAGGGGAGTCAATTATTCCTCTCTCACGTAAGGTCCAGCATAGGTTCACCTGTTACCAAAGGAACAATTGCACGATGGATTGTTGAGGCAATTCAAATATGCTACTCCTCAGCAGGGAAAACTTAAACCTTGCACCCAAAAGCGCATTCAACCAGGAATAAGGGTGCAACCCTAGCCTTTATTGCAAATGTGCCAATAGACACTATATGTTCAGCCGCTACATGGGCATTCCCCATACCTTTACCAAGCATTATTGTGTGGATATACAAATGACAAAGAAAGCGCAGGTGGGACAGAAAGTACTTCAATACCTGTTTGCAACTCTTCCTCATCTCACCCCTGCCAACCCAAGAAATGGGAAACCGCTACATAATCTAATGCACAGCATGTGAATCCAGAAAAGGATTTATACTGCAAAATTAAATGGTTACCAGTAGGAGTAGTTTTGCAGCTTGAACAGCTTTCTGGATTCACATGCAACCCACCCCCCTCCCTAGAAATGAGGAAGCAAACAGGTGGGAAGAAGGTTACGTAAAAGGAAGAAAAGAAACTTAAAACAGCAAAAGTAAATAAATACCCTTAATCACAAGAAGAAAGGGGAAAAAAGAATCCGAAGATGGCTACGACACACAAGAACTTCTGGGGCACTGTCTGAAGTCACACAAGGGATAGACCTAGCACCAAATGGTAGTCGACGATGCCTACGAAAAGAAAAAAGAGAATTCCTTACCCAACCACTAGATGGCGGAATAATGCACAGCATGTGATTCCAGAAAACTCTTCAAGTTGCAAAACCAAACCTACTGGTAAGTAACCCTTTCGATATGTACTTCCACATCCCTATACACCTTAAACCTCGTTAGTACCTCCGCATCGTGGTAGAAAAGAAAATTATCAAAACTTGTATAACCACTGTATCTGTGACAATAACTTTACAACAGACAGAATTTGGAAGACTTCAGAATAGATACTACTCGGAGTTTGAGAAGAATGCCCTGCACTTTCCTCACTGTCAGTTTCGTCATATCAGAGGTTCTCAAGAACAAATTTATAGTATGCAAATAGATGAATCTGTGCTTGAATTGTCCTTAACCGTGCAAAAGCCAACATTTGCCAATGCTCCCAAGTGTTTCGTGGCATAGTGGAGTAGCTAACTGCTCACCAGAGGTGTAGTGTTTTGGCTTCATGCCTAGTTCTGCATTTCAGGGCTCACATCTGGGATTCAAAGCCCATATGTTAAATATGCCAAATTTATGGGCAACACGAGACTACAAGTAAGTACCAATCCTCTTTTGGTAGTGGGAAAGGCCACAGCCACAACTGTTGCATCTGTTCCAGCATGGACAACCGATTCCGTATTCTCCTTGAAAAAGGGGCTGTTGGATGGGTGCTAGTACACTTGCAAGGTTAGGGAGTGTACCCATTGATTTTCTGATACCGAGTAAAGATTAAACCTTAGGACCAGTAATGGACTTGTGTCCATTCGTGCTAAAAGCAGAGAAAAATGTTTGTCGTTATGGCTGGGCATTTTTGACATCAAGAAATGCATGCGTATCCGTACTTGGATGAATGATTGTCAAGGGGAGGTTCTTTTCAGCAGTCAGAACAGATTACATTTCTTCATTTATACTTGTGAAGAATGCAGAAAATATGAGGGAAAAGTGTGTTAAGGGTTCACACTTTTTCCTCTTATATATAACCTTGTCCACATCAGGTTATGCTGGGTGGTGAAAAAAGCCTAGTTATTGCTTTTTTCTAGTGTGACAGTTGTGGAAAATGTGCGTTAAAATCATGTTTGTTTTATTCCACCCTTTTTACAAATTTTTCATCAATCTCTGATTTATACTTTTTTATTAGTTTCATCATAAAACAAGATACAAACAATTGCACGCACAGTTACATCGCTTAATGGCACCTTAATGCACAGCAAGGTTGTTATTCGAGAACATGAATTAGACAATTAGGGAATACCGTCTTTTCAATGCCAGCTATGGAACTGATCTCAGCCAGTGTTGATAGAGTGCTCAATGCGGTCTGCCAGTGTCTCACATAAATCCCAGCTCTTATCTGGTGGTCCTGCCATAGGTATTGTGTATACCCCCGTGGCCTCCTCAGTCTGCTATGTACCCACCACCTGCGATGATGTCCCGATGGGAGTGGTCTGAGAGTCTGAGGCTGTGTCGACGGCTGTATTTGAAAGGTTCGTTTGGTACGGTCCCCAGTAATTTCTGGGGCGGCTTCTGGGAGGGAGCAACTCATTGTATGTATCGCCCTGAGTATTGCAATATAGCATGTCGGCATGCCAGTCTTTTATCAGTGGGAGTGGAACTCCCACCAGCACAGTGCCACACGGCGTTTAGCTAGGAGAAGCCCAATGGCTAGTAACGGCCTCACTGTCTTGTTAACTGTGAGATCCCACCCCACGAGGGCCATTTTTGGGTCCGGTTCCAGATCTGTGCTGATAATTGTACCCAACTCCTGAAACACCTTATCCCAGAATACCCTAATCACCGGACACTGCCAGGCTAGGTGCCAGAATCCGGCATCTTCCGCCCCATACCTCTGACAGCGGGAGTCCTCTGCTAGCCCACACCTGAACTGTCATGCAGGGGTGCAGTACGCTCTATGCAGAAATTTATAATGAACGAGTCTGTGCCTCCCGTTGAGAGATACTGATCGGGTGCGGGAACAACAATACTGCCACTCTTTATTGCTCAACGGGGTGCCCAGATCTTGTTGCCATTCCAATCTGACTCGGAGGACTTCAGACCCGCAAGTGGCCTGTAGGCTAGTATAAAATGTAGTGATCAACTTAAGGGGTTCTTCGGTTTTAATGAGATTAGTGAATGTCTACATGGCTTGTGGTTCCTGTAAATCGTCCCCCAGGAGATCGCGCCACGCTTGCCTAGCCCTGAAGTAGTGAAATAGCGCTGTACCTGTCGGTGTCACCTCCGGTCGTTGCAAAGCTTCCCAGGATGCTAGTGTACCATCTCGGAAGAAATCACCCATTCTAGTGATGCCCATGGATTGTAGTCCCTGCCTGGCTCACGCATCCCGACTCAGCGAGAACCACAATCCCCACTGGAGTGGCATTTCTGGGGAATACAGGAAGGCCCTCCCTGCAATTATAGAAGCTTCTGCCATGCATGTACCGTGACTGCCAGAGAATCAGAAACGCGCATTCTCCTAGAGGACGGACGGGTAAGTAATTGGGGTAATGAAAGTGGAGCCACCGCAATCTTTTCCAGATATAAAAAGGGCGCATCTTGTGGACCATGAATCCAATAATGGGCGAATGTGCTGTTAGCCGCATTGAAATATTTTTCTAAATCCAGGGCGCCCAACCCGCCAAATTCATAAGGAAGAGTGAGCGAGTCCCACCGTATTCGGGGCTGTTTACCTTCCCACGCGAGTCGTATCAATTGTGTGCGCCAGACTTTAAATAAATATTTGGGTAGAAGAATAGGTGTATTCTGAAAGAGAAAGTGGAACCTTGGCAAGATTACCATTTTCATGATAGCGATTCGTCCCATTAATGAAAGTGGAAGCTGTATCCATTTGTCTACATTTTCCACCAGCTTTTGTGTGGCCATGCCGTTGTTTTCCTGAATCACTATTGCGGGATCGGTATGAAATTGAATTCCTAAGTACCGTACGGCCTCATCAGTCCAACGTAGCGGGAACTCCATGCTGGGTTCTGTAGTGATAGGGATGAGGGGGAATATGATGGATTTAGTCTAGTTTACTCGAAGACAAGAATGCCCACCAAACTGAACAACCTCCCGCAGTATGGGGGGCAAATTTACCTCTGGGTCATAAACATAGTAAAGTGTCATCCGCATAGGCGGAAATGTTAAGGGTGTACTTGGGGAATCCCAGCCGTCTACGAGTGTGATACTCACGAATAGCACAAGCCAAGGGCTCTGCGACTGTTGCATACAGGAGCAGGGACAAGGGACACCCCTGCCGTGTCCCGCGTGTAATGTGGAATGGCTGGGAGACCCCATCCCCAATCCGCACTCTAGCTGTGGGTGATGCATACAACACTTGTACCAGACGTAGGAATATATTTCCAACTCCTATCTTGCGCAGTACCGCAAACATAAACCCCCACTCGACAGTCGAAAGCTTTCTCAGCGTCGAGAAACACTGCAGCAGCTTTGACTTCTGGGTTCAATCCCTGCACCGCTCCAAACAAGGTTCTAAGATTATGAGATAGATTACGGCTGGGGACGAACCCCGCCTGTTATGGTCGTATAATGCCAGGTAGCAAGGGGGCAAGCCTATTGCCCAGGATTTTGGCGTAGATCTTCGCATCCACATTGAGCAAGGACAGGGGCCTGTACGAGGAACAATTGCTTGGTGACTTACCCGGTTTTAATAACGTAACGATGATAGCCTCACGCATCGAAGGTGGCATGATACCCGACTCTGCCATGTCTTCATATGGCGTTTTGAGGTGAGGGATCAGTATATCCAGAAATTCTTTGTAAAAAAACACCGGAAGACCATCCGCCCCTGGGGCCTTCCCTGCTGCCATCCCACTCAATGCGCCCCGAATCTCATCGGTTGTCAACGGCGCCATCAAATATGCTCTGTGTTCGGTCACTAGCCAGGGCATTTTTATGTATGAGAGATATTCCTCTAGGCCTCATTATTTGTTGGGATTTGCGAAGTATATAATTTCTGGTAATACTCACGAAAGTGTGCTGCGATATCTTCAGTAGTGCCAAGCGGACTCCCGCTCTCATCTAACATGCCTACCATCTTATCTAGCTCCCTCTTGGGCCTCAGTAATCCTGCCAACACGGCACCCGGTCGATCCCGCTCCCCGCAGATATGTGCTGTTGCATATTTCCCCATGTGTTTAATTTAATCATTAGCGGTATCCTGAAACTCCACCAGTTTTAGCTTTGTGCATTCCCAGTCTCAGACAGAGCATGTTCTAGTTGACCAATTTCCTTTTCTAAAAGATGCAACCTGCCCCGAATAGAGCGAAGCACTCCTGCATGCTTTGAAATCACCACCCCCCGAATATAGACTTTGAATGTTTCCCAGATTGTGGTGAATGATTGGACGGAGCCAATATTGTTAGAAAAGAACTCTTCCATCGCCGTTGCCAGCTCCTCCTTAAATACTGTGTCTAGTAGAGAGTAAGGGGGAAAGCGCCACGTGAATGCCGGGGCATGAGGAGTGTTGCAGCTCAGTGTTAGTCGAACCGGGGAGTGGTCAGAATATGTACGCGGAGATGATCGCAGGCGAGTACCCGAGTCTCTGACCTCCCAGATATTAACCAAAAATCTATACGGGTATGAGTATCATACACTGATGAGTAATGAGTGTAACCACGCGCTGCGGGATGTCTGTCTCCAGATGTCCAGGAGGCCATATGCGTGCATAATGCTTTGCAAGGCTACTGCTGCGGCTGCTGAGCATCTGGGCGGGCCCTGTGACCTATCCAAGTGTGGTTCCAAAATACAATTAAAGTCCCCCCCCCCCAAATCTGTGGAATGCCCCTCCATTGTACCAGTTTGGCCGCCAGGGAATTATAAAATTGAGGATCGTCGTAATTCGGGCCATACACTCCCACTAGTAGAAATTGCAGGTCGCCCTTCTTACAAAGAGCCACCGCGAACCTACCCTGTGGGTCACTCATCAAGCCTGTCATCTCCACCCCTGCCTTTCTATCGACTCATAGCAGAACCCCTCTAGCATGGGATGTGAAATCAGAGGAAAAGCAAATTCCATGTGATTTATGTTGCGTGTCTCTACTACGTTCTGGGGTGAGATGTGTCTCCTGTAAGAGGGCAACAGACACGGAGTGTCTTTTTAAATAAGCGCCTATTTTTCTAACTTTTCTGTCATTATTTAGGCCGAGATCATTCCAAGTAATGAGTTGAAGACCCTGTGGTCCTACCCTGTCAGTGGCCATGTGAAGGAGGTGACCCCTGTGGTAGACGGAACCCCTGCCTACGGTGTTCACTGTGCAGAAACAACATAGCGAAAAAATACCCATGCAATCATACACGTGCATATAGAGAACATTCCCTACCACGCCACGAAAACCCACAACTATTGCGGCTAATTGCATTACCCCCGCCCCAACCCAACAACAAACAATAACCCCTGAAAAAAGAAAGCGGACAGTGTGATACACTTGGGGGCAGATGTTGCCATCAGATCTAGTTCTCTCCGCCACCATGTCCATAGATTCGATCTCTAACAGCTGAAACCTGTATCCCCATAAGGTGCCAAATAACATTGTCTATGCGCTCTACAAGATGCGCCTGCAACTGGCATTCAGTCATTGTGCTCTGGATCAGTAATCAAACCCACGCCCATTATTGCCCACAAGGCTTGCCACGTTTTAACGGTGCTCGCTACTCCTTACGCCTCATGCCGCGCTAGGTACCCATAGTATCACTTGCCAGTCCTTGTGATATCTTCAGCAGAGCAGTTTTTGCATTTACTCTTCTTGCACATGTTCTTCTTGTAGACTTGACGAGTCTTCTGCTTGAGACTGCGAAGCAGTCGGTGAACCACGTCGTCTCGAGCGCTGCTCTCTGTCCTTGAGGGCGCGTAGGACGGCTTTGGGGTCGGTGAAAAAATTCACCTTACCGTCCATTTTGATTCTTAGTTTGGCGGGATAGAGCATGCTGTATTCCAGGTTCAAGTCCCGGAGGTTCTTTTTTGCTGGTATGAAGAGCGTGCCTCCTGAACCTGCCGTGTGAAATCAGGGAATAGGGATATGTCTGATCCCTCATGATGGAGCGACCCTAGCTCACAGGCTTTACTTAAGGCAGAGTCTCGGTCCCTGTAGTTCAGGAATCGTGCGATTATAGGCCGAGGAGGTGCCCTGAGAATTGGTCTGGGTGCCAACGATCGATGCGCCCGTTCTATGCCGAAAATTTCCGAGAAGGTGTTCTGGCCCAGAAGTGTGACAAGAAGTTGCTCCACGTACTGCTCCATGTTGCCGATATTGGACGACTCGGCCACTGCTAAAATGCGCACGTTGTTCCGCCTTGATCGTGCTTCAAGATCTTCGGCCTTCGCCTGTAGCACATGTAGAATTTTATCCCTTTCTTTGTCGGTCTCAGCATCCGCACGTATTACACCTTCCATGTCGGAGACCCGCTGTTCCGCAGCGTTGAGCCGCTCCCCATGCTTGTCCAACCGTTCTGACATGTGATCCATCCTAAATGAAAGTGCGTCAATTTTACTATCTATTTTGGAGAGACTTTGTTGTATTGTGTGGAATGCGTGTTTCACATCTATGTCAACTCCCGCTTCCGGGTCATCTGAAGCATTGTCCTGGTCAGTAGGAGCAGAGTCCTTCGCCCTTGGGGTTTTGCGTAAGTCGAAATGTAGCTTGGACTGGAGCTTGTCTGTATTGCCTATGATGTGAGGATGGGTGCAGGATAAGTGAGCAGCACAGGGTTTCTCGCTGGACTTAAGTCACAGTTATGCAGGAGCTCACTCTCGTTGGGGCCTCGGTGCTGCGGTGGGTCTTAAGAGCAATCTCAGCTCCTGCGCCGTGATGCACACCCTTCCCCGGTCGTGTCAGCGCATATAATTAGTGGGTATCTCCCCCTTTAGGATGGTTTTGATGCGGCTTCGCTCCTCACCTGTTAAAGCCGACTTACATGGGTGGGCGTTGAGCAGTTCTGTCCTCAGGTAGCCAGAGCCATCTGCACACAGTGACCTGGTTCCCCAGAGATAAGGGCACACTCCGGGAGAGCACTTGCGTGCCTAAGGGCCCCAAGTGGCGGTCTCCTGCGAGTCTATCACACACTCTGGAGTTGCAATTAATGGGATCGCAAAGCGACGTCTATTGCAGGGCCCCCACTCGTCGTCGCCGCCAGCCCGCGCCCGGGGCCTTGATATGGTGAGTTGGTATTGTGGGGGCCGCCTCGTGGGGGAAGTGCGCGCCGACTGTATGGTAGCCCCCAGTGAAGGCGGACAGCCGCCGACGTGCGCGGACACCTTCAGGCGAATTCTAGGCACCGGCCCGTTACTCCACCAGTCACTCCGCAGCCACAGCAGCCTGAAGCGGCAGGTACCTGTACGTCGCAGGAGTCTAGCCAGTCACACCGCCTGTATCTTTCACGGGGCACGTAGTGGTCTGCGGAGAGTGCGTTTGTCAGAGACCTCCCTCCCGAGATGGGTCACAAAGTTGATCGGGGCTGCAGCGAGGCCCCGCGCTGCACGGCTGCCAGAGTGCGTCACTGATGGCCGGTCCCCCAATATCGCACCGATTTTTACGCTGCTGGGTGCGTTGGAATGCTCATGACTACGGAGAGACAATGGCACCTCCAGGTCAGGGCACAAGCTGGATCTTCATGCGGATTTTGTCAGATTACTGGTGGCGATCGGGGGAGCTGCACTAACTCGCGGCCATCTTGGAGTCAGGCAAGCTCCGACCCCCTCTGATTTATACTTGCTGGAAGCTATCACAGGATCGAGGTGAAAGGTATTTTAATTTCACTTGTTTGTGGTGGTGGTTTTACTTGTGAAGGTCGGGTTATTCTGAATTATGGCAATGGATAACAGTGTTATAACAAGCTGGCTTCAGGGATAAAAAGTCCACTATCGACCAAATCTTTAGGCTCCAACTCCTCTACTGGAAATGAGTGCATCAGGAAGGTAGTAAGTAGCCTATACTTGGTCTTTGTAGATCTTAAAAGTGCTTTTGATCTAGTCCCTAGAGATGCCCTCTGGGTGGTATTGAGCGACCTTGGAATCCCTCATTATCTCCTGAAAATGCTTAGAAGACTGCATGAAGGCAACTATGCCCAAATCAGGCATGGGGAAGCACAGGGCACTCACTCCACCCATCCCAATTAATAGAGGGGTCAGACAGGGCTGTGTGCTCGCCCCCACTCTGTTTTGTATTTACATCAATGGACTGGTTGATGTGCTGAGCGATCTGAAGGATATAGACGCCCCCAAGCTAGCGCAAAAGTTAATCCCAGCAATGATGTTTGCAGATGACACCCTCCTGCTTTCCAAGTCACCGATGGGCATCCAGAGCATCCTCGACGGGTTCTGTGAGTTTTGTAGAAACAGGGGGCTGGAGATCAATATACAAAAGATAAAATACATGGTCTTTAACCCTGCTTGTACAATTCGTCCTAACCCGCATATGAATGGTATCCAACTTGAGCGGGTATCTGTTTTTGACTATCTAGGTCTCACTCTAACAGAAATAATGGACTGGGGGCCACAAATGGACAAGTCAAGTCTTAAGCTAGCCCAGACCGCTGGTGGGCTGGCCAAGCTCTACAGAAACTCTTTTCACAAGCCTGTAGGACCGGTTATAGAGAGCTACAAAACCCAACTAAGGAGCGCTGCTATGTATGGGTCCGAACTCTGGGCGGATCGTCTACCCAAGACCATTATTAAAACAGAGAACAGCTTTCTTAGACAGCTGTTCGGTCTACCGGTGAGCTCCCCATTAGTTCCACTGCGTTTGGACATAGGGGTGAGACCAATTGCAGAGGAAATTGGTTGTAGACCCCTGTTATTTTGGCGGCGTCTATGGGTGACCCCTGAACTGGCCGAACATAGGACCGAGCTACAAGAAATACTGGGACTCCCTGGCATAGGTAAACTGGCTTGGTTTGCACACATTAAGGAAGGTCTCGATACCATAGGTAGAGGCACCCTTTGGAGCAACTCTGAGGTAGCATGTGCTACAATCTCGCGTAAACAATTAGTAGCTACAGGGGAGGAAAGCTCGCCTAACTCCACGAAAACTCTGCCACTGGTTCATTTACAGTTAATAAAAAAAAAAAAAAAAAGCATGCCTTTAACTTGGAGCCATGCCTAGACGAAATACAACTGGCCATAGCTAGGAAACTGTATGTACAATTCAGGCACGGCTCTCTCCCTCTGCATGCATTTTCTAACAAATGGCCTGGCAGTTCTGCCTTGGGGTGCCCAGCATGCAGTAGGGGAAAGGAGACCAAACTCCACGTATTATTTTTTTTGTCCTGGATATAAAAAAAAATAGACAAAGATGGTTGGTACAACTGTGCAGGAACCTAGGTACACCGCACTGTGAAGAAGCATTCAGGCTCCTAAAACACAATACTCAAATGCCAATTGTCTATGCTGTATCACGTTTTTTAACCTCTATGTGGTGGGCGCGAAAGGTTTTTTTAGGAACCTGTAATGGATCTAACATTGACTGACTTTTTATATGATTCTGTGAATAATTTTGTTTTGTTTTATCTGGGTTTTAGTTTTTAAATTCGTTTTTATATACTGTATGTTTTGGCAATGTTCTTTTATGGTCCACGGACTGAAATAAAGAAAGATTGGATTGGATAACAGTGTTGTTAACATTGTAAATTCCAAAAACAAGGTGCTTTAGGAGGCTTGCGTTTAATCAGTTCATTTTGGAGAAAGGGATCAAATGGGAATCTCATGAAAGACCAAGTGCGATGACAGACAGAAGATAACGTGGTCAGTGACTGTCTTGCAGCGACCGTGTAGGCTCCTTGCTCAGCAATGCTAGACTGCCACTTTGGCAAAAGGTAGGTGCGGTGCGACGGGAATAAAGAAAGAAACACTCTTTTCCCTATATCGATGCCCTAACAAACAAAAGAATAAAAATTAATGAAACCTGGAGCAAGCACAATTGCATGGTTCCAGGAAACTGTGCTGGTCGCAGACAGTGTCTGCCAACTCAGCACGTGTAGATGCAAACAATTCACCCACCAGAATACTGCATATCTCTATAAAGATGTGGCTTTCTCAAAATTTGGTGCACAACCGTTATCTGCTCATGCAGAACCGTTAAATTTCCATGACCGGACAAGGGGCGAAAATGACCGCAATGTGTAGTCCAATATAAATGAGGCTGACACTGTCCTACAGCTGGTATACCTATTGAGCCTCACAGTCAGCATTCACAAATATTCTCCAATTCCCCTTGGAACAGTGGAATTCTAATTGATATCAACACTATGGAGCGGAGAGACTAATCATGTTTTGTGACAGATATCCCTTTTCCAACTGTAGCAGCCTTTGGCATTGAGGACAGTATTAGAATTGTTGGGACTGAAGGCATCTTACATTCACTTAACACATCATGCAAGTATGCACATGCGGTTGCATCAGGAATAGCTCTCAAATCAATGATCCCAGGCACTGCGATTATCTAGTGGTTGTCACTGAAGGTGGTGGCAGAAAAAAAAATGTGCTGGCAGATAATTAGCAGGTCTTCTCTTGACTATTACAATTCCTTCTGTCAGCTATCTAAAAGGTTTGAGTTTCACAATAACAGATCTAGTCATCTCATTTTCTACACTTGCATATATTAGGGCTTGCCATAAAGGCTTTTCAACTTTACTTCTCAAATACATTGTTCAGATCTTTCCAGACATCATGAAAGTGATGTTTTACCTGAACAATCCATCAGGAACAAAGCCCATTATTTTGACTAAAGAATAGCTCTAAACCACGTGGCTATGCGTAATATCAGAAGTGCTATAAAATACTCAACCTTTGTCATTTTTTTCCCTCAAACTTCTTTTTATTGGATTTTTACATAAATTAATGATATGCCAACATGTAAGAATCAGCCTTCCACAATTACAGTAGCATGCCGTAGTAAAATACAGTTTCACACAGACAGTTAAGATCATCTGTATATTCTTCCAATGTAATGTTAGACTGACAGTTCCATAAAACAGGATAAACATAAGACTCCTTCTTCGAGTTAACCCATTTCTTCCCTCCTCTTTCTCAGTTCTATTAACTAAAACTAAGAAACTGAGTCGAAATAAGAAATGATCAATTAACTGTGGTGCGATGAATATATCGCCGTTATTAATGGGTGCTCTAAGCTAGGGAAGAGTGTCCATTAGGAAACCTTGTTGAGGGAAATGCAGTGATTTAGAACTGGAATAGATTTAATGCCCTTATCCGCGGGGAGCAGGCGATAAGTGGGAGACCACTTGAAACGGATGTTATCAGTGGTCTCCACGCATATTTGAAGTTTTTTTAATCATCTCTAAAGATATCTGCTGTTCTTTTCATTGTGGGTGCTTGCCACAATCGTACATGACATTGTGTCAGCACTGGAGCCTCTTTCTTTTTCCATGCTGCAGCAATCGCTAATTTCGCTTCTCCCAGACGCAGCCACATTATGGCCCCAAAACTTCTGTTTTAGTATTTCAAACGGTGATCTTGTATACCTAACAACGCAAACTCAGGAGTTTCTGGAGTCTGGTATCCCAGCGTATCTTTCATCTGTGCCAGAATTTCTGGCCCGAATGGTTGAATTGTCGGGCGTTCCCACCAAATGTGGCGAAAATCCCCTACAAGGCCACAGCCTCTCCAACATAGGTCAGAGATTTCGGGAAAGACCTTCTTTAATTCTGTAGGGTATATATACCAATCGTAAAGTATCCTATAATGGCCTTCTCTCATGCCCAGAGAGTGATTACTTTTTGGGATGTCCTTCCAAAGTGTCTTCCACTTCCCCTCTGCTATTTCCTTCCCTAGAGTGTGTTCCCAAAAGGTGATGTGTCTTGGCTGTAGGGTGTGTAGTGTAGTGAGTAAAAAGTTGTACAAGAAAGTAATGGTGCGCTAGCAGCCGACGAACATGGCCGCTGCCTGAGGAGGCTCCGTCGTCCAACCAACTTCCCCGACGATCCGCTTACTAATCCGGAGGCAAGAACCTATTCCAGGCAGTGGAATTCAAATCGGAAGCAGCGGGGCACCCGATACAGCAAGCGAGAACCCTGTGCTGCGCCCTTGGACAACGTGACGCCGGTGAGACGAGATACGGCCTGCGCATCACGCCGGAGCCGGGGACTCAAGTTGGTACGCAACCGGCTGCGACGAGTGAGGCGGCGCCTAGCGGCGTCCAGCGCAGCGCGCCTCCTCTGAAGCAGCGTGGGCCTGACGAAGATGACGACACCGCGAACCGACGCTGGCGGCAGCTGATTAGGGGCAGAGACTGCTGCAGACTCCAACGGAGCAGGCAGGATCCCCACGGTGAGTGGGGGCCCGGCGGCTGCCCTGATACTGTGCTGCCCTCTCCATCCGGGCCGGGGCTGTGCAGCCAGGCGCGAGAACAAGACAGCAGCAGGCACTTATTAAAGGCCACGCCGCAGCAAAACACAGGCCACAGAGCAGCACGTGAGACAATTAGTGGCTGGGCGGCACCTCACCTGTGAGGACATATTGAAGGACTGGTGGAGGTCGCCCCGACCCGAGGGTTCTGAGTCCCGTATTACCCTTAGGGCTCCTCAGAGAATCACAGCTTGTCCTTTTCCCCGGCGTTGTGAGCATCGTGATTGAGGCCCGGCAGGGGCAAAAGACAGGGCGGCGGGAGGTGTTCTCCCCCCCCCCCCCCACCCCCTCCCCTCCTGAAGACGCCTAGACGAAGCTGTGACGGGTTTGCGCCCTCCTGGACTACAGTACCTTAGTGCGCAACCAGTCCCCATACATTGATTGCCAACACTCAGTGGCGGGCATAGAACTGGGGCTCACCGGAGGGGATCTTCATACTGGACTGCAAAGACTACTGTTGACCTGAGAAAATAATAGCGACTCGAGGAGTGGGAAACCCGACAGGCCACGTGTGCCTTGGAGCGCACAGGCAGGCGGCGGTGAGTACCACCTCCGATTCTACCCTAATACGAGCGCGGCAAGCCGAGACTGGCCGCGATGGGAGGCAGGGGCCAGCGAGGTGCGCAGCAGGGGAAACTGGACAAGTATGCCTACTCCAAGACTCAATCTGAGCCCGCAGATCAAGATTCAGCTCAGGCGGCAAATCCCAAAACGGCGGCTGACACAGGAGTCACGCTGCAAGACATAATGACGACCCTACAAAATGTGCACTCCTCTCTTTTTTTTTTTTTTTAAAACAGTTTTATTAGTAACAAAGCAGCAATCAAGACAGTACATCGACAGCTTAGGTAAAGATGTTCAAGAGATTACAGCATTATCTTCCTCATCATTAATCCGGCAGAAGCCCATGGCAGCATAGTTCAGCCAGTACAGGACAATCCCAGGTGGGTCACTTATATGTTCTTGGGTCAGGAAATTCAAATAACGTATACCTAGTGCTGATTGCCCACAGTGTGCGCCTTGATCCCATCCATGTCCTCCTCCAACACCTGGAGTCTTTCCCTCCTCAGCTCAACTGTTGGAGAGACACATATCTCCCCCCTATATTTATTCCAGCGCCCCCACTTGTGATCCCATTTACGTGGACATCCCCTGCCTTTATAAACTGTTTTTTCGGCGATCATGGCATGGTCCATATCTTTTGCCCAATCTCTCAGCAGTGGTAAAGTGTCTACGCCCCACTTCTGGGCTATATTTCGTTTCGCTATGCACCACCCCATCGTGGCCCATGATTGCTCGGCTTGCGTGAGGTCTGTTGCTTCCCAGATATTGAGAAGAGACAGTGTGGGATTTGAGAGGATGGACTTGTCACACGTTCTGGTCAGTTGTCTGGTCACGTACGTCCAGTATTGCTGTATGTGAGGGCAGCCCCATAGGATATGCAGGAATGTTCCCGGTTGGTTACAGTGTCGGAGGCAGAGAGCGTCGGGTCGCCTACCTAATCGGTGAAGTAGGATGGCATCAAAATATACTCGATGAAGAATTTTAATCTGCACCAGGCGAAGTCGCATCGGCATGGCGATCTCACGGGGTGAGGATAACGCTTCTAGCCAGTCTTCATCGGCTAGTTTTCCCAGGTCACCCTCCCAAGACGTCCTCAGCTTCAACATTGGATCGACTCGGTTATTAATCAATTTCCTATATGTGAGAGAGACGGCTTTTCGGGTCATAGGATCCAGCAAGAGCCGGTCCTCCAGGGGAGAAGAATCTGGAAGGGGGGTATCCCCAGGGAGGGCAGAGTCAATAGCATGACTGATTTGGAGGTAGCGAAATTTCTCCGTCGGCGCTAGCTGGTACTTATTTTGGAGGTCTGAGAACGACGCCTTCTTGTCCTTGATCCACAAGTCGCTCACTGTAGAGATCCCTATCTTGTCCCATTTATCAAATCCTGCACAGGCGCTAAGCCGTCCCAGGATATCCGGTTCCCATAGAGGGGTAGCCTTCGTGAGGCGCCCCTGCCAGCCCATCCGCCTCTGCGCTCCGTGCCACACTTCCACCGTACGCGCTGTAGGGCCGGTCAAGCACAATTTTCTGTGGTTCGTATACAGAGCTCTATTGTAACCTCCTTTCCCCAGCAACCAGTGGTCAGTGCGAAAGCTGGGATCATCATGCCGCCCGAACACCCATTGATTGATGGCTATCAATTGTGAAGCCTGGTAGTAAAGGCGCAGATCTAGTAGACCCATACCCCCATCATACCATCCCATAGTAAGCTTGGCCATGGCTATGCGAGGCGGCCTGTCGTCCATAATAAATCTCGTACGGCCGCATCAATCTGCCAGAAGTAAGATTCGGGGATCGGAATGGGAGTGTTTTGTAGCACGTATAAAAAGCGTGGCAGAGCGAGCATTTTGAATAAGGATGCGCGCCCTAACAAGGTAAGGGGGGAGTGTTTTCCAATGCGTGACGTCTGATCGAAACCTCTGTAGCGGCCCCAACAGGTTCCGTTCAAAAAACAGTGTGGCATCTATAGTGATAAAAATCCCTAAGTACCGAAAGCCTTGGGAGGCTACCGGAATATCGTATCCTCGAGGACTCCGCTGCGGTTGTCCCCAAAGGGGATACATCTGGGATTTTGACCAGTTTATTTGATACCCAGAGTGTGCCCCAAAAATATGAAAAATATGGAGTACACGGTGCAGTGAGCGCGTCGGTGAGGCAAGATAAAGCAAGATATCATCCGCATAGAGCGATATGCGGTCTTCGTGCTCAGCCGTCCATCGAAGGCCTCTAATGCCTAGGTCTCCCCTTATCCACACCGCCAGCGGCTCCAAAACCATGGCAAAAAGGAGCGGTGATAACGGGCATCCTTGCCTTGTGCCACGGCACAGTGGGAAAGAAGTAGAGCGATGATTGTTCACTGAAACATGAGCCATGGGTTGTGCATATAACAATTTGACCCATCCCATAAATTTGGGTCCGAACCCGATGCGGCCAAGAACTGCGAACAAGTAGTACCACGCTATGGTGTCGAACGCCATTTTGGCGTCAAGTGCCAGCAGAATCGCTTCTTCTAGAGTGCCTACATGGCCCAATACACCATGCAGACGACGCAGGTTGCGTGCAGTGTTCCGTCCCGGCATGAATCCCTACTGATCTGGATGAATCAAGTCGGTGAGATAGGGGAGCAGACGAGTCGCCAAAAGTTTTGCGAGAATTTTAGCCTCCACCGTGATCAGAGAGATAGGTCTATACGAGGCGCATTCATCTACCGGCTTACCAGGTTTATGAATGACTACAATAGTGGGTTCACGAATATCTGTCGGGAGGAGGGCTTTCTTGTAACTTTCGTTATATAGGTTTAGTAAATGAGGAGCTAATTTGAAAGCCATAGGCTTGAACAATTCGATCGGTAGCCCGTTCGGGCCCATCGCTTTGCCCGCGCGAATGTTTGAATTGCCTTATGAATCTCTTCAACCGACAAGTCAACTTCCAGCGCCTCCTTATCCTGTTCTGAGAGGCACGGCACTCCAATAGTGGCAAGGAGTTCGGTCGCTCTCGCAGCCTGCGAGTCTTGCGGTATACCATACACAGTCTTATAGTGGTTTGCAAAAGATTCAGCGATGTCCCGTGGGTCCGTCATCAGAGCACCCTCAGAGCTCTTGATCGCTCTCACCCATCTCGCCGATTGTTCTTTACGTTCTAGCCACGCCAGCAATTTACCCGTGTGTTCCCCTTGTTCATATATATGGTGCCGGGTGGCCAGCGCACGTCTATTGGCGTCTTCTTGTAGCAATTGCTTATAATCTTGCCTTTTTACGTTGATCAGATGTTGAGTGTCAGGGGCCGAGGCCCGAGATATATCTACCTCAAGACGTAGGATCTCAGTTTCCAGCTCCAACACCCTACGACGGCGTTCAGCCCTGTGACCAGCCATCGCCGACAGTGCCCTCCCTTTAATCACTGCACCATATGCCCCCCAAAGCATAATGGCTGATTGGACCGAGCCTATATTTTCCTCAAAATAATAATCTGTGTCTTTCCGCAAGGCCTCTCTAATATGCGGGATCTTGAGTGCCCAAGGTTGTATCCGTATCGGGCCAGGTTGAGGCGGGCGTTGCACTCCAAGGACCGTCAGCACCGGGGAATGATCCGACACCCCCCGTGCCAAACACCTAGTGTTGGAAAAGTCATGTATGTGTTGTGCATGTGTGAATAAGTAATCAATTCGTGATTGACTTCCGTGTACCCCGGACTGAAACGTAAAGTGTGTCCCCCAAGGGTGCGACCACCTCCAAATATCTACCATCCCTAAGGCTTCAATAAAGTCCCGTAATGGTGAGCAGCGTGTTGAGTCACTTCTGGGCGGTGATCTATCTAGTTGACCGTCAATCGTCAGGTTGAAGTCACCCCCTATTATCAGTGTGCCCACAGGTAGGTGAAGTAAAAGCGTCCCCACATCTGTCAAGGTCAGTCGTTGTAGGCCCAGTGGAGCATACACAGAAACAACATTAAAGACTCTGCCCTCCCACATACCTGTGCAAGCTGCGTACCTGCCCTGTGGATCCGTCCAGGTATTCTGTATCACATATGGACAGCCTTTTCGAAGGAGAACCCCCGCCCCCCTGGATCCCTTGGTGAAACCTGAGTGGGCTACCATTCGATTGCCCCTTTCTGTCGAGGGCCCTGCAAGAGTTACCAATTAGGTGAGTTTCCTGTAGTAACACCAAGTCAAGCCCATGGCGGTGGACATACTGCAGCACAATACCTCACTTAATTTTGTCTCCTAACCCGTTGACATTCCAAGTTATAAGCTTAAGTCCCTGACTGTTGGCCATATTGTCACAGCTATCGGAAGAACGGAGCCCATGGCAGACTTGTAGCCCCCCACGCGCTCCCGTGTCGCCATCTGAGCGACCCCCGGACTTTCACTGACCTTCTCATAGTATTGGAGCTCTCCTGTTGCTATCTGTACATAGAAACCAACCAAGTCGTGCATACATAAGCAATCACTTTGTCTTGCTGCATAACATCCCCCAGTACCCCCCCCCCCCAAACAAATTAAACTCCAGATTACTTTCAGCCCAATAAACGTACCCCCCTGCTTAACGGGACAAAAACCGCCCGCCACCCCCAACATGCAGAGTGCCTGTCGCCCACCCATAAACAATTCCAGGGAACGCGAGTAACCCCACTCCCAATTTGCATAACTCTATACAGACATTTCTCCGCCCCCCCACCCGACCCCTACCCCAAAAGCAGTATACAATCCAGAGGCGCAGTACAATCCCCGTTAGATGTCTTGTGGCCCCCACATTTTCAATAGCAGTATAGTTGCGAGTTTCATAAGAAAACCGTTCCGTCCCATAACAACCCAACATGTTGAACGAGCACAGCAAACAGTGACATAATCGACCCAGTCACTTATGAGGGCAATCCCCAGAAAGTGGACAATCCCTGTGACATAAGTATCAGGAATCTGCTCAAGTATCCCCTCCCAGCACTAGACTTGTGCGATCCCAAGTTCGGGTGGCGATGGCCCCAAGACCATGCTCCACAAAGTTCGTGAGGGCATCAGGAGGACATTACAATCCCAAACAGCCTTACCGACCATTGAATCAGCGCCCTCCCGTGTGTCCCTGGGAATCAGAGTCAGAATGTGGAGGAGTTCGTTTCTGCTGGCGCCAGTCAGCGTTGTCGTCCGCCGCTGAGAATGTCTTTTTTCCCTTTCTTTCGACCGTGCGCCATCCCTCAAGCCAGTCCCAGGCCTCTTCAGGTCGAGTGAAGAACCACGATTTTCCATTGGCTTCCACCCGAAGCTTGGCGGGGAACATCATTGCATACTTGACTTCCTGGTCGCGTAGGGCCCGTTTCACCTCCAGGAAACTGCGACGCTGTCTCTGCACTCGCAATGTGAAATCTGGAAAGAACATGATCTTGCTGTTCTCCAGGGTAAGTGGCGGGGCCACCCTTGCCGTCTGTAGGATAACATCGCGGTCTCGAAAGTTAAACACCCGCGCCAACAGTGGGCGAGGGGGCGCTCCAGGCTTCGGGCGGCCTCCAGGCACTCGGTGAGCTCTTTCAATCGGGAAGGATTTGGAGAATCCTCTGGGTTGAAGATGCTTAAGGACCAGCTCCTCCACAAAAAGGTCTGCCGCCTGCCCCTCCGCGTTCTCTGGCACGCCAATAATGCGGACATTGTTCCGTCGCATTCGACCTTCGTAGTCGTCCAGCTGCAGGGCCATCGCCTCATGGGAAGAGCGGAGGTCCGTAATTTGTTTCTTGAGCAGGGCGGTGTCAGTAACCAGTTCCTTGGCAGTGCTCTCCACAGATCCTACCCTTTCTGTGATTTTCTTCATGTTCTCTCTAATCAGTGCAACATCCGTGGCCACTGTGTCGATCCGCACCTCAAGGGAGGTCCTTACCGCCGTTATTGCTTCAAGGAGATCCTTAATCGATGGTTCCGCGGCATCCCCCGGCGTTACTGTCTCCATATGGCCTTCAGTCTGCTGTTTCTGCCAGGCGAACTTCTCCATCTTGGTCTGGGTTGTCGCCCGATTATTACGGCCGGATGCCATTGCCTATTGTCACGGGGACACCACAGCTGAGCAAGGTGCCGCCGCTACTCCCCACCGCCTGCGGTGAAGTCCCTCACCCGGCCTGTCGGCTTTCGCATGAAGCACCCCACACAGAGGGGTATCTAGCTGAGGTCGCCGCACAGCGGCCTTGGACGGAAGGTCAATAAATTGTTTCTGTTAGGCCCCCAGCGGCCAAACCGCGGAAAGTTGCAGTGCAGGTCAAGGGCCACTTCCAGCCCTCTTACGCTGGCCCGGTATTGTCCGCTTCTTCCGGTACCGCGGGGGGGGGCACCACTATCTCCCTCTCAGCTTGCAGGCAAGTCTGTGTCTTTATGGCAGCCTAGTATAAATCACCTCTCCCTCTGGGCTTAACTGCCCTCTGTGTCAAACGGTTCAAGGGGCCCTCAGTGCGTACTTCCAACACTTTATTAGCCGTCTTCAGCTCACTCCCCATGACCGCATACAGTCCTCAGGGCCGCTACGGGCCTGTACGCCCGTGTCAGCAATGTCCCGCCCTTTTACTCACGACGGGGGCCGCCGCACCAGTCACCTGGCCCCCCGTCACTCACCGGGCCACGAGGGATAGACTCCGCAGTCACCGCAGGAATCCGGCAGCGTTGGCTCCGACGAGGAGCTCCCTCAATCTACCGCTGGAGACCCCGTTACCTTAGGCCGCAGCCGCGGTCTCGCGTGGTGCCCGATCGGCACAGCGCCGCACTCCCGCGGGCTGGGTCACCCGCGATGCCTTGGTCTCTGGAGCTCCCACGGGGCAATGTCACCGATTGCTTCAAAAATTGCACTGGAAGTAGCCGTGCGCCGCAGAAGTGTTCCGGCGTCACCAGGGCAGGAATCGGGCCCGCAGGGGCGAAGTTATACCGGATAGTTTGGGAGTGGCGCTCCGGAGTGAAACTACCGAGCGGCCATTCCTGTCGGCGGTTAGCCACGCCCCCGTGCACTCCTCTCTTGATTCGCGGATAGACTCACTCTCGATGGAACTTTCCCCGATTAGGGCGGACTTTCAGAACATGTCAACCAGAGTGACGGGGGTCGAAGCGACGACATCAAATCTCTCCAGCGAAACAGCCATTCTTAAAAAACAAGTGCACCAACTGGAAGCAGAGAACAAGATCATAGCCGCCAAACTTGACGACCAGGAAGGGCGCTCGAGACGGAATAATATCCGACTTATCGGTGTGCCGGAACAGCCGGCAGGAACAGCACTTGACTTACTAATAGAAGATCTAGTAAATAACCACCTCCAGCCACGAGGTCTCTCCAACTACTTTTCGGTGGAGAGGGCCCACAGGGTTCCGGGGGGAAGACACAGACCCGGAGCCTCCCCCCCCCCGCGGCCCATCCTGGCTCGCATCTTCAATTATCGAGACGCGATCTTAAAGATGGCACGTGTCGCCCCTCCGATACGATTTGAGAACAGTACGGTCACAATATTCCCAGACTACACGGCGGCGGTCACAAGCAAAGGAGAGGATTTCTGGAGGTAAAGAAGGAACTCCGGAATCGGGAGCTTAAGTACGCGATGTTGTTTCCGGCAAAGCTGCGTGTGGAAGCAGAAGGCAAAACATGGTTCTTTTCTACGCCGGAAGAGGCCCAGGAATGGCTGGAGGGATGGCGCCGAGCCACCGGCTCTGAACGGTCTCATAGAACCCACGCGCAACGCCGTCTGGACGAAGCGTCAGGAGACTCATCGAGACGCGGACACAGGGAAGTTCGCAGCAGGCGGTGGAGAGGAGTGACTGCTTTCGTATCAAAGAGACTACCCAGAGTAGGCATGTCTGACCAATAATAAAAACACAGGAGAAGTGGCCTAGATCAGCGCCATCGCCGTGGAGACACTGGAGCAGCCACCTCTTAGAAACTAACCGAGCACGGACATACCCTTGGGTGCACGTTGCGAACTATAAGTCTTCTTAAACTTTGCCCACTTATGGACCACAAGTATTAGTTGAACAATGTGATTCTGCCTTTTCTATACACGGTAGAACTGGGGGTGTTGGAAGGGCTTCGGAGGACTCTACCCCCCCTTCAAGGTACTGGGGATGGGACTAAAGCACTCTGCGAAGTTGGGGAGGCTGGTAACTAGGTGTCCGTCATGCAGGGAGGGGGGTGGGTAGGGAGGGTACGTTATCTAGTTTATTGTTTTCTTGTTTCATAGGTTTGCAACAGGTCATGTTACGATTACACTACATGCACGCCACGCTTACGCGATATGACTATACAGTTTTCTACTACAGACCCACAAGACACAATAGAGACAACAGGGCTGGGGAGTGAAGACACCACCACGACAATAGCTGCCCCAGTGAATAGCTCCTACCTCTCGCTGCTTACATGGAACGTGAACGGGTTAGGGGATAAAATAAAGAGGGCTAGTCCTGCAGTATCTTAAGCGTCATGCACCAGCAGTGGCCCTGATCCAAGAAACGCACCTGGTGGGCTCTGCATGTAAGGCCTTAGATAGATGGGGTTTCCAGATGGTGGCACACTCAGAGTTCACATCGGGCTCACGGGGAGTGGGTATTCTTGTGCGGAAAGAATTTCCACTGGTCATTAAACAGAAGTGGAAGGACGACCAGGGGCGATTTGCTGCTATCACCTGCCAATGGGAGGGACGGGCATATAATATAGTCTCAGTATATATCCCCCCGGCTCTCCATTCGATGGCGCTCCCTGACTTTGGTGCCTTCTTACTCACTCTCCCGGAAGGAGAACTCCTCATAGGAGGAGACTTCAATTCCATCATCGATGGGAGGCTAGACCGTCAACCCCCTAGGGATCCTAATGCAGCACCCTCCCGCTTCGCGGAATTTCTTGAGACTATTGGCCTCGTGGATGCGTGGCGCTTCCGCTACCCCTCAGAGCGCCAGTACACCTTCCACTCTGGAGTACACAACACTCTATCCCGGATTGATTACATACTCACACTAGCGGATAGTTTGGGGAACATACAAAACATAACTCATTTGCCTAGGGGGATTTTCGATCATTCCCCGGTGTTGCTTAAATACACGTGTCACGCTGCAGCCCGGCGACGGACTTACCCAATATATCCCGGGTTCCTTAAAAACCCTCTGATCAGGAAGGGAATGGCGGCCATGACGCGACAATATTTCCAGGAAAATGAACACTCGGTTACGTCCCAAGTGATACTATGGGAAGTGTACAAGACAGTTCTCCGGGGCCAGGCAATCTCACTAATTTCCGGCCATAAGAAGGACAAATGAAAACAGATCGAAGCCTTAGCACAGGACGTGGCCCAGGCGGGAAGTCTACACACACTAAACAACACTGCGAACACAGCTCAGGATCTCCACTTGAAAAAACAAGCCTATAGGGAGTACGCATGGGAGGAAGCTAAGGCCAGGCTCGCAGCCACACAACACAATCTACGAGGTTGGGGATAAGGCGGGAAAGTTGCTAGCTTGGCTGGACAAGCGGGAGCGGGCTAGTTGGTGGGTGGCGCAAATCCAAACGGAGGAAGGAGAGATCATAACTGACCCGCAGAACATAGCAAATACACTAGCGCAGCACTATAGACGAGTTTATACATCGACCTCATCCAACACGGTCGAAGACGCACAGGCATTCATAAAAGATATCCAAATGCCCACACTCATATCAGAGGAGGCTCGGACACTTGACGTAGACCTCACGACAGACGAACTATTGCTAGCTATTGGAGCAATACAATCAGGGAAGGCATTAGGGCCTAATGGCATACCTATAGAACTCTATAAGCAGATGGCCACCAGTATTACGCCGCATTTATTGAGTATGTATGAAGCCAGCTTAGACGCAGGAGAGCTCCCCAGGGACCAACGTACGGCGACTATAGTGGCTATACATAAACCCGGCAAGCCAGCCGACGAATGTACATCATACCGGCCTATATCCCTACTAAAAGCAGAGGCAAAGATCCTCGCTAAAGCACTCGCGGCAAGACTGACGCCCCATCTCCCTAAATTAATACACCCGGATCAATCAGGGTTCATGCCGGGAAGGAACACGGCCCTTAATCTACGCCGACTGCATGGTGTCATGGCTCGTAAGCCCACAATCCAGGAACCGGCAGTTCTATTGTCACTAGACGCACGCATGGCCTTCGATATGGTCGAATGGCCTTTTTTGTTTGCGGTCCTTAAGCATATGGGTTTCGGCCCCAAATTTTGTGCCTGGATCCAATTGCTCTATACCAAGCCCCTAGCACACGTGGCGGTAAATGGCCATGTCTCGGCAGACTTCTCTTTGGGGGCGACACGCGTCAGGGCTGCCCCCTATCACCGCTCCTATTCGCCCTTGTATTGGAGCCCCTAGCAGCCTGGATACGGAGAGACCCAATCATCTGAGGACTCAGGTGGGCGGAGGGCTGGGAAGACTGCATATCCCTATATGCGGACGATGTACTCCTGTATATGGAGTCCCCCGGACGCTCCATTAGCCGCATCCTCGATCTCTTTGAAAGCTACAGCAAATATTCGGGGTACACCATCAATTGGGCGAAATCAACCCTCTACGTTCTACAGGGCCCCCCGCCGCGACTTCCAAAAGGGTGCAATCTCCAACTCACGGAAAAGGGCTTCAAATACCTGGGAATTAATATCACACCACTACAAGGGGACTTTATGGACAAAAACATTCAGCCCCCTTTGAAGAGACTCCTGCCAAGATGCAAAACATTGGCAATCTCTGCCGCTAACGTTACTCGGCAGGGCCGCACTTTTCAAAATGATGGCGCTCCCCAGGTTCCTTTATGCCCTGCAAAACTCCCCATTCCTGGTCCCCCCCCAGCTATTTTAGGGTAATCGAGGCAGAGGTAACCAATCTGCTATGGGAGGGGAAACCGGCCCGCATAGCCATGCATAAATTGATGAGGGGATGGTACGATGGGGGCATCGCCCTTCCAAATATACAAACCTACTATTGGGCGTCGCAACTGACCGTCATCAATCAATGGCTTCATGTTCCACGAACTGATCCAGCATTTAGTGCAGACAGAGACAGCTTGGGAGAGGGAGGAATAATGAGGGCGCTTTACGCCACGAAGCGTAACCCATTGTTGCTAGGCCCTACAGCGCACACAATCAAAATTTGGCAGATAGCCCGTAGGAATCTGGGATGGGACGGGGTTATAACTCGGCTCACCCCACTATGGGACACACCAAAATTGGGTAATCTTGGGAATAGTAAAGGCTTCAAATGCTGGGACTCCATCGGAATCTCTACGGTGGGGGACTTGTGGAGCAAAGGTGGCGTTGTCACGTTCGCCCACCTACGAAATCAATACGAGCTAGCCTCAACAGAGGCATTTAGATATACTCAAATTAAGCATGCACTGAAGGCAGCTATTCCAGCAGTAACTACTCTCCCTGAGGCCTCCCCATTGGAAGATAGGTTGTTGACGGAATACATGGCAGAGAAGGCGATCTCCCTCACATATCGCAAAATTATCAATAATCTGCCAGATTCCACGGAATCTCTCCGTGAGAAGTGGCGGACGGAGGTGGGGGACTTAGATGATACCGACTGGCAAGAGGCGCTCGCCTCTCCGTGCAAAGTAGCAGTGTCTTCCAAATTAAGATTAGAAACAACTAAAGATCCTGCACTGCACGTATTACACGAGAGTGACACTACATAGGATAGGAAAGGCCGAGAATACACTCTGCTTGCGGCAATGTGGGGAGGTTGGCAAATTCTACCACACGATATCGGAGTGCCCTATGATAACGACCTATTGGGAAACAATTATTCGAACCATCACACAAGTTAGCGGAGTAACCGTCCAGCCGGAACCCAAGAGGTGTCTTTTAAACGTCTGGGAGCCGACTGACCTTAACCATACGACACAGGACTGGGCAACACTGGGCATGATGATCGCCAAACGCAATATAGCTCGACACTGGGGTGCCCAAACCTGCCCGTCATACCGAGAGTGGTGTAGAGACATGGATGGGGCTATGGTAGCGGAAAGGGCGGTATATATCCATCGTGGATGCCCCAAAAAGTGGGAACGAATGTGGGGATCATGGAACACTTATAGGGGAAACATCTGCACCCCACCCCCCTTGAGTCAGACACCGACTCAAGCTGAGTTGAATGAAAACAGAAACACTACCAGCTGAGGTTGTCTATTGCAAAAGTAATAACTGTATAGTCTTTGATTAATTGGCTTGTTGTGCCAAAAGGCGTGCAATGTGCAAAAAGTAGCGATATGTAATCGCATGGTTTTTGAATCTCACCTGTAATCAATAAAAAAGATTAAAAAAAAAAAAGTAATGGTGCCTCTAGAGTTGCCTGCCCTTTTAACAAATTGTTCTATGTGTGTGAGTTCTCCCATAGCCGCTTCTCTAACCTCCAGAATTAATGCCCAATGCTTCATTTGTAGATAATGAAAATGCTCGGTGTTTGGGAGGTGAAAGTTGCATTTTTCAAAGGTTAAGATATCCCAATTGTGAAACAGGTCTCATAAGGTAAGGCAGCCCCCCTCTCGCCAAGCATCAAACGGACCAGGCTGTAGGAAATGCCAGGTTATAATGGATTGGCGTAAACAGGGATGGAAACATTGTCCATTTAGCTGTCTTATTGACTTTGTCCCATATAGTAAAGGTAGTTTTCGTGGGAGTGTTCAAGTATGCATTTGGTGGGCGTTCTTTAGGTTTCCAGAGAACATCTCATATGACTCTACCCACTATCGCTCTATTCATGTTTAACCAATGTTTATCTGATTCTCGTAAAGATCATTCAGAGATGACTCCGAGTTGGGCTGCCTGATAGTAAAGGTAGAAATCTGGCAAGGCCTTTCCCCCTTCCGTCTTTGGTTGCCTAAGTAATTAAACAGGTCAATTGGAAGGGCTTGGAAAAGATATAAAAATTTTGGTAGAACCGGCATCTTAATAGCATGTATTCGACCGTGTCATGAAATATACATAGGTGCCCATCTTTTGAGATTGTTTTTTAATTGTTGTAGGAGGGAAGTGTAATTAGCCAGATACAGGGCTGACAATTTAGGAGTGATCTTTATTCCTAGTTATGTGATGTCTTTCTTTTCACTTTAAAAGGGAGTCCATGTTACTAACGCTGCTATTTCTGTGTCCGTTAAGGTCAGGTTAAGCAGGTAGGATTTAGTCAAGTTAATACGGAAGCCTGTGATTGCTTCAAAAGACCGAGCTCTCTCTGTAGGGCTGATAGCGAGCGCTTTGGTGTGGCAAGTGACAGCAGAACATCATCAGCAAATAGTGATATTTTGTGCTCTACTAAGCCGAAGAGGATGCCTTTGACATCAGGAGTCGCCCGTATTTTCGCTGCTAGTGGTTCTATGCTCAGTGCGAAAAGTAGCAGAGAAAGGCGGCATCCCTGCCTTGTTCTTCTTCCTAGATTTATTTATTTAAAGTTTTGTATAGCGCGAACATGACCCAAGAGGGTATCAGAGCGCTTTACATACGGTTGAGGGAGACATAGGAAAACAGCTAAGGGAGAAAAATCAAGGTAACAGTGGGACAATATACAACAAGAGCAAAGATGACATTATGGTGGACATAGGAAGAAGGCTGGGGGAGAACGAAAAGTAGGGCAATATACATCAAGAGCAAAAATGACAATATGGCAGGCGACAATGGGTCGCAACAAATGATATGTATTAAGTAAGATAGAGGTAAGAGGAGGAAAGCTTCTAGTTCAGCGCATTGTTCATTAGTAGAGCTTTAACTTCCCTTTTGAAGGCAAGTGTAGAGGGAATCAGTCTTGTTTCCACTGGAAGGGAGTTCCAGATTCTCGGGCGATGCCAGAGAATGTATGATTGTAGGTTTTAAGCTTATTAAATTTCTTTGGCTTGAGCAGCAGTGTGCCGGTGCTCCTTGTGGTCCGGGAGCCACCAGATAGTTCCAGCTTATTTGTCAGGTAGAGTGGGGTGTTGAAGTGTAGTGCTCTATGGGTCATACAGGCAATCTTTAGTTGGATCCTTGCCTCAAAAGGAAGCCAGTTGAGCGATTTCAGGTCCGGCGAAATGTGGTTAGTCTTCTTGGAAGCCGTGATGAGTCTAGTAGCAGCATTTAGAGAAGCTCTGATGGGGGGCTAAGCTGAGTTTCAGCAGACTGCATAGAGTAGCACTGCCGTATTCTAGTCTAGAGATGACAAGTGCTTGCACCGCCGATTTGAAGTCTTCTTGGGGAAGGTAGGGTTTGAGTTTTCTTAGGATGCAAAGTTGGAAGTTCTCTCCTTTGGTCGATGATCTGATGTGATCTTGCATGTTTAGGTTTTTATCTAGCAGAACTCCCAGTGATTTCGTGGAATCAATGATGTGTGGTTTGCAGTTGAGAGCGGTGAGGTTACAGAGATATTTCACAACAGTAGGGGTTTGCCTAGCGGGTGCAATGAGGAGGAATTCAGTCTTGAGGGCGTTTAATTTGAGATGGTTGGAGGTTAGCCAGCTTAGGGTTTTGAGCAGGGTTCCGTTGAGAGATTTGATGTCTTCTGGGGAAGATATTTTCATATAGAGTTGGGTGTCATCCGCATACATGTGATATTGGATGTTGGAGGCTTTAAGAATTACAGTCAATCGTTCCAAGAAAAGGTTAAAGAGCGTGGGGGAGAGTGAGGACCCTTGGGGGACACCCAGTGTGCAGGGACTGGGGTTGGATAGAGTCTGATTGGATTTGACTCTTTGGGTTCTGTTGTTGAGGAAAGAGGAAAACCATTTAAAGACCGTGCCTGAGAGCCCCATCCTGTGTTCCAAGAGGTAGAGTAGATTGTCATGTTTGACAGTGTCGAATGCAGATGAGAGATCGAGAAGAATTAAAAGGCAGGCTTCATTCTGGTCAAGTAAAGTGAGAGCATCGTCTACTATGTGAGTGATGGCCGTTTCGGTGCTGTGGCCAGTGCGGAAGCCCGATTGGAATAGGTCGAGAAGCTGGATTTGCTCAATGTGTTTGTGCAGTTGTTCATGAACACATTTCTCCAGTAGTTTTGCCAGGGTGGGGATGTTTGTGATTGGTCGGTAGTTGTTCAGGTCTTCAGGGTCAGCCGAGGGTTTTTTGAGAATAGGGAGCACTAGGCCAGCCTTCAGGCAGTCCGGGATCTCACCTTGAAGAAGTGAGGCGTTGATGATCTTGGACCAGAGCGGTGCTAGTGATCCTATCATTTCTTTAAAGAAGTTGGGGGGAGGGGGTCATTGAAGTGATTTGAGGGTTTAAGGGTCGAGAGAATATTGAGGATGGTAATGTCATTGAGGGGAGTGAATTGACTCCATGAAGCATTGTTTTTGGTGGAGAGATCGTGAGGCAAGGGCAGGGGTGTGGAGACAGAGGAGGCAAGAGAGGGCGAGAGTTTGAGTGCAGCAGACCTTAGATCTGATTAGATCTTATTAGTCTTTTCGAGGAAGAAGTCCGCAACCGCGTCGCAGTTTGGTTGCGGGCGAGAGATGTGCTGAGATTGGATAGAGGTGTTGTTGGATTGTGTTTTAATCGGCTCAAAAAGTAGTTTCGGGCGATTTATGGGTTTGTCAAGTTGGTCTTTGAAGAAGGTAGCTTTCGCCGTTCTAATGAGTTTGTTGTATCTACTTCTTTTGAATCTTAGAGATTTTAGAAGATCCGTGGAGGGAGTGGATCTCCAGGTGCGTTCAGCTAGCCTTAGGCTGCGTCTGTCCACATTTAGGCTGTCATTGAACCAAGGTTTGGAGTCTTTGATGGGTATTCTTTTTAGTTGAAGGGGGGTCGTAGCATTCAGGGCAGACAGTATGGCGTTGTTATAGTGCTCAGTGAGGTCGTGAACGTCCATGTTTGCAGGCGGCGGAAGGGAGAAATTGCAGCGCGCTATGAGCTCATTTATGTTTGTTATGGAGCGATCTTTTCCACTTTTTTAGTTTTAGTGGTTGAGCACTTTTGTGGTTCCAACTTTCAAGGATAAGGAAGTTGATATAGTGATGGTCCGACCAGTCACAGGGAAGAATGGATTTGAGATGAATGGAGTTGGGGTTGGAAATGATTAGATCTAGTGTCGATCCTAAGTTGTGTGTGGGACTGTCGCAGAATTGAGTCAGGGAAAGGTCAGTTAGGAAGTTTTTGAGGGTGTTAACCGCCTGATCATGCGGGCCATTCCAGTGGAGATTGAAGTCACCAAGAAAGATCTGGGGGCAGTGTCGGCCCAGGTTGGAGGAGATGATTTCCATAATTTGTTCAATTAGAGGGAGGTTATCACCTGGGGGGTGGTAGAAGATGTGAAGGCTGCATAAGGGTCTGTGTGTGCTAGTGATGTCTATGCATAAGTATTTACAGGATGAGAGATTAGCTGAAGGGGACTGTTTTGCTGTGAGAGAGTTGCGGAAGATACCGGCTAAGCCACCTCCCGTTTTCTTAACTCGGTCGAGTCTGATAATGTTGTGGCTGGGAGGGACTAGTATGTCAAGGGTAGGGCCAGAGGAGTCTTTGAGCCAAGTTTCTGTGAGGATAAGGAGGTCAAGTTCTTGGGCAAGGATGAGATCTGCAAGGTCTGTGGCATGTTTCACCGCTGATCTACAGTTCAGTAACATGCATTTCAGGTGTGATTTGTGCAGGCTGTCAGTGAGCGCGGGCTGTGTAGTGGGGATCTTCATGAGGTTATTAATGTTTAGGGCATTGGCGTTGTCTGGGCGCTCTATGAGGGTTGGGTGTGATGCTTTGGATGGCTTCCGCATTGCCATGCTTAGGGTATGTCGAGCTAAGGGCATTTAATGGGGCTGTTTGTGAGGATCTAGAAGGGACTGAGATGGACGAATGAGGAGAGGTGTACTCAAGAAGGAGGGAGAGAATATCTGGTTCTGAAAATGGGTTTTTGGATCTGGCGGGTCTGGATGGGGCGTTAGGGTAGGGAGTGGTATTCCAATTCTGGACAGGGGGTTTCAGCTGGATCATATGGGGGATCTCCTGTGAGGTCCTGGTGGAAGAGAGATCACGGGCCAGCTCTTTGGTGGACTTAATGAGTTTTTGGATGACAGATTTGAGAGTTAGATGTGCCTGGTTTATTTTCTTGAGCTTAGTGGCAGGATCTGAATGTGGATTATGGATCACGTGGAGGGGAGGAGGAGGGTTGGTCAGTGGGGAGGGCGGAGGGGAGACCAGGGCAGGAGTGCGGGGGAGGGGGGAAATCCGCTAAGGGAGAGTTCCCTCTCAGATGTACGGCCGCGCAAGGTGAGTGGGCGCTAGCAGGGGGGTTAGGGGAAGGGAGGTTAGATGAGTTTCTGTTGGAGAGTGGGCAAGCCCACTGTCGAGTGAGGGAGTTATGTAGGAAGGGGCTAGTGGGAGAGGGAGTGGGGGAGGTGTAGGAGAGATGGTCGGAACAAGGGATAACAGATGCTCCGGAATTACTGGCAATAGTCTGGTTGGGACGGGGCACGGTGGGTGAGTTAGGGGAGCCTAGAGTAGGAGGAGCTGTGGTCCTGTGTGTGTTGATCGAGGTATGTGAGGCAATCCTCAGGTTGTGGCCCATTATAGAGGGATCAGGGTCATCCTGAGACGGGGTAAGGGGAATCCCGTTCCTAGCTTGAATAGGGGAGACGCTAGTGACCAAAGATCTTTTAAGGAGAGCAAATCTGTCATCAAAGATGTCCAGGTTGTGATCGGTGGCCTGAATTAGTATAGTCCCATTGTTGTAGATGGATATAGTAGCATTTGCCCCTAAATGTGGGAGACGACATAGCCAAAAGTCGAAGACCGTGAGGGAACTTTTTGGCCGAGGTGATTCTGAGTAAGGAGTGGAACGTCGATCTCCACTGAGCTCTTCTTTTAGTGTAGAAGATCAGGTCGCTAGTAAGAGTACCTTTTTTTGGACAGAGTTAGGGGTCCGATATAAGGGTTTCTGGGTTAGCTTCGAGGAGTCTTTTTCAGAGTTTTAGTCGCATTTTTGGAGAGGTTGGTCGGATAGTTAATTGTGTAGCTGTTGGTGCCCAACTTTTCTAGTCTGGAGTCCATTCTGCACTGTGTAAGGGTGGTCGTGGAGGAGAGAGCTTAGGATACAGGGTATAGCTGAGAGGTCAGAGTAGGCAGGCTTCCACTGAGTGAACCTCCCTTAGGGTGTCTTGTGGATGCACCATAGTTTTAGGTGCAGACAATTTAGCTAATTCAAGTTGTGAGGTAGCACATGGTCATATCTTCATGTTGTCACCATGTTGGAACTCGGTGGGAGCTCAGCAGGGGGGAATGGTCTACTAACATGGCCTGGGGTTACACCTTTGGTGTGGGCGAGGCGATTATAGCAATTGTCCCAGAAAGTTGTTCTGTTAGCAAATTTTCTAACACATATATTAGTAGTGCGCGGTCAGTTTTAGAGATAGATCAGAAATATTTGGGGAAGTGGGGTCAAGCAATCGGCCCAGTTATTATAGAGAGGAGCGGCGGCGGCCATTTACAACCCTTGATACCCGGGAGCATCCTATTGGAGAGATCAGGGATATGCTGAATCGTGGTCATGCACTAGGTCCCCTTATAGTGTTCAGGATAGTGTGGTACTGGGGTCATGAGTCAGCCCAGCTATAGCACTCATGAGCAGGGAGCGGCCATTTTAGAGAGAGGGTTCATGAATAGTGGTAGGGGGGTCAAGCAATCGTCCCAGTAATTCCAGAGAGGAGCTGGGGTAATGGGGTCAAGACCAGCCCAGCTATAGCACTAATGAGCAGGGAGCGGCCATTTTAGAGAGAGGGTTCATGAATAGTGGTATTTGGGTCAAGCAGTCGACCCAGTTATTCCAGAGAGGAGCAGGGGGCTGCCATTTTAGAGCGAGGGAGGATTCATTAATAGTGGTAGTGGGGTCATGCAATCAACCCAGTTATTCCAGAGAGGAGCAGGGGGCGGCCATTTTAGAGATTTCAGGATTGAGAGGAGACGGGGACATGAAGTCTTTCATGAGGCACTTACCCCAACATCAGCGTGTGGAGGGTAATTCGAACATGAAGCCCTCAATCTCAGAACGTCAGAGAGAGCAGACCGCTCTCGGCGTCGGAAATGCAAGCTCCGTGATCCCCTCAGCAGCAGGAGGCGGGAGCGATCACGGGCACCACAGACTCAAAGCCGATGCCCTAGTGCCATACGGCTGCTCTCGGAAGCGGCCGGCAGCACGCCAGGGGGCTGGGGGCTCAGAGAACTGTAAACACACCGGAGTGGCAGCAGCAGGAGGCGGGTGCATCCGCGGGCACAGCAGACTCCAAGGCGATGTCCTTGTCACAAGGATTCAACACGGAAGGGGGCTGGGGGCTCAGATCTTCTAAATCACATCGGGGCAGAGGGAACACAGAGTGTGGAGCGTCGCGGGGGAGTCCGGGCGACGGCCATCCCTTCAGCATTGCGAGCTTCGAAGACCACGGCTCGTGGTGGGTGGGAGGGTCGAGCTTGAAAGCAGAGACCAAAAGCTGCGTCCGATGGGCAACGGAAGGCCAGGCCGCATCGAGCCCAGTCTCGGAGCGATCTTCGGCATCAGCGTCGATGTAGGGGAGGGGGGCCAGAGAGCAGGAGGGAGAGGGAAATCCGGAGCAGACTCGTGCCTCTGGCTACGCACAGGGTCGAGGTAGAAGTCAGCTGCGGCTGTCTCCGGACTGCCGAGACTAGCAGGGAGACAGCAGGGAGCTATGTCTCAGTCGCACCGGGGATATCAGCGGGAGCCTGGGCCAAGATGACCGTCGAGTTCAGCCTGGTTGGCGACCTACCTTGCCGTGCCTGGAGAAGAGTGACAAGGGGCTGACCTGCACCAGGAGCTCCAGACTCACTGACCAGATGGAAGAACTTTGAGTGCATTCCATTGACTGAAACTTTAGAGCGATGCATTGCATGGTTGGCACGAATCATAGCTATAAAGGTATCGCAAAAGCCAAATCTTTTTAGTGTGTGGAATAAAAATAAATGGCCAGGCCACCCAATCACCCTCTTGGTAGATTTCTCAATCAGGTGATGTACCCTCCTAATATTATCATGAGTCTATCTTCCTTTAATAAAGCCTGACTAATCCAGGTGGATTACATCTGACATCATATTTTCTAATTGTGTGGCCAAAATTTTGGAGTACAGCTTGCCTTCCCCTCCTTAGAGCTCTTAAGTTCCCCTGACTCCCTGTGGATCTCCCTGATATATTATTTTTCTCTCATGATCCTAAGTTACCTCGCTAAGTGCGCTCCCACCTTATTGCCATGCTCATAAAATGTATGTTTTAAGCGTAACAATGTTAATTCCGCTCTTTTAGGGTAGAGCATTCAGTTTCCCTTTTAGTGTCGTTACTTTCAGCTGAAGGATTGGCAATGGGTTCGCCTCGTGTGCCTGTTCAAGAGTCCTCAATTCTCCCTCTAACTGTAGCCTTTCTTGTTTTCTCTGTTTATTAAGTGTTGAAACAAGCGCTAAACACTTGCCTCTTTGAATGCGTCCCAATTATTCGAGGGAGTGGTATTTTATGGGCAGTTTAGTTGGAAATATTCCCTGATAGCTTTCCTAAATTTATCCCTCAAAAGTTAGGAAAGAACCATCAGGCAGCTTTCCGTGGAGGCGCATTCCAGTCTAGAATTACTGAGATCAGTGCATGATCAGATATCGTGATGGGATGAATATATGCCACTCTCAGGTCGGCAACTATTGTCCTACTAAAGCAGGTATAATCTAATCAAGAGAGTGTACGGTGAGTTTGCAAGTAAAAGGTGTAGTCTTTAGTGTTGGGGTGAAGGGTTCTCCAGGTGTCGACAATTCTTATGTCCTGCATTGCCTGTTTTAATGCTTTCAAAAAGCTACATTTGGGAGATCTATGTGGATAAGTACTGGAAATGCCTGAATGCCAAGTCAAATTAAAATCTCCCTTCACTATTATTTCCCCCTCTGCAAATCCTTCCAGCAGTGTTAGTAGCGAGTGAATAAAGGTCACCTGATTAGTGTTAGGTGCATAGACTGAAGCAAATGTGCACAATTTCCCTCCAATACAACCTTTCACCAATACCAGTCTACCTTCTTTGTCTGTCTTACATCCCTCAGGCTGAAATTTTAAGGAGGAATGAAATAGCAATGCTTCCCCATTATGTTGTCATCGATGCAGAGGACCAATAAACCAAAATATAGTGGTTGTGTTTTAATCTGTGGTCCTCTGATCTTTTGAGGTGGGTCTCTTGTAGGCCACAACACCGTAATGTTAGTCCAGTAGATATTTCCAGACTTGGTGGCGTTTAAGTGGGGAATTTAGTCCCCGTACATTCCATGATAGGGTGGCGATCATTTCATTGACCATGGGTGTTTGATTCACCGCTTGTGAGGACCCAGCCAGAGCAGCACGCTTTCTGCCTCTGTCTCGTCTCCCCATCATAGCCACTCACTTAGCCTCTCCCAAAAACTCTATAGGAGCAATGTTACTTCGATTACCCCTCTATAAGAGCCTAATGGAACACCAGTCAGGCACCTGAAAATGAAACGACAAAACCCCTCATTTAGAAACCATCGGGACAACTGGTCCCCAAGTAAAGTTACCATATAAGCACGGATACATTACATGAGGCAAATCGTTCGAAGACCGATACCATGTCCCATCATTCGCGTGAGTTATTAAGGCCTTTGCAGAGCCATAATTATGGTTCTATGAGGGCTCCACGGTTCTCCTGAAATCTGCTACGGTGGAGCTGTCTTGGGGTCGTACTTCCTATCCATAAAGAGACTGATTGAATGCTGCCAGTGGTCGTTGCAATCGTCAAATTGTCTGTTGGTTACAGTTGTCACATCGGGCTTAGTGCCCAGAGCGAAAAATAGTCCGGCTTCACCATCTTTGCCGGATCGTCAGCGTTTCCCCTGAATTCGTGAGAGTCGTTAGTAGAACCAAGGAGGGTCTCCTTCGGGTCCAATGGTACCTTTCTTCGAGGCACTTGGTTCCTCTCCGAACTGTTGCTGTTCTGGACTAGGTATATCTAAAAGCTCCATGGCTTCTGCAAGATCGGTTACATGGTGGGATTTGTTGTAATCAAATGCAAGGCCGAAAGTGTACATCAATCGGTACTTAATGGGTTCTCTTCGAAGTTTGTCTGTTACTGGTTAGAACATTTCACGGCGAGCTAACTTTGCTTGGGCTACATCTTAACCCCTTCGCTGCTAGGCCTTTTACCCCCTGTGCTAAGCCTTTTTTTGACTATTTGGGGTACTTTGCGCTTAGGCCCCTGTAACTTTTTGACCACATCAGGTATCCACGCCAAATTTGCGTCCTTTTCTTCCAACATCACGCGGATTTTAAAGGTACCCAGGGTTTGTTGAGTCCCCTGGAGGGGACCCAGAAATTGGCCAAAATACAGCTAAATTTGGTTTTTCTTTGGAAAAATGGGGGGAAAAGTGCTGCAGATTAAAGCGTCTGTTTTGATCCCTGCAAATGGTATCAACAAAGGGTTTGTGGTGCTGAAATCACCATCTTCCCAGCTTTCAGTGACTGACAGACTTTTGTCAGAAAACCAAAATATTTTACACAGTTTTGGCATTTTACTGGGACATAGCCTATTTTTGCTATTTTTTGTGCTTTCAACCTCCTTCCAGTTAAGGGTAACAATGGGTATGAAAGCAATAATGGATCCTGGAAAGCTATACATTTCTGAAAAGTAGACACAATTCTGAATTCAGCAAGGGGTCATTTGTGTAGATCCTTCAAAGTTTTCTTAGAGAAACTAACAGTTGAAAAAAGGGAAACATTGAAAATGAGTTGAAAAAAGCGGCCATTTGTGCCAACGTTTTCACCTGTAACTTCTAAATATGACAGATTTTTTAAAGCAATATACCGTTGCATCCGCTGGACCCTTCTGTTTGTGAGGATATACAGGACTTGTAGGATCACCAAGAACCCGAGGAACCCAGAGCCAATAACTGAGCAGCGTCTTGCAGTGTTTTTTTATTGTGTACCGGGTATATAGCAATTCATTTGGGAAAATATAAATAGTGAAAAATCGGTATGAAAGACACCTATGTATTTCTGAAATGGGAACAAAACAGTGTTTAGAAACAGTAGCAATTTGCACATCTCCGAAATTGTGGGTACCCATACTAGCATGTGAATTATAGGACATTTTTCAAAGTGATCTCTTTTTTACACATTGTCTTTGATTTGGAAGGCAGAAATGCATTGAAAGTCAATAGGTAATAACAGTTGCTCTACAGTTCTGTGTTCCCTTAAGTCTCCCGATAAAAATGGTACCTCACTTGTGTGGGTAGGCCTAGTGCCCAAGACAGGAAACGGCCCAAAACACAACCCTGGGGGTGGGGGCAGAAGGTCTTTTGCCTTCTTTGGGGGGTAGGGTGGGGGCATTGGGATGCCCATTCTGGGCAGCCCCCACCCCTGGCCTATAAAAAATAATCCCTGGCGTCTAGGGTGCTTTCTGCCCCCCGGGGGGGGCACATTGGGGGCTAGACAGAGTGTCTGTAGCAAAAATATGAGGCTAGCAAAGGCCATTGCCCAAGGGGCCGCTCCCCCCTCCCTGGTGGCTAGTGGGTGGATCCCTGCTTGGGGATTGCCCTCCTGGGGCGATCCCCAAGCAGGGATCCACTAGGGAAGGGTACCATTGGAAAGGGGAGATTCTCCCCTTTCCAACGATACCTCTCCCAAGTGCTCGAGGACTGAGATAGCCCCACGAGCACCTAAACAATGAAACTGAAACTAAGTTTCAGTTTCATTTTCAATGCAATGACGTCAGCGCACCATGCGCACAATCGTGATTGCATTGGAAATGCAAAACGGCCTCGGGAGGTTGGGGAAGCTCTTCCCCAACCTCCCGAGGCCAACAAAAAACAAGCATTGGCATAGCCAATAGGTCTCGCCTTTGGGACCTTATAAGTGTTTAGCCATGCAACGGTTGCGTAACTAAATACTTATAAGGTCCCAAAAGCGAGACCTATTGGCTACACCATTATAATCGCGGCACCCGCGTTTTACTTTTAACATTAAAAGTAAAGCGCTTGCCCTACACATGTTAGGCGCCGCTAAACAACTTATTGCCCTGTACTGGAAGAAAACAGAGGCCCCTCCAATTAATATCTGGGTCACGCGTTTATGGCACACTGTGACTATGGAGCTGCTCACCGCGCGCTTACAGTCCCGAGACACTCACTTCACCAAAATATGGCAGCCACTGATCACTCATCTATGTAAAATGGAATACGCGCGTCTTCAACCCCCGAAGCTTCGGGCCCTAGGATTCTTTGAAGACGCTGTGTGTCCCCCTGACCGTGAAAGAATATCAGTATGCCCCGTCTGAACTCTCCCCTGCATCACTCACTATGCGCCTAGAAAGGTGAATTGACTGCTCCACGCCCTCGCACCCTCTCCTTTCCCCCCCCTCCCACACCCCCCCATCTCGTCACCCCCTCTCTCTTCACTACTGGCACTGGCTTTTTTCTTTACATCCTTCTCTGGCAATACTCTATTTACTCTACGCCCCTCTAAAGCGGTATGCTTTCCTCTCTTTCCCTTCATCTTCTTTCCAAACTCTTCTGATATCTACGTTATTGTTACTCACTATTTGTTGTTCACTTTCCTATCTCTGTTCACTTTGACTCTTGGGTTTTTCATTTCTCTTTCTTTTTTTTTTTCCGTTGAGATAGAAGGCTCCTCATACTTATTTTGAAAATAAAAAAAGATTTGAAACAAAAAAAGTAAAGCGCTTTAACATTAAAAGTAAAGCGCGGGTGCCATGATTATAGCAAAAGTAAAGAAATAGAAAAATAATCTATTTCTTTACTTTTGCTATATCATGCACCCGCGCTTACTTTGATGTTAAAAGTAAAGCGCCGGTGCCGCGATTGTAGCAAAAGTAAAGAAATAGATTATTTTTCTATTTCTTTACTTTTGCTATAATCGCGGCACCCGCGCTAAAGTAAAGCTTCGGGTGCCGCGATTATAGCAAAAGTAAAGAAATAGAAAAATAATCTATTTCTTTACTTCAAAGCCGGGAAAGTGAAAGTGATCGCAATGCACTTAATGACCCGTGACGCGCGTGCACGCTCACGTGAACGCAAACTGGTCGCCAGTGCTGTTTGCACTTCCAAAACCCGCTTACTAAAACTCTCGCCAGTGCAGCGCATGTGCTGGCTCAGGCGAGACCTATAAAGGAAATCCCTCTTCTGTCTGCAGCAGAGGGATTTAGTGCCCCTGCACTCATGACGGAATGGTTCCGTGATGAGCACAGGAGCACTGGTGCTCATGACGGAACCATTCCGTCATGGGCACTGAAAGGGTTAATATAAGGAGCATGAAGAGCCCTGAAAGGTCACCTTATCCAGTTTCCGGGCTTCTTGAAGAATGGCCTCTTTCACATTGAACAAATGTAGTTTCACCAGTATATCTTGTGGGCTCCTCTTTTCCCCTGCTACTGGCCTCCTCACTCGATGCAGCCTCTAGCTTGATTTTCATCTGCGACTCTCCGAGTACCTCTGAAAACAGGCCTATCACTAAGGCTTCGAGGTCTACTCTCTCCGCTCCTTCCTCCAGGTCCCTTATTCTAATGTTATCTCGGCAGGATCTGTTTTCTAGGTCTTCGTTTTTCAGTATAGAGACTTTTAACTGTGAGCAGAGGGATTCTAAGAGGTCTTCCGTTTGAGTGCGCTGTCCCAGGTATATATGCTGTGTGGGGGGCCAGTAGAGTACACCTCAGTTGCTATAGTTCCTGCTACATGTGTTTTATAGTCTCTTGTGGCTGCAGCTAGGTTGTGTGCAGGGAAGGCTAAGCTGTTTCACTGGACGCAGTTAACTCGTGGGGCTACAATCTACAAATGTGATTCGGTCACAGCCTGGACGTAGTTGCTTCTTTGTTCCTACTCGCTGCAGGTACACACTTCCCATGCCTGTGGGCTGTGGCCCACCAACGGGTAATTCTCCAGTGATAGATATAGTCACTGTGAAAGGGCCCAGCTGATCCCAGAGTTGTTGAGTATACTTTGCCCCTCCCCTACAGCATACCGGAGAGAGCCTTTCTCATTGAAGGAGTTTTAGGGACTCTAGTGTCCCTTCCGCTTGAGGTGCTGCTTTTTTGGTCCGCTCAAAGCAGCTTGCTCTGCTAGTCTGTGTGTAGGCCTCCAGAAAATTATACACGCCATTCAGCCCACTCACGAAACTCGCTGGCACCACCATTTTAGGATCAGGCTTGGTGGTGTTAATTTCCTTCTGTAATCTCCCGGTAGGCAGTTTGTAGTCACCTTACCTTCTGTTACCCTTAAAGGCGCCTTATCATTGTGGTACTTTATTTTGTGTGCACCTGTAGTGTTCCCTTGGTCCTCGTGTTGCTTCGCATCGGGCTGCCCTGTCGGGGTCAGGCAGAGCGCCCTTGCTCGTCCCTGGCCTCTGATGTTTCTCTCTCTCACGGGCACTGCTCCGCCACCACATCGATTTCCTTCGCACGCCTCAACGTTCAAGTATAAGTGCTGTCCCCTCCCCTCCCCCCACCCCCGGCTCTCCTGCCGGTCTGCCGGGTCTGCTCACTCAAGGCGGGGCACCTAGACCGTTGCGCTGCACTCACCGGACTGTGCCATGGTCTCTGTCGCGTATCTTGTTGCATTGACCATAATGCAGTCTGTTACTCCGCCAGTGCTCGAGCTATCCACATGGTCCGGGAACTCTGCGAGCAATGCTTAGCTCCCCGGACCGCCTCAGGAGGGAGCCGCCTCCATCGTGTCCAACACCAATTGGGCTGCAATCCTCTCCCATCCGACGTCTTCTCAGCCGCTAAATCTGTCCCCTAGTCGCCATCGGTAATTCTATAAGATCACATTAGTCCTTAGTATTGATTTGTGCCAAATAATTTTATCAGGCCTTTAGTCTGCAATCGATTACAGTGAAGCTTCCATGGATTACTTCCACTCGGCCATCTTGGCTGGCCACGCCCTAACCTTTGTCATTTTAAAACAAACATCACTGCATTTCCACTCCACAGACAATTAGGTAACAGAAATGAATGGGAGCTTGACCAGTTGATGATGAACAGCATATTTGCTCATAGGTTTATCTTACAATTGATGTATTTGCTACCCATTACCACAAAAAACGTCTAAATCACATTCCCGTTGCCCACAGCCACACTTGCCGATGGTTTCCTTCGGATCCTGTACATATCACAAACGGTCAGCAAATGGTGGGTAACCAGGAATGCTGTTGTGTTCCAATCTCTCACATGGGGCATGTCCTCTGTGGTTCTCTCACTTAATGCACCAAATTGGCAACACAGCAGAAAAAAAACACATTGCCAGAGTTCATGTACCCACATTACACGCGTCAAGTCAGGCATCCAAGCACAAAGTCACTGAACTTGTCAGCCAGATTCCTGAAATCGTATTATTTGTCTGTCTAAATCCCACTCAAATATGCATCGCTGTCTGCAAGGTTCGATGATGTTAAAAATATTCCTATACTTATCTTGGACAGTAATTGTCAACTTACAATTTCCACAGACTTGGTACCTGGATATGACCCTAGCCTGGTTTATGTTGCTGCATTTTGCCCAAATTCATACTTATTCTTGAACATGGGGTTCTTAATGGCCATTACTTCAGTAAGAAGGATAATCAAATTCAAGCATTGACTATTGGAGAACTGTACTGTAGTGTAGCTCCTATTTCCCTAATAGGCTCTGCGCATTGGAATAATATATCCTATAGGTTTGACATAGGACTAAGGTCAGTATGTCCCTATCGAGTATATTAAAATTAATTACTTGTGCCAGCTAGCTCAGAGGCCACTAGAAACTCCTTGACAACAAGAAGGGAGTAGTTTCTGGCAGCCGCAAAACATGACCACTGTGTTTCCCTTTAGAATCCGAACGTGTCCCAGAGTCGTGGAAACAATAGATAACTATTTCACTCAGCTCAGTCGTGCATGCTTAGTTTTCTCCAAGTTACACAGAAAGAAATAGACGGGCGTTTCAATAAAAGATTTATTGAACAGTCTTGTTTCTGGTGTAAGTAAAATGTGCTGTTACGATCACAAGACAGTATGCAAGATAAATAATGTACAGTGTGAGCAGTAGAAATAAATAATACTGCGAGAGCATTATCTTTTAGTACATATGCTGTTACATAAATAACACAGACTAAAAATGCGAGTACTCATACGATGCGTTTCTAATCTAGTTCTACCCCAATGTACCTAACCTAACCTAGGTGTAGGACGAGGTATGAAGTAGGTAAAGTATTCCTTACTATGGTATACTAAGAGTATGCTAAGCCTAGTATGCCTAGTATGCCAAGAGTCCCTCTAGGTTCTAGTCTGCTCCATACCTGAAGAATGAGAGAGGTAGGAATCTCTTTGCCAGACTCGAACTCCAACACCCCGCAAGGGAAGTTAGATCACTGGAAGCTGGACTCTCTGCGTGCAGGGATGACAGCGTCTTCTCAGTGCGTCAGGCCGGGAAACGGGCTCCTCTGAAGTCGAGGTCTCCTCTGATTTACAGGGGCTAGGGAAGGTATATTTATACCTGAGAATTACCTCAGAATGTTAGCATTGACGTGAGTCGGACAGCGGAAGAAGTCATGAATGAACCCCTAAGGAATAATGGTTCATACATAATATATGAGTCCTTGAAGAAATCAATAGTCCTGGACTAGGGAAACTCCCGCAGCCTAAGGGTCTGTTCTTCAAGAACTCGTTGTGACGTTAGGGTGGACGGATGTCGGAGACCATGCCTGTATTTGGAGTGCACGGCTTAATGCCTAAATAAGGGCTGGGATTTTATGCCTATATAAGGGCAGGGCGAATTGTGCCTATATAAGGACATGATACTGGAAAGCCCGTTTATGGACACCCTAAGAGGAATACAACACCCACTCCACTTTCGTGTGTACGATAATACTAAAATGCTAAACATTTAAAATGCTAAACATTAAAATGGAGTACCGCGTATTTCTAAAATATTTCATAAAACCATTTAAAAAACATAGTAAAAAATGCAAAAGGTACTGTACATTTGAAGCATTTGCTTTTCATTTCAGGCATAAGGTTCGAAAATAAATGCAATTGGAATGAAATAAGCAGTAATATTTACAAGTGACAGAAAATGATCGATAAGTTGTTCAAAAATCAAAGTCATTTCATGTCATGAAAATTAATGATCTGTTTTAGACACACAAGATGACTAAGTGTCCGTGGAAGTACCTTGAAGTCTGTATTATAAGGCTAGTTCTACTTTAAGCAGATTAAAGTGCCATTTTCGTTCGAAAAAATGGGACAAAAGTTCAAGTTTGGTAGAGTTTCAAGTTGTTTTAAAAATGAAGGCCAAATTGTTACTGCATCTCTGGAACACAGTACGCTGAATCAGTCAGTTTACGGGTCTGGTGTAAACATGAGATCATCTATTTCTATAGACAAAACATCATCCACTGTAGTTGGTGTCAGTTGGAACACCTCGTGTAGCAGATTAATTGCACAGAGATGTGAAGCTTCGCTTCCAGCATAGGGTGCCGCAGCAAAGTTCGCGTCCGTTGTTACCTGTGTGCCTGTAGATCTTTCTCGTACCTCAGCAGCAGCCGGAAGCGTCTGTGAGATCTCAATGAATGCTGACATCAGGATTGGTAGCCTCTGGGGACAACACAGAGCATGGGCCGTTATCGGGTCCAGCAGAGTATCGACATCCGTTGGCGTAGCTGATGGAAATGTTAGACAGGTGTCCAACACGCATTCTTCACCGCATAGCAGGCATCGTAGAACAGGTAAGATGCAATCTTGCCAGATTGGTCTGAATGACAGGAACCACGTTGTATTAAGGTCCCGTAGACGAGTCATGCCCAATAGCTGTACTATTTGCTCACAGCACTTTCGTTCAAGGAGAGCTTTCTCCATTTCGCTCGGAGTGATGTCTGCGAATAGGCTGGCCATAGCGCAATAGCAGGAAGAGAAATAGAATTCCGGCAACAAGTGCTAGAATTAATGGTATGCCACCAAACACCGAATGTGCAAAGTTCGGGATGATTCCGAGTATTGCCTGGAAAGGTGCTAACAGACCGGTACAGATGCTCTTAAATACATGTATAATTCCACTTGTATCAGACATGTTGAAGATACGTGATATCATTTCTACGAAATGTATAGGGCAGTTTGTACGTATTAAAGTCTGTATCTCAGCCGAAGTCCTTGCTACTTGTAGATCATAGGTTTCTTTGGCCGAGGTCAAAGGCACTGTTTGCTGTAAAAGCATGGCTTTCATTCTGCTCTAAGTATCAAATCTTATAAAAGAGACGTTCAGCGAAGGCCATAGAGGCGACTCCCTGACTGTGTCTATTGGGGCAAACAATACTTGCATACAGCAAGTGACCCTGGAGTTGACCGTTACTAGATATGGGATGCCTGGCAACATGCCGCAGCAACTCTGATCATTCAACATGAGGTAACTCCCATTAGAAAGTTGTCCAAACGTTGGATTAATCACAGCAGCTGGTGTACCCTGCTGATGGCAAGACAAATTTGCCACAGAACCATTACAAGCCCTGTGTAAAGAAATGTCCTGACGTATAAGCGAACCGCTTAGTGCAAGTTTACAGTTTGTACCGCTCAAAAACACTTCACGATCCCCACTCCAACATCTATATGTATACGGTAAATCCCAAGATGTCTTAATGTATTCCTTACCCAACCTTTCATATTTGCCTGCTTGCATTTGTCTGAGGCAATACTGAAACTGAAAAGTACTCACAGGTAATGTTATTTTGCCATGAATAAGCCATTCTGTAGCTGGTTTTTCTGCCACTGTGAATGGTAACTTTTCCAGTTTTTCAATGCTCAGCACTGTATACCTTGCTCCTCTTTGTGCCAGTTCGATCTGTTTATCAGTTAGATTGTATTCTGCAAACAGAGCTGACGTGTTGATAAAACGCCAAGGCACATAGCCCGCACGCAAAGATTACAGCGTCCAGCTCAATAACACAATAGAACGTAATTGAGATTGGCCTTGCTGTAACATCGCCAAATCTTGTTCTAGTATGTCGATAGCAGAGGATACAATGCCGTCCAATGAATATATTCTGGAGGACAAAGTTGTTAACCCATTGTCGACCACAGTGAGTGTTTTCTCTAAATTAATACGATCAAGTTCACGTGTTCGCTCTGCGGCCTCCATCTGTGACCCCTTCCATGCTTCATTATAAGCAGCATAAATGCCGGCATATATGAAACGTTTTTGACGCGGTTTTCTTGGTCTAAGCAAGAATTCCCTAAGGTCTGCATCTTCTTTAAGTAAGGATAAGTGTTGTTTCACATCCTGTAGTGTAGACTTATGCAGCCAATCGAGGCATAATTTTCCTACACTGTATGTTGTTACTACCCCCGGATGTTGTCTTTGGACGTATCTTGGGTCTGGCCTATTAATAGTAAAGCCCTGAGTTTTATTCAGGAATCTTTCCTGACAGTTATTCGTGTCTGTGGGCCAGATCAACCATTTTTTCCAATCAGGATTAGATCTGTTGAGTTGTAGTATATTGTCAACTGTCACCACTGCCTGTGTATCGTGATCACTTGCAGGTGTTGGTACAGAAGGTGTGTTCATCTCTTTGATCTTGGCTAATCCAAGACAAGATGTTTGTTGGATGGTTTCATTCAAAAACATTATTTGTTCAGGGATGATGCAGGCTCGAAATAAAGCTTCTATCCCCTGCACTTGCCAATCTTTAGTACCCCAGACTGTTTTTGTGTCTATTGTGTCTTTCCAAAAGTCAAAACCCTGTCTAGACAGTTGGGCATTAAATAACGCAGAGTAAATCTGTTTTGTATTTGTTAACATAATTTTCAGTCCTGTCTTGTTTACATTTTTATAGTAAAACATTTCTGGTTCAGATGTATTGTGTCCTGAAAAATATGGAAATTTACTAGCAAATGTTTTTGAACTACCTTTAGGTGGTGTAGGACAATGTTCCCATTGGTTAAACATAAACACATTTCTTGGATATGCAGATTTATGCAAATAATGATGACCATAGTGGTTATAACAATACATTTGTTCATAGTCTGATAAACCCTCTAAATATTCATGTTTAGAAAATGCAGCAGATTTTTCTAGGTCAAACATTATATCATTGACAGTCTCAAAGTCCCAATCATCCGAATAGGTACTGGACGTAATTAGATCACTTAGTGAAATTTTAAACAAATGTGGAATGTTCAATTGTTCCGTCGGACCGAAGATTTCAAAATCTGTTTTGTCCCACACTATACCATCCTGTATAGGAACAGCTATGATGTTCACTGATGACAAGTCTCTTGCTTCACGATGGGAAGATTTATGAGGTTTCAAAAGTACGTTCACGTCTTTTCCTTCAGTGTTCACATGGATGTATCTGCCACTTATAAGCACGCTCACAGTTGTTACCAAAGCTAGCCAGAGCAGGAAAACAAAAAGTCCAGATGTAATCCAGAGTTCAATCCATGGAGAAACCAAATAAGTCTTTTTCAGAAAGTGAAGAAAGTCTTGTACTTGCTGCTTTAATTTCAATGATGCTGGCGTCGTTTCAGGTTCACTCGGATCTTCTGAGAACGTATCAAAGTTAATGAAATAGCCAGAAGCAGTTCTGTCAATTGTTGGAATTGCATCAGGATTTGTAGAAATCACTGGAACCAGTTCATCACTTGCTACATTGGTGTAGACAGGTGTATTTGGACGAACTGTTACTTGGTGTTCAAGAGGGATGAGTTCCATAGCGTTGTTGCTTAGTCCTCCATCAGTTACAGCTGAATTCTCGATTGTTATCAGTCTTTCGGTCTGAACCTCTTGGATAGTAGCGAGAGGAGCGCGTCTGCTACTAGGTCGGAGTCCACGAGGCCTGCTATTTAGTATTGGCCACATACTGTGGTTTGATGAGGTCGATGGACACAAATCTTTTCTCCTTTCTTCCAGCAAGGGGCGGCAGAAGTACTGTTCTTGTTCCTTGAACTGCTAGGACAGGTACTGGTTGTCTGTAAGAAGGTCCAAATTCCTTCTTGTCCGCAATCTTTTCTCTGACTAGATCCCCAACTTTTGGAATACAGACAGGCCTTGCTGGGACCGCCGGTTGGTCCCCAGTGGTGGTGGGCTGTAGGAATACGTTGCTTTGTTTCGTTCTTAACTAGTTTAGTTCCTGTAAAACAGCCAAACGATCTTTGATATCAAAGGGTTTATTTTCCACCACTATGCCTACGTGTTCAAGGTCTGGTACCCACATTCTTGTCCCAAATAGGACCTCATACGGAGTGACCCCCCCTAGAGAACTTCTTGGCAGATTATTCAATGAGCGTTGAACCCCACTAAGGTGTTTGACCCACCCATCACCCGAACCTAATACCCTAGCTGTTATAGACTGCTTTATGTCCCGGTTTTTCCTTTCCACAACCGAATTTCCCTCAGGATGGAATGGAGAGGAGTACCGCAATGCAGCGCCCAGACTGGCCATGGCTTCTTTGTAAGCCCTAGAGCTAAACGCAGGACCCTGGTCAGAATGTAGCATGCCTATTGCGTATGTGCCGATAAAGACTCGCAAATCTTTTATAACAGTTCGAGCGTCAGCCGAGCGCTGAGGCCATAACCATAGGAACCTAGATTCAGTATTTGTGGGAATGCCTTTGTCCAGTAGGACGCAGGCGCGTAGATAGTCTAATGCTGTCTTACAATGGTGTCTGTACTGGGTTGCCGCATTCGCAGCATGGTGTCTGGTGGCTTTCTCGCTGTAATTTACAGTCTAAGCAGTTGTTGATGAATATGTGAATTTCTGTATTCATTCCAGGCCACCAGTACATCTCTTTTAACGTTAAAATTGTTTTAGAGATCCCTTGATGTGACAGACCCTCCCCCAAATGTGTTTCATAAATCAAGGCTGCTCTACGTTCCATGTTTGGAATTACCCTATCCCCCACTCCAGGGATTCGAGCAAAAGGAACGTTGTTCGCATCAATTACATAAGAGTACTTGAGTGGAAACTTTTTTGGTAACGCTGCACTGCTGCCTTTGCTTGATGCATTGACAGCCAACATTATCTCACCGTCTATTTTTGTTTTTGAACGAGTGATCGCAGCTACGGAAGCCGTCTGCACAGCCCCCTTTGCGGCTTCGTCAGCCAATGAATTCCCTGCAACGTTAACGCCATCACGTTGATGACTCAGTGTGTGGATCACGTGAGCCTTTGGTAGTTCGTTCTTCAACTGAACTACTTGTTCCCAAAGCATTTTATGCTTTATTGTGCCACCTTTCGCATCTTTGAAACCATTTTCAAGCCAGTTTCGTATGTAGTCATTATACGACTGAACACAGTAAAACGAATCGCACACTATTAGTGTGGGGAATTCTCGATCTGTACTTTCAAGTGCCAGTTTGAATTCTTGTAGTTCAGCTCGCTGAGCTGTGCAATCTCCTAGAGATTGAGTTTTTGTGACCATGGGTCTGAAGATGCCATTTCGCATGCGACCTTTAACGATTGCACACGCTGCACTGTAAGCTTGCTTACTCCCTGTTGCGGGTTGTGCGGATCCGTCAGTGTAAATTATGAATTCGTACTGATCGAGAGGCAGAATTTCAGTAGGCAGAGGACATTCATGTTCGTATTGCAGGAATGCTTGAGTTTTTAAATCTGGATCGAAAACATATTCAACATCAGTTGCAGCAAGAGAATTAACCCATTGTATCCATCTTGGATGTAATGCTTTAGCATTTGGAATGCTTGCTTTTGTGACCGCTTCTAAAGCTGGTACCGGGGTTACAACAATAATGCGTTTCCCTTGGGCTAAGGCTCTTTCTTTTGCTACAGCGGTTTGAACTGCTGTCAGAATTTTTTCAGGTGAACTGAAGCGCATTTCCGCTTGTGTGTACAAATGGGATTTGTATGCGATTGGTATTTTCTCACCCTCATTGAAGGTTAAGTAGGTGAATCCGCATTGACCCGAAATTATTCGGATCACCAAATTGCGTTGACTTACGCGTGTTTGTAAGTGATTTGTTGCTAACATGTTAGCCTGGAGTGAACGCAATATTTCTGTGTGTTCCTGTGTCCAGTTTTTGATCGAAAAATCAGGTTTGATTAATGCGTAGAGAGGCTTAACCCTTTCTGCGTAATTTAGAATGTATGTTCTTCCAAAGTTTAGGAAACCCAAAATGTATTGTAAGTTTTTTAGCGTTTTTGGAGGTTGGAGCAGCGCACATTTCTCTAGAAAGTTAGCTGCCAAGCTCTTGCCTTCACTTGAAAGCTCATATCCCAAAAATAGGACATTGAGATGGGCAATTCGGGACTTTTTAAAGTTGAACTTGTAGCCCTCAGAGGCGAATCCCAGTATAATGGTGCTCACCCTGTTCAAGTGTTTGTCCAGGTCATCGTCTGTCAGATAGATGTCATCGACATAGGACAATGCCTCATTGTCATAAATTTGTAGTAACTCCGTTACCCTAGCTGAGAATAAACCTGGGCTGTTCTTGAACCCTTGTGGGAGACGTCAAAAGTGACGCTGGGTCCCCATTATGGAGAATGCTGTTAAGTACCTGCTTTCAGGTGCTATGTTTTGACAAAAGAAACCATTTGAGATGTCTAATGTTGTTTTATATTTTTTACGCACAATGTTATTCATTAATGCTGTGCTATGTGCATTTTGTACTGCAAAAGTTTTAGAACAAGTGTTTAGGTGTCTGTAGTCCAAAACTAGACGATATGTATTGTCTGGTTTGGAGACAGGAAACAAAGGATTGTTCATTGAGGAGGTGCATGTTTCAATCACCCCTTGATATTCAAGTTCATCTAAGATCTCCCTGACCTGTTTTTTAGCTTCTTGCTTTATTGGATACTGCCGTTGTGCAGTTGGTTCATGTTTCAGATGTATTTTATGGTGAGGTGAGTCCTCATCCCATCCTACATGATTTTTATATAATGCTGGGGCCTGGGCCACTGCCCATTTCCTGGCATATGTATATCTCAGATGCATTGGTATATGGTTGGAGAAGGCAGGCATAATTATGTCCTCGCCATGTGGGCACTCCCTGACAAATTGTGGTGGCCAGTCCTTTTCTGCTAGAAGTATGTCATAGCCCCTTGATAGTCTTTCCCAAAAAAGTGCTTTCACCTGTCTAGGTTTGTCTCCCTCCATCCGGAGTGTTATGTCATATAACTTTTGTGGAGTACTAACCCTGGTGTCTACAGTCTCAACTGTGATGTACTCATTCAAGTCCACTATCTCCAGAAGTTCCTTCAGGTTCTAGCGATCTATTGTGACTTCTGCTGCACTGAGCCCATTCTCCGTTCTTGAGTTGTGTTCTCAGTATTCTCGGCATGTCTGATCTTTAGACCTGCTACTTTCTTTTTGGAGAATTGAGGTTTTACTTTGGTTTTTGGAGCGTGTTTGTCGTCTTTCGATTTCACGCGTTCTTCTCTATGTTCTGTTCGTCCTCTTCTTTCCGAAGTCTGTGATGAGATCTGAAAGGGACGAGAGGAACGTGTATCAGTATCTTGATACCTATCTGGTTTTCTCAAATTATCCCTATTCCTGAGATCTGAAAGAGACACGTTAGTGATAGATTCCTTACCTTAGAATATCCCCAGGCGTCAGGCTGGATCCGGAAAGTTTTGCGTAGCAGTACCCTTGCGCGTCGGTAGGCGGCGTCGTGCGGCTCCGCGTCCGTCGTCGGCGTCGTGATCGCCGGGATGACGTCGCGGGCAGTACTTAGGCGCCGCCCCTGCGCGCTGACGTCAGTTCTTCTTTTTCCGCGCCAGCAAGCGCAGATCCGGGAAGAGCAGTGCCCTGGTCAATTTTTGACCATTATTTTTGGTGATTTTTTCACTGTTTTTTCCATCTTTAAGGTGTCGTAGGGATGCCCGGCTTCAAGCGATGCGGCGCCTGTGCGCGGATGATGTCCGTCACCGACCCGCATTGGGAGTGTCTCTTCTGCCTCGGCCGAGGCCACGACACCGAGTCTTGTCCCGAATGCCAGGCCCTCAACCCGAAAGCTTTGCGAGAGCGGTCTCGAAAGCTCCTCGAGGCCCGGCATTCGGCTCCACGGAGGCCCCGGTCGCGTGAGAGGTCCAGGGGTCGCTCGCGGAGTGCACACCGGTCGTCGGCGTCGAAGTCTTCTTCGTCCGGTAAGTCTAAGCACAAAAAGTCCAAGAAGCATCGTCGCTCTCGGACTTCGCCTCGCCGGTCTCGCGACTCGGCTGAGGCCCCTCCCGGCACCGTCCCCGCCCCCGCGGCCCCGGACTTGCCTGTGGAGTCGCCCCCGTCATACCCGCCCTTCCCGGGTTCGGGGCGGATCCGGCCAAGGTACAGGAGTTCCTGTCGGCCATGGCCCGCCTCTTCGGGCCTTCAGGCCCCTCCGGTGCGCCTTCGGGCCCCGCGGGCCCTGATGGGGTTGCTCCGGCGTCGCCGGCGGCTCCGGCTCCGGCGTCGCCCGAGCCTCCAGCCTCGATCCCGGCTCCGGCTCCGGCCCCGGCCTCGATCCCGGCTCCACAACCCCCATCGACGCCGGTCGACCTCACGACACCTCCGCCGGCGCCGATGTCTCCGGTGCCGTTCTCGACGCCGCCCTGGGCTCCGGGCGGCGTCGTCCCCAGTTCCTTCCGGCTCCGGACATGGACCCGGAGCGACGTCGCTCGACGCCGGCTCCGGCGCCGATGGGACCTTGGGTCCCAAATGTCCCTCCTCCTCCTTATTTTGCACCAGAGGAGGACCAGGAGGACTGGGAGGGGTCTGATGACCCTCTGACGCGCAACTGTCAGTTTGATGAGGACTGGACAGAGAGTCTAGGGAGGCCAGTGGTCTGGATACTTCCCCTGACACTGGCATGCTGTCTCCTCCCGTGGCTACGGAGGAGGGGGCCAATTTTGGTACGGTGTTGCGTAGGGCTGCTGGGGCCTTACGTCTCCAGCTCCCTACTTTGACGGTCAAGCCTAACATCTTGACAGAGGTGCTTCAGCCGGCAGCCTCCTCTGCGGAGACTGTGCTGCCGTTTAACGACGCCCTCACTGACGTTCTTTTGGGCGCCTGGTCCAAGCCCAACACAGGGGCTCCTGTGGATCGGAACGTGTCACGACGCCATCGCCCTGCTCCGGGCGACCCCCTGTTTCTTTCTGTCCACCCCACTCCTGAGAGCTTGGTTGTCCAAGCCTCCGCTTCCCAAACCGCCTTCCCTACCGCTCCTCCGGATAGGGAATCCAAACGCCTGGATCAGTTTGGGAAGAAAGGTTTTTCTTCCTCCAGTGCTGGCTTGCGGTCCGTTAACACCGCTTGTCTTTTGGGCCGATATACCCACTCCCTGTGGGATTCGGTGGCGGATGTTTTGCCCCAGTGCCCTGAGGAGGTCCAGGCACTGCTTTCCCGCGCCATTGCGGAAGGAAGGGATGCGGCCAAATACACTATCCGTTGTGGCCTTGACACCGCCGACTCGCTGGGCAGGTCGATTGCAACGACGGTGGCGCTCCGACGCCACGCCTGGCTGAGAACCACTGGTTTTTCAGGGGATGTCCAGAATACTCTCATGGACATGCCCTTTGATGGAGTCGGTCTTTTTGGGTCCAAAGCAGACCATGCGTTGGAGCGCTTTAAGGACTCACGGGCTACTGCCAAGTCCCTGGGCCTTACTGCTACACGCCCTCCGCTGCCTTCTGCTTTTCGCCCCTATCGTGGCCACGGTAGGGGCGCCCTTCACGTCAGCAGCCCAGCCACCGGCCCGCGCAGCAGGCGTCTTCGCGTGGCCGAGGACGTGGATTCCGCCGTGGCGGATCGGGCAACCAGCGTGCGGGTCAGGCCACCACCTCCAACCCGTCCGCGGCCTCCAAGCCCTCCTAGTCCCTCCTTTCAGGTGCACGGCACGCCAGTAGAGGGCAGGGTCCGCCATCACCTTCCCCACTGGCGCACCATCACCTCGGACAGGTGGGTCTTGGACATTGTCCGAAGGGGCTACTCCCTCCCCTTCGAGACCACCCCCAGCCATGCCACCTCAATTCCACCGCATGTCAGGGGATCACTTGGTGCTTCTACAGAAGGAAGTCACGGCCCTCTTGACCAAGAGGGCCATCGAGCATGTTCCGACCCCAGAAGTAGGGCGTGGTTGCTACTCCCACTACTTTCTGGTGCCCAAAAAGGACAAGGAGGACATGCGTCCTATCTTGGACCTCCGGAACGTCAATCGCTTCCTCCGGAAGGAGAAGTTCAAGATGCTCACCCTAGCTCAGGTCTTGACTGCCCTCGACCCTGGAGACTGGCTGGTAGCGTTGGACTTGGAGGACGCATATTTCCACATCCCCGTCCTGCCGGCCCACCGGCGTTACCTTCGGTTCACGGTAGGCCCCGAGCATTTTCAGTTCACCGTGCTCCCCTTTGGCCTTACCAGTGCCCCTCGGGTGTTCACGAAAGTGATGGCGGTGGTCGCGGCTCATCTGCGCCGGGCCGGGGTTTCAGTCTTCCCCTACCTCGACGACTGGCTGCTGAAGGCGGGCTCGTCCCAGGCAGTCGTCTCCCACCTCCAGACTACGGCCGAACTCCTGCACTCGCTGGGGTTCTCCATCAATGTGCCGAAGTCGCATCTAATTCCTTCCCCACAGCTCCTTTTCATCGGAGCAGTTCTGGACACGACGCAGTTTCGGGCCTCTCCTCCCGAACGGCGAGTCCGGGATATTCAGGCTATGATTCCAATCTTTCAGCCTTTATCCTGGGTTTCGGTACGGATGACCCTGAGGCTGCTGGGCCTCATGGCCTCCTGCATCCTGCTGGTCACTCATGCCAGATGGCATATGCGGGCTCTGCAGTGGGACCTGAAGTTCCAGTGGACGCAGCACCAGGGCAACCTGTCCGATCACGTCCAGATCTCGGAGGGGACTGCAAAACAGTTGCAGTGGTGGCTCTCGAACCGGCAATGGGTCATGGGCAGATCCCTCTCCCTTCCCCAGCCAGAGCATACAGTTGTGACGGACGCGTCCCTTCTGGGATGGGGCGGTCACATGGGAGAGGCGGAGATCAGAGGCCTCTGGTCTCCGGGCGGAGTCCCGGCTCCATATCAACCTTCTGGAGCTCCGGGCGATCCGGCTTGCACTCAAGGCATTCCTTCCCTCTGTCAAAGGGAAGGTAGTGCAGGTGTTCACAGACAACACCACCGCCATGTGGTACTGCAACAAACAGGGCGGGGTGGGGTCTTGGACCCTTTGTCAGGAGGCTCTGCGCCTCTGGACATGGCTGGAACATCAGGGCATGTTCCTGATGGTTCAACACCTGGCAGGTTCTCTGAACGCCAGGGCGGACGAACTCAGCCGCAGGTGCATGATGGATCACGAATGGCGTCTTCACTCGGAAGTGGCGCAAGGACTCTTTCTACAGTGGGGAGAGCCTTGGTTAGATCTATTCGCCACCGAAGAGAACGCGCAATGTCATCAGTTCTGCGCGTTGGAATTTCCAAGGCGGCACTCGCTCGGCGACGCTTTTCGTCGCGAGTGGAGTTGCGGTCTGTTGTACGCCTTTCCGCCTATACCACTTCTACCCAGAGTGTTGAAGAAGATTCGGCACGACCGGGCCCAAGTCATTCTTGTGGCTCCGGACTGGGCTCGAAGAGTTTGGTATCCCGAGCTACTCAATATGAGCATAGATCCCCCGATCCGTCTGCCTCTTCGGGAGGATCTTCTGTCGCAGCAGCAGGGGACGGTCCTCCACCCGAACCTGTCCAGTCTACACCTGCTTGCGTGGAGATTGAGCGGCGGCAGTTGATTCCTTTCGACTTGCCTCCCGAAGTTTGTGTATGTGATTCTGGCAGCCAGGCGTCCCTCCACTAAGGTGGTATACGCCTGCAGGTGGAACAAATTTGTGGCATGGTGCACAGCAAAGGCTGTGCATCCCCTTTCTGCCCCTCTTTCTGAGGTCCTTCTGTTCCTTCTCTCTCTGGCCCAACAGGGTTCTGCCCTGGGTACCATCAAGGGTTATCTCTGTGCTATCTCGGCCTTCCTCAGGCTCCCTGATCAGCCCTCCCTTTTCAAGTCCCCTGTTGTTAACAGGTTTCTTAAAGGCATTACACACCTTTTCCCTCCTGTTCCGTTCGTGATGCCTCAGTGGGACTTGAACTTGGTTCTTACCTTTTTAATGTGCGCTCCCTTTGAGCCTCTGCATAACTGTCCTCTTCGTCTTTTGACTCTAAAGACAGCCTTTCTGGTGGCCATCACCTCCGCTCGGCGGGTGAGTGAGCTCCAGGCTTTATCTTGCAAACCTCCCTTTCTGTCTGTTCATCCAGACAAGGTTGTTCTTCGGACGCGTCCGTCCTTCTTGCCAAAGGTGGTTACTGCCTTTCACATTGGGCAGACCATCACTTTGCCTACCTTCTTTCCGCCTCCGCATCCTTCCAGAGAGGAAGAGAGGCTCCACCGTCTGGACCCAAAACGTGCGCTCTCCTTCTATATCGACCGCACAAAACACTTCCGGGTGGATGACCAGCTCTTTGTTGGCTACGTGGGCGCCAAAAAGGTCGGGCGGTGCACAAGAGGACCATCTCCCGCTGGGTTACCTTGTGCATCAAGACCTGCTATTCTTTGGCCAAGAAGGAGCCTCCTGTTGGGCTACGTGCCCATTCCACCAGGGCAACGGCTGCTACCACGGCCTTGGGCCGCGGTGTTCCGCTGCCGGTTATCTGTCAGGCAGCTACGTGGGCCTCGCTGCACACGTTTACTAAGCATTACTGCCTTGACAGTCAGGTCCGGAGGGACGGCTTCTTTGGCCGTTCTGTCCTCCAGGACTTCCTTGTCTGATCTTTGTTCGCAGACCCACCACCGGGGTTGGTATTGCTGGGGTATCTATTCTAAGGTAAGGAATCTATCACTAACGTGTCTCTTTCAGATGCACAAGTTACTAACTTGTGTAACGATATATCTGTAAGAGACAGTAGTTAGTGATAGATTCCTTACCGCCCACCCATCCTCCCCGTTCTGCGAACTGATTTCTAGGGTTAAGGACATCCCTTTCAGGGCCCTAGTATTTTTCAGACACCTGTGTCAGCTTCTTGCATGGCTCTGCGTTCCTGGCGCGGAAAGTCGTGTACAGAACTGACGTCAGCGCGCAGGGGCGGCGCCTAAGTACTGCCCGCGACGTCATCCTGGCGATCACGACGCCGACGACGGACGCGGAGCCGCACGACGCCGCCTACCGACGCGCAAGGGTACTGCTACGCAAAACTTTCCGGATCCAGCCTGACGCCTGGGGATATTCTAAGGTAAGGAATCTATCACTAACTACTGTCTCTTACAGATATATCGTTACACAAGTTAGTAACTTGTGCGTTATACCTCCTTTCAGAGGGCTCCTTTTGAGGAGACCTACCTCGGGATTGAGAACGTTTCTCGTTTGATTTTTGTTTAGTAGACTCACACTTCTTTTTAGAAGATGTAGGAGTTTGTTTAATTGAGTCCTTCTCAGGACTTTCAGATAACTTCGGCTTCACTGGTCTTCCAGCCAAACTATCTCTGCCTAATTCTGCATAAGATTGTTCTATAATTCTGGGTAGCTCTGTTTGATGTTCTGTAACATCAAATTCCCTTAATTTTTGGCGGATCGCCACTGCTGCTGCCTCCCTTTAATATTAGATAATATTATTGTTGAGACCTGGTCGAAATGTTTCAGTAATTTCATACCTAAATTTAGAGCAGGCTCTGCCCCGTATTCGTTTTGAATTTGTTTCAGGACATCGGGTATTACCGCAATTGACGGAATGCCATGTGTTTTAGTATAGATGGCAGCAAAGACTGAGCCCCAAGTGGTGCAGTCTTCCAGTTGTGGTGTGATCCCCATCGGTAAACTGATTGTCAGTATTCTGTGTTTCTCATATGGGCTAGTATTTGGAAATACTGCTTCGATTTGAGTAATTTTTTGAGCTATCCAGAATGGAATTTGCTCACGTTTTGTGGGCATTTTACCCATGACTGCGTATAGAGTCTGTGGTGTAATTTTTAGAGTGTTCCCCTGGTGAGGGGTTTGATTTGGAAGTGTCAATGGTGGTTGGACTGTGAAAGTCCGCATGACATATTGGACCAATTGTCTGTAGATTTTTATTAATTCTTATATTTGAACAAGTAAGTCCTCATCTGACATTATATCCAGTTCAGGATGAGGTGTGTAGCCGGCTAGAATCGGCCATGTTGCTCCTGGTCTACCTAGTGGACCGAGCCTGGTAATGTTTCTGTGATGTTTTAGGGCGCCTTTAAACCAGAGCTGATGCTCCTGGTATGTTAATGGAATTTCTATATCCTCGAAAGGAATGTATTCCTCTGGTGGTTCATCTTCTTTGTAGAAGTGAAACATGTGTGTTACTGAATTGGATTCAGGAAATATTACCCATGAATAGAATACCTCTGTCTGAAAGGATTCATGTGCCTCTATCACGAAAACTGCTCTACCGCCTCTTGGTGGTAGGCCATGTTTTATAAGTTTTAGAGTAATGGCTCTTCTTAAGTTTGGAGCGATGTTTATAATACCCTCCTCCAGTTTCATTTAAACCTGTAATGTTAAAGGCTGCTGCTTGGGCTGGATCAGCCGCAGCTCCACCGTTTCCGGCGTCTTCAGTCATTTTGTTTTTTGAAAAATGTAGAGCAAGTTTCAAGGAAACCAAGATTAGGTGCACAATATTTTGGAACACTGTATCCTTCAACGTTGAGCAAACCAAACAGCTAATATATAGGGTACTGCCCTATGTAGCCGTGGTGGATACTTAACCCTGCCCACTCCAGACGTCTTTTGGAGTATATGGGTAGGGGTCTTGAGAGAATAAGCACGGCTGAGTTACTCAGTATCTAACGTTGAATTACTGCCTTACCAAACCGTTGGGCGCCATGTAGTGTAGCTCCTATTTCCCTAATAGGCTCTGCGCATTGGAATAATATATCCTATAGGTTTGACATAGGACTAAGGTCAATATGTCCCTATCGAGTATATTAAACTTAATTACTTGTGCCAGCTAGCTCAGAGGCCACTAGAAACTCCTTGACAACAAGAAGGGAGTAGTTTCTGGCAGCCGCAAAACATGACCACTGTGTTTCCCTTTAGAATCAGAACGTGTCCCAGAGTCGTGGAAACAATAGATAACTATTTCACTCAGCTCAGTCGTGCATGCTTAGTTTTCTCCAAGTTACACAGAAAGAAATAGACGGGCGTTTCAATAAAAGATTTATTGAACAGTCTTGTTTCTGGTGTAAGTAAAATGTGCTGTTACGATCACAAGACAGTATGCGAGATAAATAATGTACAGTGTGAGCAGTAGAAATAAATAATACTGCGAGAGCATTATCTTTTAGTACATATGCTTTTACATAAATAACAGACTAAAAATGCGAGTACTCATACGATGCGTTTCTAATCTAGTTCTACCCCAATGTACCTAACCTAACCTAGGTGTAGGACGAGGTATGAAGTAGGTGAAGTATTCCTTACTATGGTATACTAAGAGTATGCTAAGCCTAGTATGCCTAGTATGCCAAGAGTCCCTCTAGGTTCTAGTCTGCTCCATACCTGAAGAATGAGAGAGGTAGGAATCTCTTTGCCAGACTCGAACTCCAACACCCGCAAGGGAAGTTAGATCACTGGAAGCTGGACTCTCTGCGTGCAGGGATGACAGCGTCTTCTCAGTGCGTCAGGCCGGAAAACGGGCTCCTCTGAAGTCGAGGTCTCCTCTGATTTACAGGGGCTAGGGAAGGTATATTTATACCTGAGAATTACCTCAGAATGTTAGCATTGACGTGAGTCGGACAGCGGAAGACGTCATGAATGAACCCCTAAGGAATAATGGTTCATACATAATATATGAGTCCTTGAAGAAATCAATAGTCCTGGACTAGGGAAACTCCCGCAGCCTAAGGGTCTGTTCTTCAAGAACTCGTTGTGACGTTCGGGTGGACGGATGTCGGAGACCATGCCTGTATTTGGAGTGCACGGTTTAATGCCTAAATAAGGGCTGGGATTTTATGCCTATATAAGGGCAGGGCGAATTGTGCCTATATAAGGACATGATACTGGAAAGCCCGTTTATGGACACCCTAAGAGGAATACATTAGTACTTTCAGGTAGATTGCACTAAAGAGTATTTTGTGTACTAGTTCACAAATTATTCATAAAGACCTTTCATATTTTTACATTGTGAAACAGTTAATTGGTCTTTCTTTCATATCGCAACTGGCAACAGAAATGAACTTGCGTTTGAATATGTAACTTTACTTTTTAGAACCAAAGTCCTTTTAACTAGATGAAAATAGCATGCTTGCTCTTATTGGCAATATGTCATTATTAGACATTTGTGGAGCAGCTACATGGTCATATGTTCCCATGTTTACAAAACATTAGACAAGAGACTCCATGAGGGCAGACTATGTTAAAGCTTCTGTCAGTTGTACAAACCCATTGCCAGAGGTGGGGCATTACTGTTAATTTCCTCTAATAGCAGTTGCGCACCTGGAAGCTATTTTGCATTAAAATGTTACCTCCCAGGTGTAAAGTAGTGTTGCAAACTTTTACTCTATCATACCTAAATTATATGCCTCACAGTTGGCCAACAGGGAAAATAGCATTTAAAGATGGAGGCTATGTTGTGGGTTTGAACAGCTCATGACTAGTTAGAAATGGGGGTCTCTAGTTGGCAGAGGCTTGCACCCTGTCTAAGTAGGGACCCTTATTCTAGTCCTGATAAGGGAGTTACACACCCAAGATAACCCCAGCTCACTCCCTTGGTAGCTTGGTACGAGCAGTCAGGCTCATCTCAGAGGCAATGTGTAAAGCATTTGTACATAGACACAGAGTAACACAGTAAAAACACTACAAATGGTCACCACACCAGTTTAGAAAAATAACCAACCTTTATCTGAATAAACAAGACCAAAACGACGAAAATCCAACATACACAAGCAAAGATATCACTTTTTAAAAAGATCAAGATAGTTCATTTCATAGAAAACTATGGATGCTTCACTTTTTGGTGCAAAACACCTAGGATGCGTCAAAATCAATAACGAAAATAGGCGCAGGGGAGATGAGGTGCCGAAAACAAAGCAATGCGTTGATTCCTTACTCTCAGGGGAGGTGATGCTTCGATTCCTTACTGCCAAAGGAGTTGATGCATTGATTCCTTGCTGTGGTGCAGAGGAGGTGATGCGTCGATTCCTTGCTGTCTGGGGAGGTGATGCATCGATTCCCTTCTGTGAGGGGAGTTGATGCTTCGAGTTTCAGACACGCAGCCTCGGTTCCTTACTGCTGGGCAACGTTGAAGACTTGGCACACGGGTATGATGTGTAGAAAATCCGGTCGCGCTGGGTCAATGCAGTGGCAGCGAAACAGGCGCTGCGTTGATTTCTCAGCTGAGATGCAGGTCATACGTCGAAACTTCAGCCGCACAGCAGAGTCTGTGTCGGAGTCTGAGTGGGTGCCTCGGATGTCAGAGACACGGTGCTCAGTATTCGGGCCGCGGCAATCTTCAGGGCAGGCGGCGCTTCAATTCTTCTGCTGCACCGCGGCGATGCGTTGGTTTTTCAACCGCACAGCAAGCTAGTGGCGGGAGAAACAGGCGCTGAAGACTGGTATGTGGATTTTCTTCCTTTCTTGCAGCAGAATCCACCTACAAGGGCAAATAACTGGATTTGGCACCACTTGGCAGGTCAGAACTCCCAGCAGAGAAGTTTAGGGGCTGCAGATTGAGTCTTTAATGGCAATGAGACTTTTTAACATGAGGCAAGCACGCACAAGCCCTTAGAGAACCTTGGCAAGCAGGATAAAACAAAGTCTAGTCCTTTCACTCTCCAAAACAGAAGCAGTAAGCCAGCAACAAGCAGAGTGGCAGTTCCCCTCCTACAGCTTCTCCAGCTAGTCTTCTTGGCAGAATTTCCTCTTACTCCAGAAGTGTTCTGAAGTTATGGTGTCACAGCTCCAGTACCAGACCTAGCTCCACACACACTACAGGGGGTGGAAATAGCTTTGTGTAAGTACAGGCACAGCCCTATTCAGGTGTCCGTGTCCACTCCTCCCATCACTCTAGCTCAGGAAGGAGCGGAGGTGTGCCCTGCATATCCTGATGGCCCATCACCAGGCTGATGGGCCATCAGGATATGCAGGGCACACCTCCGCTCCTTTTGTGTGACTGTCTAGAGTGAATACACATACAGCCCAACTGTCAGTCTAAACCAGATGTGGATTCCAGAGGCAGGCAGGGGCACAGAATGTTAAAGCAAGAAAATGCCCACTTTCTAAAAGTGGCATTTTCAAACATGCAATTTAAAAACTAACTTCACAAAAAAGATGCGTTTTTTAATTGAGAGTTCAGGGACTCCAAACTCCAAATCTCTATCGCTTCCCAATTGAAAGTTACACCTGTAAGAAGTCACAAGGCAGCTCCAATTATTACCTATGGGAGATATAGTCCTTGCAATAGTGAAACACTAAATATTCAGTATTTCACTATCAGGACATGTAAAACACACCAGTACATGTCCTACCTGTGACATACACTGCACCCTGTCCATGGGGCTCCCTTGGGCCAAATTAGGGGTGGCTGAAATGTAGAAAAAGGGAAGGTTTGGGCTTGATAAGTGGGTTCACTTGCCAGGTCGATATGGCAGTTTAATTCTGCACTCACCGACACTGCAGTGGCAGGTCTGAGACATGGTTTCAGGGCTACTCGTGAGTTTGGCACAATCAGTGCTACAGGCCCCAGGCACACAGAGTGCATTGTACTAGGGAATTACGAGTAAATCAGATATGCCAATCATGATTAACTAATCCTAAATACAATTTAGACAGAGCACATGCACTTTAGCACTGGTTAGCAGTGGTTAAGTGCCCAGAGTCCTAAAGCCAACAAAAAGAGGTCAGAAGAAATAGGAGGAAGAAGGCAAAATGTTTGGGGCTAAACCCTACAAAAAGGGCCAGGTCCAACACTCATGTACAGACTATACCCTGAAAATGTCTCTGGCTGAAAAACTGTTATTACAGGTAAGCAGTTAATTCCTTATGTTTCTCATACAAATACCGTGAAGACAACACCAAGTCATACTGGACACTGTACAGTGCAGAATAAAATATTCATTTTTATAAAGAATTATTGTTTGTGCATGTGGAATAGACGTGGGACGTTTAGCTTCTCTTAACATCAAATATGTTCACAAGGAGAAATAAGAGGGAGCATATGCTAATGATACACAAATAAAAATAGCTCTCCACGCAGCATATAGGCAGTGGATTATATGCAGACTCTTTTGCTGTTTAATGTCACCTTCAAAGAAATGCAGAATCCATAGTGCTCACTGACATTTGAAATCCATCGAACTGCCGAGTGCATGCTCTGCTTTAGTTTTCCCATTTAGCCATAATGTATTTTTGTGTGATGTAAATATATTTTCCAGTCTGGAACAGCAACAAAGATCAGAGGTTTTGTGACAATTACTGCATGACCAGTAGTTAAATTCCAATATTTTAGGGCAAGAACTCAAAGCGTGCATAAAATGTTTTTTTTTTGTAAAGAGTAATCCAATGTATCTCTGAAGTCCTTAAGGTTATCTTGAGTTATTAGAATTGTTTTTTTAGCCCCCGTATTATCGGGGCACACAGCCTCAATTCATAAGGACAGGAATGTCATCCTGTTGACAGTCTTTCATAATCCGACCTTTTCTTATGAACCCTATGTGTTCAGGAATTGTAGGATCGTTTATTTTTTATGTAAAACGGTTAGAATTGTGTTTATGTTGTGCAAAAAGTTATGTGGCAGCCTTTTCATTTGATGTAATATTTGTATCTAATTGGTGTTGTCTAGAAATGGCAAAATGCTGACTTCAATGGAAAATTCAAACTTCCAATGAGGAATGAGTTCATTCCAACTAATTTTGAAATCTTGCCACTGGAAAAGGATGCATCACCTTACCCTACCCTTATCAAGGTAAGAATCTATTGGCATTTATTTATCTGTTTTTCTTAGTGATGATAGTTTCTCTTAATATTCAATAAATGGCTTTTGGGAATGCCAAAAACAGACTATTTTATGATTGAAATTTAACCCAAATGTGTTTACTATGTTAAACAACAGAGGTCCAATTTACAAATGCATTTTCAGTGGTAAACGTACATTTACTTCTGAAAATGTCTGGATCTTTCCTGTAGGGGAGAGTAGGCATTAATCTTCTTCCAGGACAGGAAGCTGAACTGAAACCCCAACAACCTTCTTGAAAGTGTTTGTGAAGAGATTTCTCAACAGATATGTTTTTTTTCTCCATGGAGAAAAAGGGAGGAATTTGCTGTTGCGCATTGGGCTGCTTTTCCCCAATGTGGAAATGTACTGTGCACACAATTTCATATTGGAAAATGCACATACTTGAAAAAGTCATGTGTATTTTTTCAAGAGAACATCTGGAAACCTGCTTCCAGCACTGCTTTGTTGGCATGAGCCTAGAAAGGTATGTGAATCGGGGAAAAAAGGTTTAAAAGCGTCAGAAGGCTTTCCAGAGAGAAGGTGGTTTAGGACGTACTCCTTAGAAGTTTCACTCGTCTATTTAGGCTAATGAAGTTGATAAAAATGGGAGGCAGTGCACTTAGATATAACCTGACTATTACGGCATATTGTATAAATGTTTTTCGCTGGGTTAAGCTGTATAATGACAACATGGGATTCTTATTTGAAGACCGCTGTCTCTTTACAGTATTATGGCTCCATTTTAAAAGACCACAATATTGCAGAGTAAAATTAGTTTTGAGCCAAAATGTCCTAGTCTACAGATCTTTGTGATTCATTAAAAGTCATTTCATAAAGTAATCCACAAAATTGTTCTTTACAGTAAGCATAGCCCAGTAATAAGCCATTTGTAAAGTGCTTTGTGAGCATTGTTTGCATTTTTCGTACTAAGCTTAACATTCCACTGTCCCCTCCCCAAGCCCTCTGTGCTTGGGGAGGGGACATTTCTTTTCATTTACACTGATATTAATTCACACCATTTCCTTTCCAAGCATATCTCTGGTCATCGGGAGAGGAGGGATTGTCTTCCCACATAAGGTTAGCCTCAGGCCAGACCCTATGGCCAATGCAGCGCACAGCCTAAGGCCATGCGTATAAAAGGGCTGGGCAACCTCAGAGGTTGGGTATTGTAATAAGATCTTAATTTACTTTAGAATTTAAAAAAACAGAAATTCACTGAGAAAAACAAAGGTTAAAGTAACGTTTTAGTTCGGTAAAAATGTTAATTGTAACCTCATGTTTTAAACTAAAAAAACACTGACATTTACCAGTAATAGTTTACTGAACTTACTATACCTTGCTTCTCGCGATGCCCTGTTATATCACATCACTCCTGACATGTTCAAAGACACCCATGACCGGCTTGGGATCTCAGACCTTTTTCTTTATGCTGGTGCACAACTGCAATACATAATACATTGGTTTGGCCCAAATAACAACTGGGACAAGGCACTACTGGCACTGTATTATCCCATTATTACTTTAACTGAAACTTTTGTGATGGGGAAAACATACCTCCAAACTTCCCAGAACTGATTAGATGGGCGGGAGTGATGTTGGAACGGGTGGTTAAAGTAATTGTTAGAAAACCACCATATGACCCCAACATCCCACTTTGGATACTGAAACCATACAAAGATATTAGCAAACACCTGTCTATGATGAAGTGGCAAGTGGGAGACCTTTACCTAAATAGGCAGCTCCTTACACATGCGCAGGCTCAGAGCTACTTTGACCTAGGGGTGGGACAGTTTCTACACCATGCACAATTAACACAGGTAAGCAGTGGAATCTGGACTATGTTTCCACAGGAGCCTTAGGTAACTGAAATAATGTCCGCTATTCTTAACATGGCATGATGCAGATGATTAATTCACACTTTATATATTGCCTTGGTAAATGGTGACACCGAACTAGCACTGGAGAGATGGTCACAGGAGTGCTTAGAGCCCCTAACTGATACAGATTGGAAGAAATCATTTGAATAGGTTAAATATACCTCTCTGAATGTGCAATGTAAATGAATGAAATTTCACTATCTGCATGAAACTTCTCACACCTCAAAAACTGGCAAGAATTTATCTGGACAGATAATACGGTTGTTGGGGGTGTGGTGCCACTTGCACAGATTTTCTTTATATGGTCTGGGTGTCTCCATGGATTTCTGAATTTTGAACAAAAGTGGTGTCGGATTTACAAACGATGAAAAATGCTTTACCCACTAAATCTATTCAGTATTACATACTGGGTATTTTTCTTACTAGGACGTACCACAAGATGAAAATTAGATTGACTGTCTTATGTACAGTAAAATCGAAAAGATGTATAGCAAATCATTAGGTCCTCCCTGAATCCCCATCACATGAGCAGTTTAAAACAAATCTTATTGAATGGGCCATAGTTGCCTTACAACACATAATGTTAACCAGGAGAGATGACCAACGTAGCACAGTGGGCTGAGATGCTTACGAAACTAACTGATCCCCCAACAATAGACAACCTTGCGCTAAGTACTACATAATAATAATGATCAATAGGAAAGGCTTTTAGGATATGGAAAGAGACAGAAAATGGATGTTGACGTATCATGATTTGATGAAAAATGAATAAATGAATGTATCTGATAGGTAGTACTTAAATTTACTGAAATATTGAAAGCACTGTTTATGGTTGGATATAGTGCATTAAAGGTTGGTGTGGAAAACAAAATATATATACATCAGTGAAGACACCATTATGGAGAATGAAAAGTTACTTAAATGTAATCCTAGCTCTCTGTCAAGAAAATTGTCACTGAAGTAAAAAAAACACATTTTTCCAAGGCAGAAACATCAGGATTTGTAAGGTAAAGGAAACTGAAGTAATAACCAGTATAGAGCATAATGGAATAACAATACTGCAGGCTTCCGTAAAGAAGTGTCATTTTACAGACTTATGATGCGGCTGCTTATATTGCTCCATTACCCCTATTTTCTGTATTTTCTCTGTTTAAAATGTTTGTGAAAGATAACTTGCCACTTAATATTTCTTTAGTGGCATTGAGTTTTTAAACTTAATTAACTTTCTTTTGAAAGGAAACATTACTTCAGTGATGATTTCTATGATTGAGAACTAGAAATACAAGTAACTTCATTCTGTCCCATCAGCAGCGAATACAATGCAGAAGTCTTTCATGTAAACCCTATTGATGCCACGTCAAATAGGCAGGGCAATCCTGTGTAACATGTTACAGCCAATGTTTAGCTTTCCTGTATGCTTTCAAAAAATATTTTGGATACTGAACAATGCATATTTTTACAAGTGCAAGTTAAGTCTGTGTGTTCATTACAAAAGCAGCTAGGGGATGCCCTTCTTTTAGACACCATAAAAGGGAAGGAGCATGGTTGTTTTCAGGATAAGGTGTCCGTCTTGTTGTTATGTGTGTTTTCTGGTATCTGCAATTGCCCAACATTTTCTGGTAACAGCAATTGCCCAAGATGAGGTTAGTGACGCATTATTTATTAGCAATTTAAGGGTGTGGTTCTCAGCTTCCAGGCGTATTCGACTTTCCATGCCTCAAGTTCTGAAATGTAGTAAGGTGCTGTTTTCGAGTAGAATCCGTAAATAAGGTCTTAAAACTAATGTTTCGTTGAAAGTTGGAAGTTGATCATCCAAGTGGGGCGAAATACGTTGTGCATATACTGTTATGCTGTCTTTTAATTTCATTTAGGCATATTTTTGGTTTATTAGAAAGGGGATAGAAAGATAGAAGGTGAAAAGTCACCCAGCACAGTTAATGCATCCTTATGTTAGCTGCTCGGCAAAGTGCCTTGCCCAGGTGCTAAACGCTGGCCATATGAGGAGTCAATTCAATGAGCTTTATTCGGCATGTACAAACAATGAGTCATATTGTTCTAATCAGGCCATCACACTGATATATCTTCTACCAGCCTATAGATTGTGTAAGGAAAGAGGAAGAAAGTAATGAACTATGAACTTCTACTTCCACAGCAAAAATCTGTATCACTATCCACATTGATAAACATTTTTTGGGAGGGGTAAACCGTTTTATTTTGGTTTCATCTACAGAACTAAGTATGGTTTTACAATATCAAATTATGTCTTATGTTTTTTCCCCAAGGACACTGCTATGAGCAAATTGTGGTTCAAACAAGATGATAAATTCTTCTTACCAAAAGCATGTCTTAACTTTGAGTTTTTCAGGTGAGTTATTTTTAACGTGTATCTCCAGATATAACCTGTTGTCCTTTCTTTGCTTCATGGTCAAACACCACAACTTTCACTGCTATTTTAAGAATTACAGTTTGTTAGCAGGTGCTTTGTTGACATTACACTTTTCAGTTGCAAATAAACGTGATACGAATACTCTATTGTAGTTAAGTGAAATGTAATATAGGTAGTGTATATTATCAAAACTGCAATGACATTTTATTTTATACAGTCCCAGTTAGTAATTTGTCACAATAATTAATTATTGTAAACTTGCCCATTATAGTTTGTAGTATTCGTTAGCATCAAGAAAATATATTAATTCATGTTTTAAGTACAGTACAAAAGAATGTGTGACGTAAATCTTAACTGCTTCAGACTGAAGTGTTTTTTAGGACTGTCACTTGTGAGCTAAGAGAAAACCATATTTGTGACAGCACTTATTTGGTTATAATATCAATAATTAAATGTTGTCAACCTTTAAAAATAGTTCAGGCACTATACCTGCAGTGATAAAGGGTGCCAGTCGGGTACCTGTCTGCTATCTGTTTAAAGCTCAGTGCCGCAATAGATGTGTTTCTCATGTCATCCATAACACAATGACAATATATTTTTTTCTGATCTGTAATAATCTCTGCTGGTTATATCTGCATTTGTCTCTAGTTCTAGTAACGCGAGATACATTTTGTTGTCTAAAATGTGTTTGTTTCTCCAATTTTGTACATTTAATTAAAATTTGCGTTGAATCACTAAATTGCTTGCTTGTTTCCTAATAGTATTGCTTCAAATGTTAGTTGGCTGTACAATTTGTAGCATAAGTATTGGAAAAATTCTGCTGGTGTATGTGAATATTTGCTCTGTTAACAGCAGAAAGATACCAAGTTTTTTTAGTTCTCCTGTGAAATTTGTAGATGAGTTGTTTAGTGGGTTTAGTTTAATTAGCTTCTCTGTAGCAATCTGCAATTGCACCATGTTATCCTCTCTTATCCTGGAGCTGTATGAATGTATAAATCTATCAACATCATAGTGAAATGTATATATTGTATATTGAAATGGTGATATTGCTTGCTAAGATGAGCACATTTATGTACTGAAATGCATCTGTTGGACATGGTTAAATGTTCTCTGCTGAGGTGTATTTTCTATATAAACAAGTGTATGTGTGTGTGTGTGTGTATATATATATATAAAGAACAAAAGTTATTCGCGTTACTTCTGCCAACAAATGGCGGCGGGCTCCGGCAAGGACGCGATCCTTTTCACCTCAAGACACCAATCTTACACATTCATGCAACAGATTGCGCCGAGCCCAGTATCCAATTTAAACGTGGTTTATTACTTCACAATGATAAACAAACGCCGACGCGTTTGGAACAGCCGTTCCTTTCTCACGGGTCAATAGACATTCGTTTTCACCCATTACATGTAGTGCACCAAACATATAAACATAAACATAGGACTACTTGATAACTTTCAAGTTCATGGTAAAACGGCATCCATTTTGGAATGGTATTATACATATACGTATATGTTAATCTGTTAAACAAATTAAATATAACAGATACAGAAAGCAGTACATAAATAATACTATTCATTCTCTTGCACTGTAATTATACATGAGGAGTTTACATGTTCTCATTTAATTTGAAAAGCCAATAATGCCTCAATGGGCTTCAAAAACATAGTTTGTAATTATAATTCTTCCCCAGTGGGTCATAATTCTCATTTGTCATTACATGATATCACAAACTAAATTCCTATATTTTCCAATTCTGCCCAAGTGGGCAAAGAATACATAATTTGGCTTACAAACAAATCTTAAAACACTCAATTCAATCTCCTATTTTCATGAATATATAAACACCCAAAATTAATAGCACATGCATCAACCTCCATAGATAGCACGTAATTCCCTTCTTCTATACATGAAGTTATCGTCGTCTCCTAAAAGATAAAATTGATATGCACTGATCAAAATTGATCCTACTCTTTTCTTTAAAAACAAATATCATACATGAGAGACAATTAAGACAGTTAACACTATAAGTGCAGCTTCATTTTATTAGAAAAAGTTATTCTTGATTTAACCTAGGTGGACCGCTAATTCCTCATCCTTGTTCATACCCACTGGATGCATCGTACCATACTTAATAATCATTCTCGATTCCAACCTCCTTAACTCTCGGATCCTGTTCCCTCCCTCTCTGATAGTGGTATCCTATCTAGGGCACAATATCTGAGTAAACCAGCATTCTTGTTATGGCATTCTTTAAAATGCCGGGCTATGGGATATTGTCTATCCTCATTGGTAATTGCCCGCATATGTTCCAATATACGTCTCTTTACCTGATGAATGGTACTGCCAATATACACTAACTGGCATGGACAGATGAGGGCATATACGCAAAAATCTGATTTACAACTCAGATATTTCGAAATCACAAATGGTTTTTGTGATGTCGATAGTTTCACCTGCTTACAGATGATACTATTACGGCATGCTTTGCATGCTTTGCAAGTGTAAAAACCTTGCACTTTGAAATGGGAATTGCTGGGCATCTCCGAAATGACAGCGTGACATTTCGGAGATGCCCAGCATTAAAAGATATGTTATGTAAAAGCTTGTTACCTGTTGAGATGAATTCCCATTTCAAAGTGCAAGGTTTTTACACTTGCAAAGCATGCAAAGCATGCCGTAATAGTATCAACTGTAAGCAGGTGAAACTATCGACATCACAAAAACCATTTGTGATTTCGAAATATCTGAGTTGTAAATCAGATTTTTGCGTATATGCCCTCATCTGTCCATGCCAGTTAGTGTATATTGGCAGTACCATTCATCAGGTAAAGAGACGTATATTGGAACATATGCGGGCAATTACCAATGAGGATAGACAATATCCCATAGCCCGGCATTTTAAAGAATGCCATAACAAGAATGCTGGTTTACTCAGATATTGTGCCCTAGATAGGATACCACTATCAGAGAGGGGAGGAACAGGATCCGAGAGTTAAGGAGGTTGGAATCGAGAATGATTATTAAGTATGGTACGATGCATCCAGTGGGTATGAACAAGGATGAGGAATTAGCGGTCCACCTAGGTTAAATCAAGAATAACTTTTTCTAATAAAATGAAGCTGCACTTATAGTGTTAACTGTCTTAATTGTCTCTCATGTATGATATTTGTTTTTAAAGAAAAGAGTAGGATCAATTTTGATCAGTGCATATCAATTTTATCTTTTAGGAGACGACGATAACTTCATGTATAGAAGAAGGGAATTACGTGCTATCTATGGAGGTTGATGCATGTGCTATTAATTTTGGGTGTTTTATATATTCATGAAAATAGGAGATTGAATTGAGTTTTTTAAGATTTGTTTGTAAGCCAAATTATGTATTCTTTGCCCACTTGGGCAGAATTGGAAAATATAGGAATTTAGTTTGTGATATCATGTAATGACAAATGAGAATTATGACCCACTGGGAAGAATTATAATTACAAACTATGTTTTTGAAGCCCATTGAGGCATTATTGGCTTTTCAAATTAAATGAGAACATGTAAACTCCTCATGTATAATTACAGTGCAAGAGAATGAATAGTATTATTTATGTACTGCTTTCTGTATCTGTTATATTTAATTTGTTTAACAGATTAACATATACGTATATGTATAATACCATTCCAAAATGGATGCCGTTTTTACCATGAACTTGAAAGTTATCAAGTAGTCCTATGTTTATGTTTATATGTTTGGTGCACTACATGTAATGGGTGAAAACGAATGTCTATTGACCCGTGAGAAAGGAACGGCTGTTCCGAAACGCGTCGGGCGTTTGTTTATCATTGTGAAGTAATAAACCACGTTTAAATTGGATACTGGGCTCGGCGCAATCTGTTGCATGAATGTGTAAGATTGGTGTCTTGATATATATATATATGTGTATATATAATATATGGCTGCTATGTTAGTTATCCTGAGAAGTGACATAATCTGATAGAGACTTCTAGATGCAGATTCCTTACCTTAGAATTATCCCCAGGCATCAGATTGGATCCGGAAATTTTTCGGGAACAGTACCCCTCTGCGCCAGTAGGTAGCATCATTCAGCACTGCATGGCATCGCCTGTGTCGTAAGTGATGTGCGCGATGCCAAGATAGGCAGCACGCTGACGTCAGTTCTTTTCTTTCCGCACCAGTCAGCTCAGATCCAGAGATTGCTACCCCCAGTCAATTTTTGACTGACCATTTTTTGATTTTTGTCGAAGTCATTTGAGATTTTTCTCCTGGTGTGGCAGGATGACAGCTAGGAAGGCCAGCTTCAAGCCCTGCGACGCCTGTCACCGGCAGATGTCGGTAACAGACCCGCAACTTGTTTGCCTCTGGTGCCTCGATCGTGACCACAACACAACGACCTGCCTTGCCATGCACCCCAAGGCCTTGAGTGAGCGATCCCTTAAACTCCTTGCAGCCCGATGTGATAATACGACGGTCTCTATCCTGGTCCTGAGGATGATCCCGGGATCCGTTGCAGAGCCCATGATCCCTGTCGCACTCCAAGTTGTCTTTGGGTAAGTCCCACAAGCGTAAGAAGTCGAAGAGGTCTTAAGCTTCGCCCCGTCCGCTAAAGTCCTCCAAAGAGACAAGGGAGCGTTGTCATTCGAGGCTTGGCTCCGCGGTTGAGGGTGCGCATTGGCCGGCTCCTCGCTTTCCTGAGTTTCCGGGAGCCAGAGCAACCCTCACCCGACTTTGCAAGTTCTATGAGGCAATGCACCTCATATTTGCGTAGTCCGTTCCCGCCTGTGTGCCTTCGGGCCCCACTGGTTTTCCGCCTGCGGTTCAAACCCTGGCTCCTATCCGGCCCCTTGGATCCACGGATGGATCCGTTCCAGCGGTACCACCTTGACCTTCCCCAGCGCCGGTTCAGATGCTGACACTCCTGCCGCCCTCCTGCAGCCCCGTCCCCATTCTCATCCCAGACTCCGACTCGGAGCTGGAGTGACGTCATCTGACGCAGACTCAGGCACAGACTGGAGCCATGCCTTTTAGGCCGTAGCCCGAGCCCTATTCTTATGGGCTAAGACTCTGGTAGGATTGAGAGGGGTTTCTGGACCCTGAAGAATACCAGTCCTTAGACCCCAACCTGGACTGATGTGAGGAATTGGCGGATGCCAGCGGACTGGACACCTCTCCAGTTACTGTCCTGCTCTCTCCCCCTACCATGGCTATGGAGGAGGGGGCTTCTTTTTCCATGGTCATAAGAAGGGCAGCCGAGGTCCTGGACCTCAGCCTACCTTCAGTGGCAGTCAAGCCTAACGTCTTGATGGAGGTGCTTCAGTCGGTAGTGACCCCCTCAGAACTGCTTCTCCCATTTAATGAAGCCCTCACGGATGTCCTGTTGGGGACTTAGTACAAGCCCTGCATAGGGGATCCTGTGAACAGGACTTCATCACGCAACACCCTACCCCAGAGAGTTTTCTAGTTCAAGCCTCCATCTCCTTTGTAATTCCTGGCACAATACCTCCCACCCCACCGGTTGGGGAATCCAAGAGGCTTAGGGGAGAAAATGTTTTCTTCCACCAGCCTGGCACTGCGGTCCGTGAACACTGTGTGCCTTTTATGCCGTTACTCCCATGCCCTGTTGGATTCAGTTGTGCAGGTGCTGTCCATGGTCCCGGAGGAGGCCCGGGCCATACGCTACAAAGCTATGTCAGACGGGAGAGTTGCAGCGAAGTTCACGATTCAATGTGGGCTGGACAGGACTGACTACCTGGGCAGAGTGGTTTCTTAGTCGGCGGCCTTAACAGTGCCATGCCGGGCTGAGAGCAACTGGATTTTCCAGAGATTTCCAAGTATTCATTATGGACATGCACTTTGATGGCTCCCGCCTTGTTAGAGACAAGGCGGTCTCCGCGCTGGAGCGCTTAAAGGATAGCAGCGCAACAGCCAGGTCCTCGGGCTTCCAATCCTCTGCGTGGCTGAGAATGCCACCCATTTGCAACAGGCTGACGGACCATCACTCCTTGCTCCATCAGGAAGAGACGGCTCACTTGGCCAAGGGAGCCATAGAGAGGGTGCTGACACCCGAAGTATGTCATGGTTGTTATTCCCGCTACTTTCTGATGCCCAAGAAGGACAGAGACCTTTGCCCTATCCTAGACCTGCGCCCTCTCCATTTCTTCTTCCAGAAGGAGAAGTTCAAAATGCTCACGCTCTCTCAAGTCCTGTCTGTCCTGGACCTGGGGAGACTGGATGGTAGTATTGGACTTGCAGGACCCATACTTCCATATTCCCGTCCTGCCTGCCCACAGGTTTACCTGTCGGTCATGGTGGGCCACAAGCACTTTCAGTTCGCCGTGCTTCCTGTTGGCCTTACCAGCGCCCCTCTGGCCTTCACTAAGGTGACGGTGGTGGTTGCAGCTCATCTGTAGAGATCAGGGGTGCCAGTATTCCCCTATGTCTGCTACTGACTGTTGAAGGTGGGCTCGCCCCAGGCTGTCGTATTCCACCTACAGACAAATGCGGACCTTTTGCACTCGCTGGGATTCACTATCAACTTGCTGAAGTCACCCCTGACGACCTCTCAGACGCTGCTTTTCATCAGAGCTGTACTGACTGACTTTAAGGCTGATGTGGCCTCCAGCATCCTGCTTGTGACACATGCCCGCTGGCATATGCGGGCTCTGCAGTGGGGCCTGAAGTTCCAGTGGGCGCAGCATCAAGGGAATCTCTCTGACATGGTCCAGATCTCAGAGGGAACTGCAAAAGATCTGCAGTGGTGGTTAACAAATCGCGATTGCATTAGCGGCTGACCCTCTTCCTTCCCCAAACAGATATGACTGTGGTGACAGGTGCGTCACTCCTGGGATGGGGAGGCCATCTGGGAAAGGGGGAGATCAGAGGCCTCCGGTCTCTTGCAGAATCCAGACTCCACAACAACCTACTGGAGCTCCGGTCGATCAGGCTGGCATTAAAAGCCTTTCTGCCCCTAATCAAGGCAAGGCTAGTTCAGTCGTTAACAGACAACACAACCGCCATGTGATAATGCAACAAACAGGGTGGAGTGGTGTTGTGGACAATCTGTCAAGATGCCCTGCATCTCTGGGCATGGCTGGAATGTCAGGGCATATCCCTGGTGGTTCAACACCTGGCGGGCTCTCGGAACACCAGGGCAGACGAACTGAGCCGAAGATGCCTAGCGGATCACGAATGGTATCTAAATCCAGAGGTGCAAGGTCTCTTTCAGATGTGGGGAAAGCCTTTGTTGGATCTGTTCGCCACCGCCGAGAACACGCAATGTCAGCAGTTTTGCGCGCTTAAGTATCCATGGCAGCTTTCACTCTGAGACTCTTTTCGACTCTAGTGGAGCTCAGGCCTCTTGTACGCTTTTATGCCCATACCACTCCTTCCCAGAGTTCTCAAGAAGATCAGGAATGACCGGACACAAGTCACCCTGGACTGGGCTTGGTGAGTTTAGCATCCTGAGCTGTTGAGCATGGCCATGGTCCTCCAATCAGCTGGCTCTTCGGGAGGAACTTCTATTGCTGCAGCAGGGGACGGTCCTTCACCCGAACCTGTCCAGCCTCCACCTCCTTGCGTGGAGATTGAGCGGCGACAGTTGACAGTTTTCGACCTTCCTCCCGAAGTCTGCAACGTTATCTTGGCAGCCAGGCGTCGCTCCACCAAAACGGTATATGCCTGTAGATGGAACAAATTTGTGGCATGGTGCACAGCAAAGGGTGTGGATCCCCTTTCCTCCCCTCTTTCAGAGGTTCTCCTCTTCCTTCTTTATTTGGCCCAGCAGGGCTCTGCTCTGGGCACTCTTAAAGGCTATCTTTCGGCCATTTCGGCCTTTCTTCGCTTTCCTGATCAGCCTTCTCTTTTCAAGCCCCCTATTGTAAATCGCTTCCTTAAGGGCATTACTCACCTGTTTCCTCCTATTCCTTTCGTAATGCCCCAGTGGGACTTGAACCTTGTTCTGACTTACCTTATGTGCGCTCCCTTCGAGCCGCTACATAATTGTCCTCTCAGACTATTGACCCTCAAAACTGCCTTTTTGGTTGCCATCACCTCTGCTCGCAGGGTGAGTGAGCTTCAGGCTCTTTCTTCTAAACCTCCTTTCCTAGCTGTTCATCCGGACAAGGTTGTCCTTCGCACTAGACCTTCTTTTCTTCCCAAAGTGGTTACCTCTTTCCACATAAGACAGACCATCACTTTGCCCACCTTCTTCCCGCCCCCACATCCTTCTAAAGAGGAGGAGAGGCTCCACCGTCTTGATCCAAAACATGCGCGTTCATTTTATCTGGTTCGCACAAAACCATTCCGGGTGGATGATCAGCTCTTTGTTGGCTATGTGGGCGCCAAGAAAGGTCGGGCCGTGCAAAAACGAGTTTTAAATAGCACGAACTAGACCCGAAGGTATTAGAGCGCTTTACATGAGCACCAGTTACGTTACAGACGGACACATTCATTTTTGTTAGGCACAGGGAGATTAAGTGGTTTGCCCAGAATCGCAGAACATTGAGCGTCCCTGCCGAGACTTGAACCCGGGTCCCCAGCTCCGAGGTCCACCGCCCTCGCCATTAGGCCACATTCTCCACCCAAACCGGTCAACCCTCTGCCTTCATGCGTGGATATTGAGTGGCGACAGTTGACAGCTTTCGACCTTCCGCCCAAAGTCTACACTGTTACCTTGGCAGCCAGGCGTCTCACCACTAAAACTGTATACGCCTGCCACTGGGGCACGTTTGTGGCATGGTGTGCATAGAAACAGGTTGACCCTCTTTCTGCTCCCCTGTCTTAGGTCCTTCTCTTTATTCTTTCTTGCCCAGCAGGGCTCTGGTCTGGCCAAGCGAAAGGGCTCTCTTTCTGCTATCTCAGCTTTTCTGTGGTTGCCTGATCAGCCATCCCGCTATAAATCCCCTTTTGTAAATAGGTTCTTGAATGGTTTGCAACACATATTAACCACCTTTGCCCTTCATCATGCCTCAGTGGGACCTTAATCTGGTCTTAACTTTACTCATGTGCGCTCCCTTTGAGCCATTGCACAATTGTCCTCTCAAGCTCCTTACCATCAAGATGGCCTTCCTGGTGGCAATAACGCCAGCCCGGAGGGTCAATGAGCCTCAGGCTTTGTCATCCAATCCTCCGTAACTCACCATCTACCCAGACAAGCTGGTTCTTCGCACTTGAGCTTCCTTTCTTTTGAAAGTAGTCATTCCCTTTCATGTAGGCCAGTCCATCACCCTGCCTACTTTTTACGCTCCGCCACATTCCTTCAAGGAAGAGGACTTCACCATCTGGACCCCAAAAGAGCGTTGTCGTTCTACCTTGACTGCACAAAAGAATTCTGGGTTAACGACCATCTCCTCATGGGGTATGTCGTAGCGAAGACTGAAAAGGCCATGCAGAAGCAGACCCTCTCCTTTTGGATCATGCTCTGCATTAAAATCTGCTATGCATTGGCCAAGAAGCAACTCCCTGAGGGTTTGCATGCCCATTCCACAAGAGCTAAAACTGCCACCACTACATTAGCAGGTCCTGGACATCTGTCAGTTAGCATCGTGGGCGTCTCTGCACATGTTTACCAAGTACTGCTGCTTGGACACTTAGGTCCGTAGGGATGGGCATTTTGCCCATTTGGTCCTAGAGGACTTCTTAGTGTGAAATTGTTTCGCAGACCCATCTCCAGGGAGGTATTGCTTGGGTATCTATTTTAAGGTATGGAATCTGTGGCTATAAGTCTCTATCAGATTAACAAGTTACTTACCTCCAGTAACGCCTTATCTGATAGAGACTCTGTCTAGCCACAGATTCCTTACCAATCCACCCATCCTCCCTGCTATGCGAACGTATTTCTAGGGACCGGGATTTTCAGGGCCCTAGATTTCAACACCATTGGTCGGTGTTCTTCGTGGCTCTGCGCTTCTGAAGTGGAATGTTGCAAAAAGAAACTGACGTCAGCACGCTGGGGTGGCACCTATATAGGCACTGTGCACGTCCATTCCGGGACTGACGTCTCCGATGACGCCACGCAAAACCGAACGACACCATCTACTGGCGCCCTGAAGGCCTTCCTGCCATCCATCAGGTGGAGGCTGGAGCTTGTTCTCACAACACCACCACTAGCATGTAGTACTGCAGCATTCAGAGTGGAGTGGAATCCTAGGTCCTGTGCCAAGAGGCTTTTTTTCTCTGGATGTGAGTGGACTAGCACAACATCTTTCTAGTGGTTAACCACCTGGTGGGGTCCCTGAATGCTAGAGTGGATGAATTGAGGAGACGTTGCCTGGCAGATCATGAGTGGTTGCTGCATGCTGAGGTGGCAGGGGCTTATTCAACCAGTGGGGAGAGCCCTGGCTAGAACTGTTCACATAGTATTCACAGTTTTTGTGTGTTGCAATTTTCACAAGACTGCTCATTAAGAGGTGCATTCTGGTTGGAATGTAAAAGATGCCTTCCTGCTGTTACCTCTCCTACCCCTAGTTCTGAATAAGATCAAGAACATCTGTGCCCAAATCATCCTAATAGCCTCAGACTAGTTAAGGAGAGTGCCATCCCCAGAATGCCTGATCCCGAGCATCTGTCCTGTGATCAGGCTGCTACCTCAGGCGTTTCTCCGGTCTTAGCAACAGGGCAGGGTCCTTCTTCCAAACCTGCACCACCAACACTTCCTTGCGTGGAGATTCAGTGGTAGCAATTGACTGCGTTTGAATTGCCATCTGATGTCATTCTTGCTGCTAATTTCCCTACCTCGAAATCTATCCAGTCTGAGCTCTAGGATAAGTTTGTTGCCTGGTATGGTGCTCAAAATATTGATCTCTTAGAAGCTTAGCTTTCAGACGTTTTATTGTTTGTTCTTTCTTTGGCCCAAAAAGGTCTTGAGGTGGCCCGGTAAAAGGTTATTTGTTGGCCCTGTTGTCCTTCTGTGGTTTCAAGACCTGCTGTCCTTGTTTAAATCACCAGTTGTGATGCGGTTTATTAAAGGTTTGACACATGTTCCCTCCCAAGTCATTTGTGATGCCCCAGTGGGACCTTAACTTTGTCTTGACATTTTTTACTTCTGTGCCCTTCAAGCCTAAGTATAGTTGTTCTGTGTGGCTCTTGACCCTGAAAACTGTCTTCCACCTCGTGATTAATCCAGGGTCCTGGTATCAAAACCTATGCATCAGTAAACGTATAAGATTCCAGTTAAATTTTACAAATGGTTTTTACTTCACCGTTCTTAAAACACAAGGGTTCCAGAAAGGAGAAGATGAAAGGTTCCTTAAAACACCTGGTACTGAATTTGATACAGAGATCCCTCCCAAATGTGCAACTCTGGTAAACCTCCCAAAAGCCAAAAAAGAGGGGGCTGGAGAAAGCGTTAACAAAGACCGGGCTCCCCAAGACTGACTTTGGTATTCAGTTCTCCTTTGGCCTGAAAGAGCACATTCTCATAAATTGATGTACAGCTGGCTCCATGCTGACGGTACATGCTGCACGCAACCTCTATCCTTGCAGAGTGGGCGCCTGATGCAGGACATGTCCTTTGGCAACACTCTGTGACCAGTTCCCAAGGCTCAGTGCCCTCTGTACACACCCTTTGGTCATGCGTGGGTGGACTTGAGAACAAATATTTGCAGGGCACTTGGTTTTGAACACCTTTTAGGTAGTCTGTTTACTTTTTCTTAGTTTCATTGCTTTACCTTTTCTTTTGGTTAAAGTTTTTGAAACTAGCCCTAGAACATCTTTTGTGTTCTAATACCGTGTGTCAATTAAAAGTTTTGTTCCTATGAATGAACAGGATATAGCAGTGTACCCAGATCTTCCCTTGGGTTTGTGGTGTGCAATTATTTGCCTCCCCCAGATACCCTATCCCTCTATCCTCCGGGAGAATGCTAGTCTACAACACAGTTTCGAGAACTGCTTGCATTGCTTAATAGCAACCTACATAAGATTTGTTATCATGTCTGGCACTTGGCTGTGGTTCAGAAACTCCAAACAGTCAGATTTGTTTTCAAATTCAAAATAGGCTTTAAAATCTGCTGTAAACATATATAAAAGATTAACATGTGCTTTCTTCCAAACAATTTTTTGTTACTGGTGTGTCAAATTTATGCTGATGACACCCACATTCTCCTGGACCTACATTGGGATTCAGAGGAAGTTTCTTAGGTGGGGAACTTTCTGTAGGTCATTAAATCATGGATAAAAAACAAACTTCCTTTGTTTAAACATTGAGAAAGCTTGCTCATAGGCCCAAATTTACAAGAATCACTACCTCCGACTTGGCTAGTTTCTATTTTTGAACCTCCTGTACAAGCAAAGATTTTCTTAAACCTGGGAAGAATAAGATGTTTATTTCGGAAATAAATCCATAAAACATTAAAAAAGTACAAGAATAAAACAATACATTCTTAATACTAAAATACAGTTCATCAGATTATTTGAGAAAGAACACGTGCAAGATCTTGAATTGATTTTAGTTTGATCAGGCAATATTTAAAAAATTGCTCACAGAAAAAACAATAAAATCAGACTTATCAGTTTTAAGGATCCTAAAGGCGACTTTATGCTGGGTAATGGCAGTATACTTGCACACTTGTGATTGCTACTTACGTCTAGCATCTTGATAGGCTGGGCAAAGACACAAAAAGTGCGCTTCAGACTCCGATGTAACACGACAAGCTGGAAATAAAGCAAAACTCATATTACCCTCTTCCCAATTACAAGTGATATTATTTAAGGGGAAAGTCCCCAACCTAAATTTGATATATAGACTTCTTGAAAAGTAGGAGATATGTTATCTAAAATGTCTCGCATTTAGGTGCAGGCTTGATATCCAAGAATTGTCATATCAGCCCACCACTTTTTGAAGTTAAATGCCAGCTATCGATGATGGTTTGCCAGTAAACAGACTTCAATTGCGCTGCAGTGGAGCTGGTAATACAACTAGGATCATCCCATAGCTCATTTAAGCCTAGTTTATAAAACCAGGAACATACTTATTTCAACCAGGGAGTCTTACATGCAGCATCCAGAATTAAAAGTTTCCTGGGACCATTCCTATTGTGTTCTGTTTCAGGGATGGGCCATGTCCTAAGTCAGTATAATAATAGATTCAGGGTAGCTAGGTGGGATAGTAATTTTAAATCATATACAAAAATAAAGGTAACTACGGGAAACTGCCTGGGATGTTTATCAGGGACTTTACACATCGATTTTTTTTATAGTACTAGAGCATTTGTATTATGCAAACCCCATTATTCAGTCCCATATAATGCTGCACTTTGTGCTTTCGGCCTGGAAAACTCTCAGGCTGGTGTTATTGATCTCAACCTCCTAGCTCTAAACATCTGAACAATTGCCATAGTTCTGTGCTGAATTATTGAGCTACTCTCTTTAGCTTGAAGATCCCAAGAGAATGTATCTGCTATCCTAATACTCAGATAGTCAAAGCTGCTGACATTCTCAAAAACTGTACCATCCACCATCAGCCTACTTTTGCAGTCAATGTGTTTTAAGTATCATATATTTAGTTATTCATGTGTTTCGCTCGAGACCTCTTTTTGTACAAAATACTACCAATCTATTTAGTATAGTTGGCAGGCCCATAGGGGTTTTGGGTATTAGCAAGTAATTGTCTGCAAATAACTGAATTTGAATTTTAGCACTATCTAATGTCTGGAAATCATTGTTACAGTCCAGCAAAAAAAGCAATCACATTGTGAATGTAGAGAGATCATAGTGTTGGGGCTAATCCACAACCTAGTCTTACTCCTCTCTCTATAGGGATTCTCTCAGTCAGTTCCCTGGTGGCTCCCAAGCATACCTGAACATGGGTCTCTTCGTGCAGTCAGTTCAGAATTGACACTAGCTTTTCTGGAGCTCGCATACTCCTCTCTACCTTCCGTAAAAGATTCTGTGGGACCATATCAAAAGCGGTTCTAGGGTCCACAAAGGCCATATATAAATTGTCTTTACGAATAGACATGTACTTCCAACAAGTTAGGGCAAATCGAATGGCCTGGTCTACAGTACTAATTTTGTGTGAAAACCTGCTTGGAGCGGGGACCAAATCTAATTGGCATACATCCAGTCTTACATTCTTGTCCAGGATCCGCCTACAAAAGACCTTTTGTATGTCATCTAATAAACATACAAATGATGCCATACCAGTAAACAGACTTTAATTGCGCTGCAGTGTAGCTGGTACTACAACTAGAATCATCCCATAGCTCATTTAAGCCTACTTTATAAAACCAAGTACATACTCATTTCAGGGAGTCTTTCACCATCCAGTACTAAAAGTTCCATGAGACTGTTTTTAGTGTTCCGTTTCAGGGGTGGATCATATACTAAGCCAGTATAATAATGGATTCAGGGTAGCGAGGTGGGATAATCATTTTAAATCATATACAAAAATAAAGGTAACAACGGGGTACTGTCTAAGATGTTTATCAGGGACCTTGCAAATCTAGTTTCTGATAATACTAGAGCATTTGTATTATGCAAACCCCATTATTCAGTCCCATATAATGCCGCACTTTGTGCTTTCGGCCTGTAAACCTCTCAGACTGGGGTTCTCGACCTTGTAGCTCTAAACATACAAAGAATTCCCATAGCTCTATGCTGAATTATTTAGCTACTCTTTGAATGGCCTGGTCTACAGTACAAAACTTTGTGTGAAAACCTGCTTGGAGGGGGGGATAAAATCTAATTGGTATACATCCAGTCTTGCATTCTTGTCCAGGATCTGCCTAAAAAAGACCTTTTGTATGTTCTCTAATAAACTGTAAGGTCTGTAGCTGGATGGACCATCCCCATTCTCCTTATAGAGGGGTATAATTTCAACCCCTTCTATGTATTACCAAATAGCACTAACATATAGATCTAATCCAGTGTGTTAACTTATTCTTACGTGACTCCGCATCCTCCATGGAGTTAGGCTTAATTTTAGTCATGTACGCAAAACACCCCTTATCCAAAACAAACCCTTCCCCCTTTCAATAGAAACACAATCATTACAGCGCAAATGTGCATGATTAGAATGTTTTGACATTGGACTGCCGCTTGATTGTTAAAACCAGAGGAAGGTACAGACCTACGTACACAAAGCCAGTATAATTACATAAATCCTTTTCCTGTGCCCTTGCCACCTTACTATCCCAAGCTTGTCTACTCGAACCACAACATGCTTTGCGAGTGAAGATGATTATCTAACAATTGAGGGTACTCAAATTTTTAAGCGATCATATAATCTTAGTATGAGTGCTAAAACAAGGGTTTTTTTAACCAATTTTAATTCCGCTCTCAAGAGCTCTATCATGCCACTCGCCACATTATCTTCCCCTTTTGTACAGGTTGAAGTTACCATTTCTGTAAAACTTTTATTTGAAAAATAAGTGATACCTCAGGTGGAACATCTCCAGCCTTCATTAAAGGCTGAACAGATTCTATCAAGTAACATAACCCTCCACTATATTATTAGGGGATAACGGCTGATTATTATCGTTCGGGTTAGCAGAATTAAGTTTTAACAATAGTTTGCAGGGGTAACTCAATATGATTAGGTCCAGGGATATGCAAATGCAAAAAGGCATTTTGATGTATGTTAATCCCAAATTGTAATTCAGTAACACATTACCAAATCACTATTTAGGATTGCAAAAACATACCGAATATGTATTTGGAAGCAGTGTGTTTAGGGTGTTCCTTCCAGATACTGAATTTCAATGGTATACATTAATGTTTTGCAACCGAATTCCGGTCACAAAACATTAACACCATACTCATTACAGAAGTGCAGTGGTAATGCATTCACAAACAGGAAGGGGTCCCCAAGAGACCCCTTTCCCTTTGTGAGTATATAAAAAAAATTATTTCGAGGAGGCAGTAGTCCACGGGACCACTGTCTTTTCTTAAACAGACAGAAAAAAGAAGGAATCGTTTCTTTCAAGCGATCCCGTCTGCTCTATTAAAAAGCAATCAAGGACCCCAGCAGATCACCATCCCTATGATGGCTGAGATTCCTAGGGGGTCGCAAATTGCTACCTGCCTCGGTAATATTCGTGAAGTAGGATGATTTGCGACCCGCTAGGAATCGCTATTTTAAAAAGAATGTCATACATCTGAAAGAGACTATTAGTTATAGATTCCTTACCTTAGAATTACCCCCAGGCATCAGCCTGGATCCGGAGAATTTTTTCTCTGCAGGACCCTGCCCGCCGGTAGGTGGCGTCGGTCGACTTTGCGTTCGTCGTCGGCGTCGTGATCGCCGTGGTGATGTCGCGGTATCTACTTAGGCCCCCAGGGATCCAGGCCTGGATCTGGATCAGCGCCGGTCGACCTCGCGACACCTCCCCTGGCGCCGATTCCTCTGGCGACACCTTTGCCACCTCCGATGCCTGTTGTGTCTCCGGCTGGCGTCGACCCCGTCCTCCCCCTCGGACACGGAGCCGGACCGGCATCGACCGACGCCGGTACCGGCGCCGGCCGGTCCTTTTTTACCACTGTTCTACCCTGACGTTCCTTTTCCCCCTGAGTGGCAGCCAGGGGAGGATGAGGAGGATTGGGAGGGGTCTGTGGACCCTCTGGCAGACCAGCTGGAAGAGCCGGACTGGAGAGAAGAGTTGGGTGAGGTCAGTGGCCTGGATACCTCCCCAGACCCTGTTATGCTTTCTACCCCTACCGTGGCCACGGAGGAGAGGGCTTCTTGCGCTGTGGTGTTGCGTAGGGCGGCTGAGGCCTGGGACTTGAGCTTCCTACGGTGGCAGTCAGGTCTAACCTCCTGACTAAGGTGCTTCAGTCGGCAGCGGTCTCTTCGGAGCCCCTGCTGCCGTTCAATTAGGCCCTCACAGTCATCCTTCTGGGCACTTGGTCCAAGTCCAGCACAGAGACTCCTGTGAATAGGATGTTTGCCCGACGCCCCCGCCCCGGGCGACCCACTCTTCCTCTCCCAACACCCTACCCCGAGAGCTTAGTGGTCCAAGCCTCATCCTCAAAAGGCGCGTTCCCTACTGCTCCCCCAGATAGGGAATCCAAGAAGCTGGACCATCTTGGGAAGAAGATGTTTTCTTCCGCCAGCTTAGGACTGCGGTCGGTGAACACCGCATGTCTCTTGGGCCGGTACACCCACTTTGTGTGGGACACGGTTGCGCAAGTTCTGCCACAGTGCCCGAAGGAGGCCCGGACTGTACTCTCCCGTGCGGTTGCAGAGGGTAGAGACGCAGCAAAGTTCGCCATCTGATATGGGCTGGATACTGCCGACTCGCTGGGTAGAACGATTTCTACGTCCGTAGCCTTGAGGCGATACGCCTGGCTGAGGTCCACTGGCTTCTCCAGGGATGTCCAATGGACGCTTTGGGGCATGCCCTTTGATGGCCGTCGCCTGTGTGGCTACAAGGCGGACAATGCGCCCGAGCGCTTCAAGGACTCTAGAGCTACGGCCAGATCCTTGGGCCTCGCTGCCACCTCTCGCCCTGTTCAGTCTGCCTTTCTCCCCTTTCGTGGCTACGTAAGGGGTGCCTCACCACGTTCCGCCCTGGGCCACAGGCCGGCACAAGCTACCCAGCCTCTGCATGGCCAGGGACGTGGGACCCAGCGCCGTGGGTCTGGGGGCCAGCAAGCGGGCCAGTCCACCAGTGCTCCCTCTGCAGCAGCCTCCAAACCTTCCTAGTCCGACCTTTAACGGCCACCAGTTGCCAGTGGGCGGCAGGATCCGCCATCACCTCCCCCACTGGCACAACATCACGTCGGACAGGTGGGTTTTGTAGATAGTCCGAAGGGGCTACTCCTGACCCTTCAAGACTACCCCTCCATGCCACCAACACTCCATCGCATGTCGGAGGATCACTTGGCCCTTCTCCGTCAGGAAGTTACGGCTCTCTTGGCCAAGGGAGCCATCGAGCGCGTCCCTGTCCTAGAAGTAGGTCGTGGTTGCTACTCCCACTACTTTCTGGTACCCAAGAAGGACAAAGGCCTGCATCTATCTTAGACCTCAGGGACGTCAACCGCTTCCTCAGGAAGGAGAAGTTCAATATGCTAACCGTGGCTGCCCTCGACCCTGGAAACTGGATGGTAGCGTTGAACTTGTAGGACACTTACTTTCACATCCCCCTCTTGCCTGCCCATCAGCGCTACCTATGGTTCACGGTTGGCCACGAGCATTTCGAGTTTACCGTGCTCCCTTTTGGCCTTACCAGTGCCCCTCGGGTGTTCACAAAAGTGATGGTGGTGGTCGCAGCTCATCTGCGCAAATCAGGGGTTCCAGTCTTCCCCTATCTCGATGACTGGTTGTTGAAGGCGACCTCGCCCCAGTCTGTCGTCTCCCAGCTGCAGACTACGGCGGACCTCCTGCATTCGCTGTGGTTCACAGTCAACGTGCCGAAGTCGCACCTGAACCCCTCTCAGAAACTCCTTTTCATCGGAGCGGTTCTGGACACAGCGTAGTTTCGGGCCTATCCTCCCGAGCAGCGAGTCAGGGATATTCGGGCTATGATACCGATGTTCCAGTCTCTATCCCGGATTTCAGTGAGAATGATCCTGAGGCTGCTGGGCCTCATGGCTTCCTGCATCCTGCTAGTGGATCATGCCAGGTGGCATATGCGGGCTCTGCAGTGGGACCTGAAGTTCCAGTGGGCGCAGCATCAGGGCAATCTTTCCGATGTCGTCCAGATCTCGGAGGGGACTGCATGTCAGTTGCAGTGGTGGCTCTCGAAACAGGATTGGGTCAACGGCAAAACCCTCTCCCTTCCCCAACCAGAGTTCATAGTGGTGACAGATGCGTCACTCCTGGGATGGGGCGGCCACATGGGAGAGGCGGAGATCAGAGGCCTCTGGTCTCCAGCGGAGTCCGGGCTCCACATCAACCTTCTGGAGCTCTAGGCGATTCGTCTAGCACTGAAGGCATTCCTTCCTTCTGTCAAAGGAAGAGTAGTGCAGGTGTTCATGGACAACACCTCCGCCATGTGGTACTGCAACAAACAGGGCGGGGTGGGGTGGTGGACCCTATGCCAAGAGGCCCTCCGCATCTGGAAGTGGCTGGAACATCAGGGCATGTCCCTGGTGGTTCAACATCTGTCAGGCTCCCTGAACGCCAGGGCGGACAAACTCAGCCGCCGGTGCATGATGGATCACAAATGAATGGAGTCTTCACTCGTAGTTGGTGCAAGCTCTCTTTCAGCAGTGGGGAGAGCCTTGGTTTTTTTTTTGGTTTTTTTTACAGAGTTTTATATAGCGCCAACTATATGAGGACACATTCATTTTTGTTAGGCACGGGGAGATTAAGTGATTTGCCCAGAATCACAGGATGTTGCCCGGCCTTGCCGAGACTCGAACCCGGTTCCCCAGATTGGAGGTCGACCGCCCTTGCCGTTAAGCCAGCTCCTCTCCCCAAGATCTATTCGCCACCGAAGAGAACGCGCAATGTCAGCAGTTCTGCGCGTTGGAGTTTCCAAGGCGGCACTCGCTCGGCGGCGCTTTTCGTCGCGAGTGCAGTTTCGGTCTTCTATACGCCTTTCCGCCTATACCACTTCTGCCCAGAGTGCTGAAGAAGTCAGGCGCGACCGGACCCAAGTCATTCTTGTGGCTCCGGACTGGGCACGAAGAGTCTGGTATCCCGAGCTCTAGAACATGGCCACTGATCCTCGGATCAGACTGCCTCTTCGAGAGGATCTTCTGTCGCAGCAGCAGGGGACGGTCCTCCACCCAAACCTTTCCAGCCTCCACCTCCTTGCGTCGAGATTGAGCGGCGACAGTTGACAGCCTTTGACCTTCCTCCCGAAGTCTGTAATGTTATCTTGGCTGCCAGGCATCCCTTTACCAAAACAGTATACGCCTGCAGATGAAGCAAATTTGTGGCATGGTGTGCAGCAAAGGCTGTGGATCCCCTTTCTGCCCCCCCTTTCTAAGGTTCTCTTCTTCATCTTTTCTTTGGCCCAACAGGGCTCTGCTCTGGACACACTTAAAGGCTATCTTTCGGCCATTTCGGCCTTTCTTCGCCTTCCTGATCAGCCTTCTCTTTTCAAGTCCCCTATTGTAAATAGATTTCTTAAGGGCATTACTCTCCTTTTTCCTCCTATTCCTTTCGTAATGCCTCTGTGGGACTTGAACCTGGTCTTGACTTACCTTATGTGTGCTCCTTTCGAGCCACTACATAATTGTCCTCTCAGACTCCTGACTCTTAAAACTGCCTTTCTGGTTGCCATTACCTCTGCTCGCAGGGTGAGTGAGCTTCAGGCTCCATCTTCCAAGCCTCCTTTCCTTGCTGTCCATCTGGACAAGGTTGTCCTTCGAACTAGGCCTTCTTTCCTGCCCAAAGTAGTTGCCTCTTTCCATATAGGACAGACCATCACTTTGCCCACCTTCTTCCCGCCCCCGCTTCCTTCCAAGGAGGAGGAGAGACTCCACCGTCTGGATCCAAAACGTGCATTATCATTTTATCTGGCTCGCACATAACAATTCCGGGTGGACGATCAACTCTTTGTTGGCTATGTGGGTGCCAAGAAAGGTCGGGCCGTGCAAAAACGGACCATCTCTCGATGGGTCGTCCTTTGCATTAAAATATGTTATTCCCTGGCGAAAAAGGAACCTCTGGTAGGGCTGCACGCCCATTCCACCGGGGCGACGGCAGCCACTACTGCTTTGGGACGTGGAGTCCCCCTCAGTGACATCTGCCAGGCAGCTACGTTGGCATCACTGCATACGTTCACTAAACATTATTGCCTGGATAGTCCGGTCCAGAGAGACGGTTTCTTTGGCCGTTCGGTTCTTCAGGACTTTCTGGTGTGAACTTAGTTCGCAGACCCACCTCCGGGATTGGTATTGCTGGGTATCTGTTCTAAGGTAAGGAATCTATAACTAATAGTCTCTTTCAGATGAACAAGTTACTTACCTTCGGTAACGATATATCTGTAGGAGACATATATTAGTTATAGATTCCTTACCGCCCCACCCATCCTCCCCGTTCTGTGAACTGACTTCTTGAGTAAGGGACTCCCTTTCATGGCCCTAGTTTTGTGCACCAGTGGTCAGTGTCTTGCATGGCTCTAGGCTTCAGGCGTGGAATGTCATGTAAAAGAACTGACATCGGCGCGCAGGAGCGGCGTCTAAGTAGATGCCGCAACGTCACCTCGGCGATCACGACGACGAACGCGGAGTTGACCGCCGCCGCCTACCGACGTGCAGGGGTACTGCTGAGGAAAAATTCTCCGGATCCAGTCTGACGCCTGGGGGTATTTCTAAGGTAAGGGATCTATAACTAAAATATGTCTCTTACAGATATATATCGTTACTGAAGGTAAGTAACTTGTTCATTAGGAATTACAATTTCCAAATTTTGGTAAGAATTGCAATTTGGAAATTGCGTTTCCTAATGTTGATAAGTCTGGCCTTAAGTCTCTTGTTAAAGTGTAAAGTACCTCGTAAATCCAAATGGCCTAAGCGTCCAAAAGTTTTTCCATGATTAAAAATGAGAGAGGTGGTCCTATCCTGCCTATTCCTGGCAAGGATAGCCCGCCCATGGCCCAGGCATTGCCCGGGCTCGGTCTACACGTGGCCGATGCAGCATATGTTGGTCTCGTGCTACATAGTACTGTGACCAGAGAGGCCGCCCTCCTACGCCCTTCCTGTGGCTTCCCAGGCAGCGGGTGTTGGTCTTGCTGTATATATCGCTTTCCGCACAGAGACCCTCATCCTTTGCCTTACCTTCCTGGCAACCAGGGGTTTATGGGGCAGGTAATCCCCTGCAAGGTCCGTGGCTTCCCCTCAGCCTGGCATCATTAACCACTTTTTTCCCAATATTTTCCCCTAAGCTGCTGGAAGACCGGGGGCTGTTGCCAAGGGCTTTTTTTTCCCTCCTTCCACTCTGTTCATTGCTCAGCGCCAGCATAAAACCTGGTAATAACTTTTTTCAATTATGCTGTCAAAACCCAGGTTTATGCGGTGATTAGGACTGGTTTATTTTTCATGCATAATACCGAAGACCATTGTTTTATTCTTTGTAAACCACCATAAGGCTTGCATATAAATGCTTGTGCTTTTCAGAATCAAATTCTATATTAGAGTTTATCTTAATAACTCAGGTCACCTGTTAACGAAGCTATAAGGAGTCAAAAACAAAGCTAATGAACATGTTGCGAGCACAATATCAACTTTGCTTGCTAACTGTTGAACTGCATTCTAGAAGGGAGGGTGCTTAGCTTTCTTTTATAATCCCATTATGTTAAAAAGAGCATGAGCAATACCAACAATAATCTGATCTATTGCAGATCCTACAGCTATTATTCCAAAATTGAGTTGCGTATGATCTGGTGGTCGTCCTTAAAGGTTGCAGGTTTCAAATTGTCGATCAGTGGGTTAGCAGCGCACTTTGCCTCCAGGTTATTGTTGCAGAAGTCAACTTGACTTGGAATTGTTCTAGCCTATTTTGATTAAGGTATTCTGGTTATTTGTGGTCATGCATTAACATTGTGTGCATTTATTGATATGTCCTGTGGCTTTAGTTTGCAGTCTAGTTGATTTTATGTGCTGAGGATATAATATCGCTTTTGCTAGTTTTAGGTTATGTACCTCAGAGCTTATGTAGGTAGGCCACAACTGTTTGCTCTTTTTTGAATAATGAACAATACAGTTATAGTGTAGTTTAGTGCACAGAGTTGCATTTAAACAAAAAAGGGCCTATTCTGAGTAAAATTCTATCTTAATGACAATTTTGGTGTAATTCTATTCAGTGATGTTCTGCTTAACATACAGCAACGTTTTCCCATTCTACCTGTTGATCACACCAAATACCTTTGCTCATTTAGCCGAAGAGTTTGAAATAGCTGAAGTATTGAGGAGATTCATCAGACAGCTGCGTCATTATTAAACCAGAAACTATCCATGAGAGTCTGAACTCGATATCTGAAAGAGACACGTTAGTGACAGATTCCTTACCTTAGAATATCCCCAGGCGTCAGGCTGGATCCGGAAAGTTTTTTGCGTAGCAGTACCCTTGCGCGTCGGTAGGCGGCGTCGTGCGGCTCCGCGTCGGGATCGCCGGGATGACGTCACGGGCAGTACTTAGACGCCGCCCCTGCACGCTGACGTCAGTTCTTCTTTTTCCGCGCCAGTAAGCGCAGATCCGGGAAGAGCAGTGCCCTAGTCATTTTTTGACAACATTTTTGGTGATTTTTTCACTGTTTTTCTAAACGAGTCTCTCGACTCCGAAGGTGTCGGTAGGGATGCCCGGCTTCAAGCCCTGCGACGCCTGTGGTCGCATGATGTCGATCACAGACCCGCACTTAGAGTGTCTCTACTGCCTCGGCCGCGACCACGACACAAAGTCGTGCCCCGACTGCCGGGCCTTGCACCCGAAGGCTTTGCGAGAGCGGTCTCGAAAGCTCCTCGAGGTCCGGCAGTCGGCTCCGCGCCACACCAAGCCCCGGTCACGTGAGAGGTCGAGGGGTCCAAGTCTTCGCACTCCTCCGGTAAGTCAAAGCATAAAAAGTCTAAGAAGCGTCATCGCTCGACGGCTTCGCCTCGCCGGTCTCGCGACTCGGCTGAGGATCCTGTCAGCACCGTTCCCGCCCCCGCGGCTCCGGGAGTGCCTGTGGAGCCGCCCCCGCATTACCCGTCCTTTCCGGGTTCGGGGGCGACTCCGGCCGAGATACAGGAATTCCTGTCGGCCATGGCCCGCCTCTTCGGGCCTCAAGGTCCCCCCGGTGCGCCTTCGGGCCCCGTGGGCCCTGATGGGGTTTCCCCGGCGACTCCGGTCCCGGCGCCGCCTGTCACACCAGCCTCGATCCCGGCTCCGGTGCTGCCGCAACCCCCATCGACGCCGGTTGACCTAACTACACCTCCGCCGGCGCCGATGTCTCCGGTGCCGATCCCGACGCCGCCCGGGGCTCCGGGTGGCGTCGTTCCCCGGTTCTTTCCGGATCCGGACACGGCGCCGGACCGACGTCGCTCGACGCCGGCTCCGACGCCGATGAGACCTTGGTCCCGCGTGTCCCTCCTTCTCCTTATTTTGAACCTGAGGAGGACGAAGAGAACTGGGAGGGGTCGGATGACCCTCTCACACAGCAGTGTGAGTTCGAACAGGACTGGGCTGAGGAACTTGGGGATGCCAGTGGTCTGGACACCTCCCTGACTCTGGCATGCTGTCTCCTCCTTCCGTGGCAACGGAGGAGGGAGCAAATTTTGCAACGGTGTTGCGTAGATCAGCTGGGGCCTTACACCTCCAACTGTCTACGGTGGCTGTTAGGACTAACCTCCTGACGGAAGTGCTTCAGCCGGCGGCTACCTCCTCGGAGCCACTGCTGCCGTTTAATGATGCGCTTTCCGACGTTCTTTTGGGCACCTGGTCCAAGCCCGCCACAGGGGCTCCTGTGGATAGGAACGTGGCCCGACGCCATCGCCCCGCTCCGGGCGACCCCCTGTTCCTCTCCCAACACCCCTCTCCTGAGAGCTTGGTTGTCCAAGCCTCTGCTTCCCAAACCGCCTTCCCTACCACTCCTCCGGATAGGGAATCCAAACGGCCTGGATCAATTTGGGAAGAAGGTCTTTTCTTCCTCCAGTGCTGGCTTGCGGTCTGTTAACACTGCTTGCCTTTTGGGCCGATATTCCCACTCTCTGTGGGACTCGGTGGCGCAAGCTTTGTCCCAGTGTCCTGAGGAGGTCCAGACACTGCTTTCCCGCGCCATTGCGGAAGGAAGAGATGCGGCTAAATACACCATCAGATGTGGCCTTGATACCGCCGACTCGCTGGGCAGATCGATTGCAACGACAGTGGCGCTGCGCCGTCACGCCTGGCTGAGAACCACTGGTTTCTCGGGTGATGTCCAAAACACTCTTATGGACATGCCCTTTGATGGGGTCGGTCTTTTTGGGAACAAGGCAGACCATGCGCTGGAGCGTTTTAAGGACTCACGGGCTACGGCCAAGTCCCTGGGCCTTTCTGCTGTACGCCCTCCGCAGCCATCTGCTTTTCGCCCCTTTCGTGGCCACGGAAGGGGCGCCCAGTTACGTCCACTGCCCAGCCACCGGCCCGCGCAGCAAGCGTCTTCGCGTGGCCGAGGACGTGGCTCCCGCCGTGGCGGGTCAGGCAACCAGTGTGCGGGTCAGGCCACCAACCCCGCCCCGTCCGCGGCCTCCAAGCCCTCCTAGTCCTTCCTTTCAGGTGCACAGCACGCCAGTAGGGGGCAGGGTCCGCCATCACCTTCACCACTGGCGTGCCATCACCTCGGACAGGTGGGTCTTGGACATTGTCCGAAGGGGCTACTCCCTCCCCTTCGAGACCACCCCCCAGCCATGCCACCTCAATTCCAACGCATGTCAGGGGATCACTTGGTGCTTCTTCAGAAGGAAGTTGTGGCCCTCTTGGCGCGTTCCGACCCCAGAAGTAGGTCGTGGTTGCTACTCCCACTACTTTCTGGTGCCCAAAAAGGACAAGGAGGACATGCGTCCTATCTTGGACCTCCGGAACGTAAATCGCTTCCTCCGGAAGGAGAAGTTCAAGATGCTCACTCTAGCTCAGGTCTTGACTGCCCTCGACCCTGGAGATTGGTTGGTAGCATTGGACTTGCAGGACGCATATTTTCATATCCCCGTCCTGCCGGCCCACCGGCGTTACCTGCGGTTCACGGTGGGCCTCGAGCATTTTCAGTTCACCGTGCTCCCTTTTGGCCTTACCAGCGCCCCTCGGGTGTTCACGAAAGTGATGGCGGTGGTCGCAGCTCATCTGCGCCGGGCAGGGGTTCCAGACTTCCCCTACCTCGACGACTGGCTGCTGAAGGCGGGCTCGTCCCAGGCAGTCGTCTCCCACCTCCAGACTACGGCCGAACTCCTGCACTCGCTGGGGTTCTCCATCAACGTGCCATAGTCGCATCTGATTCCTTCTCCACAGCTCCTTTTCATCGGAGCAGTTCTGGACACGACGCAGTTTCGGGCCTATCCTCCCGAACGGCGAGTCTGGGATATTCAGGCTATGATTCCGATCTTTCAGCCTCTATCCTGGGTTTCGGTACGGATGACCCTGAGGCTGCTGGGCCTCATGGCCTCCTGCATCCTGCTGGTCGATCATGCCAGATGGCATATGCGGGCTCTGCAGTGGGACCTGAAGTTCCAGTGGGCGCAGCACCAGGGCAACCTGTCCGATCACGTCCAGATCTCGGAGGGGAATGCAAGACAGTTGCAGTGGTGGCTCTCGAACCGGCAATGGGTCAGGGGCAGATCCCTCTCCCTTCCCCAGCCAGAGCACACAGTTGTGATGGACGCGTCCCTGCTGGGATGGGGCGGTCACATGGGAGAGGCGGAGATCAGAGGCCTCTGGTCTCCGGCGGAGTCCCGGCTCCATATCAACCTTCTGGAGCTCCGGGCGATCCGACTTGCACTCAAGGCATTCCTTCCCTCTGTCAAAGGGACGGTAGTGCAGGTGTTCACAGACAACACCACCGCCATGTGGTACTGCCACAAACAAGGCGGGGTGGGGTCGTGGACCCTATGTCAGGAGGCTCTGCGCCTCTGGACATGGCTGGAACATCAGGGCATATCCCTGATGGTTCAACACCTGGCAGGTTCCCTGAACGCCAGGGCGGACGAACTCAGCCGCAGGTGCATGATGGATCACGAATGGCGTCTTCACTCGGAGGTGGCGCAAGGACTCTTTCTACAGTGGGGAGAACCTTGGTTAGATCTATTCGCCACCGAAGAGAACGCGCAATGTCATCAGTTCTGCGCGTTGGAATTTCCAAGGCGGCACTCGCTCGGCGACGCTTTTCGTCGCGAGTGGAGTTGCGGTCTGTTGTACGCCTTTCCGCCTATACCACTTCTACCCAGAGTGTTGAAGAAGATTCGGCGCGACCGGGCCCAAGTCATCCTTGTGGCTCCGGACTGGGCTCGAAGAGTTTGGTATCCCGAGCTACTCAGTATGAGCGTCGATCCCCCGATCCGTCTGCCTCTTCGGGAGGATCTTCTGTCGCAGCAGCAGGGGACGGTCCTCCACCCGAACCTGTCCAGTCTACACCTGCTTGCGTGGAGATTGAGCGGCGGCAGTTGATTCCTTTCGACTTGCCTCCCGAAGTTTGTGATGTGATTCTGGCAGCCAGGCGTCCCTCCACTAAGGTGGTATTCGCCTGCAGGTGGAACAAGTTTGAGGCATGGTGCACAGCAAAGGCTGTGAATCCCCTTTCTGCCCCTCTTTCTGAGGTTCTTCTGTTCCTTCTTTCTCTGGCCCAACAGGGTTCTGCCCTGGGTACCATCAAGGGCTATCTTTGTGCAATATCGGCCTTCCTCAGGCTTCCTGATCAGCCCTCTCTTTTTAAGTCCCCTGTTGTTAACAGGTTTCTTAAAGGCATTACTCACCTCTTTCCTCCTGTTCCGTTTATAATGCCTCAGTGGGACTTGAATTTGGTTCTTACCTTCTTAATGTGCGCTCCCTTTGAGCCTCTGCATAACTGTCCTCTTCGTCTTCTGACTCTGAAGACAGCCTTTCTGGTGGCCATCACCTCCGCTCGGCGGGTGAGTGAGCTCCAGGCTCTTTCTTGAAAGCCTCCCTTTCTGTCTGTACATCCAGACAAGGTTGTTCTCAGGACGCGTCCGTCCTTCTTGCCAAAGGTGGTTACTGCTTTCCACATTGGGCAGACCATCACTTTGCCCACCTTCTTTCCGCCTCCGCATCCTTCTAGAGAGGAAGAGAGGCTCCACCGTCTGGACCCAAAACGTGCGATTTCTTTTTATCTAAATCGCACACAACAGTTCCAGGTGGACGACCAGCTCTTTGTTGGCTACGTGGGCGCCAAAAAAGGTCGGGCGGTACACAAGCGGACCATCTCCCGCTGGGTCGTCTTGTGTATCAAGGCCTGTTATTCTTTGGCTAAAAAGGAGCCCCCTGTTGGGTTGCGTGCCCATTCCACCAGGGCGACAGCCGCCACCACGGCTTTAGGACATGGTGTCCCTTTACAGGACATTTGTCAGGCAGCTACGTGGGCCTCGTTGCACACGTTTACCAAGCATTACTGCCTTGACAGCCAAGTCCGGAGAGACGGCTTCTTTGGCCGTTCTGTTCTCCGAGACTTCCTTGTCTGATCTTTGTTCGCAGACCCACCACCGGGGTTGGTATTGCTGGGGTATCTATTCTAAGGTAAGGAATCTGTCTCTAACGTGTCTCTTTCAGATGCACAAGTTACTAACTTGTGTAACGATATATCTGTAAGAGACAGTAGTTAGTGACAGATTCCTCACCGCCCCACCCATCCTCCCCGTTCTGCGAACTGATTTCCAGGGTTAAGGACATCCCTTTCAGGGCCCTAGTATTTTTCAGACACCAATGTCAGCTTCTTGCATGGCTCTGCGTTCCTGGCGCGGAAAGTCGTGTACAGAACTGACGTCAGCGCGCAGGGGCGGCGTCTAAGTACTGCCCGCGACGTCATCCCGATGACGGACGCGGAGCTGCACGACGCCGCCTACCGACGCTCAAGGGTACTGCTACGCAAAAAACTTTCCGAATCCAGCCTGACGCCTGGGGATATTCTAAGGTAAGGAATCTGTCACTAACTACTGTCTCTTACAGATATATCGTTACACAAGTTAGTAACTTGTGCCTTATGTACAGAGTTACCTTTTCAGACTTTGTAAATGTAGGATTCATAACTGTGTATTAAGGTCCCAGTAATGCATATAAGAGGTTCTAATTTATTGAAACTTGTAAGTTTAATTGTGGACAACATTGTTTGTTTTTCCTGTCATTCCCTGTTTCCAGGATGGGAATCCCAGATAAGTTTAAATAGTGTTAAGGTGTTTAAAATCCCAATAGGCCCGGGATTCGTATTAGCCAATGAAATGGAAGTTCTGAGGTCTCTACTTCCTCTAGAGGCTACCACAGCTCAGACTTTTACTACACTTCGCATGTGAGTAAGTCTCTGAGAAAAGTGCTGCTCTTACCTATCTTTGGCTTTATATTTGCTACATCTTGCCTTCTACTTGGTCTTTCCTAGTCTTCAGCCAGCCCAAACATGAGCTTCCCCAAACTCTAAGTTACTTTTAGGGAGTTTATATATTTTTACCATCTTCTGGCCCAGGCGGCAGTAAGAAAGCCTGGGCTAACATTATTTTGCTTGAGTTTTGTTGTTTAGGGGATGTCACTAAAATATTGTTTCTTCCTTTTTTCAGTTTTGTGGTCTTTGGTCTAAAGATGCAGCATGTTTTAGGTGTTGTTTGTTTATTTTATAAACTGTAGAGAATCAGGAAATATCAGAATCATATCTGATTTTTTTTGGCTACGTTTGCGTCTTTCACTGATAGGAAAAATGTAGGTTTCATAAGAATCTTTCCCAATATGTACCATCACATTTACCCACAGAGAATGGGTAAAAACCCTTGATACATCAGCCCCCTTTTCTAGTGAGTCAGTATTGATAGTAGGTGAATTGCCAAACATCCCAGGCTTTAAACATTCAATGCAAGGTATAGTGGCAGGTATATGTGAAAAGAGTGCAGTCACAAACATCTGGGATACTGGTGAAAACATGACACCAGACTTTTGGAAAACCTGGAACTCAGTGTCACTTGGAATGCTGCTGCTAAAAGTTCTTACTATGTTCAACAAAGATTGGAGTGATTTTGTTTGTATTTGCAGTGTTTCAGCTACGTATATGTAAAAGTTGTGTGATGACCTGTCAAATTCGATACCTGAGCTGAAGTGCTTCCCTGTAAGAGATCCTTGCCACTTGTTAGATGGTATGCTGAAAGCATCTTTACAATCTTCAGAGTTAATGAAGAATGCTATTGACTTTTTAGTCCATTCTGGTGCACTGTTTTGTTATGCACGGAAACTAAAACGCAAATATTTCTCATTTTGTGCTTTGTGTGGCATCAAAGAAAGAGTCATCCCAACTATGTTTATGTTTAGGGGATTTATAGAGCGCATGGCTGCCCAAGGGCTTCCCAGCGCTAGAAGAGAGAGGCAGTCAGGGAGCAGAGGAGTTAAGGAAAGAGCCAGGTTTTAAGTCTTTTCCTGAATGCCAGTTCGTCGGTTACCATGCGGAGTTCCAGAGGCAGGGCGTTCCACAGTCCAGGGGCCAGGTGCACAAAAGATCTACCTCCCCACCTGGATCTCTTTATCCTAGTCGATTTCATGAGTAGGTCTGTCGAGGATCTTAGATTTCTACCTGGGACATATTGGGTAACAAGCTTTTTTATTAAGGCTGGACCTTTGTTATTCATTGCTCTATGGGCGATACAAAGTGCCTTGAACTTAACTCTGATTGTTGACACTCCCAGTTATCACTTTGGCAAAGAAAGATAAAGGATCTCTACATGTCCAGCTCCCACTGTGGACAAAAGATTTATACAGATGATCCGCACAATCAGTGCATTTATTATTTTTATCCATCGCACAAGGCATGTCACTGTGATGTCTGTAATACACTCCCCTTGAAAAAACTTAAGGGCTGGGAAAGGAGGTTGGCTCTTTATGTTCTGTGGAAGAAGAAAGTTCCCCCTTCCAAAGAAGATGCCCCCTCATCTGAGGATGATTCCATGTAAGTGCTCTTTAAAGCATCTGCATGAAGGGGATGCACAAATTAAGCATGTGGGGCTTTCTCAGCTAAACTTTACCCAGAATCACCTGCATCCGCCTCTTTCAAGTCAAGATAAAGCCTTTGTCAAAGAATGCCTTGAAAAAAGGCAAGGCGCAACCTGTACTAAAAATGGTGCAGAACTCCAGCTCCTCTGAAACCCTTTCTATAGTACCACCTAAATTGTGGTAGATGAATAATATTTGTCTATGACCGTCCTGGGCAGTGCTCTGTCATCTTTGTTTAAAAAGATCTCATCAGCGAAAACAAAACACCCTTGTCAGTAGCTAGACTCTGGCTATGACCTCACCGGTGGCAACTCTAACACACTCAGCAATCTGACTATGACTGTGGCATCTACAACGGTACTGTTGACGATTCCTTCGTTGACAACTGAATTTTCTTTTTCGAGCTTTGAAAACCCAGCAGGCCTATATTCATTCAGCCTGAAGTTTCCTGCTCAATTGCCAATATATATGTATAATATATAATAGGCCTTAGATAAGGCGCATAGTATTGGGCAGCTAATTGTGCACTATCGTAGAAGGAAGCTTATGAAGAGGAGGTGGTGAATTTCAACAAGACTATGATCTCGGAACCCCAAAGTTTACTACATGAAGGTTGGCCAAGACACTATGAGTTGAGGTACCACTATAGTGAGCCGAGGTACCACTACAGTGAACCTCCTCTAATGCAGGTACCTTTTGCCTTCATGTCTATGCTGCAACAGCTGAAACAAAGACACATTCCTGAACTGCAACATGTCTACCCTTCGCTTGATTCTCCATCAAGACCATCTGCATCACCACCTCTGCTTCATCAACTGACGCAGCCCCACCACCTCCTCTGCAGTCCCAACCACAACTGCCACCTTCACCACTTCGTCCAACGATGACCTAAGCTCAACATCCCGTACCCCCAGCACCAGAGGACATGAGGAAAAAGGATTCTCCTAATAGCGATCAGCCCTAAACAAGCAGGAGCGGAAGTCATGGAAGAAGGGCATGAGTATGACGGTGATCACTAAGATGAGGAATGGAGGGATTACATTCTGCCCAAATAAGAAAGGACCCCTCCACAAACAGACACTCTACCAGACAACATCACCCATTTCTATGTCTTGCTGGAACGAACAGCAAAGAAGTTCAACCTCCTGATGTCATAAATGGAGCTGCTGTGCTTTTTTATGACTTTAAGGAACAGCCTCCAAAAACCACTATATCCATCCCTAAAATGGATCATATCTGGAAGGGGACTCACAACAGTACAAACAGTGGTACCATACTTTAAAAGAAGCTCAGGGCACCAGAGTCAGCCTCAGCATGTTTAACTGGATATTCCTGGATGGATAGATTCCATTATTGCAGCAGCAGCTCAGAGAAGGTCAAAACAAGCCAATCACTCCGCCTCCATATAGAGATGGGTGAAGTATTGACAACATTGGCTGCTGAGTCAGATCTTTGCCAGCGACATTTTCAAGACAGCAAATGCCTTGAACATCCAAGATTGCTACAACTGCCAAATGTGGCATGACCTTTCAGCTCTCATGGATCTAATCTTTGAAGACAAGAGAAGACTCTAAAGCTACTTTGAGAGAAGGGGCTAATGCATCAGCTTCGATCAGAGATGCCACAATGGATGTATTGAATGCTCATTTCCATCATCTGGCAGCAGTGACCATGCTGAGATAACAAGGTTGGCTTAGGTTCTTGCCATTTGTGAGGATTTGGGTGTATTATAGGTAGGCTGTCCGGTTTTAGGTTTAAACCTATAATAACTGATAAAACCCCACCGGAAGGGAAATAGCCCTCACCAGTGTAAACATATAAACACTGAAAAAAAAACCTGCACAAACTAAAAGCCATTCAAAGAAAGGAAAAGGAGAGTGAAAGAGTCATTTTTATTTCTTCCTGAGTGGGCAAATACAATGGAACTTTGTTATATAAGGTAGCAGTAAGAAAGCCTGGGCTAACATTATTCTGCTTGAGTTTTGTTGTTTAGGGGATGTCACTAAAATATTGTTTCTTCTTCCTTTTTTCAGTTTTGTGGTCATTGGTCTAAAGATACAGCATGTTTTAGGTGTTGTTTATTTATTTTATAAACTGTAGAGAATCAGGAAATATCAGAATCATATCCGATTTTTTTGGCTACGTTTGCATCTTTCACTGATAGGAAAAATGTAGGTTTCATAAGAATCTTTCCCAATATGTACCATCACATTTACCCTCAGAGAATGGGTAAAAACCCTTGATACATCAGCCCCCTTTTCAAGTGAGTCAGTATTGATAGTAGGTGAATTGCCAAACATCCCAGGCTTTAAACATTCAATGCAAGGTATAGTGGCAGGTATATGTGAAAAGAGTGCAGTCACAAACATCTGGGATACTGGTGAAAACATGACACCAGACTTTTGGAAAACCTGGAACTCAGTGTCACTTGGAATGCTGCAGCTAAAAGTTCTTACTAAGTTCAACAAAGATTGGAGTGATTTTGTTTGTATTTGCAGTGTTTCAGCTACGTATATGTAAAAGTTGTGTGATGACCTGTCAAATTCGATACCTGAGCTGAAGTGCTTCCCTGTAAGAGATCCTTGCCACTTGTTAGATGGTATGCTGAATGCATCTTTACAATCTTCAGAGTTAATGAAGAATGCTATTCACTTTTTAGTCCATTCTGGTGCACTGTTTTGTTATGCACGGAAACTAAAACGCAAATATTTCTCATTTTGTGCTTTGTGTGGCATCAAAGAAAGAGTCATCCCAACTATGTTTATGTTTAGGGGATTTATAGAGCGCATGGCTGCCCAAGGGCTTCCCAGCGCTAGAAGAGAGAGGCAGTCAGGGAGCAGAGGAGTTAAGGAAAGAGCCAGGTTTTAAGTCTTTTCCTGAATGCCAGTTCGTCGGTTACCATGCGGAGTTCCAGAGGCAGGGCGTTCCACAGTCCAGGGGCCAGGTGCACAAAAGATCTACCTCCCCACCTGGATCTCTTTATCCTAGTCGGTTTCATGAGTAGGTCTGTCGAGGATCTTAGATTTCTACCTGGGACATATTGGGTAACAAGCTTTTTTATTAAGGCTGGACCTTTGTTATTCATTGCTCTATGGGCGATACAAAGTGCCTTGAACTTAACTCTTGCCTGAACCGGAAGCCAGTGTAACGTTTTCAGGGCTGCCCTAGCTGATTGTTGTCTTGGGATTCGCGGCAATAACCTTGCTGCGGCGTTCTGGACCACTTGCAGCCAGTTCGTAACGTATTTGGGTGCGCCCAGATACAGAGAGTTGCCATAGTCCAGTTGTGACACCACTAGGGCCTGTACCACGGTTCTGCGGGTAGGTACAGGTAGGAGAGGAAGGATTTTCCGAAGCATGCGCAAAGTTCCAAAGCATATGCCTGATAATTTTCTGGCTTGGGTTTCCATAGATAGACTTTCGTCTAGCCAGATTCCTAAGTTTTTTATCGCTTTATTTGGGGTTGGGGGGTTCTCCCAGTTTTGGAGGCCAGCTGATAATGTTTCTTGGGACAGCCTTGTTTCCCAGGAACACGAGCTCTGTTTTACCTCCATTCAGTTTAAGGCTGCACTTATTCATCCAATCAGCAACTTGTGTCATGCAAGGCCCCAGGTTGTCAAGTACGGATTGGGGGCCCTCTGTGACTGAGAGTATCAGCTGGGTGTCATCAGCATATGATACTATTGATAGTCCAAATTCTTGCACTATCTCTGCCAGTGGTTGCATGTACAAGTTAAATAGTGTTGGACTCAGTGCGGATCCCTGTGGGACTCCGCACAAAATTTGTAGAATGTCAGATAGATATTCCCCTTCCATTAGCTGGAAGGATGTTTTCTAAAAATGAGGTCATCCATTTTAGCGCAGAGCCTATAATACCTGCTTCCTTTAGCCTCCGGATCAAAGTACAGTGATCCACCGTATCGAATGCCGCGCTAAGGTCTAGAAGCAGGATGGCTGCTATACCCCCCTGGTCTAGAGTTCCCTTTAATTCCTCTGTGACCACCAGCAGGGCTGACTCCGTGCTGTGTTGGGGTCGGAATTCCATTTGAGTGAGGTGCAACACCCGGTTGTCTTCCAGATATTGTGACAGGGTCTATGTCACTTAGTTGGTGCTTAGTTGGTGCTTCTCAGTCCTAGAGGCATGAATGCTATATTATCTATGTGGCAACCGTTTACAGAACCTTTGCTGAGTGATGATGACACAGGCAAGAAATGTGAGGATCTTTGATCACATATTGATAGTGATTTGAAAAAAAGTACACTCTACTGCATTCTTAGATTTTTACAGGAAAGCATGACTGCTGTATTGGACATAATAAAAAAACTAGAGTCTGAAAACACCCTTGTCTACCAAGTGATCAGCATAATTGGTGTAGATGTGAAACCTCTCCTTGAGAGTAGGCTGGGCGACACTTTGTGACTTTGGCACTGCAGCATATTCCATGTTAGAGTGCTTGCCACTTGGTAAGCAAAGAAATGTTGAGGAGCAATTCAGCAACTTTTATTTTACAATGTATGAGAAATAGCCCTTCACCAACCATGCCATTTGAAGTTAATGAAGCCTCACTGTGGTACTCTGCACAAGTTATAGATCCTTTCCGTAAAGGAAATTTTCTCTTTAGTTTCAAAAGTGCTGCCTCATTTTTGACGCCTTCAATAACTCTGAGGGCATATGCGCCCAGTTCAACGCATATGTTGCAGAACCTGTCGCAGAGAATCACAATCTTCAGGTGCACCAGTATTGGCATGGAAAGCTATGTCAGTGGCCAGAGTTAGCAAATTGTATACTGTCTATTTTGGCGTTGCCTGTCAAGTGCCAATGTTGAAGAGGGACTTTTCACAGATAAAAGTTTACATGGGAAGGAAAGAGTGAGCGTGCATGACCAAAGACTCACTGGTGTACTACGATAAGTTTGATTTGTGAAAATTTATTTGAACCTCATTTACACTGTACGTACACTGTCTATATAACATGCACTATCAGTGCAGAAAGCAAGCAATAATTAAAGCAAAAAGTTCCATAAGCACCGGAAAAACACTGTTTCTGTTGTTTTTAATGGCGCGAAAATATGTAACCACTGATAACCACTGTTTTTTGAAGGTATTGAAATCACTTGAAAACACTGGAAAGACCCCACCAGAATTTACCAAAAATAGAAACTGAAAACAGGACAGCCTAATTATAGGGTATGGTTGTGCGATCTTACTATGTAATACACTCACAAAAAGTGTCTCCAGTCAGGCTTGTTTGCAAAATCTCTAGCTCAACCCTGGGTAGGTGTGGCTTGGAGCAGCAAGGTTTAAACAAAGGAACTAGTGTAAAGCATTTAACAACACCAAACAACAAAATAAGAATGTTGCACAAAACAAAAGAAATCTGACACAAGTTTATAAAAATAGATTATATTTTTATGAATTTCTAGAGTTCAAGATATGGATTTTTTTTAAAAACGTAAATCTCAATTTAACCGCAAACTAGCATTGGTAACCATACACTTTGAAAACTTTTGAAATGTTTGTAAGAGTTGTGTTTGGCTACTTCAGCCAGGCTGGGGCGATCAGATCTAACAGTAAGGTCAGGGGGGCCACGAAGGAGTATTTGGACAGTTACCTGGCCACCAAAGTATTCTCCAGTCCAGTTCTGAACGTTACAGCTCAACCACCATAGACTTCAATGGAGTGGTCCTTATACTGTGGATGCAGAAGATGGAGGATGCTCAGGGATGCTCTGGGTGCTGTGTGGTCGACGGGGATGTCCTTGTGGTTACTCCTTGGTCCAAGGGTCAGGTGGGACGACTTTAGCCACTGAGGTTGGGGTCCATTGAAATCCTCTTTTTTAGCCAGTAGAAGGCCAGCTGCTACTAGGCTACCGGTCTCTTCCCTCAGCGGTATCCTTTGGTGGAGTCTGGTGTCCCTCTTGGGCGACCAATCTGGACTTAGAGAACACACCCGGGTCCAGCAGGCTTCTGTGCAACTTTTGACCATTGAGCGTCGTTTTCTTGGGGCGCCCAGTGGCGACCAGCGGCAATTATCCAGAAATGGCTACTGACTTGCCGAGGTGGGCTGCTTCAGCTTTGATGGCCCTAGTGCTTGTTCCAGGGGTCAGCCGACTGACACTTGGAGTCACTTCTTTGGTCTGGGGCTTGAGAGGTACTTTTTCTCAAGCCAAGAGCCACAAGCACAATCCTCCCTTCGCTAACCCAAGGTGCGGCAGGTGCAGTCCACCAGACGGAACAGCCTTTCTTTGCCAAGTCCAGGGGTCAGCAGGGCAGTCCTTGTGTCATTTGCACATTTCCGTCGTAATCTGAAGTTTAGGGTGACAGGGGTGCTATATTTATGTCCTGAAAGTGCCCTTGGGGGATGATGCGGTCACTAGCCAATGGGCTATCAGGATCTGTGACAACTTCCGGCTATGTGTGGCATCTAGCAATCCCATAGTGCACTATTCTGCCCACTCTCAAGATGTCTGAAGCCTTCCTCGGATGTTAAGAGCTTGGTACCCCACCCTCGAGGTGTGGCTACCTGTGGGTCCACACGTCCACGGGAAAACCGGTTTGCGCACTGCTCTCCCCTCTCTGTTCCTGCCGCCAGCCTGTCTATCTGAACAAAGGAGCAACCCTTCATGAGTGTGACCGCCTTTTGGGCCAACACCCTGAGGGGGGTAACACCTCTCCCTGTAGCAGGTTGCTATTTTTCCTGACCCTGGGAGTCATTCCCACTACTTCTCAGGAGGGCAGAAAGCTGTCTGGTGGCCAGTGACTGTGTGAGGCCAATGGACAAACTGGGTCACAGAGTGGCAAATTTCTAAAAAATTGAGTTTCCATAAAAGTGACCTTAAATCTGACTTTGGCATCAAGTCTGGTTTAATGCTACAATTAATTTGATACTTGGAAGTTCCCATTTTAGTAGTCCTATTCAGAAGTTAGCCGTGCTTAGTGGTGAGCCGTTAAGTCTGTGTTAGCCAATGGGGCTACTTATTCTTCCACAGCAAAAACGACAACACCCATCATGTTCCACCTAATATTATACAGCTCCCTGCCTTAGGGCTCTGTAGGCCTTCCTTAGGGGAGATTGTTAAGGAAAGTAGGGGCTTTGCTATAGGTTCAAATTGCAAAGTCGATCTAGCAGTTTTAAAACTGCCCTTCCAATCTGCAGTGGCAGGCTGAGAGCCATTTTGTACTTTGTCACACACATGGTGACGCAATCGGTGTTGCAGCCATGTGTAGACACTCTGCCTTACACTCCCTGTGTACCATATACTAGGAACTTATAAGTAAGTCAGTTTCTGCCTATTAGGGATAGCCAATTCGACATACACTTTGTAATGGGTTAGATAGAACACTAGCACTGAGGTCTGGTTAGCAGGCCTCAGTGCACTCTTGAGTTGAAAAACCAGCAGCATCAATTCAAAATTGTGGGGGTGAGCATGCAAAAAGAAGCATTTCCTTACATCATTCCATTCAGTAAAGGTAAAGATCATCAACCTCCCTTTTGACAAACAAACCCTATTTGGCTAGCACATGGACAACTCATTGCAGAGACCGATATGCCCCGATCACTGTCCTGCAGTAAAGATGCGCTCCTTAAACACCCTTCCAGACACTCTGTCCAATAGAGCAGGCTACAACTACAAAAGGGTCAAGGATGGCAGTATTGCCCTTTCAGAAAAGCTGGATATTGTCCAGGCCACTCTACCAACAGAGGACAACATCAATGCTATCCTAAATCACCAGTAAAGAAGGGAGGCATTGTTTGCTTACCATCCCAGGATACCCAAAAACGAGCCTTAGTTACCAATTCTGCCCTCAGTGGTTAACTTCGATGTAGCCTCTAGGTAGGAAAAATTCCTATTTTGCTTCCACTAGAAAGCAGATCACCAAAATTCACAGAATGCTCGAAATAGTGCATTCTAGGTACACCCTAAGATACTGGATTTGATAGAAAATCCTCCTAACTATCCACTGAAGAAGGAGCACCATCAGGAAAAAACAGAGGAGTAGAGACCAGTTCTAGATCTTCTGGAGTAAGAAACAATCCTTTTGGATGGTCACTCCACAGAAAGTTCATCCGATGCTTCAGTAAGAAGAGTTCTTTACCTATGTCATCCTTCACAATGCCTATTTTCATGTCCCAATGCTCCCAAACAACAGGCAATGTCTCTGATTCTCTGTGGCAGGGCAGCAATACCAATTTAAAGCACTACCTTTCAGGCTCGGGTAGCTATCCTTTACACAGCTCGGAAAAGCATTCCCCTTGGCAGTGCGAGCAGCAAAGCTGCACAAATTGGCAAAGGCATTTTGCTCCAAAAAAGCTGTCTCATTCAGAACTTATAAACCATTGCTTGGATTAATGTTATCATGCATCAGTTTGGTGCTTTTCTGCAGGCTGCGGATGAAGCCAATACAAGAGCTGATCTGTAGTGGAGAAAAGTGACAGGATCTTTAAACAACAGCTATCCAGAAGGCTCTAACAGGCCCTCCTGTGGAGGAGATTCCCAAGAACCCTGAAAGCCAACCTTTCATTCCGACCTTCTATTCGCAGACTGACAATGACAGTTGATGCATCTTTGGAAAGTTTTAGATGGGGGGGCTACGTGCAGGACTTGTCTACAAGAGGCCTCCGGTCAGAAGAGGAAAAGATATTCCACATAATTCTCTTTAAGCTACGGGACCATCAGGCTAGGTCTGCAAGCATTCCTGCCGACACTGGCGGGCCAGGCTCTGCTTTTCATGACAGGCCACATGATCTAGATGTACTACATTGCCAAACGGGGAGGGATGATGTCTCGCTGCCTATCAGAGAAGGCACAGATGCTCTTGGACTGTGCTATAGCATACAGTCTACAAATTGCAGTACATCATCTAACAAGCATCCAGACGATGAGTCAGGCTCACTCAGCCATGCCCTCTGGTTGCCATGTGTGGGAGCTCTGCCAAGATCAACTGCAGATTGTTTTCCAAAATTGGAATCCTCCACCTATGACCTGGTTGCCACCTTGCAGAACATGAAATACCACCATTATGCTGGCAGGCTGGAAACCAGGATCCAAGGGCAGTGCCTTCTTGATAACGTCGAATGTCTTTGCTTGTGCCTTTCCACGGTTTCCCTTATTCCCAGGATGCTGAGGAAGGCCAAGTCTAACTACTGTTCGTTTGTTCCTACTGCCCCAGGATTGTCTGGCCAATCCAGGTAGAGTAACTAGTGGTGCGTGAAATTTGCATAATTTCCTTTCACATAATTGCGTGACATTTCTGGAAAATTAAATGAAATGCAGATTTATCATTTTGCCCTATAGTTCAGTGTGAAATGCATCCTAGCATCAATTTTGCACAATTTTTGACTAGGCTGTGTTTATCGGGACAGACAACACCATCTGGGTGTATGAGATCTCCAACCAGGGAGGCTGAGGTCCCGCTATCTTTCAGAGGATATATGCAAAAGAAACAATTGATGGACGCAATGCTGGACAATGCAAACATTCACCCCCAGTCACAAGGATCTGGGTTAAATCCATCAATCTTTTGCTCACCACACCACCCAGTTTGGACCCAGCCATATGCAAATCAGTCTTGACCCTGTTCCTTGTGGGAACAGTCCAGCCCGAACTGCCAAGCCAGGTCCTCCCTGGACCGGAAACAAGCATCCTGGGACCGGTTTCAGGGCATCACCCTTCATCAGCCAGGCTAGCTTGAATCCATTGGTGTAGTGAGCACGGCACCCACGTCTGGGCATACCCTTCCCCTTCTTTTAAATACCGAAATCTCCCATTTATAAGTAGCAAGTAATTTGCCAAACCATACATGTACAGTGGGAGGGTTGGAATCGAGCCAGGCACTAGCCAAACTGAGCCTAAATACAGCCATTGATATATACAAAAATTTCCTATCGGATTCGGCCAATACCTGTTTGTTTATTCCTAATAAAATTAACTGGGGGGAAAGTATAACAGAATATCCTAATATAGACTCAAGACGATGTTCAATTTGGGGCAAAAGTTGAGAAAGATTTGGACAGGACGCAAACATATGTATACTATCAGCCGCCAATGTCCCACATCGGGAACAATGTACCCCAGAGGTCCCGCCCCACCTATAAATTCGAGCCGGGGTAATATAAAGATTACACCATGTCTTAAAGCATTGGGCTTGCAAGCTTGCTGATATACATGATATCTGACTATACAAAAGAGAATCTTGACATTCTCCCTGCTCTGCTTGTAACGTCGTTTGCCACCTCGCAAGGTGTTTAGCCATATCATCCAATATATTTCAAGATGCATATTTTAAAGATTGGAATATGAAAGGAATTTTGTTCATAGACAATTTAATCTCTGAAACGGGAATACTCCCTTTTGATGAAATTAAGGAGAAATATGGTATTGGCAATAATCATTTCTTTAAATACCTCCAGGTAAGGGATTTTCTAACTAAAAAGATAATTTCTTGTAACAGAATCCCTCTTTTAGATTTGATTTTAGGGGGTAAATCTACAATGGCCTTACTTTATAAACTTATTAATGCAGGGATGGGGGAAAATGGCACCACTCCTACTGTGGCATTCTATCTGGCGAAGGGTGACAGTTCCCCTCACGCAAAACTTGATAACACTCATTCTAAAGTCAGATAATTACAGTAGGGTTAAGTGGCTACAGTATGTGGAGTCGGAATTATCTGCCATTGGTTTAAGCCGCCTTTTTAAAGATCCCTCCACTTGTAAGTCCATGTCTAAGCAAAAACTGGTTGCGATGTTCATTTTGAGGGCACAATATCTGAGAAAGGAAAAAAACTCCCACACCCAGACGGTTCGTCTGTATGAACTAACACCAGTGTTGATGGAGGGAAGTTTTCTGTATTTGGCTGATGTCACACTCTCATCACAAATACATTTTACTGAGATTTTGCTTAAATATGATCCCGTTGATGATAGGATTTCCAAGGAAGCAATATAAACATTTCGATCTCTCAGTATGTCCTTGTGACAACAAGTCCCCACAAAATGATCTCCACGTTTTGTTTTTTTGTGGTTTTTATTGTCAAGACCGACACAAATTTATTGTACCAATTTGCAAGAGTCACAATTTTAAATTTTGCCGTGTAGCTCTGTTCTTCCTCAAATCCTTGCAGAACCCTTATGTCTGTTTTTCTCTAGCCTCATTTCTCTGGGCATGTCTGAAAAAGAGAAAGCAGTTGGGCCCTTAAGATATAGCAGGATGGCTTATCATGTTTTTATTGTATTCATATTGATGAATTAGATTTTATGATATAATGAATGTTTGCATTATTTTTATACCTGGGTTTATGATAATTTTTACTATGTCTTTTATAAACTGTGATTGTAAACACTTTTATGATCTTGTGTAAGATCGAATAAAGGACTTTGATTGATTGATTGACTCATTCCACCTGCAGTGGGATGCAGGCTTCCTGTGCTCCTTCACACCTCTAACTCTTCGGCCTTGAGTTTTGATCAAGATTATGACAGCCTGAGCTCAGATTATCCTGATTGTGCAGGATTGAGCCAGAAGAGTATGGTACTGTGATCTGTTGAGAATAAGTATTTGCTCTGATCTGTCTACCTCTTCAGGAAGACTTTTGCAGGTCAGGGTCCTGCCCCTGAATCTCTGAGTAGAAATTGAGCTGCACCGAGTGATTTTTTATTTACCTGCTGATATAGTTGTTGTTACTGCTTTGGCTAGGTTCCCATCTACCAAATCTGTGGAATCCAGAGGTTGGGCTAAGTTTGTTGCGTTGTGCAGAGACTGTCAGGCTGACACTCATTGGGCCAAACTCTTGGATGATTTTCTATTTGTTCAATCTCTTGCCCAGCAACGCTTTGCAGGCGGCACTGTTAAAGTTTGTCTGCCATTTTGTTCTTCGTGTGTTTTCCTGATGAACCTTATTTATGCAAGGTGTCAGATGTGAGATGTTTTTTTGAAGGGTTTCTCATACATATTCCCCCTGTATCTCTTATGCCTCAATGGTACCTTAATTTGGTCCTTACGTTCTTAATGTGCACGCTCTTCGAGACCATGCACAGTTCCCAGAGATTACTAAACATCAAGACAGTATTTCTCATGCACTTACTGCTGCGTACCTTGTTAGCGAGTTACAAGCGCTGTCAGTGCAACCTTCATACACCCACTTTTCTCAGATTAATTATTACTGCAAACTTGTGCTTCCTTTTTGCCAAAAGTAGCATCACCCATTTTTCGCTCCGCCTCTCTGCCTTAAGTAGGAGAGGGTTCACTGAATGGACCCAAAAAGAACACACAAAAGAGCACTGGTGGATGAGTGAGCTTTTTATCAGCTTTGCCAATTTTAAGAAGGAAAAGGTGGCCAGAAGCTCACCTTGTCCAGGGGAGTCATTCTGTGCACAAAACATGCTATTTTCTGGCCAAAAAGCTACCAGCTGCTGGCCTTCGAGCTCATTCCACCCGAGGCAAAGCCACTAAAATGTCATTGGAGAGAGGTGTTCTGGTGTTAGGCATCTGTCAGAATGCTAGATGTTAATCAATACACACTTTCACCAAGCATGACTGTCTTGACAATCCAGTCCGAAGGAGGGCCACGAGAGGTCTATTTTGCATGCTCGGTCTTGCAGGAGTTCCTAGTGTAATTCCACTCCTCAGATCCTCAACCTTTTGGGATGTTCTGCTTTTGTATCTATTCAAAAGGTGAGGAATCTGTGGTTAGAAGTATCCATAAAATGAACAAGTTTCTTACCTTTGGTAACACTCTTTCTGGTGTCTAACAACAGATTGTTCACCACCCTCTTTCCCATTCTGTGAAGTGGACTTTTGGGCTTCTAAAAAGATTCCCACTGTATACTGCCAAAGTTTCAGGTTGTCACGGATGATCCGCAACTGAGAGCATTGAAGGGATCATAGGTAAACTGATATAATTGTGCTGGGGTAGGCCCCATATATGGCTATATGCCTTCACTTTCAGAGGCGTAGCAAGGTTTCCATGGAGTTTGATAACACCACCTGCTGGTGTGCAGAAATCTTTGCGATTAAGTGTTCCAAATCAGATCAGCTGCCATCGCCGGCTTAAACAGATTCTGATACTGATGGAGACTACAACTACCAGGATTAATCTTAATCAGGGAGGAGTACGATCTTCCACCTTGTGAAGAAGTCATGGTGCACTTGGTTATAGACAAAGAAACTGGTCTATCATCAGCTCACCTTGAAGGGGAACTGTACTGCAGATTATTAGATCAGGCTTGTCCAAAACTACGAGTAGGAATTTGTGCACAATGAGTTGGAGAAAGCATTTTGAATGTGGGTCATCCAAGCTGATCTTTTTGCATCAGATTTGAACTAGAAATGACTCCTCTATTGGTCCTGTATCCTCCCTGAGAATCTCTGAGGAATGCATTTTTTTTTATTTTATTTTACTTTTTATTGATCAAAAACATAAAACAGCAGTACATTAAGGTCATGTTTTGCATATGAACGTTGAGAACTGGTCAACAATCAATCAATAATATCACATTCCCCCACGTCAAGGTGGACTATCGATATCAGACACATTATTAAGATTCATTCTTTCACGTCGTAGTTCAATCATTGGAGACAGACATATATCCCCCCTGTATTTATTCCATTTACCCCACTTGCGGTCCCATTTCTTAGGACATCCCCTATATTTGAAGACATCTTTTTCAGCAATCATGGCTCTATCCATGTCGACTGCCCAGTCACGGACACTGGGAACTACACCCACCCCCCACTTCTGCGCTATGTCGCGTTTTGCGATGGCCCATCCCAGCGAGGCCCATGCTTCCTCCGTCTGTGTGAGGTCGGTGGCGTCCCAGATATTTAGTAGGCAGAGTTTTGGGGAGGCCTTCAGAGTCTTACCCCCGCCCTTTCCATTTGTGTGGTGATATCGTCCCAATATGATCACGCGACTGGGCATTCCCAGATGATATGATAAAAGGTTCCATCCTGGTGGCATTGTCTAAGGCAGAGGGGTCAACCCGCCTACCCATTTTGACCAGGAAACCCGCATCAAGGTAAACTCGATGTAGGACCTTCAGTTGGACTAGGCGCAGTCTCATGGGGATGGCCACCTCTCTGGGGGAGGCCAAAGCGTCTCGCCAATCGTCATCCTCAATAGCACCTAAATCTGACTCCCAGTGTTGCCGCAGGCGCACCAAGGGGTCCGGGCGATTGTTTATTAACGTTTTATACGTGAGAGATATGGCTCTTTTGTTCATGGGATCTAGTAGCAACGTATCCTCCAGTGGAGAGGCCTCAGGGAGTGGATCACCTCTGGGCAGCACTGCTTTGATTGCGTGGCTGATCTGCAAATACCGGAATGGTTCAGTCTGTGCATGTTGTTATGTCTGCTGAAGGTCTTCGAAAGTGGCCAATCTTCCCGATGTCCATACGTCCCCCACTGTTGAAATGCCAATCAAATCCCACTTATCAAACCCAGGACAGGCACTCAGGTGACCTAAGAATTCAGGCTCCCAGAGCGGGGTAGAGCGTGTACTTTTGTTATGCCAACCTAGTTACCTATTGACTCTATGCCACGTCTCGATTGTGCGCGCCGTGGGCCCAGTAAGGTGCAATCTCCGAGGGTCCGTGTATAGTGCTCTGGTATATCCTCCCTGTCCCATGAGCCACCAGTCTGTGCGAAAGTTCGGGTCGTCGTGTCTCTTGTGTGCCCATCTGTTAATCCTGACCAGTTGGGTGATTGGTAATAAAGCCTGATATCAGGTAATGCAATGCCCCCTTCATACCATCCCGCCGTTAGTTTTTTCAGGGCAATCCGCGGCGCCCCGCCATCCCACAGCAGGGCACGCACGGCATTGTCGATATTAGTGAAATAGGAGTCAGGGATTTTATCGGGGGTGTTTTGTAACACGTAAAAGAAGCGCTGTAGTGCCAGCATCTTGAAAAGGGCCGCGCGACCCAAGAGAGTTAGGGGGAGAGAGCGCCAGTGCTTGACATCGGTATGGAAGCGCGTCAGAGGTTCAAGCAGGTTCGCTTCGTAAAATAGGGCTGGGTCAGTTGTGATATATATGCCCAAGTAACAGAAGCCCCTTGATGCCACGGGGATGTCATATCCTCTTGGATTGCATGGTGGTGTCCCCCATAATATGTATAGTTGAGATTTGGTCCAATTGATTGTGTACCCAGAATAGGTGCCAAATATGTGGAAGATATGGAGGACTCGGCGGAGGGTCGATGATGGTGAGTCCATATATAAGAGGATATCATCCGCGTACAGCGAAATGCGGTCCTCGTGGTTCTCTGTCCATTTCAGGCCACGGATCATGGGATCTCCCCTCACCCAAACCGCAAGTGGCTCCAGTACCAGGGCGAAAATTAATGGCGATAGGGGACACCCCTGCCGGGTACCCCTTTGTAATTGAAACTGTCCAGAGGTATATTTATTCACCACAACTTGGGCAATCGGGCAGGCATACAGTAGTCGGACCCATTTTATATAGTTAGGTCCGAAGCCCATTCTCTCCAGTACTGCAAAGAGGAAATGCCACTCAATGGTATCAAATGCCATTTTGGCATCCAGCGACAGCCCGTTTAGTCGTCTTGGGTTCAGGGCAGTATTCCGTCCAGGCATAAAGCCGGATTGGTCCGGGTGTATCAGTCCAGCGACATGGGGAATGCGCCTATTAGCCAGCAGCTTTGCCAATATTTTGGCCTCTACTGTGAGAAGGGAAATGGTTCGGTATGCCCTGCAGTCGTCAGGTGGTTTACCCTGTTTGTGGATAACCACGATGGAAGCCATTCTAATGTCTTTTGGTAGCACCCCTTTTTCGAAACTTTCGAGGTACATTTGGAGCAGATGGGGGGACAATTTGGAGGCCATTGGTTTGAAGAGTTCGATCGGGAGCCCTTTGGGTCCCATTGCCTTGCCCGATCGGACATCTCGAATAGCTAATTGGAGTTCCTGTTCCGTAGGTTCTCCTTCTAGGGAGTCTCTATTCTCAGGGGACAAACAGAGGACTTTAATAGTCGAGTGTGAGAAGTTGGCCTGGCATATGCTGTCCACTAGTTATATTGGGCACCTTGCACCAGTCCAAACGACCCTTATTGATGATAGGTTTAAAGACAACCTTTATTGAAAGCTATCCTAGTGTTAGCTATGGAGAGCAGCCTTCAGGCTAAGTCTTGAAGGAGTGTAAAGCAGCTTGGTTTACCAGATTATAACCTCTTGAATAACTAAATGAAAGGAGAACCACACAAGATATATATAAAATATATGTATTTATTTCTAACCACTAACTACTAATCCCTTTATGAGATTAGAGTTCAAGATACACAGTATCACAGTATTAAAACAACAGTAAATAGCACAATACACAGTGGGCTCCAGGGGGAGACCAAACTATACACTAAGAAAGTAGTATAAGAACCACGACTTGACTAGACACAGTGCCTAGAGCATGTAGAATTGCTGGGACCCCAAGGAACCACCCAAGGTAGTGACACAGGAGACCCACAAGGCACATGTGCAGTGTGAAAACACAGCCGCGAGTGCCGTAGGATTCAATGCGGAAAGTCGCGGTTGGAATTTTAAAGCAAAAGGACACTTAGGAGAGGACTTTGAGCAAACCCCTTTAGACTTAAGGGGTTCTAGGGCCAACACCCACGGGAGCACTGGAGTACTCTAGTTACCTCACCCAGGGAAGCCGGGTGCATAGGTGTCAAAGGGTGTCGGGAATCGTCGTCGTTTTCAATGGCGATCTGCTGCAAAGTGCTGCTGCCGTGAAGAAGAGAAGTGTCCGGGGTGATCCAAGCCTGGATCGAAGATGTGAAGAACCTGAAAGCAGAGGGGACAGAGTCTGGGTCACTAGCCAGTGACCAGGAGCGGAGCAATCGAATGCCCACCGATGTCGGGTGCTTCAGGTGCGAAGAGGTGAAGCTGGACTCTGCAGCCACGGGGTCCTGGAGACGTCGACGACGACCAGGAGCCGGATTCGAGCTGTCCCACGAAGGATGTCGAGTGCTGGGGTGTCGGTGATCGGATTGACCACAACAAGCCTTGGCAACAGCAACCCACGCAGGAAGAGAAAAGATGCTTCTGTGCGGACCAGCAAGGTCCTGGGGACTCCCCAAGCGATGGAGAGTCAGGGCACGTCTGGAGCAACCAGGGAAGCCCAATAAAAGTTAGAGTTGCCTTCTTGGGGACCCACAGGTCAACGGACCAGGGATCGCGAAGGGACCTCGAGAGGAATCACAAATTGGCGGCCCACGGAACACTCGTTGAGTGTAGGCCTGCAATCTTAGGTGCAATTACTGCTCGGGGTCAGGGCTACAAGTAACCCAAAGCTCAGCCTCAGGGGTCGCCGGAAAGCTGATGCTTCTGCAAATGGTCACGGTGTCCAGGGGTTCGGGTTGCACGGTCTTCCACGAGGGATACGGGCCTCAGACTTGCTGTGGGCACAGATCGACCTCGGAGACCTAGGAAAACCCACCTCCTGTGTGGCAATATTCTTCGGGAGTCCGTTGGAGCTCGGAGATGCCAACCGGTCAGTTGCGTTAAAGGTGCCTGCCTTGCAGGGGAGTAACTCCTTTACTCCAAGGGAGATTCTTCAGTCATCCAGCGTCGTGCAGATCGTCGAAGTACTTGGTTTCTGGTATCAGAGTTTAGTCCAGGTGTAATCTAAAGTCCTGTAGTCAGGGTTTCCTACTTTATACCCAAGGAAGGGGTTGGACAAACTCTGGGGACCCACCTATGGGAGGGTCAGGAAAGAGGGGTGGCTACACCCATTTCCTTTGTCCAGTTTCGCGCCAGAGCAGGGGCTGTGTGCCCCTACAACCGGTTTGAGCTGGACTATGCACAGGGACACCAAATGTGCCCCCAGTGCAGGACTTCAAAGCACTCTAAGAGTGCACCCACCCAGCCCCAATACACTAAACACTGTGACAGGAAACCTATTGTCCAGGCCTCCCCTGCCGGAGTTTCGTCCAGCAGCAGGAGGGCAGACTCTAGTCTGTGGCTGCAGCATCCATTTTGTGATGCCAGGGCTCTGTTAGCTGGTACCGGGTATACCGGTGCTGTCATGTCTCTCCCTCTAGAAGGGTGGGATCATACTCCCACACCAGTTACTGGTGTGGGGGTATGATTCCAAGGTGTTTGACACCAAACACGACAGTTTTCCATGCAGCCACTCTAAAGTTAGCATTTACCGTTTGGTTATAATGCACTTAAGAGTATATGGTCTGGCTGCATCACAAACAACCCCGGAATGAAGATTCCGAAAGCTGCAGAGGGGCTCTGCTCATGCATGGGCACCCTCTCACATGAAACCCAGCACCCTGCCTTCAGGATTGTTAAGGCCTGCTATAGGGGTGACTGATAGGTTCACATGTGCAGTGATATGGAGAGATATAGGGAACCTAGATCTCAGTAAGGGGTGGATACACCACCTTACACAGGCTGCTGTAGCAGACCTGTTGTGTCATTTTAAAAGGCTTCCCAGGGGTGGCACAATACATGCTGCAGCTCCTGGTAGGCCTCTGGGGTACCTATGCCCTGGGTACATAGTATACCATATACTAGGGACTCACATGGGTACCCCAGAATCCAATCTGGAGTGTACCTAGAGTACATACAGTCAATTTAGAGTAGAAAGCAGATAGGCTGGGGTCCTGATTAGCAGGGCCTCAGTCTGGCTAAGTCGAAAAACAGTGAAACATCAGCAAAAAGTGGGGGTAACTATAAGAAGCAGATCCTACTCTCCTACATCGAGAGCAGTTCCTTAGCCGCTAGCGGCGTGGTTGTCCCAGTTGACTTGTATACTGAAGTGAAATAGGTGGCAAATGTGTCGATTTCCTCACTGCTCGACCCACGCAGCTGATGAACCCATCTAGATAGCTGCTCTTTTTTTTCCAGCCAGGCAAGGAGCTTGCCTGTTCTCTCTCCATGCTTTATCTTATGACCGATTGATTTATATTTCGCCTTGGCCGCGTCTGTAAGAAGTTGCTTGTAATCTAATCCCACAACCGCCAGAGATTGTTGCGCCTCATGGTCGGGGGTTTGTGCAAGCGCCCTTTCCCTCCGTAATATGTCTTCCTCGAGTTGTTCAATGCGCTAGATTAGTTCTCTTTTATGGCCCACCATCAGTGCCAATGCTCTGCCCTTTATCACTGCGCCAAACGCACCCCACAGGACCTGAGCTGAAGTGACAGAACCTACATTTTCTTTGAAATATAATTCGGTGTCTTTGATCAATGTCACCTTGATGTGTGGTATCCTGAGTGCCCAGGGATTTATGGTTAGGGTCGTGCATCGTGCTGGGGAGCCGATTGTTATCTTCGTGAGAATAGGCGAGTGGTCCGAAATGCCTCGTGCGAGGCAACAGGACTCAGAGAAGTCGTGAATGTCTTGTGCATGTGTGAACATGTGGTCTAAGCGCGACTGGCTATTATGGGCCCAGGAGTGGAACATGAATTGAATAGTAGTGGGATTGAGTTGTCACAATATATCAATCAGGCCCATGGCGGACAGGAATTTGGCAAGCTGGGATCCCCCCTTGGGGTCTCGGCGGGGTGGGAGGCGGTCCAGTGCGCCATCCACTACAAGATTGAAGTCTCCCCCCAGCACAAGCGTGCCAAGCGTGAGGTCCAGAAGAAGCTCACCTAGGTCCTGCAACGTGGGGCTCTGAAGCCCAGGGGGGACATAAGTCGATATAACATTAAGTGCTTTCCCTTCCCAGGTACCGGATAACGCAACAAATCTGCCGTGTGCATCGGACCAGGTCTTATGTACCATGTAAGGACAACCTTTGCGTATGAGTACCCCCGTCCCCCGAGAACCCGAGGTGAACCCCGCCTGTGCGGCTAGGCGATACCCCCATCTATTCAGGGCCCCACAGAAATTACTCACCAGGTGAGTTTCTTGAAGGAGGACGATGTCTGGTGCCTGCCTCTTCAGATATTGAAGGACTATCCCTAGTTTGATTTTGTCCCCCAGGCCGTTGACGTTCCATGTAAGGAACTTAAGATCTACGTGTGGTCCCATGTGTGGATGGATAATCGGTATGTGTGCATCCAAAGTGGAGGAATTATGTCACTGGGCTTACCCAGGTCTGTTCCATCATACAAATTGAGGACGCCCAGTTGTTAGGGTATAGGGGTGTCACTCTTGGATCCCACGCCACTGCAGTGTAGGCATAAATAATGACTTGTGACATTGTATGGAAATAGACCTGCTGCACAAAACTAGAACTCCAAAAACTACCCATCCCAACCCCCAGACCTCCCTGCTAGACGGATTCGAATAACCCGTACCACCAACAGTGCAGAGTGCCCGTCGCCCACCCAACCCTTTAGTGGGGGAAAACGTGGACCAACCCTGCCCCTACCATCCCTTGTAACAAAACATTCAGTTTGAGCCCCGGGACATGTTATATAACATAAGGTATACTCATCACAGTCTCCGAGTGTATTGCTTGCGGCCCACAAAGAGATAGTACTCAAAGTCAATCAGAAACTGATCAGCACAGTATGTTTTTGATATCGAGTCCACATCTCGCTCTACTTGATCTATGTTGGTCTGGCACCATCATGGCGTTTAGTACTACAGATTCTTCAAAGCTGGGTTTCCCAGTTCATTACGTATATTCCCCAATGTTGTTCTTGTTTTCTCCGCTCGAGGGATCGCCACAAATGTCGTTGGGAGGAGCTTTCAGCGTTGTTTTCGCTCTGGGCGTCCGCCTTCTCCCTGTTTCCGTCGTTCGTCGAGCCAGTCCATCACCTCGGCGGGGTCTGTGAAGAACCAGATCCTGCCATCCGCCTCAACACGCAATTTTGCGGGGAACAACATGGCATATTTGAACTCACGTTCTCGTTGGGCCTTTTTTGCCTCCAGAAAGGAGCGTCTCTGTTTTTGGACCTTGGTGGTGAAGTCAGGAAAGAAAGTTATTATGTTATTCTCAAATCGGAGAGGGGGTGCATTTCGGGCTGTTTGGAGGATGTGATCCCTATCCCGGAAGTTGAACACTCGCAATGATAGGTCGCTGGGGTGCCCCCGGTCTGGGTCTGCCCCCTGGAACTCGATGGGCTCTCTCAATTGAGAAATAGTTGGACAGGTTCTTAGCCTGTAGATGTTTGGTCACTAGCTCCTCGACAAAGAGGTCCGTTGTCGGCCCCTCTGCCCGTTCGGGGACCCCCAAGATACGGACGTTATTCCTCCTCGACCTCCCCTCATAGTCATCTAGCTGGGCCTCCAGGTGTTCAGTTTTTTGCTGCAATTCCAGGATGTGTTTTTCCCATACCAGATAAGTCTGTGGCTAGTTCCTGGGTGACGCTCTCAACTTCCTTCACTCTAGAGTCCATGTTGCGGAGATCAGCTCTAAGGAGAGATATATCAGTGGCCACTGAATCAATGCGACTCTCTAGTGAGGTGCGGACTCCGTTAATGGTGGCCAGTAAATCTTGGAGCGTGGGTGAGACTTGTTCATCTCCTTGTGATTGTGTGTGCTGATCTGGCACCGACGTTGTTTGTCCCCCCTCAGATGACTTAAGGGAGGCAAACTTGTCAATTTTCTGTTGCGTCGATCGATTTCCCTTAGACGACGCCATTTTGTTCTTAGATTCTCCAGGCCACAGCTTAACGGTACTCACCGACGCCTACCGCAGCATACGCTGCGCGGCCTGTCTGGTTTTCCGCCTCGCTGTGTTTCTGCCCCTCCGGGGTCACAGTCCCGGGGCTGATCAGTGCGTCGTCTGCCCTAGTATGGACGGCCAGGGGAGGGGACCAGAGTCGCGTGGTGCTCCGCCTGTTCTAGAGCTGGCGGATTTCACATTCCCCCTTTATATTGCTGGCCATCGGGCTTGTAGTGAGGGCCCCCAGCCGGGGCTATTGGCATCCCGAATACAGGCTGATGCCTTTCGACAGACTCTTTCCTCATCAGTTAATATGCTGAAATGTGTTGTTTACGTAGCGTTTTCCTCCTCTTCTCCTTGACTATTGCATTTCAGGTGGAAAATAGGAAAATAAATATGCAGGATTCTTGGTGCTTCAGTGTCCCAATGAGGATCAGGTCCCTCTAATTGAATAATTGAGCAGTCACCAGCTCCGGCTGAGGCTCATTTCCCAGTACCTGCTGTAAGGCCCTGCTCCTCAATGCTCTCTCCGCGCGGGGGGAGCAAAATCAATCAATGGCTGTCCCCAACGCTGAGGGCAGCGCTCGTCGGGGGGTGGGGGTGGGTCTACCGCCCGGAACCACCACTCTGGTTGCGAGGCCGTCACTTGTTTCGGGGGGTCGCGCACTCCGCTGTCAGCGCCGGCCCCTCACCTGGATACGCCCTCTCTCCAACGGCTGGCCATGTACGTCAGCCCGCGGGCTTCAGGGCCGCAACTGTAATGCTTCTGCTTTCCCTCAATGCTCGCTGACCGGAACTGTAGCTTTGAGCTCGCGGCACTCTCCGAAAGCCAAAACTCGGGTGTATGTGTCCCAGGGACGGATTAGTGCCAGGATATTCAGGGATTCAGGGTCGCGGGTCCCGGAGCCGCGTTAGCAGGCGGCCATCTTCTTCGGCGGTCGGCCACGCCCCTGAGGAATGCATTTTGATTTTCATTGGATGTACCTTCACTTTGCCTTTCCTTGGTGCCTCTACTACAAAGTGACCTAGAAGAGCCGATTTAAGAGAGCCATGGATATTAATCGTTCTGAATTGGGTCAATCATCCTTGGTAACCCTGCGTTCTGCACATCAGTCTTTACCCCCCTTGGCAACTATGACTTCAAGAGTATCAGCCTTAGTAGAGCATGGGGGAAATCCTATGCCCCAGTGTAGCAACCCCAAACTTAAATGCCTGGTAGTTGAACAGCCAGCTCTGGTTCTTTATGATCTTCCAGTGAAACGTTTCAGATACTCCCTTATCAGATAAACCTCCCTCCATCCGAGCTGTGTATTCAAGCAGGTGGTGTGCATTTGCCTTCTGGTTCTGTGGTAAATGTCTTCATCTGCTCCAGTTTTCACACATTTTCCAGTTTGCAGTCTTTAGCTGAGATGGGGCATAATAAAGGAACGGTATAAGGGTACCCGGCTGTGATTTTGGCTTGTGGGTTTCCACTGACCTCAGTTCAGTCTTAAAGACAACATTTGTTTTTGAAGTGGCTGCAGAAGAAATTTCCTTAGACCACTTGTTGTGCTTAGTAGTAGGATTCTAACTTATCTTATTTTCCTCATTGTGCTCTCTTTCAAATCATCACCCTTGTACCCACCCGAAGTATCTTTCCTGAAATGGTTTTCCTTCATGCCATAACCTAGGCTAGGTGTGGCAGCAAACCTCAACCTTGATATTATTCTTAACCCTTCACTTCCAGGGACAGAGAGGTTATCAGGGATATGTTGTTTCTTCTTCTACCTAACGTCGTGAAAGTATCATGTTTCTCAGGTAATTTGTCTTCTTTCTGCTAGCTATATAAACAGGATGCAGCCCTCTAGGGTGGGTGATAACTGGCTGGTAGATTTTTTTAAGGTCGTTGGTAAGGTGGTTAAAAAACTGTACATCTTTTACCGAGGTAGAGCCACTACTTCACGTCATGAGCTGTTTCTTTGCAGACTGTCTACAATGTTGCCAACTGGTCTTCGGTACATTCCTTTTCTAATTATTTGTCTTGTTTTGGAGGAACGAGACCAATCCCAATTCAGCAGAGTACTCCCTACAATCCTTCCTTCTGTACTTACTTGGTGTGGTCTTCTGTCCTCTTCCTTCTAGGATGTAAAGGGAACAGTTCAGTTAAGTAAACTGCAGAAGCAGTTATCCATTTGAAGAGCAAGTTACTCAACTTTGGAAGTATTTGTTTCTGGTGGAAACAGCAGATTCCTTACAACTCTCCCAACTCCCCTCTTGAATTTTTTTTGTTAATTACTCTAGTTTGAAAAGTCTTTTTGGCTTTATCCTCCATTTGTCTTTGTGTAGAAAACTCCATCGGAACTTTGCCTATCATGATCTTATATGTCACTTCCGGTGATGCTGCAAGAAGCAGGTCAGGGTACAAAGCAGCAGCACCTATCACCACAGAATCTGGTGTAGAACAAATATGGAAATATGGTGGAGAAACCCAGTAGGAAGAGGAACCTATGAAACCGTTCATAGGGGCAATGGTGCTCATCAGTGATCAAATGATCTCTCACTATGGACTGGGACAGCTGCCTGCAATGTGTTCCCCTTGACTCTAGTGCATCAGTAAGCCTCTTGGTAGTCAAGATTAGAGTGAGTGAATCAACTTACACTTCAGTTAATAATTTTACTGCTTCAAAGGTAAATATGTAAGTAAATTCACTTGGTTCCTACGGTTCCTATTTTGACTCTAAGGAGGATCTTCTGTTAGGATTCCAGAGTCTAAATGATTTTAACACTTCTAATGCAGGTGCTCCTGTATGCCCCTCAGCAGTCACTTCTAAGGACCCTGTATTTTAAGGCATTGTTGAGCAAGGTGGCTAAGGACTGGAAATTACTGCTGCCACTGGAAGATATTAAAACCAACATTTCGACTCAAATTCATGACAATGAGCCACTCGACTGGTACCGTAATGTCAAAGCATTTATTGCCTTTTAATGTTATATTGTTGGATTCAGTCATGTCTGTTTGGACTTGGCCAGGTTCTGCACAGCCTGACACTGTGAGGTGACTCGTCCTGTCCGGTTGGCCTCAGGTGAGCCACTTTTTCTCCTCTTACTCAGCTACAGAAGGCCTAGGCTAGAGGTTCCTGATTTCACAGGCATCTGCAGTGGTCCTTCGCTCACTTCTGGTGATTTTAGTGGGCTTAGATAACCATAGAAAGCTCTCTAGTGGTAGCTGTGGAGAGCCGCCTTCAGGCTTAGTCCAGAAGGAGTGTTAAGCAGCTTGTTTTACCAGTACTAATCATGTAGTGTAGGTTAAACGAAAAAGAACCACACAGTGTAGTTATAAAAATAGTTATTTATTATACACACTAACTAACACATTGGTATATCTCCTACTCGGAGATATCAACACAATAAACACAATATTTCCAAAGGAGAACAGGTAAGTAGCACAAATACACAGTGGTCTCCAGGGGGAGACCAAACCAAATACTAATAAAGTGGAATGCGAACTGCGACTGAAGTCGAGACTTGACCCTGAAGACTTAGAACAGCTGGGGACCCAAGGAACAACCGGAGGTAAGTACCCAGGAACCCCACGGAGGCTGTGCGCGGTGCAGAGTGGAAACACAGCCGCTTACTAAAGGCAAGTCAATGGGAAAGTCGCAGTTGCAGTTTTCAAGAAGACCCTTCCCAGAGGACCCTGAAGAAACCCCATGCAAGATGGAAGGTTGGAGAGTCCCTCCACCGTGGATACCCCAGGAAGTAGGATACCTACACCAGGGAAGCCGGGTGCATAGGTGCGAAGTGATGTCAGAAACCGCCGTAGACCACAATGAAGAACTTCATTAAAGATGCCGCTGGCGAAGAAGGTGAAAGAGTCCGGTGGAATCCAAGGATGGAATTTTGGAGAGAAGTACCTGCAAGCAGAGGGGACAGAGTCTATGCCACTCGGAAGTGACCAGGAGGCGCGGAAGACCAATGACCACCGATGACAGAAGGTGCAGGAGTGATGACGGTGACCTTGCCGCTGCAGCTGTGAGGACCAGGCGACGCTGTGGAAGACCAGGAGCCGTTCCCAAGCTGTCCCATGTCGGAAGTCAAGAACCAGGGGGTCGGTGCCCGGCGGGAGCACTAACAAGCCTTGGCAGCAGCAACAGACATAGAAAACGAAGAAGGTGCAGTGTCAGGACCATCAAGGTCCAAGGAACTCACCAAGTGCAGGAGAGCCCACTGGAGCCAAAGAAGACCCTCAAGAGGTCCTGCAGTCCAAAGGCACAGGACTCGCAAGAGGACCTCGAGCAGCTAACCAAGGATGCAGGCCCATGGTGCAGAGTATGCAGTGAGGATGAAGATCTTGGTAGCAAGAGATGCTGGAGGCTGGAGCTTCTTGGAGCCCGAAGATCTCTGGAGAAGAGTCAACAAGCCTTGGCAACAGCAAGTTGATGTGGTGCACAGGGGTGCTGTCCCGACGAGGTATACTGGCCACAAACTCTGTGAGAAGACAGTGCAGGCTTCGAGGGAGTTGCAGAACCACCATACGTGTTGCTGGGTTTTTCGTAGTCCGGTGGTTCGTCAGGGGCAGCAGACTGGCCAGCTTAATTGCAGTGCATGCAGATGCAAGGGAGTGACTCCTTCACTCCAAGGTAGATTCCTTTGGGTATCTTTGATGCCCACCGGCCTGGAGAAGAACCTGGATGAAGCACAGGCACAGACGACGCAGAAGACTGGCAGGACGATGATACCAGGAGCAGCAGGAGTCTTCCCAGATGCAGTCTCGGTTCCCAAAGCGAAGTCCAACGAAGTCCAAAGTGCGCAGATGGTAGAAGTAGAAGTGGTTTCGGATCTGAATCTTGTCCCACGAATCTTGTCCCACGACGAATCTGAAGAGCCACCCACCGGTAACCCTTAAGTACCCAAAGCAAAGGGCGGGGACGATTCAGGGGTCCCTCCCAGAGGAGGGGCTGGACAGAGGGGAGGATACTCCCATGTCCTTTGTCCAGTTTCACGCCTGAGCCAACGGCTTCCTGAACTGGTTTCAACTGGAGTATGCAAGGAGGGCACCAAATGTGCCTTCAAAGCAGTCTGTTGGCGCTGGCAAGCGGCCCCACCCCAGCCCAATACACCAAGTCCTGTCTGGGAGGTGGTCATACCTCCCTGTGAGAGAAAACCTATTGTTCTACCTTCTCCTGCTCGAGCCTGGCTCAGCAGCAGGAGGGCAGAATCGTGTCTGTGGTCGGCAGCAGCACTAGCTTGCTGTTAGACCTTGAAAGGCTGGTCCCTAGGGGAGCCCCCCAGTACATGGGATCCTATATCCAACACTGAAATCGGTGTTGGGGTAGGATTCCAACATGTTTCATACCAAACATGACCTGTTTTGGTGCAGCCCATATATAGTTAGACATCAAGTCAATTACGAGATGTCCACTATATTTATAAAATGGCCGCACTTACAAACACTGGAGAATCGACTCCTGGGTTTGTAGGGGGTGTCCTGCTCATGCAGGACACCCTCACACTTATTACCTAGCACCCTGCCTTCAGGATTGAAAGGCCTACCTTAGGGGTGACTTATAGGTTTTAAGTGTAATGATCTCAGATATAAGGAAACTTATAACTGGGGTGAGTGGTGCTAGCACCAGCTCACACAGGCTGAAATGGCAGGCCTGTAGTCACAGTTTGAGTGGTCTCTCATGGATGGCATAATACATGCTGCATCCCATGGGAGCCCCCTGGTTGTACCTATGCCCTGGGTACTTTAGTACCATATACTAGGGACTAGAAGGGTACACCAGTAGCCAATTAGGAAGGTGCCAAAGTACTTACCATAGTCCAATTTAGGGAGAGAGCACAGTGACTGGGGACCTGATTAGCAGGATCCCAGTCAGATTAGTCCAACACACACTGACACCAGGCAAAAAGTGGGGGTAACCATGCTAGAGGGATCCTACCTTCCTACAGATGGTACTCCAACTTTTGCTAGACCACATGAGGGGCTACTTTGCCAAAGTGGTTGATGATGATTTTTGGGTCGAAAGCAGGCTTTATTTGGTCTGATTTTAACATTGTGGATTCAGTGGCCAGGTGTATGTGTTTTTCGGTGTCCTTTGTAAAACTGGCTGGCTGGCTCCTCATGCTTTTACAAGGATACTCATGCAAACATGCTGGATGCGAATTACATCTTTGCTGTTTTGTGCCAACTGATCTTTGCTTTCCCATTATCTTCCCAGATTCTCATATATCAGGTTGTTATATTCCTCTACAAAGAAGCGAGGTTGTATTGAATTCTCAAACTACATTACTGTCATAAGCCTTCTGTGGCTGGCAAAATCATAAAGAAATGTAGTCATCTGAATTTATTCTCTTTCAGGGCTGCCACAAGACCCTATTTCCACTCCCTGCTGCCTCCACTCAACAGCAACATCAATGCCAGAAACTAATAATTGTGAGCATATCATCTTGGCACTGAGACATCTGTCTTGCTTTCCACTATAAGCCACTGTACATTTTAAACTGGCCAGCATAATGTTGAGAATCTTACTCTTCCTCCTGCCCTTAAAATTCCAGGTGCCATAGAACAGTTTGGACGCAAAGATCCCTTAGAATAAGGGCAGTCCCTTCCAGAAGAAAGGAGATGTCCATAACACCAGTTTTACAAACATTGGAAAACTCTCTTCTTTAGATGGCAATGTGGAGAAGGACCCTCTTACTCCCATATTTGTTGTTGTTTGCTTTCACATTAACTTGCCTTGCATCTGTTCCATCTCACAGTCTACTCCTTCCGTGTATCCCTTCAACTAAAAACCTTTTTATTCATTCTTATCAATTTAAAAAATATATTTTTTCCACCTTCCCATTTTGTTTCGCCTTTGCCCTCTTTTACCCTTTAACACTCTTTAGTTCTGCCCTTCAGCTTTGGAGCAAAATGTTCACTGCCCTTATTGAATAGGTATCAACATTTCTCAATAAGCATGTTTGGAAGTTGCATCACAATGTTTTGTTAAAATTCATTAGAAAGCGTTACTTCCGCTTCCAAAGTTGATGCAAATGTAAAGCATGCTGAGGTCAAATTCAGAGTGAGTTGGGCAATAAAGTACGCTAATGAGACAGTAGGTCTTAGCTTATCAGCAGTAAACTTTTTTTTTTTTATCACAGTGAGATGGTCTTCTGAACCCATTTTGACAGGAGAAAGTTTATTTACATATAATTTTGAAGTTCTATTATTATCAGACTTTGAAGTCAGCAAAAGCATAATTATTAATGTAAGGGTCTTGCTCTAAAGTTTCCATTTCAGCTGTTTACTTGCTTGATTAAATGTTTTGTGTTCCTCTCTGCAGGTACCATATGTATCCGGGCATGTTCTGTCAGAGGAATTCCACTATTGCTGCAGCAATAAAATGTCATTAAACTGGTTTTTTTTCTCTCACTTTTTGTAGTTCTTGACTACTCACTTTCTATGCTTCTGGTCATGGGCATGAACAAGTTAACTCACAATCTAAAAGACCTTCAGGGGATTCCTCTGAAGTCCAGACTTTAATTCTGAAGGGTTCTATATAACATGAACATCTATATGCTCTGAATTAGCTACCTCCCTAAAGGACAAACTTTATACCACACGGGCAAAAGAAACCTGAAGCCCACTTAGTCCTGCAAATCCAGAAAGCGTATACGTTCGACTCTGAACAAAACCTTTTCATGCTAAAGCCCAGATTGTGAAATCATTTTCCAGGACACCTCAATTTCATCCAAAGCCTCTCATCTCTCAGGAGGTTTGAAAACCTTACAAGACAGCTCCAATACTAATCAACTCAATATTTCAATTTAACATCTTTCTTTCTCTTTCTCTGATTTAAGCTATAGATGTTTGGAAAGCACTCTGTTGCCCTCATAGTAGGGATTTTGTTATAAATATAAGTAAAATGAGAAAATAATAAATTATGGTGTTTGTCTCTTTATTTAAATAGTGGATCCATTCATAGTTCCTAATTGGGTAAGAAGTAGTAGAGACTTACTTTGATTAAATACTAGTTAGTTCTCGTCATAAGTAGGGTTTTCAGTGAATCAATATAACCACCACTAATGACTTGTGCTCAAGTCTTATGTGGTTCTTTCCTTCTGGTAGAAATGCTGCAAAGTGAAGTGGCTTTGTCTCTAGGGTAGGGTAGAGTCAATAAATTATGCGGCTTAGAGCACCATGCAATTTTTCTGATCTTGAAAGCTTTTTCTTATCTCTGCAAATGAAAGTGGGCCACATGCTCATATTCATCATCATAAACATACCTTGAATGAATGCAAGGGAAATTGATTTAAATCTTCTATTTAAGGTTGTGGATAAATACCTGCAATGGACCCTAACTCACACCATCTCTTGTTACCTTCTCATTCATTTAGCCCAGGTAGTGTGGAGGCACATGTACTATGAAGCATTCTCCACAGTTTGAGCAGATTGATGTTTCTCAGTTCCTAGATTTTATGGAAGAATTAATCCTGCAATCTGTAGTCTTCAAAAAGCCCTCTGTGTATTTTGCTTGATCTCTTAAGAGTTCAGTCATTAATTTCCTGGATGAGAAAGAGGGGAAAGTCAAAGAGTAATGTCTTAACCTATAGTTCTTTTTGTATTGTATTTATGGGCAGATGTTTTGCCTACTCTACCTGGCAAGCAGTCAGTTCTAGTATTTTACATTTCTTTAGTGAGCATTGCACTATGATTCCAGGGGTCTTTTGTGTCCAGTTTTGTTGGACGGTTGACATATTTTTGAGCAAAGGAAGTAAGTCTATTCTGATTCAGGAGGTAGACCTAGTTTTCCAGTGCTATGTGCAAATGCTTTATTCCCACTCTCACTAAATTTGGCAACTTTGTTAATAATGCATTTTTTTTTAGATTTAATATTGAGGCTCTTCTAGCATCCGGTAGTCTCCGTAATACCATTTCTGGAACCATTAAAAATTATGACATTATTATCTGATAGAGACTACTAGCCGCAGATTCCTTAACGTAGAATTATCCCCAGGCGTGAGACTGGATCCGGAAAATTTTGCCACAGCATCCCTGCGCTGTCCGCGGACGTGACGTCAGCGAGGTCGCATAAGTCCCACCCCGGCGCGCTGACATCAGTTTTTCTTCTTTTCCGCGTGCAACGCGGATCCGGAGTGAGTTCCCTTGGCCTGTTTTCAGGCCTCTTTTAACTCTTTGCGTTGGGAACAGTGTGCAATGCCTTCGGGTTTCAAAACGTGTGCATCTTGTGCGCGTCAGATGTCGGCGACGGACCCTCACCCTATTTGTATGTGGTGTTTGGGCGAGCACCATGACTCTACGGACTGCGACGCCTGTCGGTCTCGTCCCCGCATCCGTCCCCTGCCTCGGAAGGGTCCAGGAGCCGCCGATTCCGGTTGCGGCATCGTCCTTCGCCGAGGCCACACGGGTGTCGCTCGCCCGCCGGTAAGTCTTGCAGTTTGTCACCGAGGCCCTGTCCTCATTCTGATGAGGGCGCAGTTTCCTCTCGGGACGTGCGCCCTCGCCCGTCGCCAACCTATCCGCTGTTTCCTGGCGTTGGGGCGACCAGGGCCCAAATGAAGGCCTACGCTTCGGCTCTGCGGGCTTCTTTGGGCCCCCCTCCTCTTCCTGAGAAGTCTGCGGATCCCTTGCCATGCACGGGGCCTTCCGCGGACTCGCTGGCGGATTCGCCCCCGGCGCCGACGTGTTCGGCTTCAGGTTCTGGAGGTGTGGTGTCGTTGAGGTGCGGCCCTCCGGGGTTCCCCTCTTCGGCCCACGGCGTCCCTGCCTCGCCGCAAAGCCCCGCGGGGCTCCCTGTGGTGTCACGGGTGGTCGCTGGGACTCGCGGCTCGTCCCCGAGTCCCCCTCGGTCCTCTGGGCAGGCGGCTGTCTTACCGGAGGCCGAGCAGGCGCCGACGGCTTTCCTCCCCGGCCCTGGCGGCTCCGCGGGTGGAGGCCGGAACCCGGGGTGCCTCCCCGAGTCCCTCTCGGACCCCTGCGCTGGTGGCTGCCTCGTCGGGGGTCCAGCCGGCGCCTTTTCGGCGCCGTTCATTGGCCGCTTCGGCTCCAACCCCGCCCCTTTCTCCTAGACTGCGTGTGGTGGTGGAGGTCGACTCGGCGCCCCTGGTGGACACTTCGGCGCCTTGCGAGGACACACCGGTGCGGCTGGCGGACTCTCCGGCGCCGTCCCAGCGTCAGAGCGTCGACTCCTCCTCTCCGGAGGGTTTTTCATCTCCTTGTCTCCTCTTCACCGGAGACTGGACGCTGCATCGTTGCTTTTTCCCCTGCGGCTTCCGGGGCGGGCTCTATGCCGTCTCCGCGTCCCCAGTCCCCGGACCCGCTCTCCCGCACCTTGCTGTTGGTGGGCCCCACAGGCTTCTCCGCCTTCTTCGGAGACCCCTCAGGCTCCCCACTCGTCCGTGGGTCCTTCATCCTACAGGGGCTGGCCGTTTCTTCCTCCGGCAGGGCATGGGGACGGGCGGCTTAGTTTGCAGCCTTCGCCCACGGAAGAGTTGCTCTCTCCCCCACGTCGCCCTACGGAGGCGAGTGTAGCCTTTGTCCGGGCCATCTCCACGGCCGCTGCCATTTTGCAGATGGGCAATCCGGTTGCTCCGCTCCCAACGGATCACTTGTTGGGGATTCTCCACCAGGGATCTGGTGGAGGGGATCCTCTTCTTCCGTTTGAAGCTTCGCTCCATAACTCTCTTCTGGGGGCCTGGGGACATCCTGCTACGGGGGATCCGATGCCTCACCCGCTCTTCCACCGCCACCGTCCTGCCCCGCACGATCCGGTCTGCCTTTTTTCCCACCCCTCTGCCCAGGGCCCTGTCCTACAGACTGCTTTCCCCTCCTTGCCTTCGGTGTTGCTCCCTCTGTCACGGGAGGCCCGGTGGTTGGACTCCTGGGGGCGTAACATTTTCGCTTCCACTAGTGCTGCTCTGCGCGCGCTCAACACCCTTTGTGTGTTGGCCAGGGCTACCTCTGACCTATGGGATTCTGCGGAGTCCCTTCTGTCTCGTGCCTCCCACGACGGTGTCCATGCTGATCTGCGGCACCATGTGTTGGATGGTCGGGAGTTAGCTGCTTTTATTCTCCGTTCGGCCTTGGATGTTTGATTCCCTCCCCCGCGCTATGGGGATTTCCGAGGCCCTCCGCCGCCATGCTTGGTTGCGGGATAGCGTCTTTCCTGAGAATATTCGGGAGCGTCTTGTTGACCTGCCCTTTGATGGGATTCTGTTATTTAACTCCCACGCGGACTCCGCTATTCAACGACTCCTTGCGAGGCTCCGTCCTCCTCCCCCTCCGTAACCTTCGGGTTGTCGGTCCTCCGCTGTCTTCTGGGAGGCGTTTGTCCCACCTTTCTCCTTGGGCCTAGTGTTTCGGTTGGCCCCTCTGTGTGCTGTGTGGGGCTAGGACTGCCTTTCGGGTCCTTCGGTTGGTCCCTCTGTCCTTTTGGCTGCGGGTACGGCCTTTTTGCTTGCTGTGTGTGTGTTTTTTGGCGGTTAATGACGCCATATGGGTCCTCAGGTTGGGCCATTTGTGTCCCCTTTTTTGGCTGATTGGTAAGCCATCTGTGGTGATAACCACAGGTTTTTCTGTTCTGGGGTGTTCCCCTGTTTTGTTTTGGCCATACCCTAGGTGGGGTACTTGTTGGCTATTGTATAGCCCTGTCCTCAGCTGGGCGGGCGTGGACCCCTTCTTGGGTTCCTCATGTTTCCTGGCATCCCTGTATTCCGCTTGGTGCGGTCTCTCTCTCTCTCTCTTTTTTTTCCTCAGCCTTCGCGTGGCGTCCGCTGCTCTAGGTTCCGTCCTGCTCAGTCTCCGCTGGTGCGTGTTGCCTTCCCTCCTCAGCCTCTGGATCGCCAGACCGACTTTTTGTCATGCCGTCTACGGCGTCGTGTCTTGGTGTTTCCTCTACCTTGAGTTCCAGGGGGGCCGGGTTATTCCTGGTGTTCTCCTGTGTTCTGGTTGACGGCTTTGGGTCTGTGCTACATGTTCCCACTTCTCTTCGTGGGCCGGATTGTGCCACTGGGACGGTCCTTCTTTGGGGCTTGTGCGGGGGGCTCCCTTGCCTCGGCCTGTTCTGGGCGCTTCTTCATGGTCTGTACCAGCTGCCGGCTGTGCACGCCGGGACGTTATGATCCACCCCTGTGGGTCTTGGCGTGTACCTTGTGCTCCTGTCCATCGCTCTGCTGGGGCTTGCGTGACTGTCTTCCTTCTCACGTCTGCGTTTCTCGGCTGTGTGGGGCCGCTCCTGCTCCTGAAGCTGGCTCTGCCCCTGTTCCCGCCTCTTCTCCTTGGATTTGCGGGTGGTTCTTTCTTCTTGATACTCTCTTGGTGCCGCCTCTTCCTCCGGGTTCTCTGGCGGACTCCTTGGGCCTTCGGGTAGGCTTGTGGTATCCTGGCCTTCCCTTCTCCTTGTTCTTCCGCTGCTTGGTGGGAGCTGGACCGTCCTTCCTGTCCCCGTGACACATCCCCTGTTGGGGTCCTGTGTTCTTCCAAGCTGGTGACATTCTCTCGCAGACCCTCCTCCCCTCTGGGTATGGCTAGGGTATCTATTCTACGTTAAGGTATCTGCGGCTAGTAGTCTCTATCAGATATACAAGTTACTTACCTTCGGTAACGATGTATCTGGTAGAGACGATTCTAGCCGCAGATTCTTTCACGGCCCGCCCTTCCTCCCCATTCTGCGAGGACCTTCAGTTTGGTCTTCTGCACTCGCCTCCCTCAGGGTGGCTTGTCTTTTGCGAGCCTCCTCTTTCACTTCCTCCCTGGCGGGATGCTTCGTCTGTTTCTTGTTCCACCCTTCCTTTCTGGTGCTTGGACGGTGGGTTTACATGTCTTTCTGCGTCCCTCCACCCTGGTTGTTCCGGTGTGGGGTCTACTCATGCTCTTCTCCCTTTCTCAGTGCTTGGGGTTTTCTGACTCCTCTGCAGTCCTCTGGGTTAGGGTCTCTTGGCTGTGCCTCAGCCCTTGGTTCTTTACGGGGGATGCGACGCTCCTTGGTGGTGTTGTCTTGGGGTCCTTTGTCGTTCCTCCCCTGTTCCGGCTTGTTGCCCTTCACTGTTATAGCTTGTGGTTGCAGACTTTCTGTCGTCTGTTATGGCATTTTTCACCTGTTTCTTCTGTCTCCAGGGTGGCTATCGCTTTGGCTTTGCAGGGTTGCTTCTCAGAGGCGGTACTCTGCTCTTTCCCTTACATGCCTTTCAGTGACACAGTGCCTGGCACTGTCCCTCATGGTGCTGTCCTTCACCATTCGCTTCTTCCCTTTCTGTTTCATTGCTTTTCGCACACTGTTCCCATGCTTTCCCAGTTTTGTTTGTGATGGCTCCGCGTTGTGGCGCGGAAAAGTTCTCCAAGGAAAACTGATGTCAGCGCACCGGGGTGGGACTTATGTGACCTCACTGACGTCACGTCCGCGGACAGCGTCAGGGCGGAGTCGTGTGGTGCCACGCCCCCCCCAGCGCGCAGGGATGGTGTGGCAAAATTTTCCGGATCCAGTCTCACGCCTGGGGATAATTCTACGTTACGGAATCTGCTGCTAGAATCGTCTCTACCAGATACATCGTTACCGAAGGTAAGTAACTTGTACGATAGTGTGGTTGGTGAATTTTGTATATTGGTGTGGGAAACATTCAAGTTGATTTTTGTAAACACTATTTAGTGTTCATGTTCCAGAAACACATTTCTTGAGGAAAATTGTGCCTGTGGGACCTGTAAAATCTCGTTTCACTTGCATTCCCCACGGAATGGTGAAATCATAGCATTTCTTCGGCTTTTCTAGGTAAACATAAAGTCTATGGTTTAATGACGTCAAGCAGCTCACCTTAAACACAGACTGTTTCCTGTGGAACCTAAAAATGTTATTAGTTGGACAGAGGTCTTGTAGGGCTCTAGCCATACCTGCTTTACAAAAGAAGTAGATGTTAAGTAATCACCCAAACATCTGTACTAATTTCTGGTTTTCACAAAAACCAGACAATGCTTCCATGTTTAATTTGTTCATTTGCCTCATGTATACATTTCTATAATAAATCTGCAATACCTATTTGTACAAAGTACACATATCAGCAATTTTGACTTTGCCATGGAATTCAGGTTTCTACATGTTGTCACTTTTGATGGTTCTTCTCTATGCATTATTGTATCATTGTCAGCACTGCTCGTTCAAATGAGACTTCAAAGTAGATTTTGTCTAGAAGTGATTCTGCACAATACAACACAATACAACAGGGTCTGAGAGAAATTTTCCATTTGGGCCAAAGGCAAAAAACTCTGCCATGGAAAGTCAAAAAGAGATGGTCAACTGCCTCATCTCAGAATATGAAAATATGTTTACATACATTCACTCAGGAATTACATTTATGTCCATTCAAGCACATATGTGAAATCTTAACCATCTGGAGTCATTATCACTGTATATCCAAAGTATTATCAATTTCATACCAAAAATACATTCCTCTCCTAGATATGTGTATGGCATCAAAGTTGGTACCCCCTCCCTCCCCCCGTGTATTAATCCCACTGTTTAGATGTTGTAAAGCTGATGCATTTTGTGATAGGGGTAGTGCCCTGCTATAAAAGTAGTTTGTGGCTGGCTTGTTTTGCCCTTTTCCATCTGCCATCCTTTTGCTTTACAGCCTAGCTTCTACAATTTGTAAATCTCATAAAAACCTAATTTAAACAGGCGATGTGCTGCTGGCATTAATTTCTTTTTAAATCCTTGAGCGGATTCTCAATCTGCATTTAATCCCCCACCCCAGAGCACAAGTACTGTCTTTCTTGTGGCCTTTAACTTGATACCAAGACAGACAAGTGGTTGTTGTCGAAGGGTGAGGAGTCATGAGACGTAAGCTTGAGTTGTGCATGGCCTCTAAGAACATTCTGTACCTTTGAGATGAAAAATTGCGTTTTGGTCCTGGCCAACAGCTACCTGCATGACAATCTAATTTGTATTTTGGAATGAATCTGTGGAACGAAGAAAACCTACATTAGCAACAGGTAATCTATCCTCTGGGAGTGGTGTGGCAACCGTATGTAATACAGAGGCAATTGGTTTTGGAGCCCTGATATTAGTGGTCCAAGGGTATCGTTATATTCTTTAGTCTACCCAGCACAGTTTTCTAAAATGCAGTGTATGCACTTACTTGTAATGCTCTACCATATTCATGTGTGGTCAGTGCAATATAAACTAAATCAGGGGTCTCAAACCTTTTCTGTAAAAAGAGCTACTTAGGTTCAATGAAAATTATCTAGAGCTACTAACATTATTAGAATTTTAATAATGACCATGTCACAAAATATTACACTAGTGGCTGCCATATGCAAGACGACCAACAGTGATCACCTCAGTGCATCATGCACCGTTGACAGCAGTAATGTAAAAATGCTTTGACCATATGGAATGGTTTTTCATGCTTAACACTTACTAGTCATATCTCTAATGCTCCTAGCACCAAGTTAATAACATTAGCAATAAATCTTTCCAACGCTGCCTGATTTAGTATTCAAGTATCTGTTTTAAATACATTTTGAAATTCAACCATTCTTCTCCAAACATAAGCTTATGAGTTCTGAAAATACACACACATTTCGATTTTGCTATATAGATATATTAACTCAACCAAGCAAAAACTTGGAATTTAGTAGGCTGAGGTACACTCAGGACAGCTGCTTACAGGTAGGTGGAGAGCTACCAGTAGTTCATGAGCTACTTGTTGGTGAAGCCCAATCTAATTAGGTGTTAATCCTGAGAAACGAATTAGAAACATGACGGAGAGGGAACATTACATTCTTAGCTATAACCCTGAAGAAAAATCTGTTCTTCCTTATCCTCACCTTTATCTCTTGAGTACATGTAAAGATATTACAATCGTATAATGTATAACTCTTATATTTTTAGTGAAGTCAATATGAAAAGCTAGCTCTCACGTCCGAGGTAATAACAAATCCATTGTTTTACTGTCAACATTTTCTTCCAGCCCATTTGCTTATGTGGACCCTTTGCATTGTAACATGGCCTATTTGTACCTTGAACTGCTCAAAGACTCCCTCAACGAGTATGCATATGCAGCAGAACTAGCTGGACTGGGCTATGACCTCCAAAATACCATCTATGGGATGTATGTAAGTACTGAAATCAAGGATCAAAGTGCCTTAAATGCCACTCATCTTGACTTACGTACTCTTTCGATGGAAGGCGTTCTGTTTTTTTTTTTGTCCGAGGACATGATGGTTATTTTCTTTTTTCTAACCTTAATTTGTATTATTTTTATTTTTTTATTTTAGTGACTCTTTTCTCTGTTTTCAGCAATATCCACTCAAGCAAATTAACTCCATGCCTTCTTTTCCCAAGATGAGTGTAAATCCTAAAATTGGCTGTAATTTATCTGCTTTTGGTTGCCCCTTTTTCCCCTTCTCTATGGCACACTGAGCCACTTTGTCTCAAAGTACTGACTGTGATGCTGCATATACATACTCTTCAGTTATGTTTTTTTCATCCATTGTTGTGTCACTGTTTGAGGTGTCAAAGCATTTCTTTTGTTTTTCTTTGTTAGTCGCTACATTTATGCTGATCCTCTTCATTGCAACATGACATACCTGTTAATGAGGTTATTGAAGGATGATTTAAAAGAGTATACATATGCAGCACGTCTCTCAGGTTTGATCTATGGCATTGCATCAGGAATGAATGCAATACTTGTAAGTAAAAGCAGAAATAAAGTAGGCCGCTTGAGTCTAAATTGAGCTTGGAAATCAGTTGAGCGTTTTCTTGAGACTGGGTTTTTTTGTTTCAATCTCACCACTGAAATATAAAACAATGATTGGTCTGGTAATCATTGGTATGATTTGTTTGTGTATATGATATGCAAGGTTTTGTGTGTTCACATTTGCATCTGCTATTCCTACTAACACATTGTGCTCTTGGTAACACTGTCATGTCTTGCTCCAAGCAGTGTTTGCATATTAGGAGTTGGACTATTGCCACTTGCACTACCAGAATCATTGCATTTAAGTACGTAGCATTTACATTTATAAGCATGCCGTTTCTATTTCACTGTGTACCTGGTAGAGCTCCTCCACAAATCTAATCTCATACATTTGATCAAAATCTTGATGGGTGTTGTTTATAAGAAGGATTGTGAGTATAAATTAGGGTTAATGCTCAGTAATATCTTCCTTTTGATAGTCCCTCACACTCATTCGTATTCTGATATGTAAAAGCATCAAGGCCCATATTTTACCTCGGTCTGCAGCTGGACTAAAATTATTTCTTATTTAAGTTCTGACTGTTCCTTATTCTCAGTCTGCGGTTATTTCTCTCATCTAGTGGTGAGGCAGAAGGCAAACTACTTCTGTTTCTATTCTGTTAATAGAGAGCTTTGCATTCTAGTACCGTGTTCACAGGCATGTTCTTGTACAAGGGACGCCGCGATTTATGCGCGTAAGCATTTCTTCGCCAGTTCCCTTTTTTACAATGACTGGATTCATTCTGTCTTTTGATTAAAGTGGCTATCCCACAGCGCTCCGCTTACAATCCATATACATTGCTCTATGAGCCACCTGCAGCTGCTTTTGCACTTTACATGATTTGGACTGTTTTCTCCCAAGTTCCCAACTGTTAGTTCCTCTAGGTTCTGTGTTAAGCGCACAGGAGCAGGGGTTCCTTCAGAGCCTAAACAATTCTTTCTAGAGACTCCACTGCACCATTGTTCCACACCAGCTCAAGAATCAATCAAAAGAGGGAGGGAGAAGTTCCAATCAACTTCCCTTAAATGAACATGTAAAATTAAAAAGAGTGGAAGAGTTGTGTAGAGGAGGGGGGGGGGGGTTGGAAGCACCAAAATTGTTGTGAGACCCACAACAGTGTTATGCCAAAAGCATGTCTCTCGTTGGCGTACTTCGCCACTGATTGTTACATCATTGGGTCTTTTTCACCAGGAGGGATTGTCTCTTGAATCTGAGACCATGTGGAATCCACCATGTAAGGTAAAAAAAGTTTAAAAATACCTCCTACCTTTAGAAAGGACATATTTTATTAAGAAGATCAAAGGTAGTGGTATGATTTAAAAAATGCAAGATGTGAAAAGAGAGGTATTAGGTGTCGCTCACATCTATCTCTGGTAGAACCAGGTCAACATCTTTCAGCCAACTTTGTGCCCTATGGGTCAATAGCTTTCGTCAGGACTGAAAGGTTGTTTTATAGGATCCCCCCGCCCCACATGGTCCCAACACAACTCTTCCACTCCTTTTGATTTTACTAGCTCCACACCAAGGCACAGAAGACTGTAGGTTAAGCCACTCTGTCTTACTGGGCTCTTATGAAGGACCAGAGTCTCCTTCTGTATTGGTGACTCCTGACACTTGCATAAGAGATTCAAGCCCAACTTCTTCTTCTGAACAGGTAGACACACCTCATCCGATGATCCCTCTCTTTTTGCTGTTGAGACTAGTTCTCACCTCATGTAGGCGTCTTTTCAGTGCAGAAGCCTCATCCAGTTATGGACAACAGAGCATTAGTGCAAGATGAAGCACAGGAGGCAGACCTTTCACAGTGTTGGAACATAACCTCATGTCAAAACACAGGAGGCATGAGTAAAAACTGGGGGACACAGAGACAATAGCCCCTGCATATCTAGCTTCTCTTGATACTCAACTGCTTCAGTTCTTTTGGGAGGTTGCCTTGGTACTGGTGGTGCACCACTCTAAGCACTACATGATCCTTCCTCTTGGTCTGCTGATTACCTTCCTGGACTAAGAAGAGTAGATCCCAGTCTCTCTAGTACTGCCTTTGAGAACTCAGAACCTTTCCTTTTTTCACTGATGCTTCTTTTCTGGGTCCAATTACCTGTGGATTCTCCCAGAACCGTTCGTCGCTTGTGGAATCAGTGACAGATAAAAATGGTCCCAGCCTTCAGACTTGGAGCAGCTAGTTTAGGGGTTACTGTACCCTTTAGATCAGAGTACAGGATTTGCCTCAATGCTGCCCTCTGTATTATACCTCCTAGGTGCCCTGGGGATGTGCTTGAAGGCCAAAGAGGTCTCCACAGCCTCCTCTGTCTCAAGTCCCACTGCTGCTTCCTCTGATGTAGCTCCTTCAGTCTCTGGTGCAGTTCTTTCTCAAGTTCTGAAGACCAGCCCATGGCATTCCCCTGGCTTAGGAGTCATCGCTAACTCTGGTCCAGATTATGTTATGGTAGGAGTTTTTGGAGCATGCAATTTCCGGGAAGGTGTCCTGGCGCTACAAAGCTGAGCATAAATGTCCAACTGCTGTACAAACGGAGCAATCATATCTAAAGAGCCAAAAAAATCTAACGTGTATATCTTGGAGAGGAGCAGACCAACCTAGAAACCTACGCCCATGACCATTAATGACCTGCATCCAGTCACATGCTATCATGCTTTTAGACACAAGATTTTAGAGGTCTTGGTATAATAGTCGTTTTCCCTATCACCGTTGACCCTGGCTGTTGAGCCTCAAGTCAGACTGAAGGGATTTTAAGGAGTCTTTCATTTGGGCCTGCCTCTCAGTCTTGGACACCAAATACTGGGCCCACAAGGACTCTGCAGTTTCTCTGTCTTAGAGTTCTGCAGCTCAGCCTTTGGTGGTGATAGCAGCTTCTCTGGAGGATGAATTGTTATTCGGCCATATGGACTAGGAAGTTAACGGTCTAGGGAAAGGTGATTTACCTGTTTGGAGGATGTCTATCCTTGATGAGGCTGACACTATTGATTTAATAATGTTTGATAGATCACTTCAAAGGCTCCAGGCAGGGTGGCAGAGCTCTATACAGATTATAAAGGTAATGATACAAGAAGGGGTTAATCTTTGCCGATTACCAAACATAGATTTTGAAAGCCATAAATAGTAGTAATTCTTTTGAGTGTGTACAAAACAGGAAGTGCATACTGGGATAACAACAGTACGAAAGCAGAAGGTTAAGGAGAAGGAAAACGAGAAAGAGGAAGAGAATCTTAAAGCTTTATAGACAATCCTAAAGTCCAGTTAAAATTTGTTTTTTAAGATCCAATTTGAAAATCTGTAGAGAAAAGGCAAGTCTGACATGAGCGGCTACTGCATTCCTAATCCTGAGGGCATTACAAAAAAAGAACCTTCGGATAGTGATGTTTTTCTGACGCAATGAGGTCTGAGATGGCCGGACTGTTGTCTTAAGAGTTCTGGTTTTACTGGATCAATTGTTTGTAAGTGGTCAGAGGTTAGTTTGTGTTGATGCCTTTAAAAGAGAGACCGGCTGTTGTGTATGTAGAGCAGGATTCAAGGGAAATATACTAAATGATCATATTTCTTAGTGTTACTAGTCTGGCTGCATAGGGGAGGATGCCTCTGATTTCTTTAAGGCAGGTTATTGTATTTTTTTTTGTAGCTACAATATTAATTTTCGCAGAAACATGTTGCAATCTATCAGTTATTGCAACACCTGGTGCTAAAGCATTGGATCACCAATTTGGCTTTTATTGTAAAGTCTGTTTATTGAGTATAGGGCAAAAGCAAAAACCAAACACATTGAGGACACATGTCCCTGTAGAAGAAGCAACAAATAAGGTCACATTCCATGTTACACGGTAAAGCATCATAATAAAAACACGGAAAGCGAAGCCTAAACCATGCAAAATATCACCAATTCTTCCACTGCGTGGTATGTCAAAGTAGAGGAAAACAATACATGCTGTATCCCCAGTCCTCAATCAGCTTGACAATATACCCGTTTCAAGGGGAGTGTACAGGGATAGGACTGGAAAACAAAAAGTTCACCGTAATCCGGATGTCAAGTGGAATTTTATCATTGACACCAATAAAATCGTTGGGGACGTGCTATGCAGCACATCACAATAGGTAAGACCTTCTCATTGTCTGAGGTAGCTCTTTAGACTAAAGGAACCCTAGGAAACTGTCTACAATTTTATAGAGTTAATGAAACAAAAAAGGAAAACGAGACGGAACTTCCCTCAAGGGAGTGGGGTGAAAAAGACGGATGCGCTGGAAGGATCTGGACCCCAAATTGGGGACTAAAGGGTCATTCGGGGGTAAGAGAACAGGCCCTCCGACTCAGGTGAGCCGTTCCGGGGATTCCGGTTTCCGACCCCTAGAGAAAGGCTCCAGGGAGTCTTCAAACAACTGTAAGGCCCGTAATCTGGGGGGGACCAACCGGGAGTATCTAGTCATGGTGAAGTAGTGTATAAGTGGCTGCCAAATGCGGTCAAATCTTGCATCTGTGTGGTTGATGCTGGCTGTAAGCAATTTGAGGGCTAGGACATCCCACAACCGAAGAAACCAAGTGGCTATGGGGGGGGGGAGGGGGACGGGGGTGCCGCTTCTTCCAAAATGAGGCAATTGACTGCCTAGCGGCTCCTAACGGATGGAGGATCAGGTGCCATTCTGCGTGTGACATGACATTAAGCGTTGAGGGTTTAATGCTTAAAATCGTGACTAACGGGGAGGAAGGAATAGGAAAGCCCACCACCTCTTTGATGTGACTGAGGACCTCCTTCCAGAACACCAATTTGCTTTTAACAGTCATACAGTCCTCAGCATTCACATGGTCCAAATTGCAGCAACGTGTATCGACCTTATCACATACATCATACATTTCTGTCCTTCCATGGCATGGTCCCTTAGGCCAATAGGCCCCAGTGTCCCAGCTGAATGTGGTAAATATATATATATATATATATATATATATATATATATATATATATATATATATATATATATATACCAACCTAATTTCAATCAGCTAATACCCATTCGCTGTGGCCAACTACCCTATACTTTTTCAAACTTGTGGGGAACTCTCTTGCACTTATACAATACTCGTTCAGCACCCATGCACCAATTCATACCCCTTTTTCATTCATCTAGTGTGGCTGGGTAAAGGCTTCCCCAGTTTTTAGCTGCATCTCTCTAGGCTACTGCAAAGCCCTGATTAACCAGTTTATTTTGAGATCTGTCATGTCCCAGATGGTACAGTGGATGGCTTCAGTAAGTAAACAATCCGGTCACAGACTCCAGTTCTTTGTATCTCTCTCACCAATAGCCTAACTAATGGTCAGTTCTGTAAGTATGATAAAAGGTATCCCCTTCCATGCATCCTTGCAGCATTTGTCACTTGTAGGCCTCCCTAACTTGTACATAAGCTTCCTGGCATACTAGGTTAGGTGTAGGATTTTGAGTTGAATATGTTTGAAGCTATCTTAAATCAGTAGTATCCAGGGAATGCTAAGGCTTTCAGTGCACCAACCCCCCGGTGCCTCTATTACTTAGTATGATCAGGTCTTTGTGTTATTCATTAATGAGACATTTGACAGTTGTATCGCAGCCCTGCACATTTCTGTGTCCAACAGTCTATTATTAAATGGGTCTCTTTCATTGTTTTACGTTGCCCCCTCTTCATATAATGAGGGCAAGTTTGAGTTGCAGATTTCTAAAGGCTTGGGAGTCACTCAAGCTGAATTCTATCTGAAAGTGTATAAATGAATACATATCTTCATCCTCCTGTACCTCATTCAGTGTAGCAATACCAGTTATGTCAGATTTTCTGAATTCAGCCCACTTATTCACACCCTTTAGTCTCTTGCCTACCTATAACATTGCCTAAATTGTCAGTTTTATCTCCCAGCCTGTTTTCTCTATCTAGTTTATGCCATATCTTTATCACTATTTCAGTTACTGGTGATGCTTTGTGAGGTAAGACACCACCTTATGGATAATGTGTGTACCCTGGCGAGTCCATAGCATGTCTGTCCATTATGTATGCTGGCTCATTTTGGTTGCAAAGCCTACTCCTTTATATTAGTCCTATATTAGTCAGTTGAGTGGCCTGATACTTGAGTATTCTCAGTAGGGCAGTTCCCCTGTCATTTATGAATCTCTGTAGCCTCCTCTGTGCTATTCTCAGAGTGCCACCTCCCCTGAGTAATGATCGAGTCGTATCATCCAAATTATTAAAAGAAAATGTCCGGTACATCGAATGGAGTGTTCTGTAATAAATATTCCATTTTGGGAAGGGATCTCCAATGGGAAACATCAGATCCTGCTCTTGACAGCAACTGCTCAAGGTTCTCACTATACAATTTTTGTGGACTAGTGGACCCACACCTTTCCAGATATTTAAAATGTTCACATTCCTACCGTAGGGGCATGGGAGTCTTGCCGTCCGGTTACATCCTCTTAATAGGATTGTCGTATGGCCGTTGGGGACATTGTCGACATCGTTAAGTTAGCATGAGCTCTGCTGCCATGATGCTGCTTTTGCGCACGTTACTACATGACTTTATGATGCAAAACTCTGTTTGTGCCTTTCACATGAGAACTGTCTACTTTCTGCGTTCTCTGCCTGTTCCTGGAGTTTATTCTGAACATGGAGTGCAAGGTCAATAAACAATGCCCCTTGTTATTCTTTTCTGGTCAGTCCCTAGCACCTAGACAAAACACGTTAACACAACTACATTTGCTGAAGACTCATGTTTTGATATTATGGGATGGCATGGCATGTTGGTTTAACTCACACTTGGAGAGGGACCTTTCCACGGAGAAGAGCTATGCAGTTCCTATGATGTAAAACTACCATCTAGGCACTAAGGTATGGGGTCTGCTGACAAAGCCCAGAGATCTTCCTTTATATAATAAAGCTTCTTCTTGCCAAGGGGAGGGTGGTTGGGCCTTCTAGTCCTTTATCCACTGTCTGTATATGATGACGTCTCCTTTCATAGTCTATGGACTGGCTACAATGCTAATTGTTTTAGGTTTATGCGTTTTGCTGCTGGTAGTTGCTCGTATACTGCATTATAGAGCACTATAGTTAAAATAAACCTTTTGAACTATAACAGTGACTCTGTCTATTCTTATTGTGGACAAGTACGAGTGAGTGAGCGAAAGGGTACGTCTTGCTACCGCGATTCCGGAGAGAGTCAGGAGTGTTGTGTTCTGGGTTGTCTAATCAGAGCCGGGTCTGGTGGCTCAGTGGACTAATGCATCCACTGCAGGGGCCTGTGTTCGACCTCATGGTCACAGGTTCAAATCCCGGCGGGTCCACTCTGCCTTTCATCCATCTGAGGTCGATAAAATGAGTACCATTGAGTTGGGTAACAATAAATATCTGTTATTCAGCGCCAAGATGCCTCCGGGTGAACGTGCGCTTTACAAATACACATGTTATGTTATTTGTAGCTTCGTGATTATGTAGGAGAACGAATGAGACACTATAGCTAGTCGGTTCTGGGATTTTGGGTACTGAGGCGGTAGGAAGGCTTAGCCCCTATACACCAAGGTCCTGTTTTCCTGCGCATAGTTCTGTGTATGTGCAGAATCCCCGCAACATGGCGCCGCCAACGTTTGGTCTGTTACTTATCTGTGAGACTCCTGAGTAGTGCTTGTGCTTGTCCACAAACCCCTCACTTCTGTTTCCGGAGACAGTTGTGACGGTCTAGCCTCCTATATTGAGATATTATAGGTTTTTCAAGCTTGAATTTTAAAAGGTCTTTTTCTCTCTTCTAACCCCTTATTGCGCTGACCCGCATCGGTTGTTAGTCTCTTCTATTGATTATGGCGGCGGCCATCGTGGGTCCTAACCGCGCTCCAGTTACCGCTTTTTTGACTCTACATGAAGTCCCTAATGCCGGTACTGATCTTATCTTTGTTGTTGAAGCGAATGCTGCATATCGCTTTAAGGTATTTTATTCTTGGGTCACCTTTCCGGCAGTGGATGGAACTGATAATTTCTTTCACGAATATACTGCCACCGCGGTTCCGCAGGAATATCGACCTTATCGATCTCTTGAAGTTCCGTTAACAGCTTGGCAACCCACCATATGGTTTAATGGCGCCCTTCCATACCCTGCGACAGCTGTCCGTTTAGGCCCCTTATCAATTGACTGGGCCACGTGACCCGTTTTGGCTGGGTATACCCCACATCCAAATTATCTAAATGTTCCAGTCGCAGAGCTACGCGTATTACACACTTCATTAATAGGTGTACACAGAGCTGTTATACAGTTCATGTCGCGCAACATGCAGATGGGACCACCTGGCTTTGCTGCACAACCACCGGGTCCCGGTGGTGTAGTTATTAGTCCTGTCATGATTAACTCAGTGATGGGCAAGCGTCCGCAAAATAAGGACTAACTTCCTTATTGGCTTGCTGAAAAATTTGGACAACTCAAAGCTGTTTTTCCAAATACCAAACCCGTGGAGAAACGCAGGATTCTGACCATGAGTTTACCTAAAGGCCTTGTTCCCGAGTTAGCTGATTGTAACACTTGGGGTAGAGTGTTTGCAGCAGTGTATTCAATGTGTTTCGGCACCCCCTCAATGACCGTTCTCCCTTCCGTGATAAAATGTGTTCAGGATGAACATGGGGCCCAGGTGGCCCTAGAGTTGAGAATGAGACTGGTGGGGGTGTTCGATATTGTTTGCGATATGATCCTTGCTAATGTTAAGGGTGATGCAGTGAGGTTGCAGGTGGCGCAACGCTTGGAGGCTGTTGCAGACGCAGACAAACAGCGCGAATTACCAAAGATTATTGCTAAAGCTTATAAAACCTTCGGGCGCTATAGTCTGGGAATTAAGCCTTTTACTCAACCTCAAACTCCGACTCAATCTCAACTAAAAGCCCAAACTGAGAAGGATGGGTGCCCGTTCTTTCCTAAAAAGAACTGGAAAAACAAAAAACAGGGGCAGCAACAACAGAAGCAGGATTCGCGTGCTGGTCACAGACACCCGAATCTTCTGAGCGAACTTATGATTTGCGCGATCGCGCGAAAATTAAGTCTCCTCATCGACTTCAAGTCCCTGATCAGCGCTCTCCTCGTTCTTTACAGGACTCATCGGACTCTCGAGTCGGTGGAGGGGAGCGTCAGGATCGCGGCAAAGGAGCGACCACACAACAGGGACGAGAAGGCCAAACGAGAGGGACTGCCTCGTTTTGGACTCCCGTATCAAAAGAAAAAAGTTGCTGCTTTAACAGCGAAATATGCCTCAGACGGTGAGGATGCTACTCCTAGACTGGCAATGGGCAGTGACTCTGCTCGACAGCGCAGCGGAGGTTACAATAGTGTGGGAGGCACTGCGTCCCTGTCTGGAGGCGAGAGCAACTGACACATTTATTACAGTAGAAACAGCAGATATTCGAGTTGCTCCCCCGGATAGACTCTATGAAATAGTCCTCCAAATTGAGGGTGATATACAGCGTACAATTACGGCGGTTTTCTGGGAAAATCTCACTTCTTATGACATTTTGTTGGCCGAGGCAGATTGACCTCCACCATTTGTTTTGGCCGCTTCTATAGGGGAGGACATGATACTTCAAGTTTTTCACCATACGTACCTGAGGAGGCTAAAGAGGCATACGTAGCGGAGTGGGTTTTGGCCTTTGCTCCAGCAGTGTACCCTAATCAGGTGGGCTGGAATAGAGAATCGCCAGCACACGAGATTCCATTACAGTCTATGCCGCAGCCACAACCGCAGTAGAGAGATCCTTTTGTAAATGTCTGTCAGTAGATCATTCATACCTCATGTTTTTCCAGATTGCAGTTGGGAGATCGCCATCCTTAATACATCTGTGGTGATTTTGTCCTCAAGTCGCTGACTCTGTTCTGCAATCTGGCTTCTGGTCAGGCAAACTCAATAAACTCATTTAAGTATAAATCTTCTTAGCTGATCCTAGATGTGTAGAAGGACTCAAGGTGTGCTGCAGTTACCTTTAATGACTAAACTGTCATCTGTACTTAAATGTCTTTTTCTTCTTTTCTTCTGCTCAGCCAGTCTGTGAATTTTTCTGGCTTTAGCCCTTGCTTCATGTAGTCTGCTTTTCTAGGTGATGGTTTTGTGCTTTTCGTCAATAATTGTCTCCATTTCCACAATTTGGCCTGGAGTACCCTTGTCCTTCCACTGTGTGGCTGACACAGATGATCTTTTTCAAAGTGGAGTATGTTGCTCAAGTTCTCGGTTTTGCTTTAACTATGAATTTTTATGCTTCATACACCACCTGTGCACTGTGCTTTTAATTTTCTCAAAGTAATGTTTCGAAACCGCATGGAGTTAGTCCACCACCTTTGGGACCTGAAGTTTCCACACAAGTTTGGGCTTTTCCCGGTTCCCCTCAACTGTTATCATTAGGGAGGAACGGTTAGAAATACCTCTAGCTAGGTAGTGGGCTTTTTGTAAGCGTATGTAGGGGTGTAGTCGGTGCAAAAAAATTGTCTGGAATGTTTATTACCTCCTAAATAAAAGGAGTAATATTCATCTGTACTATTAAGTTTCGTCCAGATATATATTAAGCCTATCACCCTCACAAATCCCGCTTATCTGGTACTATGGGGGCCTATATGTGAGGCCCTGTGTGATCTATTGGTTTGTTCTTTCAAGAAGAGTGTAAAATCGCCTTCCAGTCGTACAGTACCTGGTAGACGATTAGTGTTTCAAAAGTGTGCAGTTTATCAGCCTGCAGGCTCGGTGGAATATACACAGTAATGAGGAAGGCTTGCTACCCCTTTGTGCCTGATGCTGCTGCATATCATCTTTCCTGGTGTGTTCTAAGTGAAATGTTATTGATTTCTTTAGTGGTATTGCTACACCTCTGCATCCAGTTGTTTAGCCAATATGACATCATACTTAATATTTTCTTTGCCCTATAAACTGACACTGATTTTCTAACAAATGGGCCTCTGAGATGTACGACGTCCGCTCTGAGTAATATTTTTTGTACCACCCCATTTTAATTTTGTTAAACCTGTTGACCTTCCCCCTCATCATGCATGTGAACAGTCACTTCCGCCACTTACTATTATATTGAGAAGTTTGGTTGCCACCCTTTTCAACTCCCAGCAGGCCAGTTTGCCCTTCCAACCATGCACTATTTCTACCTGTCGTGACTAGGTGATTTATAGTAACTAATTCCCCCAACCTACATCCCTCCACACAATATTGCCCTATGGAATCTTAACCTTTCATGACCCCACCTCTCCCCCTTTGTAAAGTGCTCTTTGACCGTACATTATGGTTTTAAACCCCTTTAATAAACTTAATTGAAGGGATCACAACAGATAAGACAAATCAGTTCTAATAGATATTGATGCATTTGTTAATCCAGAGTGCTATCTTTTGGGTTGATTGGAATTTAGGTTTAGCAAGGGCAAGTGTGTTTACAATTTTGTCATGAACATAATGAATAGGCCTTTGGATTCCATGATGTGGTGGCTTACAGAGACATATAGTGTAATAGCAGCTCGTTCTACTTTATCAATAGTGTTTTTGTCTCTCTCAGGAGATGGAGTTTTTTCTATTTTTTACTTCCATGGGTTGGGGGTTGGAGAGGGAATTGAATGGTCACTGAAAGACATCAGGGAGTGATCAAATGATTAGACCAGTGCATATGATTAGGCTGGAATTCTAAACAGTCAAATTTAGAGATCATTAGATCACATATTGCGCCTTTGTTATATGTGGGAATAGTGTGGTGGTAGATCAGATAGGTCAAACTGAGGAATGTTTGAAATTAGTTATGTGGGTGTCGTTACTTTGCTGTAAAATGAGATTGAATCTCCAAGGAAGATTTGGTTGCATGAGGTAAGGGGAATGACCATAAGACTGAGTTTGCCAATAAAGGTGTTGTTTTTCTGAGTGGATGGTAGACTATCTGAGGTCTGGTGGTATAGAGGATGTGTTGCAAATCTCAATAGGTAGAGCCAAAAATGGGTCAGAATTGTGAGTTAAAAGATTTGCAAGAGAGGGAATCTCTGTAATAACTATACCCACCTCCAGGTTTGTGAGCTTTGCCAAAACTTCTCAAAAGCTTATAATTATCTGGTTTTAAAAGATTGAGTTAGAGGAAAGTGTAAACCAGGTTTAAGTTGAGGCAAGGATGTCTTGAAAATGATATAGGAGTAGTGGTCATATGGCAGCTGCATTAACAATGGCTGATCTGCAGTTTTTGATGTGCAGATTAGGAAGAGTGTTGATTGGTTAGTGAGACATAAGGCTAATCTGATTGGTTGAGCATAAACGTCTAACTCTCCATATGGTAGATTTGAGCCTGGATACAATGTTGATGGGTGCAAAGACCATGCTTGAAAGTCAGAAGGAGTTGGTATCTTTATTGGAGGGTGTTAACACCTTAAGTGCTGGCAGAGGAGTTTGCTGCTGATAGAGTGAGTTCTAAGTTATTGTTGTGGTATGCTTGGATGGAGAGGACAAAGGGAAACAGGGAAGCAGCGAGGGCACATGTACAGGCTTAAACTTTGGCGGGATCTCAGTTGGTACACCACCTTCCTCCTGGTATGCCTAAGAAGAGTATAATGTCAAGCTTAACTTGGATAGAACATGTGTACACAGAAGCTGCAAAGGTCCAGGGACCTCATTGGCAAAGCAAAAGCACAGTGAACTCTGGTTTAGTCATTTGCAGACAGTCAACTTGTATGACATGAAGCCAGAGTACCACTAAGACATCAGCTCCTGTTCCTGCCAAGGTCAGCCAACCAGTCTTTTAAGGCAGGACAGTCCTTTAGCTCCAAGATCTCTCCTGGACACATGCTCAACTGAACAAACTGGTAGAAGAGATCCAGAAGGAACTACAAAACAACACTCTCTTGGACGCTACAAAGTTCATCAATCCCTTTGGCATCCATCCCTGGAGACCAGGCACCCTCTCATTGCCATCTCTGGAGGCCAACTCCAGTTAGTTCCTGTGGGGAATGACTTTTTATCCAATACAACCTCTGTACCCAGATAACTTCTTTTTCATTGGTCTTCTAACTATTGAAGAACAGCTTTGCTTTACAGCTTCTAAGGTCACCTCTGTTTAAACCACCTCTTGTGAGGGTCCAGACCTATTCCTCCCACTGTGTCCTTGCAAAATAAGGACAAGCGCAATATGCCTCTTGGACTTCGACACCAGTTCCTCCCCATGCAGAAGCTCAGGATGCTCACTTTGCTACTTCCTTTAGCACGGCCAGAGCAACATAGGAAATACCTTAGCTTCTCAGTGGTTGTACAGGGCACAGCTAAGAAAGTTAGCTGTTGTTTTCCAATTTAAGCAGTGTCAAAGGAGGCAGCAAAATATGTTGTTAATTTGACATTATGGACCATATACGTGCTCTGGTTCTCAGTGAACTACTGCAGATCATCTTGAATGCATCCAAGGAAATTCAGCTTATAAGGACCATTCTGGGCTCCTGATGAGAAAATGTTTTCTCTCCAGCAGAGACGATAACTGCCATCAGTGAGGTAGTGGTTCATTTCTTGATGAGCAAGACAGTGATAGCGTTGCGGTGTGACAATCTTTGGGTGTTGTGTCCCATGCCAAGTTCCACATCCATTCCCTGAAACTCTGTCTGGTGGAGCACTGAAACTAGTTGCTCGACAGAGAGGTCATCCGATCCTGTAAGGTTCCAACAGTGGCTTATGGGATCAGTTGGAGAACCCATTGCCACTCTGAGTCTTACTACCTTTGGTGAGGCCCGAGTGCCTCCAACTCCCATTGTCTCAGCTGGCTTTTGAAATATAGCTTATATTGATGGTCTCTCACATTTCAAATATTAACACCACAGGATCGAACAACCTGCACAACTCCTCAACTTTAAGAGGACCACCCATTGCTGACTTTGCAAATCATCTAAAGAGTAAGTGTGATCAGCTCACATCTTGGCTGCCCAGATAGCCTTGATCCCTAGAAGATAGTTTTAGTTTGAACTGTATGGGGGCATTGTTGTACGCTTCATGCCAATCCCTGTAAACAGAGGGTTCTACATAGACGAGCCTTGTGTGGGCTGTTGTCCTTGTAACTCTGGCCTGGCGCATCAGGTCAGGTTTTTTTTTTATATGCTGTAACTCTTCAAGAAAGACTGCATCCATCTTTCTCACGGAATACATCACCTTTCCATGGAGGGAAAGAGTGCAGCGCCTCTCCTTCCCAGAGCTCCGCATGAGCGCATGATTCCTGAAGAGCAGACCTTTCAACACCTAGGTCTTTTCTCTTGCATTGTGAGTGTTCTGGCAACTTTCAGGAAATCCTCCACCATACCCAGTACAAGAGCTGATTGTTGAGGTTATGTCACTGTACTCAATCAAAAAACATCAGTCTGCATCCATGTTCAGTTAACAATGTGATATCTTTTTCACATCATCTGGCTGAAAAGGGAGATACAGCTAGGCACTTTAAAGACTTACAGTACAGCTGTTGGCGCATATGGCAGCTAGCCTTTAGAGTTGTCCTCAATGATCAGAGGTAATAAAGTCATTTGATATGGCTGATGTATCTGTTCCTTCTAATAAAGTGCCCCTCTGCCCCTGTAGGGCCTGACCCTAGTCTTTGCAAACCTGCTGTTTCCTGCAACATTAAGATTCTTTCTTGTAAGAATGCTTCGAAATTAGTAATATCATTGTGGGTAAAGGTAAGCATCAACTGCTTTGTCTCTGAGCCTTTTACCAGTACTGTATGTTCCTCCTGATTCATCATTCCGAGAGCTGTGGGAGTTTTATGTAAATGAAGAGATCATTCTTCCATCATTCTTTTCACATTTCACCCATCTCTCTGTGAGGGGATAAGCAGCATAGAAGATAACTGGACTTTTGCTTGTCAGGATACACAACTTGTCTTGTGTTTGCTTGCTTGAGATCATCCCAGCTCATTAGGATCCAATAACTGAGATAACTTTCTTTTGAGTATACATGTTAAAGCTGAGCAACACAGCCATTCCTATCTTTAAAATCAATGATACTGTTGCTTCAGTCTTAGATCAAACATTTTTCTGTCTTAAACAATTTGTTGTATAGAACTTCAATTGGTTTTTGCAGGATATAAGATTAGAAATTAGTCTTAGATGTCACTTGGGCTGCAGACTTCATTTTATTTTAGACTGCCTATTGGTTTAAACATTTCATCTGTTGATATTGAGCCCTCAACCTTTTATATCCTATGTTTATTTATTCTGGGTGGAGAAACCCCAGAAAGAAAATTACTCCTGGAAGTTTTATTCAGATCTGTGCAAGAACGGAGTACTTTTACAAGGTTTGGTGCTCCTTGTTACTGAAACCTGTTACTCCTGTTTTGGTCTTAATTGTATATCTGAAAGAGACACGTTAGTGACAGATTCCTTACCTTAGAATATCCCCAGGCGTCAGACTGGATCCGGAAAGTTTTTGCGTAGCAGTACCCTTGCGCGTCGGTAGGCGGCGTCGTGCGGCTCTGCGTCCGTCGTCGGCGTCGTGATCGCTGGGATGACGTCGCGGGCAGTACTTAGACGCCGCCCCTGCGCGCTGACGTCAGTTCTTCTTTTTCCGCGCCAGTAAGCGAAGATCCGGGAAGAGCAGTGCCCTAGTCAATTTTTGACTAACTTTTTTTGTGAATTTTTTCACTGTTTCTTCATCGAGTCTTCACGACTCCTAGGTGTCGTAGGGATGCCCGGCTTCAAGCCATGCGGAGCATGTGGTCGCATGATGTCTCTTCTGTCTCGGCCGAGACCACGACACGAAGTCGTGCCCTGACTGCCGGAAACTTCACCCGAAGGCTTTGCGAGAGCGGTCTCGAAAGCTACTCAAGGTCCGGCAGTCAGCTCCGCGCCGCACCAAGCCCCGGTCCCGGGAGAGGTCGAGGGGCCGGTCGCGGAGTCCCCGCCGGTCGTCTGAGTCCAAGTCTTCGCGCTCCTCGGGTAAGTCGAAGCACAAAAAGTCTAAGAAGCGTCATCGCTCTAAGACTTCGCCTCGCCGGTCTCGCAACTCGGCTGAGGCCCCAGTCGGCACCGTCCCCGCCCCCGCGGCCCCGGACATGCCTATGGAGCCGCCCTCGCATTACCCGTCCTTTCCGGGTTCGGGGGCGACTCTGGCCGAAATACAGGAATTCCTGTCGGCCATGGCCCGCCTCTTCGGGCCTCCAGGTCCCTCTGGTGCGCCTTCGGGCCCCGCGGGCCCTGATGGGGTTGCTCCGGCGTCGCCGTCGGCTCCGGTCCCGGCACCGCCTGTCCCACCAGCCTTAATCCCGGCCTCGGCTCCGGCCCCGGCCTCGATCCCGGCTCCGGTGGTACCGCAACCCCCATCGACGCCGGTTGACCTAACCACGCCTCCGCCGACGCAGATGTCCCCGGTGCCGTTCCTGACGCCGTCCGGGGCTCCGGACGGCGTCGGTCCCCGGCTCTCTCCGGCTCCGGACATGGAGCCGGACCGACGCTCGCTCGACGCCGGCTCCGGCGCCCGATGAGACCTTGGGTCCCAAATGTCCCTCCTCCTCCATATTTTGAACAAGAGGAGGACCAGGAGAGCTGGGAGGGGTCTGAGGACCCTCTCACACAACAGTGTGAGTATGATCCGGACTGGGCTGAGGAACTTGGGGATGCCAGTGGTCTAGACACCTCCCCTGACACTGGCATGCTGTCTCCTCCCGTGGCTACGGAGGAGGGAGCTAATTTTGCAACGGTGTTGCGTAGAGCAGCTGGAGCCTTACATCTCCAGTTGCCTACTGTGGCTGTCAGGACTAATCTCCTGACGGAAGTGCTTCAGCCGGCGGCTTCCTCCTCGGAGACCGTGCTGCCGTTTAATGATGCACTCACTGACGTTCTTTTGGGTGCCTGGTCCAAGCCCACCACAGGGGCTCCTGTGGATAGGAACGTGGCCCGACGCCATCGCCCTGCTCCGGGCGACCCCTTGTTTCTCTCCCAACATCCCACCCCCGAGAGCTTGGTTGTCCAAGCCTCTGCCTCCCAAACCGCCTTCCCTACCGCCCCTCCCGATAGGGAATCCAAACGCCTGGACCAATTTGGGAAGAAGGCTTTTTCTTCCTCCAGTGCTGGCTTGCGGTCCATCAACACCGCTTGCCTTTTGGGCCGATCTACCCACTCCCTGTGGGATTCGGTGGCGGCTGTTTTGCCGCAGTGTTCTGAGGAGGTCCAGACACTGCTTACCCGCGCCATTGCGGAAGGGCGAGATGCGGCTAAATACACCATACGTTGTGGCCTTGATACCGCCGACTCGCTGGGCAGATCGCTTGCAACGACGGTGGCGCTACGTCGCCACGCCTGGCTGAGAACAACTGGTTTCTCGGGTGATGTCCAGAATACCCTCATGGACATGCCCTTTGATGGAGTCGGTCTTTTTGGTTCAAAGGCAGACCATGCGCTGGAGCGTTTTAAGGACTCAAGGGCTACTGCCAAGTCCCTGGGCCTTTCTGTTGTACGCCCTCCGCTAACCTCTGCTTTTCGCCCCTTTCGTGGCCACGGAAGGGGCGCCCAGTCACGTCAGCTGCCCAGCCACCGGCCCGCGCAGCAAGCGTCTTCGCGTGGCCGAGGACGTGGATACCGCCGTGGCGGTTCGGGCAACCAGCGTGCGGGTCAGGCCACCACCTCCAACCCGTCCGCGGCCTCCAAGCCCTCCTAGTCCCTCCTTTCAGGTGCACAGCACGCCAGTAGGGGGCAGGGTCCGCCATCACCTTCACCACTGGCGTCCCATCACCTCGGACAGGTGGGTCTTGGACATTGTCCGAAGGGGCTACTCCCTCCCCTTCGAGACCACCCCCAGCCATGCCACCTCAATTCCACCGCATGTCAAGGGATCACTTGGTGCTTCTGCAGAAGGAAGTCACGGCCCTCTTGGCCAAGAGGGCCATCGAGCATGTTCCGACCCCAGAAGTAGGACGTGGTTGCTACTCCCACTACTTTCTGGTGCCCAAAAAGGACAAGGAGGACATGCGTCCTATCTTGGACCTCCGGAACGTCAATCGCTTCCTCCGGAAGGAGAAGTTCAAGATGCTCACCCTAGCTCAGGTCTTGACTGCCCTCGACCCTGGAGACTGGTTGGTAGCGTTGGACTTGCAGGACGCTTATTTCCACATCCCCGTCCTGCCGGCCCACCGGCGTTACCTACGGTTCACGGTAGGCCTCGAGTATTTTCAGTTCACCGTGCTCCCCTTTGGCCTTCAAGTGCCCCTCGGGTGTTCACGAAAGTGATGGCGGTGGTCGCAGCTCATCTGCGCCGGGCAGGGGTTCCAGTCTTCCCCTACCTCGACGACTGGCTGCTGACGGCGGGCTCGTCCCAGGCAGTCGTCTCCCACATCCAGACTACGGCCGAACTCCTGCACCCGCTGGGGTTCTCCATCAATGTGCCGAAGTCGCATCTGATTCCTTCTCCACAGCTCCTTTTCATCGGAGCAGTTCTGGACACGACTCTGTTTCGGGCCTATCCTCCCGAACGGCGAGTCCGGGATATTCCGGCTATGATTCCAATCTTTCAGCCTTTATCCTGGGTTTCAGTACGGATGACCCTGAGGCTGCTGGGCCTCATGGCCTCCTGCATCCTGGCTGGTCAATCATGCCAGATGGCATATGCGGGCTCTGCAGTGGGACCTGAAGTTCCAGTGGGCGCAGCACCAGGGCAACCTGTCCGATCACGTCCAGATCTCGGAGGGGGCTGCAAAACAGTTGCAGTGGTGGCTCTCGAACCGGCAATGGGTCATGGGCAGATCCCTCTCCCTTCCCCAGCCAGAGCACACAGTTGTGACAGACGCGTCCCTTCTGGGATGGGGCGGTCACATGGGAGAGGCGGAGATCAGAGGCCTCTGGTCTCCGGCGGAGTCCCGGCTCCATATCAACCTTCTGGAGCTCCGGGCGATCCGACTTGCACTCAAGGCATTCCTTCCCTCTGTCAAAGGGAAGGTAGTGCAGGTGTTCACAGACAACACCACCGCCATGTGGTACTGCAACAAACAAGGCGGGGTGGGGTCGTGGACCCTCTGTCAGGAGGCTCTGCGCCTCTGGACATGGCTGGAACATCAGGGCATGTTCCTGATGGTTCAACACCTGGCAGGTTCCCTGAACGCCAGGGCGGACGAACTCAGCCGCAGGTGCATGATGGATCACGAATGGCGTCTTCACTCGGAAGTGGCGCAAGGTCTCTTTCTGCAGTGGGGAGAGCCTTGGTTAGATCTATTCACCACCGAAGAGAACGCGCAATGTCATCAGTTCTGCGCGTTGGAATTTCCAAGGCGGCACTCGCTCGGCGACGCTTTTCGTCGCGAGTGGAGTTGCGGTCTGTTGTACTCCTTTCCGCCTATACCACTTCTACCCAGAGTGTTGAAGAAGATTCGGCACGACCGGGCCCAAGTCATTCTTGTGGCTCCGGACTGGGCTCGAAGAGGTTGGTATCCCGAGCTACTCAGTATGAGCGTCGATCCCCCGATCCGTCTGCCTCTTCGGGAGGATCTTCTGTCGCAGCAGCAGGGGACGGTCCTCCACCCGAACCTGTCCAGCCTCCACCTGCTTGCGTGGAGATTGAGCGGCGGCAGTTGATTCCTTTCGACTTGCCTCCCGAAGTTTGTGATGTGATTCTGGCAGCCAGGCGTCCCTCCACTAAGGTGGTATACGCCTGCAGGTGGAACAAGTTTGTGGCATGGTGCACAGCAAAGGCTGTGAATCCCCTTTCTGCCCCTCTTTCTGAGGTTCTTCTGTTCCTTCTTTCCCTGGCCCAAGAGGGTTCTGCCCTGGGTACCATCAAGGGCTATCTTTGTGCCATCTCGGCCTTCCTCAGGCTTCCTGATCAGCCCTCCCTTTTCAAGTCCCCTGTTGTTAACAGGTTTCTAAAAGGCATTACACACCTCTTCCCTCCTGTTCCGTTTGTGATGCCTCAGTGGGACTTGAACTTGGTTCTTACCTTTCTTATGTGCGCTCCCTTTGAGCCTCTACATAACTGTCCTCTTCGTCTTCTGACTCTGAAGACAGCCTTTCTGGTGGCCATCACCTCCGCTCGGCGGGTGAGTGAGCTCCAGGCTCTATCATGCAAACCTCCCTTTCTGTCTGTCCATCCAGACAAGGTTGTTCTTAGGACGCGTCCGTCCTTCTTGCCAAAGGTGGTTACTGCCTTCCACATTGGGCAGACCATCACTTTGCCCACCTTCTTTCCGCCTCCGCATTCTTCCAGAGAGGAAGAGAGGCTCCACCGTCTGGACCCAAAACGTGCGCTTTCCTTTTATATCAACCGCACACAACACTTCCGGGTGGATGACCAGCTCTTTGTTGGCTACGTGGGCGCCAAAAAAGGTCGGGCGGTGCACAAGAGAACCATCTCCCGCTGGGTGACCTTGTGTATCAAAGCCTGCTATTCTTTGGCTAAGAAGGAGCCTCCTGTTGGGCTGCGTGCCCATTCCACCAGGGCAACGGCTGCTACCACGGCTTTAGGCCGCGGTGTTCCGCTGCAGGATATCTGTCAGGCAGCTACGTGGGCCTCGCTGCACACGTTTACAAAGCATTACTGCCTTGACAGTCAGGTCCGGAGGGACGGCTTCTTTGGCCGTTCTGTCCTCCGGGACTTCCTTTTCTGATCTATGTTCGCAGACCCACCACCGGGGTTGGTATTGCTGGGGTTTCTATTCTAAGGTAAGGAATCTGTCACTAATGTGTCTCTTTCAGATGCACAAGTTACTAACTTGTGTAACGATATATCTGTAAGAGACAGTAGTTAGTGACAGATTCCTACCGCCCACCCATCCTCCCCGTTCTGCGAACTGATTTCTAGGGTTAAGGACATCCCTTTCAGGGCCCTAGTATTTTTCAGACACCTATGTCAGCTTCTTGCATGGCTCTGCGTTCCTGGCGCGGAAAGTCGTGTACAGAACTGACGTCAGCGCGCAGGGGCGGCGTCTAAGTACTGCCCGCGACGTCATCCCGGCGATCACGACGCCGACGATGGACGCGGAGCCGCACGACGCCGCCTACCGACGCGCAAGGGTACTGCTACGCAAAAACTTTCCGGATCCAGTCTGACGCCTGGGGATATTCTAAGGTAAGGAATCTGTCACTAACTACTGTCTCTTACAGATATATCGTTACACAAGTTAGTAACTTGTGCGTATAGCTGTTTATTTACAAATAAATGGTCTATATGGTTTATTCCCAAATGTATAGGTTTGTCTCTCTTTGAGAAGGAAAATGTGCCTTTTAAATTAACAGTGCTATAACTGACTTCTATTGGTTCTTGTCTGCCTCAACACTTGGATCTAAAGGCTTTATGTTCTAGTTACAACTTATACAGTTCTTGTTGTGTGAATCTTAATTTCTTCATTCTTGACACCAATTATATCATGAGTTCCTTTTCAACCTCCTTCCGTTCATCCCAATTAGTTTTAGATGCTATTGAGCTCAAAATGTGGTCTGCATCAGCCTGTCTCAAAAATAGATATTTTACGAGATAGATGCGCAGCATGAAAATCCTAGGCTTTTGCTATTTTGGATTTGATTTAATCTGGTGTGAAAGTGAACTTAAGCACTTAAATTAAGTCAACGTAACATTACAGAAGAGCTATGTACTGCTTTAGTTAGCCCTGTACCTTCAGCTTACTTATGTATTAGCATGGCAAAGAATGATTGAATAAGATCTGACCATTTTGTTACAGTCCCCTACCTCTCTGGTTTCTATGCCCACCTAACTACATTTGTAGACACCGTCTGCCTTTCCTTTGAATCGGGATCCACCAAGTAAGGTGCATAATGCATGCATTTGGCAAGAAAATTGTCAACGTTATGCAAAATAAAGAAACTTTCAGCCTGACCAGATGTACTCCCAAAGAGTTAAAGCTTCTGTGATTGAATTATTAGTAGCAAAGACAATAGGCCCTCTTACTCATCAATTCGCCATGTTTAAGTCAAGGTGAATTTGCCGAGCCCAATGGGCTCAGATTATCATTATGCATTGAATTGAACAAAATCACAATTTACTAAGTGACTTTAACAAGGTGTATAATCAATCAATATGTTTTTAAACTCCACGCCACACTTAAATCGTGACTGGATGCTGCTGTAATTTTAGCAAGATCAGCTTTTTGTTAATTGTGTTGCTTATTCCTCTCTGGGCTAGTATGTCTACAAGCAAGCTTAAACATTCACATTTATGATTGCAGGAAATATCCTCAATCCGGTGTCTGAGCATATTAAAATAGTAAACACAAGAGATGATGGACGGAGCGCTGAAACTTTTCAGACACTCACCCCCAGTCACAGATCTGGGTTGAATCCATCATCGTTATTTAGCTCACTCCGCCACCCCAGTTCAGACATAGCTATATGCAAATCAGTCTTGACCCTGTGCCTCATGGGAACAGTCCAGCCCGAACTGCCAAGCCATGTCTTCCCTGGACCGGAAACAAGCATCCTGGGACCGGTTTCGGGCTAACAGCCCTCATCAGCCAGGCTAGCTTGAATCCAGTGGCAAAGTGAGCAAGGGACCCACGTCTGGGCATACCCTGCCAACTTAGGGCGAACAAAGCAAACACAAGAGATGGTGGACGGAGCGCTGAAACTTTTCAGACACTCACCCCCAGTCACAGATCTGGGTTGAGTCCATCGTCGTTCTTTAGCTCACTCCGCCACCCCAGTTCAGACATAGCTATATGCAAATCAGTCTTGACCCTGTGCCTCATGGGCCCGAACTGCCAAGCCATGTCTTCCTGGACCGGAAACAAGCATCCTGGGACCGGTTTCGGGCTAACAACCCTCATCAGCCAGGCTAGCTTGAATCCAGTGGCAAAGTGAGCAAGGGACCCACGTCTGGGCATACCCTGCCAACTTAGGGCGAACAAAGCAAACACAAGAGATGGTGGACGGAGCGCTGAAACTTTTCAGACACTCACCCCCAGTCACAGATCTGGGTTGAGTCCATCGTCGTTCTTTAGCTCACTCCACCACCCCAGTTCAGACATAGCTATATGCAAATCAGTCTTGACCCTGTGCCATCATGGGAACAGTCCAGCCCGAACTGCCAAGCCATGTCTTCCCTGGACCATAAACAAGCATCCTGGGACCGGTTTCGGCAGGCAGTTCGGGCTGGACTGTTTCCATGAGGCACAGGGTCAAGACTGGTGTTTCTTCTACACAAGCATTCCTTAACATATTGACTTCTGAGAACCCCCCACTGAATCACTTGCTGGAATATCTGATGTGAACCTGAAGTGAATATCCAAAAGTACAGAAACAAGTATACATCAGACAAATGCACACATTAAAAACAAGTCTATTTAATTCACAAGCAAACAAAAAATATGTTTTTAATTTTACTAGGCCTGTTTGAACTTTTCAACATTTAGTGTTATTTAAATAAAATAAAAAAAAGCATTCCCAAATTCTAGCATATTACTTTCTTGTTTGCTCCTAGAGCATGCTCAATTGATGCCACCAATCATACATTTGCTGTACTTGCAATGATCCCACGAAGCAAGAGAAGGATACCAAATAGGGTTGGGTGGAACTCAGAGTTACATATGCAATTTAGCCAGTAGCGCTGAAAAATCAGTGCAAATGGCACCATGTGGTGCAGAAGAGCACGCAGCCAGTCAGGTTGGTTTTGCTGCCGCTTGAGAAGAAAATCGACTCGAGCGGCAGCAAATCTACTCGAGAAGCAGCCCTCTGACCGCCTGCGTTAGAAAATTGCGCTGGAGACACCAAATCTCGCTCGCATTTATGGAGCCTTGCGGGGGTAAAATCCGCCATGCTGCGATTGGGGGAATTTGCCCGGAAGTCTGCTTTACAAGAGTAACACAGTCGCCAAATTCCACCAATTTCGCGGGCAGAATGAAACATTCCTCCCACTCCGATACCAACTTAATGTTCGAGGCATGTGAGCTGTAGATCACATGCTTGTGCATATATCGCCATCTAGTGTTGGGCCCGGATGTTTGCACTTTGTTTTTCTTCGAAGAATTCTTTGTAGTCACGAGGTAGGTGACTCCTCCTTTCGGTGATAGTGCGCATGGTCATCGACTCCATCTTCAGATTGTTTTTTTCCCCCATCGGGTTCGGATGTTACTCGCGCTCCGCTTCGACACCGATCCTTCGGTTTCCCTCGGTGCGTGGACGACTCACCCTCGACGGTATTGTTTCCGATCGCTTACTCCATTCTTCGCGTATCGTGTTTGTTTCGAAAAAACCTCTGTTGATCGGAAAGCTTGTGGTAGGCCGTCGGGCCTAACCGCCTCCATCCGACTTGCAGTCGATGGAACGAACTCCCTTTAAATACTGTCCTCAGTGCCACACGAAATACCCGCGCACCGACTCACACGAAGTGTGCAACCTGTGTTTGTCACCAGAACACAAAGAACAGGACTGCGACGCGTCGAAGGCTTTCCGTTCCAAGAAGCCGCTTCGCGACCGTCGGGCTCGATGACGCGACATGCAGAGCCAACGCACAGACTCCATTCCGGACCTCTTAGTACCTGAATCTGAAGAAGCAGCCAGCGACGCAATTGGGGCCGAGGAAGAGCAGGATCCCATTTCCGTTTCGGAGGAGGGCTCCGACCAGGATGATGGCATCCCGCATGGGGAACGTACTGTAAGTACAGTCCCCTCTTCGCCCGACTCCCAAGCCAACCTGCTAAAAAGAAGGCTACGGACCAACCCGCACCCTCGGGCCCCAGTCGGCACCGAGACCACGCTTCCGACGCCCCGCCTTCTGGCTCGGCACCGAAGCCTACCCAAAAGCCCTCCGGCTCCGAAAAGCCCCATTCCAAGTCGGGCACCGAGCCAAAGCCTTCGGGATCGAAGACCAAGTCCGGCTCCGATCATCACCACTCGGCACCGAAAACCAAATCGGATGCGAAAACACCAGCCCCAAAACCATCGGCACCGAAAATTTCGGTGCCGAAACAGACTGATACACCAAAGTCACCTAAGAAGCATAGTCTCGGTGATCTGCTCGAAAAACCGGACCCGAAACAGAAGATTTTGGTTATACATCCAAAAACTGGCCATATTACTACCAAAGTGACTTTAAAAAGAGGGGCTACTACTGAAGAGGAATGCCATATTCCATTAAAGAAGAGAACTGTTGGGACACGTCCTTCCCCTCCTCCTCTTCCGCTTCCTTCTCCACCTTTACCTCAGCCTCTGTGCCCACTTCACCTGAGCACTCACCACCATATATACCTGACGATCAGGGTGATGGGGACGGGGATGATAATAATGATGACAATCAACCTGCACCTATAGATGAGTGGGATGACTATAACACTGACTCACCCACAGACAATGACCCTGACCTATACCCTACCAGGCCCTCTCCACCAGATGACAGTGTAGGATATATTGAATGGCTAGGCAGGGCTGCTAATTATCATGGGGTCCAGCTGCATAAAGAATCCCTTGAAGAGGATTTCCTCTTTGAAACATTAAACAATACACAAAAATCCACACATATGTTGCCCATGCTTAAAGGAATGACCAGACATGTAGACGATATATTTAAGGATCCCGTCAGGGCACGTATCCTTACCCCCAGGGTGGATAAAAAATACAAACCTGCTCCATCTGATCCAGTCTACATAAGAGGACAATTACCCCTAGACTCAGTTGTTTCTAATGCACGCAAGAGGGCAAACTCCCAGACTACTGGAGACGCACCACCCCCAGATAAGGAGTCTAAGCTCCTGGACGCTTCAGGGAAGAGATAGTCTCCCAGGCAGCTAACTTCTGGCGCATATCTAACACACAAGCGCTGCTAGCCAGATATGACCGTGCGCATTAGGACTAAATGGAACAACTTATACAATTTTTACCCCAAGAATATAAATCTAAAGCGCAAGACCTGGTACGTGAGGGGCAACTAATTTCCAACAATTAAATTAGGTGCTCCCTAGATGCAGCTGATACATCGGCCAGAGCGGTGAACACTAGTGCCCTTTTAAGAAGGCACGCCAGGCTACGTATATCAGGATTCAAACCGGAGGTTCAAACCTCAATATTAAACACACCATTCGATAAACAACACCTATTTGGGCCGGCAGTAGATTCTTCACTTGAGAAGATGAAGAAAGATACAGAAGTGGCTAAATCAATGGGAGCCCTTCAGTCTCAACAAGGCTGTGGTTCCTTTCGACGCTCATTTTATCGAGCAGGGTCCAAAACCATGTCCTCGGACACTGCGTCCACATATAAGGGCAATAACCAACCCTCAGGTTCCAAGACTTACTTCAGGGGTGGTTATAGAGGAAACAACGGCAGAGGTAGAGGTTCCAGCACACGCACCTCCCCCTCTAGTACAAAACAGTGACTTGCCCACAGTTCCCACCGATCACTTAACACCTGTGGGGGGAAGACTGTCACAATTTCTACCAAAGTGGCAGTCAATAACAACAGACAAGTGGGTTCTCCAAATTATCCATTCTGGTTACTGCCTGGAGTTCATCAACACTCCTCCAAACATTCCTCCAAAGTCGCACAAACTTTCACCGGATCACTTACACCACAACATCAAGGGTCGGGCGTGTATTCCTTTTACTTCCTGATTCCCAAAAAGGACGGCTCTCTCAGACCAATATTAGATCTCAGAGAACTAAATTTCTACATACAATCAGACCATTTCCACATGGTAACACTTCAACAGGTACTACCTCTTTTGCAAAAAGACTTTCTGTCTACTCTAGACTTAAAGGACGCATACTTTCATATTCCAATCCACCCAGCTCACCGCAAATTTCTCAGGTTCGTGGTAGCAGGTCAACATTACCAATTCAAGGTACTCCCATTCGGAGTCACCACTGCCCCCAGAGTCTTCACAAAGTGTCTGGCGGTAGTAGCTGCTCATCTAAGAAGACCAAGCATTCATGTCTTCCCATACCTGGACGATTGGCTCATCAAAGCCGGCACGTATCAACAATGCCGCAAGCACACTTCCGTAACCATTCAGTTACTTCACCAACTGGGGTTTACAGTCGATGTGTTAAAATCACATCTTCAGCCAGCCAAAACTCAGAACTACCTAGGAGCCACCTTAGATACTCAAAGGGCTCTGGCGGTTCCCAACGCAGACAGAATTCGAAACATGCAGGCATTGATTCTCCAGTTTCAAGCCATTCAGTTAACTTCCAGCTTGAGTTTTTATGCAGCTGTTGGGAATGATGGCGTCTTGCATCATAATCATTCCCCATGCCAGGTTGCACATGCGTCCACTTCAAGAATGCTTAGCCAGTCAGTGGAACCAGTCACAAGGTGTATTAACCGATCTAGTGTTGGTAAGCGGCCATACTCATCGCTCTCTGCAGTGGTGGAACACACAAAATTTGTCACAAGGTCGGCCGTTCATAAACCCGGTTCCACAGACAATATTAACAGCGGACGCGTCCCTAACTGGCTGGGGAGCTCATCTCCAACAACACACAGTACAAGGTCTGTGGACCCAACAGCAAAGGTTACTCCACATCAATCATTTGGAGCTAATGGCAATCTTTCTAGCTCTCAAAGCCTTTCAGGATCACCTGTCTGACAAAACTGTCTTGGTTCGAACCGACAACATGACAGCTATGTATTACATACAGAAACGGGGGGGCACACTTTCTCCAACTGTCCCGTTTAGCCCAACACATCTGGAAGTGGGCTATTCACCACAATATCTATCTCCTGGCGGAACACCTCCCAGGAGTCAACAACCAGATTGCGGACCTCCTCAGCAGGCAGAGGTATCAAATACACAAATGGTAACTTCACCCTTACTTTCAAGCTTGGGGAGTCCCTCACATAGACCTGTTTGCAACACCCCAAAACGCAAAATGCCAAAACTTCGCCTCCAGGTATCCACACCCGTTATCCAAAGGCAATGCTCTATGGATGAACTGGTCAGGGATATATTTGCTTACGCTTTTCCGCCTCTCCCACTCATTCCATTAGTGGTTTGGAAACTCAGACAAACATCTCTCACACTAATCCTAGTAGCTCCAACATGGGCACGTCAACCCTGGTTCACAACCCTGTTGGAACTCTCTCTGGTACCACATCAAAAATTACATTTAACTCCCAGTCTCCTCACACAGAGCCATGGAGAAATCAAACACCCAGATCCCAAACAACTGAACCTCGCGAACTGGCTCCTGAAGTCATAGAGTTTGGTTATCTGAGCCTTCCACCAGACTGTATGAACATTATTAAGGAGGCCAGAAGGCCTACCACAAGAGCCTGTTACGCAGCCAAATGGAAACGATTTGTGATCTATTTCAAGAACAATAAGATCAACCCTCTTGATGCTTCCATACAAAACATTATCTGCTACCTCTTAAATTTGCTGCAGTCATCATTGGCATATTCATCCATCAGGCTGCATCTCACTGCAATTGCAGCCTATCTTCAAAATAGGCAACATTTATCCCTCTTTAGAGTGCCTGTAATTAAAGCGTTTATGGAAGGACTAAAAAGAGTTATACCACCAAGAATTCCACCTGCCCCAGTCTGGAATCTTAATATAGTCCTCACAAGGTTAATGGGCCCACCATTTGAACCCATGCACAAATGTGAACTACAATTCCTTACTTGGAAAACAGCTTTCCTCATTGCAATCACTTCATTAAGGAGAGTGGGTGAACTTCAGGCACTAACCATAGAAGAACCTTTTTCCAGCTACACAAAGATAAAGTGGTTCTTCGTACCAATCCCAAATTCCTACCTAAGGTAGTATCTGAATTTCACATAAATCAGTCGGTTGAGTTACCTGTTTTTTCCCCTCAACCTGACTCTGTTGCAGAACGAGCTCTACACACATTGGATGTTAGGAGAGCACTATTGTACTACACTGAAAGAACGAAATCCTTTCGTAAGACCAAACAACTCTTTGTCGCTTTTGCACGACCTCACAAGGGCAATGCTATATCCCAATCAGGTAGTGCTAGGTGGATTGTTAAATGCATTCAAATTTGCTATGCAAAAGCCAAAAGGACTCGAACGATACCCCCTAGAGCACATTCCACTCGTAAGCTAGGAGCTACAATGGCTTTCTTAGGGAACATCCCTATTACTGACATCTGCAAAGCTGCAACATGGTCCACACCACACACTTTCACCAAGCATTATTATGTAGATATTTTAGCCAGACAACAAGCTAATGTGGGCCAAGCAGTACTTAGAACGATGTTTCAGACAACTCCATCAGCTACAGGATAGCCACCGCTTGGGGGAGACTGCTGTATAGTCTATGCACAAGCATGTGATCTACAGCTCACATGCCTCGAACGGAAAATGCTACTTACCCAGTATGCATCTGTTCTTGGCATGTAAAGCTGTAGAATCTCATGCGCCCACCCACCTCCCCGGGTACCTGTAGCTGCTGTAGTTCTTCTGTTACTATTCATACAAACACATGGTCATCTCTATTCTTTACTACTACTCCATTCTCTCACCCTCTGTGGGAAAACAATCTGAAGATGGAGTTGATGACCATGCGCACTATCACCGAAAGGAGGAGTCACCTACCTCGTGACTACTTCGAAGAAAAACAAAGTGCAAACATCCGGGCCCAACACTAGATGGCGATATATGCACAAGCATGAGATTCTACAGCTCTACATGCCAAGAACAGATGCATACTGGGGAAGTAGCATTTTCCTTTTAGCTTCCCGTTTCAAATTCTTTCACGTTTACAGTGTTTAAACGCATTCAGTTTGCAATTTTGCCTTTTTATGTTAATCTACTTTATCTGGTAATATTATTTAATTTTCTAAATGGGTGCGAACTCCCTGAGTAAGGGGTTGTGGGCCCCCAGGGGTTCATGGGCCACAGGTTAAGACACACTATTCTATAGCCTTTAAATGGAAGTACTATGTCAGCCATGAATAACGTACTCTGATCTGCCTCTAAATGGGCAGCTTTAATAATGTATTGCATTTGATCTAAAAAAGGAATCATAATGTCGTCAGGATGAGGGAAAGATCCCTGTATTTTGTATCGGCAGTAGTTAATTCTCACATTTAAATATTAGAGAGATGCAATAAATATGATGCTGAGCAAAACAACATTGAAGGGTAACAGCTAAGAATGTTGAGGCAAGAGATAACTACCATATGTAATTGATGGTAAAATCATTAACTCATCAGAATCATACAGCCCATGTTCAAAGAATGAGACATAATCACCTACTAAGGAAGTGAACCAGAATTCATCTGTTGGAATCTGAATCAGACTGCGCTCTGTGATGGAAACCTTTGGCTCACTTGGAAATTCCAAACACGGCAAAAGGCCATATTAACCATGTCAGATTGTAGGTTATAGCAATGCCAATAATTGAGCATACTTGAAGAGACAGTCCCCAACTGTTTTAACATAAGGTAAATAATCTGACTTGATTTTTAAACAAGCATTTGCAATGCAATAGGTCTCGTATTTGCGAGAGTTTAAGCTATTGGCATTGTAAATGACACTGCCTTCTATTTATCTGTTTTGATAATTAACACATAAACAAAAGGCATTGTCATTTACAATGCCAATAGCTCAAACTCTTGTAAATGCGAGACCTATTTCACTTCAAAGAAGCGGGCGCCATTGTCCCGGGTTGCTTGGAAAGTGAAAGTGCGCATGGAGCGCTGAATGTTGCAGGAAAGCATGTTGTGGCTGGAATAGGAGAAACTCATTCAAGAAAATAGTGCTTACAGACTAAATAAGACATACCGTGTAACAACAGAAGTAAAAGCACCAGTCCTCATGGGAGGTTACAAATGAAGACAAGGAGGGACTAACAAGCCTATTAACGAATCAGTAGCCAGCATTTGCGAAGCACAATGACACAAGCAGTGGCGTACCAAGGTCAGGTGGTACCCGGTGCGGGAAAATTTCTTGTCACCCCGGCTTGACAAAATGGCAAAAATATGTGTTTAAAACACATATTTTTGCCATTTTGTCACCCCCTCAGTGATGACACCTGGGACTACCCGCACCCACCGCACCCCCCTTCATAAGCCCCTGGACAAAAGCCAATGAAAAATATAGACAGAGAGTGTGCGGGGCTTCAAGGCCATACTCTAATACAGCAAGCCTCGCAGAGCTGCGCATGCGCTGCCCTTGCTCGACATAAAAAGTAGGTGCTGAGACTGGTCCCTTATCGGCTCCTCATTTTTGCGCTCACCCTCAGGGTGGAAAACAAATCTTAACTCTGCACCAATGCCACCCTTCACCTGGTTGTAACTTCAAAGAGACTCGTTATAGTTCTTTCACAGTCTCATCATTTCAGCACTGAAGCATTTTTAATATTATATTCAACGAAGCCATAGTTGTTGCTTATTTATTTTATGCAACTAACAACCATTGACAACAACAACGTCCTGGCTTGTTGTAGGTATAATCTTACTTGTATTATATATCTGGATGCAATGACAGAAGCAGCAAAATACCAGTAGCACAGCACACTGTGCTAGGCACAGATATTTAGCGTGTTTTTAAGCCACGCCCTTAATTACATCAGTCACGCCCCTTTGAGTGACCCCCAGTTTTTTCATCCCACTTAAAGCTCTGCTGCTAATATTCTTTCAATTAACAAGGCCACGCTACAGAAAGACATTGAGTTGCTTATCTGTTTAGTGGCTCTTCCCCTGTCGCTGCATGGACCATTTAAACCTCCGGTTAGCTGTCCAGCCAGTCCACGGTTAAAAACCACAGAGAAGCGGGCATTTCAGGGTCTGCAACCACTCTTCACGCGCTCATTCCAGCAATACCCCCACAGCCGCACCCTCGGGCCGGGGTCAGGACAGAGGAGTATTGTGCTGGCCACGGAATTCAAGGCGCCCGACTTTTGCCCCTTCGGGCTTTATAGATGCAGCTCAGAATAAAAGTGAGTGGGGGGGATATAATGCGGCTGTGTGTCAGCCCGGGGTGACCGCCGCTCCTTGCAAACAGGCTTGTATGCTGAATATGTATGATGTTTTGAAAAACACAAGCAACGGCGCCCCAACCTCCCACCTCAAAATGGTGCACATTACACTGTTCCAGTCATTTTTGTAGTGCACATTCTTCTTCTGTGTGACCTCGCAGCACTACATTAGGAAAATCCAATTTAACATCCTCTCTAAGCTGCCCGGATTGTTTTATTCACGCAGACAGGGCAAACCTTGAAAACGGGTGACATTAGGCGGTTTATTCTCTTTCTTGTTTCCCAAGTGATCGATGGTCTCACTCGCTGGTGATGAAGCGCTGGTTTCATTATCAAGTCCATTGCCGTGATCAGATTTTTTTCTCTCCATTGTTATATAGCACGAACTCGACCCGAAGGTACTGGAGCGCTTTACATGAGCACCAGTTACGTTACACATTCATTTTTGGTAGGCACGGGGAGATTAAGTGATTTGCCCGGAATCACAGGATGTTGAGCCGACGCCGAGACTCGAACCTGGCTCCCCAGTTCCAAGATTGGCCTTTACGCCACATCCTCTTTCAGATGCAAGTGAGCCGGACTCCTCGGTAAGAGAGCTGGAATTAGAGGACCTTGACAGCGCAGTGGTAGAGTTTCTGGTTGAGAGCGTGCTGCCAGAGCTGTGTTCTGTGTGGTTTCGCACACTTTGGGTGTTTCTATGACTACTGTATTTTCACTGCCTCTTTCTTCCTCTAATGCTTTCGGCTGTCTTCTTCCTTTGCGGTTTGCATTTGTTTTCTCCTGGTGTGCCCCTGGGTCTTGCTCATCATCACCTGCTTCTTTTTGTGCAAAGAGAGAGTTGTGTTTTGCTGCACTCATTCTTTGTTGGAGGGCTGCACCTGATTGTGCCACGTTGTGCTGCTTTTGTACTTTATGCCCCTTGCTACTTTGTTTGAGTAATTGTGTTTATATATTTGGATCAGCTGGGTGAACTCTGACTTTCCTAAAGGGATGTATATTTATTTTTACATGTAAACAATCTGGCACCTTTGTGCTGATCTTAGGTTTCCTCTTAGTTGGTTTTGAAAGCTTACCTTTCTTGTTGAAATGTGCTGCCATAAAGGAAAGTACGACTAGAAGATGCTGTGGATGTTATGTTAGTTTCATAGTATATAACTGGTTTGGTGGTAATGTGATTCCGCTAAGCAAATGTTCTAATCCTGGCTAAACACTTAACCAAAGTATGTGATCCTCTGCAAATACCTTCTTTGGCGTGCTCTCCTAAGGCTGAAGTAGCATCAATTACAAACAAACTAAAACCAGAGTTAAGCAAATAAAAACTTGCAAAAATGTCTTTACTATATTCCCAACCATTCCTTTACAGCCAAGCGAGACCAATTGACACTGGCATTGTTCAGGCTGGCTCAGCGCATGTTTTTGGAAGCGAGCGCTCTGTGTTTTCACTCTTCTGAGCTTTTGTGTAAACAGGGCTGTAAATCTTATCTCGTACCATTTGCTGTTCATGCAAAGAACCGAGGTCAAACGCGGTTTCGCCGAGGGCGCCTGTTGCTCATAGCCAGCGTGCAATTTCTTGCCTTATCCAGACACAAGCACGTGGTTAACAAGTAACCTAAGATCATAGTATTGTGAATAGGGGGAAAACATGGTTAAATAGTAATACTGTGTACTCAGAACCCTAATGAGGAAAAAGGGTTCAAATGAAGGGGATTGCCTAATCTTTATGTGGTTGTGTGGATTAGCTAGGAATGAGTGAATGCATTGCACAAACGTTAGAAAAGTGCACTGCACTACATTCACAGAGTCACCCACAGATGTCACTTGTGGCGCTTGCATTAAGAAATGTCTGATTTGTGTGGCGTTCAGCCTTACCCTATGGCGCAAAGGCCTACCAGCGTTGTGTAGTGTAAGATTTGTACTTAATCTACATCGTCTAGTAGTCCAATTTCTATGTGAACACAAACACACAGGGGAAGTCAGTAGGATGTGAGCATCCTCTTAAATCCCACATTTTACGCGCAGGAAGGAGTATCAGGCGATGTACTGCTTGTCTGTTTGCCTGTCTCTGGTTTCACCTGTAGTAAGAATGTGAAGCAAAGCCGTGGCCTCCTTCTTTAGCTGATCTGGCTTTTATTTTGCCGAAACCTAGCGGTGTTTGAGGTGTTCCGCTCCAGATATCCCCACTTTGCATGAATTACGAGGGAACTTGCACCTCACGGCACACAGCGGATTTGGAGCTGCAAGACGGTCAACGAATGGTACACTAAACAAGAAAGAAAGGGGAGAAGGGAGGGGGGTAGTGATAGCAGAGAGGAAGGAGCTGGAGAAGCAGGATTCACGCGCTGCCATGGGAGAAGGGAGGGGGTAGGAAGAGCAGACAACAAGGGGGTTGAGGAGCATAATTCACGCGCAGGAAGGGTTAATTAGCCAGAATTCACGCGCTGCCATAAAGCTTACAAGGAGGGAGAGGGTAGTGAGAGCAGAGAGAGAGAGGGGGGTGGACGAGCATTGTAAGGCTTAATGAGCCATTACAAAAGCCAGATGGCAGCTGTGCATGCACGTTCACGCGCGCGTAACCGCAAGCTTTAGGCCACAAGCAAAAGCTTGTGGTCGCATTTCTGAAACCCACTCACTAAATGTCTCGCCAGACCAGCGCATGCGCTGGCTCAGGCGAGACCTAAAAACTGGGGGCTATATTGGATGTCCTCAAAACAAAGTTATATTTCCATTGTCAGCGAAACTATTTCTCCTTGGCTCCTAAATTCTAACCAAACCATGCTATAAATTGATCTGTATAAAGCTTGCCAATGATGCGCTCCTTTTATTGCAATTGGGTCTATCTACTTGGTGATAGTGCAAGGTGTACAAAAGTAAGAAGCACATTTTTCATTCTCAATTACGCACTATTAGTGGTGAAATGTAACTGGAATATGCTTGTCTATTAACAAGGGACTCATTCGAGCATGAATTAAGACTAGTATTATTCATAGTGGATTCTGCATTTCTGAACTCTATTGCTAGTGCGATGACTATGCTATAGTTTTTTGAAAATGCAATTTTTGAGGTTTCTCTGACTGATCATGTAATTCCAATAACTACTGATATTGTTACAAAGTATTCATGTTACTGGATTCAAAGTGTGACTATATTGGTTATTTTTTATAAGATGTATTCTATTTGGACAAGGGTTTGTGTTATGGCAGTGTAGAAATGGAAATTGCAGATTGATTTATTATTTTTATTTTCACTATTAAACTAAAAAGATTAATGCTTATGTGGCAAAAGTAAAATATATTTGTGCAAAGAATGAAGCTATATGGAGGAAGATGGGCTTATAGATTGTTAGGTAGTATTGGCCAGGCAGCAGGCTTTTGTAGTCTTTTTGCATTACTACCAACCAGATCATTGTAGGCCCTGCTTCTGTATATTCATGGTTCTGCTGTTACGTTGCTCTTAGTCATGTTTCTTTTTCGTCATGTTCCTTTTTCAATTAATGAAGTTATCAGCTACCAGCTTGGTTAAGAGGTAGGTCTAGGAGCTCTTTAGAGTATGACAAAATGTTCTTTCACTGCTCCTGTCATTAACCACCTTCTTCATTACCTAAATTAACTTGTTCACAACTGCACAGGTTGGTAAACACTTGGCAATTTGTGATACAACAGCAAGGGTCTGTGTGTATGGTCAACTCTCTGCCAGTGGTCCAGGACAGTGGCATACATTGCACTAAAAAGTACTACCTCACAAACTAACTTAACTTCTTTGACATGGAGATTGAGATGTTTAGTGTGGTAATACCAGCATGGAAGTAGTGTTGATTTAACGAATCAGTATGTTCTTTACATTAGTATGCATTTGTCGTGTTTGAAACACCAGCATGAAAGAAATTGTGGTTCACTTGAAAAAACAAATTGTGTATAATTTACTGTGAATTAACTCTGTGTAACATCTGAGTGAAAGTTCTCCTAGTGTCCAGCAGATATCCATAAAGGCATACGGAAGATGTATGTGCCACTTAAATCTTCATTCACTTGTATCTTCAGAACTTCAGAGATTATGCTTCTCTTTTGTAATCAATAAAGCTAGCAAAGACACTAGAATGTGCATTTTGACTATTGCTTGCCCCAGTCTTTTCTGGTAATTTAAACTTTTAGGATTTGATTACAGACTTAAATTATAACATATTTAACCGAAATATACATATTCTTGTAAATTAAATTCTTGTTTGTTTTCTGTAGCTCTCTGTTAAAGGGTATAGTGACAAGCAGCACATTTTACTTAAGAAAATAATAGAGAAAATGGCAGCCTTTGAGATCGACGAGAAACGATTTGAAATTATTAAAGAAGCGGTAAGCTCTTCAAGTTTGTATCATTTTAAATTGCGGTTGATGTATTCATAATTATAGTGTAATTGAGAAAGAAATAGTGAGCTGTTGGATAAAACAAGATCTGTATATGCTGTTTGGACAGGTTTTAACTCCTTTCAACCCTTGATTCCAAATGTTCTACCGATTATGTCTGGCTTATGTTTCGTTTATATAGTTATCATTTGTATTCTCATGAGGTTTCACAGTAAAGGGGTGGACACCTTAAGGGTGTAAGAGATAAAGCTAGCACTAACTGGCTTTTTTACTTTGCACCAGGGAGATTAAGTGATTTGCCAAGAATCACAGGATGTTGAGCGTCCCTGCCGAGACTCGAACCGGGGTTCCCCAGCTTCGAGGTTGAGCGCCCTAACCCTTAGGCCACATCTTCTCTCCTCTCAAGTATTGTGATTTTTCGTAACAAGGACACTAAACTTGCTATTGAGTCGCAGGATGATGTATGTAGCTCTTTATCTGTGGACATTACCGACTCTTAAGTGATCTAATACAGGCTTCCGTTTCAACACTGGCAGAGATCCCACGTTTCTCCAGTATTATATCTTTTTTAGATTCACATGCTTGAATCTTCCCCGTTGTCATGGTGGTAGTCCCACGGTAACAGTATTAAAAGCAGTGCTAAGGCCTTAGCATTAATCTCCATTGTCAAATCAATACATATTGATAGCCTATTCACAATGTTTTATAGCATCCAAACTTCAACCAATCAGAGCTCAGACCCAGAAGCACTCAGACCCAGAAGCACTCACCCCCAGCAGAGCCACCAACAACCCCACAGATGTCTAACCAAATGCCGTGTGATAGGGGGTCTCCCTGAGCTCTGCTCAGTCGCAGTCTTTGTTTTATAAGCTTTTGACATGAAATTCTTCAGTTCGTCTCCAGTCATCCAGAGAACATGTAAGGTACAGCCGGGAGTGTTTTCTGTCTAAATTTTAACAGAATGTCTGAGTCTAAAAAAAGTCTGTTCAGACAAAGACTTGTGGAAAATCCAGGCTATATTCTGAGGATCCCCCCAAGGATTGCCTGTGTTGCCTGTATCCACTTCATAAACCCAAAGACTGCAATACTGCCATACTTTTTCTTCCAAAGCGCTCAAAGACCAAGAGGGTAGTTGCTTATGTGGCTACAGAAGAAGAAAATTCAGTCTGACTCGGATTCTGAGGAAGAGGAAAGGGCTCATACCCCCTCAAAGACCAGTAAGGATGGGGGTTCGTCATCCTCTGACAGAAACTTAAAAAGATCAAGCTCTCGTAGCAGAGAAGCTAGCGTGGAAAAGGTTAGAAGCAAGGAGTCGGCTGGTACTTTTTTACTCTCTGAAAAAGTCCCTCACCAGCCTTATCTGCCTCTTCTACTCCTTTTAAAGAGCCATCTTCCAAGAAAATGTGATCGTCGACAGGATCGTTGACGAAGATCCTACTGCTTACGGTGGCTAGCTCGCAGAAGGCGTCCTCACTGACTACTGTGTTGACAGCGACTGCTTCCTCATCGTCGATGAAGACCCTGACGACGGTGTCGTCGTCATCGATCACAACAAGACAGTCTACGATGGCAAAGATTCCTTCGTCGACTGTGTCAGTGACGACGGCCTCAACATCTATTGCTCCGTCTATGACGTTGGTTTCCGGCTCCATGTCGTCGACGACAGCGGTGCAGACCACAGGCCCATCGACGGTAGAAAAATACATTTTATTCAACAACGACGACAACTTTATTTGGCTTTTGCAAAAACCCATAAAAGTCAAGTAAGCAATATATATGCAAGAAATCATGTCTATAAAACGTCTGCCACATCTAATACTACTTACATTAATATTAAAAATATACTTCTATACTGAGTTTTTAAAATAATTTAAAAGGTGCATAAAACTAGATACAGAATAAAAAATGATATCAAGATCACATCCAGCCATAATACGACCTCAACTCTTAATCACAGCTAAATGTAAGCCTAAGAGCGGACTATAAAAAGCTAAGAACATATAATACAGTGTTATATGAGAGCATTTGTAAAAAGGTAAAGGCAGGGCGCACCTGCCTAAAGTTTGCCTTTTTTAGGATAGGGATGATATAGGTCTTCCTCGGTAACTCATAGTAACTGCAGAACATTAAATAGTGGAGCGTGTCCTGTGCAGACTTACCGTCGCAACCACAGGGTGATAAACTCTGACCCTTGTTCTGCCCACGTGGGTGGGCGAGAAGAAGATAAAAAGAGGTCAAAACTGAACCTGGTCAATAAAAAGCGATCATTGGAGCTTGCTAGCCCTAAAAGCTACGGTTCTGTTGATTGCATGCTTTTCAAGATGATAAACCTACATACACTAGACTTCCCTAGCTCCAGGTCTTCCCTATCTAGTGTCCGCTGTCTGAGAAAAGGAATCCTTTACCCAATACAGATCCTTCATAGTGGTTGATTCCGGGTTAAAAAAAAACCTCTTCCCAGGCACGTAAAACACGCCTTGATATAATTGAGCCAAGGAATATGATGAACATGGCCAAAGGCCATACAGTCCTTTAAGATGTGTTTGTTTAAGGTGTCCCTTTGCCGAGCCAGATTTCTATCCACAGTGAAAGGGGGCGAAAGGCCAACAAATCAGAAAGATAGGCCATGCCCAACTCTTCATGTACTATGAAAGTGAAAGTACCCTGAGGTACACTGAAACGCAATCTCAAAAAGTTGTTTTCGGCTATTTGTAGATAGTCATGAGCGATCTATCCCCAGATTTCACTACCGTAAGACACCTTAGCAATACACTTAGCCCTATAAATCTGCAAGAGAGCCCCGATTGGTCTCTTACCCAATCTAGAGGCAAAGTTAAAATAGCAGCATTGGCCCATAAAAGATCCCCTTTCTTTCTGCTTTTTAAGGGCCCCCAATTCATGTTAACATTCAACAAAACCCCCAGGTAAGAGAAAACACTAGTCTTTTGGACTGAAATGAACCCAACCTTAAAGGGGTAAGACTTTCTCCGGCAAGGTCCCACCTGCATCACATAGGATTTCGAGTTATTAACCAACAGGTCTTGTTCCTCCATGAATTGAGCAAAGGAGTTGAGCAGGGTTCGCAGCCCCCTCGCAGTCGAAGCCATGAGGACAGTGTCATCTGCGTACAGTAATACAGGCACACTGCGCCGTCCCACCTGGGGGTAGTCCACCTTGGACTCTACTAGTACCTTCTCCAGATTGTTAATGTATAAATTAAACAGAAAAGGGGCCAAAATACTATCCTGCCGGACCCCTCTCTGCATTGGAAACTGTCGAGTAACCTTAAACTCTTTTGTGGAGCGAACTTCCTCCTTCGTATATCTGTTGAGATCTCGTTAAAAATAAAGGACGATGTCTCTATGCACCCAGATTAACATTTTATTCATTTCTCACAAGGGCACAGTGTCTAATTTGTTCAAACCAACCACTTCAAAACCACAATGGCGGACCATCGGTAGTGCACCTCACTTTCTGTTTCTTCTTGGCTAAATTGTCTGTGCACAACAATTCCTGTACCTGCCGTTGTTTGGTACAGCTGCTCCGCAGATTAGAGAATTGTACTTGATATGTAATGGTGCATCGGTAATCTTCTTCTTATCCAAAATAATAAGTCAGGCAATTTTATGATGGATATTCCTTTTTATTTTATTTTCTGATCTTTTTTCATATAAAACATCCAGCCAACGCGTTTCGTTCAGTTTGTTATTTGAACTTCGTCAGGGCTTCCACGTATAAAGAGTTGGAGTGTTCCCACTTAATCGTGCATGAAATAATTGTGTAGATAGGATTCCTCCTCTTTGTATTATAGAATATATCATCTATAATTCCTTATGTTATGCTCAATCCATACGTATGGCCACGGGTTGAATATCCCCGTCAATAGTACCTGCAACTTGCTTGAAGAGCATGCAATGCAGAACTAAAAAAACAGAAGAACCCATCCCACTTCTGGTTTTTTTAGTTCTGCATTGCAGACTCTTAAAGCACAGTGTCTAATTTGCCTCAAGACATCTAAAAAATGTCACCCCTTCCTCCAGCAATTTTGATGGAGTTCCAAGAATCGGGGGATGAAAGTGTTTTCGGTCCTGCATTTAGTCCCTCCCAATTAAACATAAAATGTCAGTATTGGTGAAGTCACAACATCGATTTGCGAGCCGTTATGATGGAGCCATAGTACGCCTGTGCTTCTCGTCAATGAAGTAAGGCATGTTCACCAGCGTGTTTGTTCCCAGACATTGTTGTGACTTCACCAATACTACTTGGCTAAGATTCCTTGGCCTACTTTAACCCACTATGCAACAATACTTTCTTACCTACCCTTGTGGCAGTAGGGATCAAACTTATTCCTTGGGTCTTTGCGGCTCGACGATGCCGTTCCCGCCAGCTACACGAATTGGCCTTGGAAAAAATTGTCTGACGAAACACGTGTCGGCTGTTTGCTTATGAACGAATAACACTGTCACTGCTGGACCTTTGAAATTAATCAACAGTAAAATTGGACCTGCTTCATCAGCAGACCAACAAAAATACTCTTGTACTGCTCTGGGCTCATTCATGTGTTTGAACTATATGGAGGAGTTTTGGCTCTTTTTCTTGTATGCTTTACGCTAGTCATGTGGCATAGTGTTTCTGGCCCATTTGAGGGCACGTTACTTTGTATGGTACTGACATACCCAACAACTGTGGATGTGCAGAAGATTTGTATGCCACTGCCACCATATTTTGTTTGTGAGGCTATCAATGTGTATTGGTTTGACAGTGGAGATTAATGCTAAGGTCTTAGCACTGCTTTTAATACTGTTACCTTGGGACACCATGATGACGGGGAAGATTCAAGCATGTGAATCTATACAAAATATTAATACTGGAGAATCACAATGTACAGATAGGTAACTTGTTTTTTCTCAGTGTTAAATTGCCCTTGGTGTGCATACCAGAGGTTTTATGATGGTTTCTGATAGCCACCACACACGAATGTTTTGGGAACTGTATTGTGGTGTCTATGCTTGAAACACTTCCCCACTATTGCGATCCCTGGGTGTGTGAGTCCTATTCTCACAGGATATTCTCTAAAGCACAACTCTGCTTTTTTAGACTCAGAAGTTAGTTCCTGAGTGTTAAGTGGAGTCCTTTCAAGTTGTGAACTTTTCTTTTACTCACCAGAAATCCACCGGGCTCAATCCCATTTATTGTACAAGCCGTACATTGCCAGTTAAATCCTGTGAGATTTCTCTTACGGTACTACTGGCTTATGAGGATCCTGAACTTCCTTTATGCCCTGTGTGTCACATTTAGGCAGTCCCCCAAATCCGAGCTCGCTTCATGTGGACCTTGCAGCTACGAACGAAGATACCCAAAGACAGAAAATGTGATATGATCCCTAAAAATATCAGCTTTTTGTTACTTCTGCAAAATTTGTGTTTTTATCTACAGGTTTTACTATAAAAAAAATACATTTTTGAGAAATTGCCTTAAAGGAAAATATGCTCAAGAGAAGCCCAGATAGTTTTATTGAACTAGTGTTAACCATAAGCCATAATTATTTCTGCTTATGCAGTTTATAATTTCATGCAGTCATACCAAATTTGGGGATTTTGTTTTCTTTTCTTCTGTAAGATTTTTGTATCTTAATTTTTAAACCAAATACTCAGTAGTGCGACTTCTTGACATAAACTCACTATCTTAAGATACCATTTGCTGCATTTCAGAACACTCATAACAGAACCATCTATTTGCTTCATATGTTGGCCCTTTGGACACTCGTCTTTACTGAAGCCTAGGAGTGTTTGTTAAAAAGCGCAATGTTTTCCTATTCAAAATGGAATACCACAAAAAATATCATTTCAGATGTTTGAAGTCCAAAGCCATTGATTCAGAGATCTGCTAATCCTTGAGTTTTGCTAGGGAGACACCATTTTATCGGTTGTTAAGCAGCTTTAAAAAGTAATTGGGAATTAGGGAACTTAGTGGAACTCTGGTGTGTAGCACCAATTTAAGAACTGCCTCTAGAACAAACTTGTTACTTCACCCTTCATTTACAGCCGCATCTCCCTAATCCTCCATGGATTCAAAATATGATCAATAAGACGTTTACCATTTCCATATTTAACCACTTGGTCGTGGATGATGTGATGTTCATGTTCTCGCACTACCTCTGTAGGTGCGGAGAATGTCAACATCATGTCCTCGCACCAAGGGTTGGTAATATCTCTTGTACCTTTTCTGACCTGCAACATATCAAAATTATACCTTCAAAACACCCAATTTTCTTTCGCACTCTATTAAGGATGGCTGCAGTATGTGGACCTGGGGTCAGCAAGCGCCCAGTTACTGTTACCAATCCTGGGCATTTCTAATGTTGTATAATAAATTGATCATCATTAAAATCCTCTGTTACAGCGAAAGAAAACTGAATGAATATAGCAGTGGCATTTGAATGAATCTTTGCTTAAATATCTAGTAGATGCCACTACATATCCATGTCAGGCCAAACCCATGTATCTGTACAGGAATACCTTACTTGCCATTGGTCACAGAAGAATATTATGGTTTTTACAGAAGTGTAGCCAAAAGCAACATGAAACACAGCACTTTACAACTATCCCACATAATAATATGTATTTCTATCTTTCAATAGTACATGAGATCTCTGAACAATTTCCGAGCAGAGCAGCCTCATCAGCACGCTATGTACTACCTGCGATTGCTCATGACTGAAGTGGCCTGGACAAAAGATGAATTGAAAGAAGCTCTTGATGGTGAGAGACTGCACACCCTTTATGATTTAGTTATTTAGCTTTCACTTTTCTCAGACCAGCTATTGAAGTTATTTTCAGTGACTAAACTTTTTATGCATGGCAGGTTGTATACAGTAATTGAAAGCAATAAGAACGTGCATCTCCACACGTGTATGTGTCTTACTCTGATTCCACTGGGGTGTTTTATTGTTTTCTTTTGCCTAAGTGTGTACTTGTGGGATTCATTGTTTTTAGATTGAACAACACCATGTGCAAGGTTTGTTGCCTGACATGTAGCGAGCGGTTAATCTCTTTTGCCACCTCTTGCTTTTAATATCATTTGACATTTACCCTTGCAACGTAAGCAATTCATCTCCGAATGGGATAACCTAGAATGATAAATGTCCTACCTGTCATGATGGAAAGTTGAGATTCTACGATGAAGACGAAGGCAAGGATAATGCTTTTTCTCTTTCTTTATAACCACTCAACAGCTTGCCAAAAAACTAAAAATATCAATGACATTTCCCGTAACTGGTAACGGAACATGTCCCATCACTTTTTCAGATTGTGAATAAGCAAACACAGTTCCTAAGTACTTAAGGATTTCCCCAGCAGTTTCTCTTTCTTTGCACCACTTGGTTTGCTATTTATTTCGACAGTAACATTTGCTTTTTATTTTGGCTTCAATTTTCCACCTAAAATTGACAAACACCGAAAGTGCGTAATTCCTGTGAGCTCTTTAAGATGCAAGTACATTGTTTCTTTATCACACCATTTCACATAACTCAAACCAAACCTTCTTTGCAAGAAACCTAAGAAATGGCTCACATTCTCTGAAAAACTCATTCTTATGAAGAGACACTACATTATCCATACAATATCACCTATCAGCTTAGCTTGCTGCTTACTGGAATAATCCTTGCCTTCTTGTCCTTAATAAAACCATAACCTCATGTCATGATAAAACATTTTACACTTTATGGTGTGATCCTTAAGTGAGGATTTTGCAAGTTCAAAGCTTGCTGATATCATTGCGAACATATCCACCACTAGTTTGAAGTGAAACTTCTTGAAGGTGGATTCTGTTGGCTAATCCACCAACATGTTATAGGGACGACATAACTCCTTATAAACTATTTCACCCCTCATTGAGTGAGCTCCAAAACAAGAGACGCCAATGCCTGTTTCATCATCACTTGTCTAACCCATCTGGTCAGTGTAAAAACTTTTGACTAATAAAAATCAATAAATGGTAAACCACTCCAGAGCGCTTTTCTGTAGTCATCATAACTTTTAGACATAGCACCAAGCATAGCTTTGAGTGATCCAGATATACAGGGTATGAAAAAGACGTAGCATTATAATAAGTCCTTGTGACAACAAACAAAGTTATCCCTTCCAGAATAAACATCCTGCCAGAAAGGTCCATAATCCCACACAACCATTTGGTCTGCATGACACCATGCTCAAAAGCATGGTCAGTAGGCTTTGGCCCAGAAAAACAAAGGACGGTGTCTCACCTTCTGAACCAGGGTTTTGTGAAACTAATTTGTAAGCCTACTGCACTCTGTAACAGCCAAGCATCTCATGTCCATTAACTCCAAGCATAGACTAATAGGGGTAGAACTCCGACATATGCATAGCTCAGAATGGCGTAAAGAAACCATATAAAACACTGGAGGCTTTATAAACCGCAGTGCATTGTTGGAGGTATAGGAGATGTTTTGTCGGTCAAGTTCTGTTAGATGTTGGGTGTCATGTTGGCAAAAGCATAGAAAGAGGTAAGACAATAGTTACAGATACATGGATTCCTGTAGAAGTCCTTTATTTCAGTTAAAACAACATGGCATTGATAAAGTAAATGAGACCGTACCCACCCTTTCACATAAGGAAAGGGCTTTTGAAAGAGGTCATTCAGTATTTCTTGCTAGTCTTGTCCTCATTGGCAAGGTCTTGGCAAACTTTCCTCCTGAAGAGAATCTGCATTGCTTCAGATCATGGCATAGAGTCACAGAGTGCATAATGGGTGCTGATGTCTTCCCATCCTTTAGAGAGGAAATCACTGTTGATCCTTGTTGACCCAGATAAGGAGTAATATTTAATGTTTCAGACACGGATGCCACAAGCAAAGTGTAGGGTGGGGTGTACGGCCAGTCAAGGCCGGATAGAACTTGAGGGTCAGCTGCAGAGAAGACAAGGCAAGGCAAACAATCCAACGAAAAAAATGCTCGAGTAAAAAGGAAATTGAGGGTGGAAGGCCCCACCCCAGCTATCCACTAGAATGATGCTAAAAGGACCCCAGGGGAAAAAATGGTCACTTAAAAGGGTTCTGCAGAGGCCCTGCCGAAGTTGAAGATGTGTTTTCTGTTGCATTGCCCATTTTGCATCAGAATGACTATCCTACTAGATCTCTCTGCAGCCTTCGACCCCGTCTCCCACCGCACTCTCACCGCCAGACTCCACGATGCCGGCATACAGGGAATCGCCCTTGACTGGCTCCACTCCTTCCTCACCAGCTGAACCCAAAGAATCAGACTCCCGCCCTTCCTCTCCGAACCCACAGGGATCAACTGCGGAGTACCCTAAGGATCATCGCTCAGCCCCACGCTCTTCAAAATCTACATGGCCCCCCTCGCCGCCATCGTTAGACAGCATGGACTCAGCATAGTATCCTATGCCGACGACACCCAGCTCATCCTCTCCCTCACAAAGGATCCCCACACCACCAGACTCAGCTTCCAGGAAGGAATGAAAGACGTCTCATCCTGGATGAGCAGCAGCTGCCTCAAGCTCAACTCGGAGGAGACAGAAGTCCTCGTCCTCGGACCCACCCCCTCTGCATGGGAAAACACCTGGTGGCCCACCGCCCTCGGCAACACCCCCAATCCCACGGACCACTCCCGAAACCTCGGCATCATACTCGACTCCTCCCTCACCATGACCCGACAGATCAGCGCCGTTGCCTCCACCTGCTTCAACACCCTCCGCATCCTTCGCAAGACCTTCAAATGGATCCCCCCCCAATCCAGAAAGACCGTCACCCACGCACTCATAACAAGCAGA